>CM053580.1:367219620-367274921 GCA_028627135.1 Pseudochirops cupreus
TCTAATTCTGATGCAATTATTCTCTTCAGTGAACTTTTGAAATTCTTTTTCCATCTGCCAAATTTGGCTTTTTAAGGCATTCTTCTCCTTGTTGGCTTTTTGGGCCTCTTTTGCCATTTGAGTTAGTCTGTTTTTTAAGGTGTTATTTTCTTCAGTCAGGTTGTTGACTCTCTTTTCATGATTTTCTTGCATTATTCTCATTTCTCTTCCCAATTTTTCTTTCACTTCTCTTAACTTGATTTTCAAAATCCTTCTTGAGCTCCTCCATGGCCTGTAATCAGTTCACATTTTTCTTGGAAACTTTTGGTACAGGAGTTCTGACTTCATTGTCTTCCTCCCATTCCATGCTTTCATCCTTTTTGTCCCCAAAAAAGGAATCTAAGGTTTGGTTTTTGTGCTTGCTTTGCTTCCTTTGCTTGCTCATGTTGCCACTCAATTACATGACTTTTGAGCTCTTTGCCACAGTAGAACTCTGCTTCCAGAGGGGAGAGCTTTATCTCAAATCACGGGGGTTTTCACAGCTGCTGGAGCTATTAAGAGGGTATTGTCTTTACAGCCCCCACAAACTCTGGCTCACTGTTCACACATCTCAGGAGCACCACCCAAGACAGCGATCCAGATCCAATCAGGTTAAAACAAGAGTGATTACCCTCTGAATGGTTGCTTGATTACCCCTACAATCTGCAGGCCAGGAGCTCTGAAGCAGCCATGTGGAGCTTGCTGCAGGGCTGTCACACCTCTACTACTTTTAGCTCTGGGGGCAAGGGCTGGTCCTGCTCCTCTGTCACCCCCAGTTCCAATAGAATTGTACATTGACCTCTCACTTTTTCTTTGGCATTTATGGGTTGATAATTTTGGAAATTGCCACTGCTGCTGGTGAGCCACTCTCTCAAAGTCCACTGCAGCTGCTGGTTGGGGCTGCCCTTGGGCTAAAACCATGGGCTCATGAGAGGCTGGGCTCACTTCTAGCACTCTGCATTGGGCCCTTTCCGTCCACCTACTGGGCTGCCTTCAGTGGGAAATTTGTTTCTCTCTGTCACTTTGTGGGTTCTGTAGCTCTAAAATTTGTGTAAAGTGATATTTTATAGGTGTTTGAGGTGGTTATGGGGGGAGCTCACAGAGTCTTCCTGCTTCTATGCTGCCATCTTGGCTCTACCCCTAGCTCTTTTTTTCTGTTTTCAAGCCCTCAGTCTCTGAAAGCTAAGCTAAACCTATCTATCCAAGGGAACCCAACCTTACAAGGAACCTCTAGTCTGTGGTGAATTCTGTTCAATCAAGCTTGGGTGGAGATCCTTTTGTCTAGATTGCCCATGTTTGGGTGATCTAGGTATAGGGGTGGTCTTTCTATCCAGAAGTGACATGATACTCCTCTCAGATCCTCATTGGAGTAAACCTATTTTTCTTTGTAACGTCTGCATCTAATTACACTGTTTGTTAACCAATTAGAGTCCATTGCTATTTGATGGAATACCTCTTGTCCAAAGGTGTATAAACCTAAGAAAGTAGTCATGCATTCTCTGAGAGAACTAGAGAGTAAGGAGCCTCTTTTGCTAATCATCTGCTGGCTGTGATTGAAAAAACTGATTACAATTTACCCCCAAACTTTGTCTCTCAAAATTAATTTAATCATCACAGGAATGAAATTATTTGAGATTTTTGTATTTATTAAAGTAACAGAATAAAAAAATAATAGTTCTACAAGAATTGTTAGAAATTCTAATTTGCAATAACAAAAACCAGGAAGAAATGGAAAAAAAGTCATCAAAATAACTATAAGATATGTAAAATAAATGAGAATCAGCCTAATAAGACACATTCAAGACCTACATAGAAACAGTTTCAAGACTTTTTTTTAAAAATAGAAATACAGGAAGGCTTTATTTGAAGAGTATAGACAGTAAAATAAAAATATTACCAAAGAACTTATAGATGTAATGCTATTCCCATCAGACAATGAAGTGATTACTCTGTAGAAATATACAAATAATGTCAGAACATATTTGAAGAAAGAAAAGTTCTAGAATATCACAGGAAAGAATGAAAAAAATATGAAGGGAACATCACATTTCCAGACCTCATACTATATTATAAAATAATAATAATAAACAATTGTTTTTTAGTAGTTGAATGTTGATTAAACCAAGCAACCATTTGCAGGGGGCAGGGGAAGGGATTTTCTATTTTACTAGAACTTCTGAGAAAACTGCAAAGTAGTTTGACAGAAAATATATCATGTATAACAGAAAGTTCCACATGGGAATAACCTAAATATAAAAGATTATACTATGAAAAAAATGAAAGGAGTATTGGAAGAAAGTACCTTTCACAACGGTGGTCATGGAGAGAATTCTTAACCAAAAAAATAAATCATAAAAGAGAAAATGGAATTATTTCAATTATATAAAATTAACAAAATCAAAGAAGCCATGATAGAGACTCTCAGTTGTGGGGGGATGGAAATCTTTTCTTTAAATAGCTATGATAAAAGTCTGATATTAAAAATAAAAGAAATTAGCACAAATATATATAAGGCCAAGCATCATTCCTCTGTAGATAAGTGGTCAAAGGATATGAACAAATGAATTTTAAAAGAATAATCATAGACTTATCGGCAATCATGTTGAAACATATCCTAAATCACTAATAAGAAGAAAAACGAAAATGAAAAACAGTGGTGAGGTATTACCTCACACCCAGAAAATTGGCAAAGATAAAATATCCATTATTGTAGGGGCTCTGAAAATATAGGCTCATAGATACACTGTCGGTAAATCTGTGAATTTGTGTGACCTTCCTGAAAAATGATTTGAAATTATGTCAGGAATGCAGGGCTGGTTCAATATTAGGAAAGCTAATAGCATAATTGACCCTATGAATAATAATAACAACAACAAAATCATATGATTATGTCTATAGGTGCAAAAAAAGCCTTCGACAAACTATAACACCTATTTCTATTAAAAATATTAGAAAGCATGTAAATCAATGGAGCCTTCTTAAAATATTAAGTAATATCTTTCTAAAGCCAAGAGCAAGCATTATCTGTAATGGGAATAAACTTGAAGCCTTTCCAGTAAGATCAGGAGAGAAGCAAGGGTGTTTATTATTACTACCATTATTCAGTGTCATACTAGAAATGCTAGCTGTAGCAATAGGACAAGAAAAAGAAATTGAAGGAATAAAAATATGCCACAGGGAAACAAAACTATCACTCTTTGCAGATGATATGATGTTATCGAGGGTTACAGAACCCTAGAGAATCAACTAAAAAAAGCTAGTTGAAACAATTAACAACTTCAGCAAAGTTGTAGGATATAAAATTAAGCCATATAAATCATCAACATTTCTATATACTATCAAAAAAGTTCAGCATCAAGAGATAGAGAAATTCCATTTAAAATAACTGTAGACAATATAAAATACTTTAGAGTCTACCTGCCAAGACACACCTAGAGAGTATATGAACACAATTATAAAACACTTTTCACACAAAGACAGATCTAAACAATTGGAGAAATTTAATTGTTATCTGTAGGCCAAGCCAATATAATGAAATTATAATTCTACTATGATTTATTCAGTGTTGTACCACTCAAACTACCAAAAAATTATATAAAATTAGAAAAAATAGTTACAAAATTCATCTGGAAGAATAAAAGGTAAAGAAAATCAAGGGAATCAGTAAAAAAAAGATGTTAAGAAGGTAACCTAGCAGTTTCAAATTTCAAACTATATTATCATCAAAATAGTAATCATCAAAACAATCTGGTACTGGCTAAGAAATAGAGTGGTGGGTCAGTGGAATAGAATAAGTACACAATATACAGTAGTAAGTGACCAAACCCAAAGATCCAAGTTTTTGAGGTGAAAACTCACCATTTGACATAAATTGCTAAGAAAACTGTGAAGTATGCCCATCAATTGAGGAATGGCTGAATAAATTGGTGTATATGTTTGTGATGGAATACTATTGTGATATGAGAAATGATGAGCAGGAAGCTCTCAGAAAAAACTGGAAAGACTTATATGAACTGATGGCAGAGTGAAATGAGCAGAACCAGGAGAACATTGTATACAGTGACAGCAATATTGTATGATGATCAGCTGTGAATGACTTAGCTATTCTCAGCAGTACAGTGATCCAAGACAATTCTAAAGAACTTATGATGGAAAATGCTGTGCATATTCAGAGAAAGTTGATGGAATCTAAATGCATATTGAAGCATGTTTTTTCTTTACTTTCTTTTTCTTTTTTTTTTGTCTGTGTTTTCTTTCACAACATGACTAACATGGAAATGTGTTTTGTTTGACTGCATATGTGTAACATTAAATTGCTTGCCTTCTCAATGAGGGGGGAAGAAAGAGAGGAAAAGAGGGAGAGAATTTGGAACTAAAAAAATTTTTTTAAAGCAAATGTTAAAAATTGTTTTTGCATGTAATTGGGGAAAAATAAAATGCCAATTTTTTTTTAAAAGAATGAAAACTAGAAAGTAGTTTGACAGAAACTAGGCACCAACATCTTACACCTTATACCAAGGTAAGATCAAAATGGATAAATTAATTAGGCATAAAGGATGATATCTTATGTAAATTAGGAGAGCATGGAAAAATGTACCTGTCAGATGTATGGATAAGGGAAGAGTTTATGACCATGTGAGAGAGAGATTACAGGAAGTAAGATAGATAATTTTTATTATATGGAATTAAAAAGCTTTTGCACAGACAAAAACTAATGTAGCCAAAATTAGAAGGAAGACAGGAAACTGCAGGGAAAATTTGCAATAAGTTTCTCTGATAAAGGCCTCATATCTCAAATATATAGGGAACTGATCCAAATTTATAAAAATAAGAACCGTTCCCCAATTGATAAATGGGAGAAGAACATGAGCAGAACATTTCAGAAAAAGAAATTAAAGCTATCAGTAGTCATATGGAAAAATGCTTCAAATCACTAGTGATTAGAGAAATGCTAATTAAAACAATTTTGAGAATACCACCTCATACCTGTCAGATTGGCTAATATGACAAAAAAGGAAATTGAGGGCAGGGATGTGGAAAAATTGGAACACGATGCATTGTTGGTGGAGTTGTGAAATAGTCCAACCATTCTGGAGAATAATTTGGGACTACATCCAAAGGATTGTAAAAGTATGCGTATCCTTTGACCCAGCAAATACCACTACTAGGTTTGTATCCCAAAGAGATCAAAGTAAAGGGAAAAGGACCTATTTATACAAAAATATTTATAGCAGCTCTTTTCGTGGTGGCAAAGAATTGGAAATTGAGGGGAGGCCCATCAATTGAGCAATGGTTGAGCAAGTTGTGTTCTATGTAATGGAATACTATTGTCATATAAGAAATGACAAACAGAATGGTTTCAGAAAAACTTGGAAAGATCTATATCACCAAAGTGAGCAGAACAAGGAGAATATTGTATACAGTAATAGCAATGTTGTAATGATGATCTACTGTGAGTAACTTAGCTATTTTCAGCAGTACAGTGATCCCAGACAATTCCAAAGAACCCATGATGAAAAATGCTATCCAACTCCAGAGAACTGATGAACTTTGAGTGCAGATTGAAGCATATTTTTTTAAAAAACTTTCTTTATTTTTATCATTTTGTTTTGTTTGTGTATTCATTTGTAGTGTGGCTAATAGGGAAATATATTTGTCATGACCTCACAGGTATAATAAAAATTAAAATGTTTGCCTTCTTAAGGAGTGGGAAAGGTCAGGAGGGAGGGAGGGAATTTGGAATTCAAAGTTTTCAAAAAAAGATTATTAATTTTTTTCCATGTAATTTGAAAATGTTAACAAAATAAATAAAAATAATTTATTTTCAAAAATGATTTGGAACTATACCGTCCATACACTTTGACCCAGGGATTCTATTGCTGTAAGTCAAGGACAGAAAGGAAGATCTTTTATAGGCTGAAATATCCATAGCAGTTCTTTGATTACACCAAAGCATTGGAAACTCAGTGGATGCCCATCTTTTGGAGAATGACTGAACGAATTTGGCATTTGAATGGAATACTATGGAACTATAAAAAATAGTTCGTATGAGGATTTAAAAGAAACATTGGTAGACTAGAATGAACTGAAGCAGAGAAAGGAGTAGAAGCAAGAAAACTATATACAGTGTCTACAATAATATAAGCAAAAAATAACAGTGAAATGAAGGTGAATGTTGGGTAATTAATATGACCAAACTTGAGAAGAGATGAAAAAATGCCCTTCCTTCTTTTCTTTCAAGAGGTAAAGATTACAGGTGCGGAATGTGGTGTGTACTCTCAGATGTGGTCCCTATGTTAGTTGGTTTTACCCAATTGTTTATCTTTGTTCAAAGGACGCCTCATAGTGGGGGTGGGGAGAAGCATTATCCAGAAATGGCTACTATAAAAACAGAAGTTATCATTAAAACTTGAAAAGGAAATTGGCAGGCAAAATATGTGTGTATTCATGTTAGCTCCTCCCCCTAAAAGATACGGAGAGGGAAAGAATCAAGGATGATTCCTCATTTACAAACCTGAGTGACTGACAGAAGGGTGGTGTCCTCCACAGAAACAGGGAAGTTTAGAGTAGATTTGGTGATATAGATGAACTCCTACAAGAAAGATGGCCTTTTTACCAAAAAGACAACTGAGAAGATACTAACTTTTGCTATTGCCTACTTCCTTATCTTTATGTAAAATTTTCATGAGAACAATTGATGAATTCCTTTAGGGCTTCCTTGATGAAAATATGAAAAGGGTAAAAGACAGTTTTCTTAAACTAAATCATTATAGTCACATAACTGACTAGGAGACATGGAACTTATAAGGGCTTACTCTGTCTACTATTTGATGATTATTTTTTAAAAGCATCTTACTGGTAGAACAAGATGCAACCTTAATGATTTTCCTAAAATAAAGTATCTCTCAGTTGTACGTTAAAACCATACAAGACTGACAAAAACAGCCAAGGATGTCCTGGAGCCAACTCTAATGGGCTTTTATTTTCAGTGTGAGTATTTGATGCCTAAGAAATTGGATCTTGATTTATTGTTTTGAGGGTTGTCTAGATTTAAGAAAGTGTTAATAAGGCCGATTAAATTTAAAAGTGTGTACACACACATTTCCGCCCCCCCAAAGAACCTGGTTGTTAGACATTGACCAGCACACCCCTGTAATGCTCTGTAAACAGTATTTGAACACAGCAGGAGGGCAGTAGAAGGCTTAGGGAATGAAGTCATCGCTGGACTGGAGGCCTGCTGACTGTACGCTAATAATAATAATTATTATAACTGGCATTTATATAGTGCTTTAAGCTGTGCAAAGTGTTTTATATCCATTATCTCATTTGAGCCTCACAACACCTTGGACATAATCATGGACACAGTTTTTATTCACTAATCTGTTGAGTATCAACATGAGAGACACATACTTATTTACCTGTAGCACTGGCCATATTTATTGACGATGTCCTGAACAATGTTCAAATTAGCGGACTCTCTGTGGTGATGTTTTCTAAATGCTCTTATTCATGGGTGATAATACTAATTGCTTCAAACAATGGGATGCTACACATTCCTCCCCAGATCCATAGTGATTTTAAAATTTATTAAATTATGAGTTTAGTAACCGTAAAGAAAACAAGTCATCAAATAAACCTATAAAATAAAGGAATAAAATCATAAACCAAAAACTCTTAAGTATTTTAACATAATAAAATAAAACCAAATCAATTAGCAAATAAACAAAACTCACTTTTCTTCTAGACCCTCTCTCAGGTAGGTATGAATTTTTCTCCCTCTAGTTTTGTTTTCTTGTTGAGAATACAGTTGTGGTCATCATTTCAGAAGGACAGACACTTTCATTTTTGTCTTTGTCTCCCTACTGCCTCCTGCAGTGCCTCACACACTGGAGATAGGTGCTTAAAATGCCATTGGATTGCTTAATGAATATGTAAAATTTCAACTTAGTAAAGTGAATATTGTGAATAATTTAGTATTACTCAAAATGAATTATTTTAAAGTTAAATACAGAATATCTACTATCTCAATAGCTATTCACATGTCTGTAAATTCATAACTAATTGATAACACTTACAGTAGTATTGATACTGGTGAACAGCTATCATTAAAAAAGATTACTTACAATGTAAAATATCATTAGTTTAAATGACTAAATGTTCAACTATCCTTGAAATTATTCCTGTGGATTTACCTGGATATTATTTTGTCTGAATTATACTGATAGTTGCCCTGCAAGGAATAGTTATTGATATGAGTTTTTGAGGTCAGTTGTGGGAATTGGGGAGGAGAATGGGCAAAAGACTTTATCTTAAATACTGATTACATTTCCAGGTACGTATTATATTAATATACTTTATGAAAACTTAGAAAACAATGAGAAGGAATCGTAGAGCAATGAAAAGTTGGGAGAGATGGGCAATGTAGATAAAAGCTTGGTAGTATAGATCACAATAGCAATAATGAGACAGGGTGAAGGGTACAAAGAAGTAAAGAACCAATTTAATCAAGAAACCACAGTTCCTTAAGGAAAGTGACTTAAAATTAATCTATCCTTAGTCCCTGACATTGAGCTTCTCTTATTACTTTTCAAGAAGATAATCAAGAAATAATCCAAGGTTGAGGTAGATCTGGGAGGCAGAGCCCAGCTTTGCTTGATAGGCTTCCTGTCGACTCTAGCACCGATACAAATTAGTTGGGGGCCGTATTATTGCGGGGTTTTTTGCCATATTATTTTTCTAAAGGAAATGGAGCATTAATTATAAAAAAGTTCTCCCCATTTGTCCATTTATTAAATGTTCATTGAGCAAACATTTATTAAGCATATTGTCCACTTAGTCCTACTAATCTGAATTTTATACTGTTTTCATTTATGTTCTTGGTTTTGGATCTGTTCTAGTTTGTGAAGTTATTTCCTAGAATTCTCAACTGACTTACATACTCTCCTTTAACTTTGTGAAATTTGAAGAACAATTGCATTGTAGGCACGTTATAAATGTCTTTTAAAATGTTCCTTCATTTTATTTTAGTTTGAATGAAGACATACCTACTTGCCTGCTGCCATCATTTTCTTTATCTCAACACTCTGGGCAGCAGTCTGTAAAAGAAGAGACTTTAAAAAGCAGGAAAGTATATATTTCATGTTCACTTTGACCCCTCACCCCACAATAGGAATAACTTTATTTTTTGAAACTCTGAGAAAATATCTTTTGCAGAAGTTCTCTTTAGTGATAATGGGATCTTAATAGTAATTGTCAGGTAATGTTTATATTAACATTGTTATGGTAATCTTGAAGAAAAGTAGTATTTTAAATCAGATTGTCAGCCTCTGATATCACATTGGTAGTACAGTTTAAACGAATTTGTAGCTCCTGAGAAGATCTATTATACACTACAAAGATAAGAGTTTTTTTCTTATGTTCACTTAAAATCACTTAGTTATAATTATAGTAAAATTCATTCATTTAAAAATGTAGCATTTTTCAGGCTCGTCTGACCCTTTATAATCCCTTTCTGGGGTTTTCTTGTCAAAGATACTCTAGCTCATTTTACAGGTGAGGAAACTGAGGCAAACAGGGTTATGTGACTTACCCAAGGTCACACAGACTTGACCTCAGGAAGATCAATATTCATGACTCTAGGCCTACCACTTTATCCACTGTGCCACCTAGCTACCCAAAAGAAATACAGCATAGAAATAAAATAAACAAAGACATAATAAAACCAGGAAGCTGTTTTCAGAGAAACTAGTCTGATTCTGTTTATTTACCTGTGTGAATGTGAAGATTTCACATAAACTCTTTGGGCCTCAGCTTCCTCATCAGTAAAATGGAAGATTTATACCACATAATTTGTAAGTTCCCATTCGTCCTAAATCTTCTATTGTACTATAATTTTATGATATTAATTAACACAGCTAATACCTGGCTTTAGGGTATTCGAAATACTTTGCATTCATTATCTTATTCGATCCTCATAAAGTAATGCAAGCTATGTGGTTCTTAGTTTACAGATGAGGAAACTGAGTTTCAAAAAGATTGAGTAACACTTAAAGTGAAGACTAGGTAAAATTTCAGAGGTAGTATTTGTACCTGGATCTCTCCAATCTGAAGCCCAGAACTATTTCCACCAAACTAGAGCAGCTGCATTTTCCCCTTACTGAGGGGGTAGGTTCCTTATTTAAGGAACATTGCAATGACTAAAGAGAAAGAAAGACAGGCCAAGACTCAGACTAGTTGAATTGATTATTAATTAAATTCTACCCAGTTAAATGATAGATGAGGACAGCTCTACTGTTCGAGGCATGATATAGTCTTTGTCTCTAGGATTCATCTTATGGTCAGTGATGGTCATGATTCAGTTGAATTCAACTAGCATTTTTAAGAACCTGCAACATGTGTGAGGTGTGGGGAATATAAAACAGAAATGAAAAACAAAAACAAAACCCACAGAACAACAGTCTCTACCCTCAGGGAATTTGGGAGGAGCTTGCAATCTGCACATGAAAGTTTGGTGGCTGAGGCCAGTCACAGTTCTCATTCACCTGTATCACATTTTTTTTTTACCAGAATTCAGGGTTATCAGTTCAGTACAACATTACAAAACATTTAAATGAGTTTCATTTTAAGCAGACTGCTTACTTCTAAAGGATTTAATTCAGTAGTGTACAACACTGCTTTTATATAAAAGTGATTATTATTATGTCCTTATTTAGGTCACTGAAGAGTAACCAAACAGGCGGCATGTTATCACCTCAGGAGAAAACAAAACGTGAGCAGAATGATTATTTTCTACCCCCCCAACATCTCCCATTATGATTTCCAGTATAGTTTTACTTCCTTTATTTGAGGTGGTTCTTGTGTAGTGGAAAGAACACTGTAACTGTCAGTAGTCAGGAGATCTGGTTTGGTATTTGGCTGTACCTAGTCACCTATGTCTGAGCCTCATTTTTCTTGTCTCTACAATGAAGGGATTGAACTAGATCAGGAAAGTTAGACGGAACAATGTAGTTGTCAAAGAAGTAAGTTACAAGACTGTAAACCTTTTGTAGATTGGTAAGCTGCAACAAATGAAAATGGGAAAGCTGATTTTAAAATTTCCACTAAAAATCCGGCCTGCTTCCCAGCAAGCAGGCCAACATGATTTCCAGAATTTGGATTAGATGTTTTAGCAAGCCCCATCTCAAATGACTGAAAATATTTAAAGGAGTTGTAAGGTCCAAGTATTAATATTTTAATGTCCAAATGTGACCATCAAGAGACTAATTGTTAATTAGTTAATTTGGAATTTAATTAAATTAATTTTATTTTAATTTAATTTGTTAATTGTTAATGAACAAACCAGAGCTGTGTTGATCCAAATAGTGACCCTATCCCTAAAATAAAATCACTTAGAATAAGTAAAAAGTATAGATATATACTGAAAAATAATTATATAAAACTATAAGGTGAAACATTTACTGTAGTTTTTTTTAAAAACATTTTTCAATTAATAGTACTTTATTTTTATCATCATTCTCTTTACCATCACTACTACTGTCATTCTGATCTCCCCATTATAGCTGTACCATTATTAGATGCTGAAATTATGATTATGTGTTGCCCTCAGGTAGCTAGATTTGGTGGGGAGAAGGAGGGCAGTGTGGCCTTTGTTGGTCTCTATATATATGGTTGGTATATCTAAGTGTTGACTCCTTTCAAGTAGTTACTCTGTGAGCCTATAAATTATTCTAATGATGCTACCATTATTATTCACCACATTTTTGGAGTGCCTTTTTAAATTGACACTCTCAGAAAATCAATCTCCTTGCTTTGTAGTCACAATTTGACTTTTGACCAAAATATGATTATATTCAGTTGAAATGTTATTCACCTGATTTGGGTCAGAATGACTTTTGACTCTTTTAAGAAATCAAACCTACTCTCAAAGAATGAAGATTTACCATCACTAAAAGTAATTAGGTAGCAGCTGCTCATGGATTGTAAAGGCAGTTCTAAAAGAGGCAGAATATTCAAGGTGAATAGTCATTTAGACGTTCTGGGTTGTTGTTAAAACAGTCACATTACTTCATAGTCACACTTTGTATGTTACACAGTTGTTTCCACTTAGTGTTTTTTATGATTTCTAGAGAAATTAAAGTATCTTCCAGTAACTTGTTACTTTCTGTAGCTTTTTTCTGAAAGTTCTAATATTTCTGCCATAGTTCTGAGTTATCTCAGAGCTACAACAGTTACTTCCTATGAATCCAAAAGATCATTCCTGTAGAAAACCTGAGAAGACTTTTGGTAACATGTTTTAAAGATGATCAGATACATAGAAAAAGACATTGAGATTGGCCATACAATAAAAGTAAGGAGCAAACAATGGAGAACCTGTTTGTACCAGTGATTTCCTGGTGATGTCAAGAAAAAGTGTGAAAGGCCCCACTTCCAACATTCCCACACTAGGATTTTCTCAGGGGAATTCTCAGTTATTGCTGCCTCAGAACACACAGCCCTGCATGACCGTGGCCCTCTCTAGTTCTGCTGGGAGGGCACCCTGCTCTTACAGTGGCTTTGCTCTTGGCTTTTTAGCTAACTTCATGCAGTTCTGGGGTGGAAGAAGTCACTGTATTCTCCCATTGGACCTCTTGAACATTATTCAGTCTGGTGTGAATTTCAAGGTTTTGCTGGAGTTTGGGCAGAGGAACTGGGTGGTTTGCCTCTCAAGCAGCCCTCTGGAAAAGGAAATAGTCCTCTTCTCTATCATTCTTCTGAACCTCTCAGCACTGTTTAGCACCCTTTCTTCCTGAATACTTTTGCCTTCTACCTATCTGTTGACTCACCAGTCTCATTTGCTAATTCATCAACCATATCATATCACCTAATTGTGGGTATTCCCCAAAGCTCTCTCCTCTTCTGTTCTCTCTTTACCCTCATTGATCTTAGCAGCTCCCACAAGTTTAATTATCATCTTTAAGTATCTGACTCCCAAATCAGTATACCTAACCCGAGTCTTTCTCCTGAACTCAAGGCATGCCTCTCCTACTGACTGTTGGATATTTCAAAATGGATGTCCTATTGGCATCTCAGAGTATCCAAAACTGAACTCATTCTCTCACCCCCACCCCCAACAAAACACACACACACACTCTTCACACAACTTTCCTAAACTTTCCTGTTTCTGTCCAGGGCACCATTATAGTTCCAGGCACTCAGGTTCACACCCAGCATCTCTAGTTGACACATTTGTCATTTTTCCACATTATCTCATAGACTTTTCCCATTTTTGTTTCATGACCACCACCTTAGTTGTGACCATCGTCACCTCTCCTGAAGTGTTACAATAGCCTTTTAGTTGTTCTTCCTGTCTCAAGTCTTTCCTCACTTCATTTGTCCTATATATAGCATAAATAAGCATCAAAGTGAAGATTCGACCTCAGTCCTTTACTCAGAAAACCCAGTGGTCCCTGCTACCTCTAGGATTAGATAAGCTCAATCCATCAACCACCGGGACAGTTATTTAACACCTAGTATTACTATGTGCCAGTTACTGTGTTAGGCACTGGGGATTCAAAGACAAAAATGTCCTTAAATCCATAACTGGCTTTTGAAGTCCATCCCCACCTGGGTACCTCAGTCTACCTTTCTGACATCATAATGCATAACTCCCCTCCAGACTCGGGCCTTTTTGATAATCATCTGATATATTTGTTGCCCTTCTTTGCAATGGCTGCCCCCCGTGCTTGGCATGTGTTCCCTCCTCACCTTTAGGGCAGTGGATGGAGTGCGGGGCCAGAGTCAGGAAGATCTGAGTCTAAGTCCTGGGAAGGAATAATATAGCTCTTGAAAGCTCCCTGAAGTTTCTGTGTTCATTTTGGCATGTTGGTTTCCAATGGCTCTGTGCTATTCTTTTGTAGATACAGCCAGGGGTGTTGTGAGACAAATCCATGAATGAATGTAAAGCACTTTGAGAAGCTTAAAGTACTATATAAAGCACTGGCTTCAGCACACCCCTGAATAAAGCCCTTTGTCACTGGGAAAATGAGTGATAAACTGTATTTTTGGTCCCTCTTTCCTGAAGCAAAAATCCAAGCACATGGTCTGACAAAATATATTTTTCAGCAAACTCTTAATAAAAGTAAACTTTCTTTTCATGAAATCAGGACCAACTATATATGACTGCTTATAAATATATTTGTGTCTCTTGTTTACATAAAAATTCTGTGATAAGCAGCTATTAGGATTTATAAGTATACAGTTTCTGATGGACAATAAAATACTCATGGAAAAGAAATAGAACTGGTTAACGTTCTGAGGGAAGAATCTTCTGTTTGCTTGATGATTTGGCCAAAGAACATACTTGCTGATCTACCTAAGCCAGGAATTTAGACTTTTCTTATGATTCTGACTGAGTCATGTTTTGGTGGGAAATAGGTAGGCCAGATAATATTTAGGGAAAAAAAAATTGAAAAGCATGACATCCATTCCCTCATCAAAATCAGTGAAAAAAATTCTGAATGGCCTAGGAGAAAGGACAGAGAGATGCCTTCCATGAAGGACCACTCTCCAAACTGATATAACTATCTATTACTTTTCTTGGTCTTATCATTTATCCAGTTCCAAATGAACCTAACAAAACTATATGTTTTGCCGAAATTTATGTATATTATTTCTAAAGTTTTCCTCCCATCTGCCCAATTAGTTACTCTCTCAAAAAAAGAAATGAAGTTGATCTGGTGTGACCCCACCTTGATAAAGCTTTTTTGACTTTTAGTGATCATCACTTCCATTTCTAAATTATTATAAGTTATTCACTTAACAATATATTCTAGAATTTTGTTAAGAACCAAAGTGAAACCCATAGTTTCCAGACCATATCCTCTTCCCTTTTTGAAAATTGAGGTTATATTTCAGTTCAGTTCCACAAGCATTTATGAGTGCCTACTCTGTGCTGGGTTGTACTGTGAGGTACTCAGTGTACCAAAGATAAAAATAAACCATCAAAGACCTTATATTCTTCTGAAGGGAATATTTGCCCTTCTCCATCCTGTGGCATCTCTTTCATTCCAGAATTTTTCAGATCACCAGGAGTGGTTCATCAGAAGAGATGAAAAGATTTTTCACTGAAGAAGTGTGGGCTTTTGGATGTGGAACTTGCATATAGTATCAGACTCAAATAATGTTTTGGTTAGTTTTGCTGAACTTTGTTTTTATTTTTTGGAGGGGGAAAGGCAGGGCAATTGGGGTTAAGTGACTTGCCCAAGGTCACACAGCAAGTAAGTGTTAAGTGTTTGAGTCCCCATTGGTTCTCCTGACTCCAGGGCCAGTGCTCTATTCACAGTGCCACTTAGCTACCCCTGAACTTTGTTTTTCTTTTTTCTTTTCTGTTAGAATGACTGGCTAAGAGGGTGGTGGGAATGATATATTCCGAAATGAAGATGATAAAAAAATTATCAACTAAAAATTTAAAGAAAAAAAAGTGGCTTAGTGATAGATCCCATTTGCCAGTCCTTCCTTGGTACTCTAGGTCAGTGGTGTCAAATTTAAATAGAAACTGAGGCCACTAAACGGTGCATAAAGATCCATCAGGGCACGTATTGATGTAGTTTTCATGTGTAATATTATCTGTGTATTGTTGTATTTTTATTTATTTTGTTAAATCTTTCCCAATTACATTTTAATCTGGTTTAGGCTACACTAAAGAGTGCTGTGGGTCCTGTGTTTGACGTCTCTGCTTTACAGTGTAGTTTGCCTAGGCCTAGTAACCTAAACTCATCAAAGGCTGCTCCAGTTCTGCTACTATCTTTTCATACCTTCACCTTGACCTTCACCTCTTTGTTAATAGTTTTTATTCTTTCTGGTTCAGAGATCATTCTTCAGGTGCTGGATTTGGAATTAAGAATTGTTGTTCAATCATTTTTCGGTTGTGTCCAACTCTTTGTGATCCCATTTGGGGTATTCTTGTCAAAGATACTGGAGTGGTTTGCTGTTTCCTTCTCCAGCTCATTTTACAGATAAGAAAACTGAGGCAAACAGGGTTAAATGACTTGCCCAGGTCACATAGCTAAAAAGTATATGAAGTTGGATTTGAACTCACGAAGGAGAATCCTCCTGACTCCAGGCTCAGCACTCTATCCATTGTGCCACCTAGCTTACAGGTATTATGATCTCATTTTAAATATGAAGAAAATGAAACTCACGGAGTATAAATGACTTGTCTATAGTTATATAGTTATTAAGTATCAGAGGATTTGTACTAAGATTTACTAAGATTTAATTTAAGATTTAAATCTTAGTACAAATTCTCTGACAATACCTTCCTTGCTGTGTTGTTTTCAGGTTCAAACTAGATAATATATATAAAGTGACTACTATTAGTAGTATTGACAAAGAAAAAAGAAGCAAGACCAAAGTTGGGTATTTCAGCCTTCTCATCATCATTTATCATCATTATCCTGTTTATTCAAGCTGCCCTGTCCCTTCTTTGACCCCCCTCCTGCTCCGGCTTAGCTAACAAAATCCTATTATTTGACAGCTTCAGCTCGTTCTCAAGCTTTAAATCTCCCCATGCTGTTCTCATAACACTGTGATGCTCTTTTGCGTTCACCCTCATTTACTTGACTTTTCTTCCATCTTTAATAAATTTCTTCAAAAAACCATGAGTGAGACTTTGAGTTCCTTATTTATGCATATTTGTCTCTTTAACAATATTCCTTTTTCTTCCCCTTTAGAATAATTTCTGCAGTGTCCTCAGATATGAGAGGCAGCCTTGGAAAGCTGACCTCTGAATCAGAAAGACCTGCCTCTGACACATTCACCTGTAAGACCCTGGCAAGGCACTTTCCACGACAGTGCTTTTAGACAACTCTCCAAGGTCATAAATTGGACAGCAGGCACTTAACTGTATTGGTAGAGGGAGTTTGCTTATCTGGGTGTTCCCTGTGCCAATGATAATTGCAGTCCTAGTCACTATCCTGTCTTTAAGTATCATTTCTATCCCTCAGTAGAAATTCAGACCATTGGCTTGTCCTTTTACTTTAAATCCTTTGATATCTGTTTTCCTAAAATCTAGGACATGTGTCAGATTATGTCCAGCTTTTCTGCTCATTTCTATCATGAATTTTTTTAAAAGTGTAAACTTCTCCCTGTCCTGTCTTCCTTTCATTTCTGCTTCAGCTACCAGTTTCTTCACCAAACAGAATAAGATAATCATGATGATAGCTAACATTAAAACAGTTCCTTAAGGTTTACAAAACTCTTTGCAAATATTATTTCATTTTATCCTCATAACGACTATGAGAGATAGGTGCTATTATTAACTCCATCTTATAGCTGAGAAAACTGAGACAGACAGAGGTTAAGTGACTTGACCAGGGTCACACAGGTAGCAAGTGTTTAAGGCTGGATTTGAACTCATGTCTTTTTGACTCAAGGTCCAGTGTTCTGTCCACTGTGTCACCAGATACAAAATAGTAGTTTCTCTCACTATCAAACTAAACCAAAAAAATATTCATATTGGTTAAGGAAAATTAAAGGAAAATATTCTTGACACTTTAGAACTGTTGAAGCTTTTGCAGATGGTAAAAGAATCATGTTCTTGTACATATTCTACAGGAACATGGTTAATATAATCTCAATGATCAGGCTCCTTAACTTGCACCACTTTACTTCGTCCTTTAGCCAGCTAAGTTGACCAGAAAGGGTCAAGAGAATGAATGAAGAAAAATCAACTATCAGTGAGTTACTGGTTGTCTTAAGGATAACTGTTCCTTTTGACTTTGTCTTATGGAAGTTCTACCTTTTATTAATACTAATCACACTCCTCCCTTTTGTATTCCTTCCATCCCCCTGTCACCTTTGATAAGGACGTATAACAAAATCTCCCTGATGAGCTAATCATTTCTTTCAAAATGTCTTACTGTTTTCCTTATATTGATCTTACTGGGTAGCTGGTAAATAGTAGCATTTCTATTTCAGGTTGTTCTTTGGAGACATAGTTGAAGTTCAGTTGTGAAGCAAGTATTTTACTTACTAATTAGATTTGTCAAATACACGCACACATGCCCCATTTGCCTCAAGTTTTTCTATTTTCTTTTTAAGGTTTTGATTTCAGAAGTCCTCTCACTGGAGCACCACCAGAATATTTACAGAGACTTTCTGAAATCGCCGTATTAGAATACGACACTGTTCGTCAGGAAACAAGCAAAAAATTTAAAAAAGTCAAGAAACCAGACCTGCCAGACTGCTGACAAGTACTGATTGGGGCGATGCTGTTTTCTTCATTGGTGTCGGGTGTAGGTGCGTTGTTGTTTGGGTTGGGTTTTGGTTTGTTTTTGCAGTCACACATAATATGATGTTCAATGATTTACCTAAAAATGGAAGTGTAAATAGCCAATAAATATTTTATATGTTTATATACTGAACAATGGGTGAAATATTTTGTGAACATTATAAGGAGACATTTAAATTTGTATCTCATGGGAATTTATACATGGGAAATGTGTATATCTTATGACATAAAACATTCACTGTATTTTGTGTACTATCAGTAATGCCTAGAAATGAACTGTTAGTATGGATGTATTTGTAAGCATTCTATTTAGTGCATGGTTTTATAAGAGAAATTACCCGTTGGCTACATGTGACACCTCCCTCAGGTGTCACTCACAGCTTCACGGGAGTTGGCAGCTTGAATCCCTGGACTCTCCAGCCTTTTAGGGGTAACCCTATGGTGGTTGTCCTTTTAACACTACCTCATGAACTACAGTGTGTATACTTCCTCCTAATAATCAGTAGACTCAATTCTTTAGGAAAAGGATTCGCTCAAATGTCATAGCAGAGATAGTATTTAGTACCTAGAAATTGCATCAGTTTTGGTTGTTCTTTATCTTTCTTCTGGAAGAGGACCAATGACATTAGGAGAGTGATGTTATGACTTACAAGTGAATTGGATTTAAGTGAGACAGAGCTGTGCAAAGTTATCGACCTTGCTCTTTTCTAGAGTCCTCTTAAGACATAAGTCAAGGTGACTAGCAATGGTACCAAAACACTGGCAGATCTTGGCCTTTTTGAGCCCAGTTCTTTCCCAGGTCTCAGTTTGTGTGAGGCAACGCCCAAGAAGATGGCTTAGTTTGACTGCCCAAAATAATCAATTTGGGAGGGGAAGAAACTCTTATTAGAGTTTCTGGCCGGAACAGAAAACAATTATTATTTGCACTCATTCTTTGACATCAAAACCCAAACAATGAGCTAGTGAAGGTTGGGCTGGGACCTATTGTTAACTGATCAGTGAAAGCCTGAGTGATCTGAGTTTAAAGGTGTAGTCCATCCATTCTCAACCTGTGGGTTATGTTCAATTTGTAACAATGAAAATACATCCTGCATATCAGATATTTAAATTATGATTCATAACAGTAGCAAAATTACAGTTATGAAGTAGCAACAAAAATAATTTTATGGTTGGGGGTCACGACAACATGAGGAACTGTATTAAAGGATCGAGGCATTAGGAAGGTTGAGAACCACTGGTGTAGTCTAATAGCTCCATTTGAATCACAGTGGGATTGAACAAAGCCTAGTTTTCCAGAACTATATCTCAAGAAATTATAAATGAAACTACAAAAGACGAAAGAGTTAATTGTCCCAGCTATTTGGAAAAAATGTTAGAATAAATAGGGAAGGAAAAAAATCTAGCCCCTAAATTCCAAGATACCTTGCGAAGTATAAGGATCAAAAATTAAACTTTGGTATTCTTGCCTCATCAGAACCTGTAGTAACCTCTGCCCCTCTGATGTGATGGTGGAGCAAAAAACTCATCCCAAAGCCTCTAGCCCAGCCATTTCCCACAAGCTATACTCTTTGGCTTCAATTCCACCATCTCCCCTATTAGAATGTAAGCTCCTTGAGGGCAGGGACTATCTTTCTTTTTCTACCCTATAACTGTTGTGCAGAGAGTAAGAGCGAACCTGAGACCCAGGTTCAAGATAAATTTAGGTGTGGATTTATTGATCAAGTGCACGACCACCTGGAGTGTAAACTCAAATCAGGCAGTGATTTTCTGGGAGTACAGACTTGATTATATAGGCTAAAACCACAAAAACCACAATCAGGGAGGGGAGCTAGCAGAAGCCGTGATGTACAGAAGCAAAAAACAGCCATTGGTCAAATCTATAGCTCAGTTAATTTGGGAATATGGTGCAAGGGTACAAGGGTGCAACCTTCCTGTGTCATTGTATCAGCAAGCACCCTAGCGTACCCGGGGTGGCTGCTAGCACAGGTTCCTAGATCTGCTTTTCTAAAGGAAAGCAACTCAAATTGGGTTAACAGTCTTACTTTAATCAATCAAACGTATATCATTTTACCTAGTTCAGGGGGAAAAGTCAGCACCCTGAACTTCAGAGAATGCAAACAGAATACAAACACAAGTTAACAAGCAGAAGTTACAAGCAGACAAAGAAACAGATCAGCAGACGGCTTCTAGACGTCTGACCATTACATCCATACCTAGTCAGTTACCAGAGAGGGAAGCACCAACATCTGGGTTTTCAAAGCTAGAGGGCTCAACGGCTTCCCAGAGTCTCATCTGGCCAAATCACACAACTCTTCTCAAAGTGAGCCCCAAAGCAAAACCTCACATCAGGGCGTACGTATAGCCTTCTCCTGGATCAGAGAATGTCACAGCCCTCTTGACTCACTGCCCAATCACAAAACAACAAGGTGCAGCCATACCTGAAGAACAAGCCTCCCGCCACAGGCTCCATGTGACCACATTCAGCCTATTAGGGTTCAGAGTATAGTTTCAAATCTGGGAAGGGTCTCAGAGTCATGTAGCCACTTTAGCAAAGGGCCTAGGGGCAGGGAAGATCTTCAGATTCCCATAACAGTTATGGAGGTCCCTCCTAGAACAGGGTGGAGGGCACAGGGTGGAGGGGCCATAGTCAGCATTTTCCAGAGCAAGGTGGAGGGTCATGGGGTAAAGGGGACTGGAATTCCCCAGAACAGGCTAGGGTCATGTTCTGGGTGAAGGGGGGGGGCGCCCTGTTTGGTCAGCGGGACAGGACAGGGTGGTCCCTAGATAAGATCCTTGCACCATAATGAACCTTATACACTATAATAATCCAAGGAGAATATATAAAATGCTAATTAAGGAAGGAGGGGGCAGGGGACTACACCTTGAGCAACTTTGCCCAGACTCGAGCAATGATGCCCAGACATGCCTTAAGCAGTTTCAAGCTATGACAGGATATAGGATATAGGATGGGACAAAGACAGAAATAGGGGGCTTAATGGTGGGCCACAAATCAGGTGGTATGCAGTGACCTGGGATTTGGGTCTCTGTATTACATAACTCTAACACTTAGCACTGTGCTTGACATTTATTGAATGAAATAGTTACAAAGCATTTTCCCCAAAACCAAGGGCACATTCTCCCACAAGTACACATTGAGTACATGGGGTGAAAGGTGAATATGAACTGAGGGTACAGTAATTGTGAAGCACACTTCTAAGGAACACTCATGGCTAAGGCACACACAAGTCCACAACTGAAGGAACTCAATGCAGTTTCTTCAGAGGGTTCTCATGAAGTGATCAATGGGTGGCTCCTTGCAGGGTATGACATCTCTACTGTATAAGCCATTCAGCTGGGTTCATTCCTCATAGGGTGAGAAACTGAAAATTGATTTTAATTCTATTTTTAATTATGCTTCCATATGAATGGAACTTCAGCCTCCACCTTCATTTCCCCCACTTTCTGGACAAACTTTTCTAAAGGCTGAGCTTTTGTTTTAGCCTTTGTTTTAAAATTAACTTCCACTCAGGACTCAGTTCTATTGTGAATTGAATCTCCACCCCTGTGTTTCTTATACCCTTGTCTGCAGAGTAATCCTATCACCTGAGAATTACTCCCATCTCCCAACAGGAATTCATTGGGGAGGAGCTGAGGTGATTCTTGACCCACTTGCTCATTAAAATGTCTACCAGTTGGGATTTTATTACCTTTGTCACAGGAAGGGCAAATGATACACCCTCAGAGCAGTCAGGAGGAGGACACACATAGGTTTAAAAGACCCCATCAGCCCTCAGTGAAGTGGCTATCCACCCACTTTGTTGGCAGACATACTCATCACTGTTAATAAATTGATTTTGCTTGTAGTCTGTGCCTCAGTCTACATTTATTAAATTTACTCAAGCAGGATGTGGTGTCTTGGCTGGATGGGTCAGCCTTCTACTGGGCTAGGTTAAAGTGCTGAGCTGTTTTCTTACCAGGCTTATTCATAGCTCAGCGTGGCTAGTTTCTTGGCTGCTGGGCAGAGCTGCTGCCAGACTGCTGGGCTTTTTTCAACTTGGTCTCTTTGCTGAAGAGGTTGATCTTCTGAAATTCTTGGGCTCATTTTTTGATGGAGAGCTGTAGTCTTTCACCATTTTCAGCCTCTGGTTCAGCTAGTGAATACTGCTGTCTCTTCAGTAGGAATGTTACATTGCTCTTATTTAGTTGCTCTGATGGGGTACAGGCTCTGGGAACCCCCTTGGACTGACTGAATCTTCCCATCTGATGAGGCATCTGCCTGAGATCATAAGCCTTTCGTTGTGGCTGGGCCCAAACCTCTGGTATAATCCTAGCCCTGCTTTGTGCAGCTAGCTCCCACTCTTGATTCTCCCAAATCCTCCATTGAATCATCTCCAGGTAGCCTCCAGCTGCCTCCCACCCTTAATCTCTAAAAATGATGAGGTTTACCATAAAATGTTGAGATAAAAATTTAAGGGTCAAGGGGTGCTCCAGACCCCAAAATACCAACACACCAGGTCCTGCCGAATGAATTCAACTCAAGTCTTCTCTCAGCCAAAGAAAAAGTTTATTAAAAGGAACCTTGGTATCTGGCTTGTACTGGACAAGTGGGCCAGAATAATTTGACACAGTGAGTCTGTGCTAGAAAATTCTCTAGCCTTCTCTCTTCCCATGGAGGCAAGATGGGGTCTTATCTACAGAAAGGTTGTGGGAGGAATCTAGGGGTGGTCTGGAGGAATTTGGGGAGGGTCTTCAGGAGGAGTCAAATGAGGTCAGACTCCAGTAATGAGAGATTAAGGGTGGCAAGTAGCTGGAGGCCACCTAGGGATGACAGACAATGATGGGTTAGGCTAGTAACAGAGATTTGGGCCAGCTATAATGAAAGGGTAATGGTCTCATTAAATGGGAAGATTCAATCAGAGTTCAAGGGGGTTCCCAGAGCCTGTACCTCATCAGCTCCATGCTATGAGATTGGCAGAAGCCTCTTCTCTTTGACTCCATGAGAGGGTCATCTCTGAGGTTTATTACCTCCATGGAGCAGGTGGGAGTGATCTAACCTCTCCTGTATCACAGTCATTTTAGGTTCAAAGCAAGTTCCCTTAGTAAAGATACTCTACCTATCTTTATGGTGATCAGACCCAATGCCATCAGTTATGCTTTTTAGACTATTCCTGAGGTCTTATGCAGATGAGCAGCTAGGGACAGAGGTAGGAATACAACTCTAGAAACAAATTAATTGTCTGCATTGGCTTCTTAATATGCAGTTGAACTATTCAAGCCTCAAATCCTTCCTAAAGTATAGAATGTTTATTTTACATTTCAATACCTATGGTTTTTTTTTGCCTTTTACTTTGTATTTGTGCTTATATATTATAATCGTGAATGATAACTAATTCCTTACCTACCTCCTAACCATTTCCATATACTCTTCTATGGTGTTTGGAACTGGAAGGGACCTTAAGAAGCATCCAGTCCAAATTCCTCATTTTGTAGATGAGGAAGCTGAAGCCTAGAGAGATGGAATGAACTATCCAGTCTTACAGCATGCCCAGGTCTTCAGACTCCAAATTCAACACTCATTTTTGAATGCAGTGAGAATGTCATTGATGGACAAAGCAACTAGAAAGAAAAGTACCACCCAAAAAACTGGGAGAATAAATTTGATCTTAGATGGGAGCCAAAATGGCAGTGTGGTAGGAACCAGTACAACTGAACTCTCCTCCATAAAACCCTTGCAAACAGATCTAGAAAGTGCACCAGACCAAATCCTGATGGGGATATCCAGGAAGTTCAGAAGCTACCAGCAGCAACAGTGTGGCTCAGATTCCAGGAACTGAGCAAGATCCCATTTCTAGCATATAGCTCACCCAGTAGAGGAATAATCAAGGCAGGGATCCCAGATGAAAGAGGAGCCCAAATCCTGATACTCTGAACCAACAGAGATTTTCAGCTGACTGACAGAGATTCTTGCTCAGATGCAAATTAAAGGAACTTGCAGAACTGGGGGGTGAAAGGGAAGAAGAAGGAGGCCAGAAGAATATGCAAACAAACAAACATAATCTCACCATTAAAAGCTATTATGGTGTAAGAGAAGCTTCCACACACAAAACCAGAAGATGAGAATGACTTCAAAACATACATAAGCCTCACTTCAAAGAAAAACACAGCCTGGGAGCAAATTCAACTAGAATTCCTCAAAGACATGAAGCAAGAGTTTAAAAAAAGTTACAAAATGTTTTCACAAATTAAATGAGAATACTTGAAAAAAATTAGATAAGAAATTGGAGCTATAGAAAAAAGATGGAATGAACAGTTTGGTACAAGAGGTACAAAACCTTGCTCGAGCAACAAACTCCCTGAAAATTAGAATAGACTGAATAGAGACCAATGACTTCACAAGACAACAAGAAATATTAAAGTCAAAAGACTGGAAAAGAGAAGAAAATGTAAGTGACAAAGCAGAAACAACTAACCTGAAAAGCAAATAAAAAAGAAAATATTTAAGAATCATTGGACTGAGTGCCATCACAAAAAAAAGAAGAGCCTAGACAGGCCTATTTCAAGAAATCGTTAACAGACATTGCCCAGATTTCTTAAAAACAGAGGATAAAATGGAATAGCAAAGGATCTACCAGTCACCTCCTGAAAGAAACCTCCAAATGAAAACTCCCAGGAACATCATAGCCAAAATCCAAAGTTTCCAGGTTAAAGAATAATACCATAAATAAACAGAAAGAATGAATTCAAGTACTGAGAAGTCACACTCAGAATCATACATGATTTAGCAGCTCCCACTATTAAGGGAGAACTTGGAAACAACATTCCAGAAAGCTAGAGATATATGGTCCAATGGTCCAGAATAACTTACCAGCAAAACAAAGCATAATGCTAAAGGGGGAAAAATGCACCTCTGTCTTATCTGAACTAGTCAAAAGAAAGAACACAGAGACAGAGGGAGAGGAAGAGATGGAGAGAGAGAGAGAGAGAGAGAGAGAGAGAGAGAGAGAGAGAATTAGGTATAGAAATACATTTCAATCAATGAAAATATGAGGAAAAAGAGAACAGGGGAGAAGAAATATGAAGGAGAGTAGAATAAGGGAAGTATTAGTCCTAAGCAAAACAAACTCTAAACAAGGACAAAAATATTCATAGCTTTTTGAGGTGTCAAGGAATAAAGTGGGAAAATGAAGGGAAAATGAGAAATGGATGAAAAAATCATGATAAATGTGATGGAATGCTGTAATGTTAAGGGAATTTGAAGATCTTCCCTGCCCCTTAATAGGCCCATGTGACCTGCTTTGAACTTTGGACCAGCTCACAGCTTGAGTAACACAGAGCACATGGTGAGAGTAGTGTGCCCAATGGGTGGAACATGAACAGAGAGTGAGGCAGAGCAGCCAGTGTGATGCAGAAAGGGAAGAATTTTGCCTAGGGGTGCTTATTTGTGGGGAGGCCTAATGGAGGGAAGGCTTGGGGATGTTGCCACTCCCTGAATTGGTGATATGTATAAAGTTCTTTGTTGCCATGGTGGAGTTGGCTTTCTGGTATCTGAAGAAATACCTTGGTTTCATCTTTGCGGAAGAGAGGTTGCTATATTTTGCGTTTCAACCCTGGAAATATATCTGCATATTCATAGCAGCTGCCATGGGTGTCACATTGGCAATATAAATACTAACTGTGTTCTCAGTTGGGGAGGAGGAATGTGATAAACAGATGAGCAGGTGAATTTTGGCTGATGAAAAAGTAAAATATTTTTCAAAAACACCTTAGCTTTTTGATTAATTTCATAAATTCAAAGGAGGTTGTATAGCTTGTCCATAACTTACACACACACACACACACACACACGCATGCACGCACGCACACACGCACATGCAACCCTCACATCTGCAGAGATTTGTATCTTCTCTGCAGCAGCACAGTGGAATAAAATTTTAAGCAATTATTTGCTGAACATGGTTATTTAGCTCATCTGGATTACTTAGACCAAGAAGGCTCTTTAACTAGAAAAGACCTTCCTAATATTGAGTTGGTAGTCCTGAACCAATGAGAACATATTCTAAGGTTTTGTTGAGCCAACAAGAACATCCTAACCATTGAGAACAGTGAAGGTTTTATTGGATCTGTAATGGTTCAGTGGGAAGCTAGGGTAAAGTATGTATATATATATATATATATATATATATATATATATATATATATATATATATATATAAAGTATAAATAATTCAATGGAGGGAAAAATCTAAACCCTGCTGCTGAGGAAAAGAATTGAGGGTGGGCATTATGAAAGCATCTAAATCAAGCCTACTAAGGAAACGATGGGTGAATATTTATATCCCTTGGATCAATCAAGTTGTTAACAAAATTGTAATTTTCAGTCTTGTGACTGAATTTGACTCAAATATTTTTCATTAAAATTTTACAAATGCTTTCAGGGAGTTTAGATGGTGTTGGGAAGAAACAATGTATACATAAATAAGGCATTGTGCAAAGTTAGGTCTCGCCAATTTAATTAAAATGACAATACTACCAAAATAATTTTTACAGATGTAGTTCTATACCACTCAAACTACAAAGGGTATGCTTTATAGAGCTGGAGAAAATAAATGCAAAAATTCACTTGGAGAAGCAAAAGGCCTTAGAATATCAAGGAAAATAAAGAAAAAAGGGACTTCCAGATCTCAAATTATACTATAAGGAAGTAATCATAAAAAACAATTATATTGGTTAAAAAATCGAAAAATAGGAGGGGGGTGGAGAGAAAAATCTTTCCATCAGATATCTAAGATAAATAGGTAATTAACACAAATTATTAGGCCACTAACCATTCCCCAATGGATAAGATATCAATGAATATGAACAGTTCTCAAAAGAATTTCAAACCAATAATAACTATGTGATTACTCAAATTATTAGTAATAAGAGAAATGCACATCAAGGCAGTTCTCAGATTTTACCTCACACCTAGAAAACTGGCAAAGATAACAAAAGATGGAAGTACGTTTGGTAGGGCTACAGGAGGACAGGCACACTAATACACTTGCTAGAGCTGTGAATTAATTCGTACTAACATTCTGGAAAGAAATTTGGACTTATGCCTAGAAAGTGACTAAAATTTTTGTATCTTTTGACCCAGAGATTCCAGTACTGGGCATATTTCCCAAGGAATTCAAAGACAGAAAGGTATGATTAGATATGGAGAGTAAGGAGAGTAAGGAGTAAAAAAATGACTCCAAGGTTTTGTACTTAGGTGATTAGAAAAATGATGGTGCCATTTAAATAGGAATAGGAAATCTTTCTTGGAGGACATTATTCAAATATCAGAGATAAGTCCTATTTTAGACATGTTGAGTTAGAAATGAAGGCATGGTTGGAGAGACCTTGGGTGAGTCACTCTTCCTCTCTGAGACTTGGTTTTCTCAACTATGAAATAGGAATAATACTTAACACTACCTTATAGAGTTATGATGAAGAAAGTACTTTGTACACATTAAAGTGTCATATAAATATAAACAATATACAAAAAGAAATAGAACATGACTTGATTTTCCCTTCCCCTTATGTGAGGAGTGGAGCATCCCCTCAGAGTCAAGGGGATGGGAAGTTCCTTGCTTACCACGTAATAATAATAACAAAAATGATAGTATCAGCTAGCATTTATATAGTACTTTAAGATTTGCAAAGTGCTTTACAGATACTATCTTATTTGCTCCTCACAATGACACTGGGAGGTGAGTGGTGCTCTTATTCCCATTTTATAGATGAGGAAAATGAGGTTAAGTGACTTATCCAGGGTTATACAGCTAGTAAGTGAGGTCACATTAGAACTCAGGTCTTCATGACTCCAGATCCAGCTTGGACCCACTTTATCAACTAACTACCTTCCAATATGTGATTTATACTTTAGAGTTTAATTGCTAGCCTCCTTCAGCTTTCGCATGGTCAGCAAAATAATTCAAACACATGAAACCATTCTAGGTTTTTTAGCTAGATTTCTAGCATGCTAATAATAAGGGAGAGGGGCTAACTACCGTTATAAACAGCTGGGTCCCATTCATCAGGTGATTTGGCATGGAGTCATTTTTTTAATAAGGGTGAAATAAATGGCTTATGTCACAGAAACATGCCAACTGCTGGTTGCTTGGCTCAGCAAACAGCTCTGTGTCTGTAGAAGGCTGAATTAAGACCTACCTTAAAATAAATATTTGTGATTCTGAAAGCAGCTTTTGCTTTTTAATGTCTCTCAGTTTCAGGATGCTTGGAGTCCACACATTGATTGATGCTTGTGTTTAAAGAATGGAGCCCTGGCTTGGGATAGTAATTGCTTGCAGGAATTGGTAATCTCGCTAAAGTGATGACAGGTTACTTTAAAAGCTTTTGCTAAGCGTGCAAAATGCCTGATTTCACAATTCGGGACACAGTTTCTTTCCTTTGACTTCCCACTGATGAATACATAACACCAGTTCATGAAGGGCAAAAACAAGCACTTCTCAACTTTTAGGTACGTGTCTTTCTGATGTGGTGTTATCTCTTATTAGATGACCAGAAATTAAACAAGACTTTGGACTGTCAGTTTTCTGCATCTTGGGCCAAATATGAATATTCAGTGAAACATGGATGAAAAGGGGTCTGATGTTTATCTACCTGGAGTTAGGTGAATACATTTGAATTAATCGTAAGATTGTCTTAAAATTGATACCTCTTAGCATCAAGTTGTTGTTTTTAATGAAAGCATTCTATTATTAAGTTAGAAAACCAGAGATCTGAATTCTTATCTCAGCTCTGGTCACTAAGTGCTTGGGTGACTTTGGGTGAGTTACTTCAACTCTTGACATGAATTTCATCATCTGAAGAAATGACAGAGCTGGACAAAGGGGTCTTTAAAAGATTTTTAATTCTAATATTTGATAGATCTTGGTTTTTCATTTGGTGTGTGTTTCTTCCATGTAAATACATTTTGGTAAATTGCAAAGCTTGTAACAATAATAATAAGAATAATGATAGCAAACATTTCAATAGAGCTTATTACCGTGTGCCAGACACTGTGCTAAGCACTTTACAAATGTTACCTCAGGGCTTAAGTACCTCCTCTGACATCAATACATTGTGTATTTTACATTGGACCCTGATATCATTGGTGTAAGTACCGCATGCATATAGTTATTGGGATTTTCATGATTGTCGTTTTTCGGTAGTAGTATCTTTGGTTTTGCCCAAGCACTCGCTATCTTCCCACCTTTCAGATGCTTTGGTAACTCAATCCTTCAGTGCCCTTATAACCTTAAACACAGATCTTCTTTGCTTCATTTTTCTAGTCTATTTCTACCTCCTCATACAGCACATGGACTTTGACATTGAAGTCCAAATGTGGGGCTCCCCTACCATTAATAGAGAAATGAGTTTGCTCCCTAAATCTCCATAGATCTTTAAATTTTTTATCTGTTATTCTACTAGTTTCATTTTTAAATGTGCTCAGGATAACTTGTCTTGGGAATTCTCCATAGTTTTCCATCAATTTGTTTTTCTCTGTGGAGTTTTACTATTTTGTGAAATAATTTTCTGCCTCTTGGTAAGATGGGTTATGTTCCAAATCATTGTTGTCTTCAGCTGCCCCAACTCTCTACTTGGAAAGAAGATCAAATATTTTCTGGCTCAGGAAGTTACAAGGCTTTTCTGATTCCCTAATTGTGGTGATTGGTTTTACAGCAGTTACACTTCCTTAAGAAATTTTAAGTCTGTTGTCTGTTATTATTTTCATGATCCCATTGGAGTTCACTTAAAGAGGATGGGTTGGAGTTTCTTTAATTGCATGCTTTGATCACTTTTTGCTTCTAGTTTAGTCCTGATTGTGACCTTGGGCAAATTACCTAACTTATGTTTGCCTCAGTTTCCTCAAGTGTAAAATGAGAATATTAATAGCACCTACCTCCCAGAGTCGTCGTGAGGATCAAATGAGATATTTGTAAAGCACTTAGCACAGTGCCTGGAACAACGGAGGCACTTAATAAGTGCTTATTTCTCTCCCCAGCTCCCCTGTTTCCTTCTTCACCCCCCTTCTCCCCCTCTCCTTCTCTTTCCCACCCTTCTCTCTCCCTCTCTCTCTTCCCCCCCAGTCACAGACTACGTGTCGGAGGGGGGTATTTAAACCTAAGACTTCCTTACTCTGAGACTGTCTTTATCCATTATGCCATGCTTTTTATATTTTTATATATGCATATGTACGTGTTGTGTCATACTTCTATATATGGGCATGTGTGTGCATTATATATGTATAAAGCTATTATATGTGTACATACATGCACATATGTGTATAATGTACATGTGTGTATAAAACTATTAAAGTTTAAAACTGAACTACCACTTTGAGGATACTTTATATAAAAATATACATGTAAACATATAAGTGAAAAAACAATGAAACCACGAAGGAGGACAGGATTGTGTATGGGTATGTAAAAATACGTACACCCATTCATTGATGGTGGAATTGCAGGCTTAAAGTATCTTTTTTGGATCTCTATGTATATACATTATATATATATTTGCATGTATATGTATAATAAATAAGGGGGTGTTTGTAGTTATAAAAGTGAGGGTAATACAGGTATGCAGTTTTACTTGCCAATGAGTATATTTGTTTGGTTATACACATAAACATGCATACATATATGGAGAGAAGGAGAAAAGGGGGAAAGAGGAGCAGAAAGGACAGAAAGACAGAAAAAGAGAAGAGGAAGGAAGGTACAGAGGAGAGGGGAGAGACAGAGCGAGACATAAGAGAGACAGAGAGAGGAAAGTGAGATTAAGCACGTTGGGGAAATGCTGTCCCCTCCCTCAACCCAAGAATTTCTGTGTTTGATTGGTCCTTTGTTGAGGTCTTCTCTTTGTTTTACTGTTAACCAGACTAATCTAAAGTTGGAAGGAAGCAACCATATAAACTATTTTTGTTTTATTGTCTTATTAGCAGTTACTAAATATAAATAGATTCCTTTATAAGTAAGAATGTAAACTTCTTAAAAGTAAGGATTCAGCTGTGGAGTCAGGAGGACCTGAGTTCAAATCCCAGCCTCAGATACTTGACACTTGCTAGCTGTATGATCTTGGGCAAGTCACTTAATCCCAATTGCCCTGCCTTCCCCTCTCCAAAAATGAAATAAAATAAAAGTAAGGATTGTTTTATTCTTTATTTTTGTATCCCTAGCACCCCATCTGGCACACAATAGACGCTTAATAGATGTATGTTGATAAGTATTCTACCAATCAGTTTCTTAAACACCTCAGCTACATATACACCTTACTATTTGTATGATTTCAGACAGGAAACCCTATGTATTAGAGTATATATTTATTTATACCCATTTATATCAGAATCAAATAATTTTACAATCAGAAGTCATCTTCTCCACCATAACAAAATTAGTAACACTTATATAGCACTTTAAAGTTTGAGAAGCACTTTAGATACTTGGTGACCTGATTCGATCCTCACAACAACATTAGGTATTGAGGTAGGCACTATTATCATCCTCGTTTGATAGATGAAGAAACTGAGATTGTGATTTGTGCAAGATCACAATAGTAATAAACATCTAAGGTGGAATTTGCAAGTAGGTCTTTCTGACTCCATGTGCATCACTTTATATACCACGCCACCCAGCAGCTTCTTGATAATTCAACAAATGGTGAACCAGCCTTTTCTTTTCTTTTCTCTTCTTTTTCTTCTTTTCTCTTCTCTTCTTTTCTTTTCTTTTCTCTTCTTTTCTTTTCTCTTCTCTTCTTTTCTTTTCTCTTCTCTTCATTTCTTTTCTTTTCTTTTTTCTTTTCTTTGTTTTTTGGAGGAGGGAAGGTAGGGGAATTGGGTTTAAGTGACTTGCCGAAGGTCACACAGCTAGTTTTTGTGTTAAGTGTCTGAGGTCAGATTTGGACTCAGGTCCTCCTGACTCCAGGGCCAGTGCTCTATTCACTGCACCACCTAGCCGCCCCCACCAGACTTTTCTTCAAAGCCCTCAGTGAGTCAGCACCTACTGGCTCCCACTCATAAATGGCTCTAAATATTAGGAAATTTCTCCCTACATCAAGACTAAATTTGTCTTATTGCAACTTGTACCCACTGTTCCTGGTTATTTCCTCCAGGGAACAAAAAGAAATCTAATTTGTGTTGTTGCTCATCATTTATTTTCAAGGAAGATCAGTGACATCAGGAGTGATATCAGATATCTTGACTTGCTCAAGAATTGGATTGAAGTGAGGCAGAGTTGCACAAAGTTATCAACCTCACTCTCTTTCCCAGAGTCATCAAAGTCTAGTAGCAAGGCAAAAAAGAGATGATCAGCAGTGACGTGGAATGCAGTGACCTTGGCGTCTTCCCGTGTCAGATCAAGCTCGAAGAGTTCCATAGCACCTGCTTCAGCCGCCTTTGTGAAACAAATGATTCCCATCTGCCCATTCCTCAAATGGTTTTCATCCATATATTCATTCATCTGCTAGTTTCTATTCACATGATTCCCTTCAAATACTTAAAGATAGCTGTCATGTTCAGGCTGTAACCCATCAATCAGTCTTTTCTTCTCCAAGCTAAATATCATACTATTTTATTCTCATTTTACAGCTGAGAAAGCCAAGGCAACAGAGGTTAAATGACTCGCTCAGGGTCATACATCTAGTAAGTATCTGAGGCTGGTTTGAATTAGGTCTTCCTTGACTCCAAGTGCAGCACAGCTTGCTATTTCGCCTGTGGTCTGTAGTTTCATCCTTACCTTCAGAATGTTTAGGAACATCTGGCAACATGTTAAAAGGCTATGATGACTCCATAATTACCTTACTATCCAAAGTAGGTGGAATTTAGAAATTCTATCCATGTAACAGTTAGTGACTGGGCCAAAAGCTTTTAGAGAACAAGGGAGGCTGAGAAATCAAAGCAAAATCTGACTCTCAGCTTTCAAGGACTGAGCAAAACCCCCGCCATGTCAGTCTGTGGGTGCAGAAAATATAAATATTACATGTGTTGAGATCTCAGCAGACCTCGTTAAAAACAGCAGAGTATGTGGTATTATAAACTGAGAAAGACTGGAATTAGGGCCCTGATACTTTGCTCTCATCTTTAGAGGCTGGTAGAGTGAGGTACAATTACCAATTCTTGACTTTTTTTCCCCACTCACTTCAGGAAGGGTATAATTTTAGTGAGATGAAAGGCAGTCTACAGGTTTTTGATAACAGAGAAAATCACAGACCATTCTCTTGTGTGGCCAGACTTATCTGGACCATTAAAAGGATCCTAATTGTTGGAGAGGCTGCAGAATCAGAGGATTATACCTATAGACCTTAATGAGCCCTTCCTTTCCACCTAAAAAACCTAGAAGGCATTCAGCCCAAGTCCTCCTTGTGAACTTTGCTGATGTTGGGGTTTGAGGATAGGACTATATTTTAGTGTAAGGGTGGGGCTGATTGAGTGAATCAATCATGTCACCCCATCCTACTTGCATGAATTTAGCTTTAGCAGGGATTCCTAACTAGCAGTTTGTGCAGCTCCAATTTTTCTAGATGATCTAATAAAGACTTCAAATATTTGTCTCAGGGAAAAAAAGATAGTTGTGGTTCAGTCATTTTTTAGTTGTGTCCCCAGCATAGACACTGGAGTGGTTTGCTGTTTCCTACTCCAGCTCATTTTACAGATGAGGAAATTGAGGCAAACAGGGTTAAGTGACTTGTCCAGGGTTACACTGCTAGTAAGAGTTCGAGGCCAGATGTGAACTTGAAAGAATGAATTGTTCTGACTTCTGGCCTCTGTCCTCTGTGCCACCTAGCTACGCCCCCCCACTCCCCCAAGACTACATTTCCGTGAAGAACTCAAGTAGCACCTTGGTTTGCTCTTAGAAAGATTAGGTACAAATATTAAGAATGAGAGTGAATTGATTAGGTTTACTCTCCCTCCTCTCTCTCAGAAAAAGATACCAATGCCCAGCAACTAATTCATTCCTTAGTCACAGACAAATTTTACAAAATACAACCACTTGATAAATCTAGTTTCTATACCCTTCTAGTTCCTTTCCTGAGTTCTTTATGATCTGTTTGCCATGAAAAAAAACTTTTTTCTTATTCTCAGAAGAGATGCACGTAGTTATTCAGTGTGGCTACAAAACAGATCCAGGGGAGTTAAATGCCTTTGGAACTGAGAATCACCACGGTGATGGAGAATGTGTTGTCTCCATCACGAAAACTGTAGCTTGTTTTTGTCTCTGTTGTCATGGGGTTAGCACGAATGTTCTTCCTGCAGTAGCCTACAGGAGTTAGGAGGTTGCCAAAGAAGGCTGTGGAATCTCCTTCCATGGTGATTTTTGAGAAGGGGATGGAGCCAATTCATGGAAGTATTTATATAGTGGACATTGGATACATGGCACAATAGTAGACGCTATAGGGAAAATATGATTATTGTTCACAAGTAGTTTATATTCGAGTTCAGACAGTAGGCAAGCAAACACCCAGGACGATTAAATATAGACAAAGTTAGATATAAGTTATATACATAGCCTTTGTATATATTGTGTGAAGGAAAGATACACACTGGTAGAACTGGGTCTGGATAGGTGGTTTAGATTCTGTTTGCCGAAAGAATGAAAAATAGGATGTTTAATATTTAAATATATGTCAGGTGCTGGAAAGTGGTACTTAGGGTAAAAAGGAGATGTTCCTGCTCTGCTTTTTGGCAAGCCAACAGGGAGTAGGGGGGGTGGGGGGTGGGGAGCGATCACAATCTTGTAATTCCAGTTTGAGTCTAGTTTTGAGGTGCTGCTAACCTTTGTCCCTAGGAGCCTAACTTGGAATGGGAGAAGTGGGAGGAGGGGCACTGTCCCAGCTACAACGTGGCAGGGGCACAGAGTTCTAGCACAAGTGAGGGGAACCCCCAGGGCCTAGGCCCACTTCCTGACTCAGATTTTTGGTCCACGGTTGTAATCCTTTTCTTTTCATTTCCTCTGTGTAAAAGAACATTCTGGTTACACTATGAAAAGGGGCTACTCATAGGGGGAAGGGAGGGAAGGAAGTATCCCATAAAGCTTGAGATTTACAAATGCAGTTAAAATCCCAGGATTATTTCCCCAGGGTTTTAGTCCATAAATTGGGGAAACAATTTTTGGAACTTGTCCTGGGCACAAAAAGACTCAGTACTGCATTCTTTTGCCCCTCCTCATTTTTCATTTTCAAATTAGTAAAACAAAACAAAACCAAAAACCCTACTCCAAATATGAGAAAAGACACCTATCAACTTGGTACTACACTGCAGAATTGCTTTAATGGATGAGGGTGTGTTCAGAGAGATCACAGCGATTTACTTAAGGTTCTTGGTCCACCTACCCTTGATAATATCAAGGATGACTAGATGGCACTGATATATATGGAAGAAAGATGTGTTCAGGACCTCTCCCAGACACAGATTACTTGTCAGTTAGGGAAGAACATTCAAGACCTGAATTAGCTGTGGAAAGGATGAGGAAGAAGAGCAGTCACAGAGTCAGGCCATAAAGGAAGGAAAAGGAGGGGGAAAAGTATAGGGAACAGAAGATGGAGGGATGGCAAAAAATAAAACAAAGAAAATAAGCCTGCATATCTCCCTGCTTGACCGGACTAGCAACTGAGTGAGTTTGTCCCCATCTGACAATGTTTAGGACTTTCTCTATTAGAAAGAGGTAAATTTCCGGTGCCTCCTGAACAAGGTTTGAGAAAGCCTAGGAAAGATACATGGGAAGAGGGCAGCGAGGTGAATAGAGCACCAGCCCTAGAGTCAGGAGGACCTAAGTTCAAATCCATCCCCAGACACTAGCTGTGTGACCTTGGGCAAGTCACTTAACCCTAATTGTCCTGCCTTCCCCCCTCCAAAAAAGAAAAACAAATAAATAAAGATGAATGGTGAAAACTATCTAAAAAAAAACATGATACACAGGAAGGAAATGTATGGGGGAGATGAATTGAGGAGGTAAAGGTGTACAACCCATTCTCTCTTTCTGCTAAGTTTTTTATGTTTAGCCTCTTGACAGTGAGGCTTGAAAGTAAGATTTTTTTTTGTTCTGTTTTCAGTGATATTCCTATATCCAGGGACATCCTCAGCACCTTATACTAGGCCTGGCAATTGATACACACTGCAGGTACTTAATAAATGCTTGTTGACTAATATTTTGTTTATGAGCATAAGAATTCTTTTTCAGCAGCCATCTTCATTTAGTCACCAATTCCCAGTTAAGGAGAAGACATTTTTTATCTTCAAGCAGTGGTTAGAGTGCCCAGCTTGCAGTGAGGAAGGCTTATCTTTGTGAGTTCAAATCTGGCTTACTAGCTGTGTGACCCTGGCCAACTCACTTAACCCCATTTGCTTCAGTTTCCTCATTTGTAAAATGAGCTGGAGAAGGAAATGGCAAATCACTCCAGTGTCTTTGCTAAGAAAGCCCCAGTGGGGTCACAAAAAGTTGAACATGACTGAAATGACCAACCACAATTGCTTTTTCCTAGCCATTCATCTGAATTACTAGGTAACTTCAAACGCCAATTTAGTAAGTAGACTGTGACAAGCTCAACGCAGGCACTCATTTTCATAGACCATTGACTTTACAAAGGCAATATTTCAAGGATCATTTCAAAACAAAGATGTCTAAATAAATTATCTCTAAAGCATTATCTAGTGAGAGAGCAATTTTGTATCCTTAAATGGCTTTGGTGAAGATATTAGAGGCTTCTAAAGATTCACCAGCTCTTTGAGGCCTCCAGAGTGAACATATGGACCATAGAAACATCTTCTAGGTCAGGAAATAGACTGCCCAAGACTTGGGGATTTTCCTGTGACATTCTATTAGCCCCTACTATCGAGTGTCAGAGCTAGAAGTAAGGGGCTTTATTGGTCAGTCAGCCAGCAAGCATTTAGAAAACATTTACTATTCCAGGAACTATGTGCTAGGCACTGGGAATACAAAGAAATGATAAAAACCAACTCTTGATTGCAAGGAGCTCCCAGTCTACTGGGGGAGAAAATAAACAGACAAATTTTTATATACAAGCTCTCTACAGGATAAATAGGAAATAAATAAGAGAGGGATGACACTAAAATTAATTTTTTTGGATAAGAATTCTAATTTCCTTGATGTAAGGAACTCTTGGTGTGTAATATCAATATAGTATATATTATATAGTATGTAACATTGTATTACTATAGATCAGCACCCACTCTGCAACTTACACAATTACCCTTCCAAATTGCAGGGTTTAGGTGGCCCCGCAATCTGGAGAATTGGTGTAAAATTTTTTGGCCCTCCCTTTGTACCAGAGCAAGTCCAAATTTTTCCTTTTTCTTTCTCGGGGTGTTTACCATACCTTATTGTAAAATTTGGGTTAAGTATTTGATCATAGGCTCTGTGTCATCTGTGGCTTCTGCAAACCTCCCCCCAAATTCCCATTTAACATCTTATGCTGACCCAGATGCATTGTAACCTGGATAGGGAAAGTCTTGATGTGCAAGGGATAACTGTAGTCTTAAAGTGTTCCCTGGGGCAATGGGACTTGCCCAGGGTCCACTAACCAGCATGCGGCAAAGTTAGGACTGGAGCAGGACTTCTTCAGAGGCCAGCTCACCCTCCACTATGCCTTGCTGTTTCTCTTTTGTAAATTCTATAAATACATATGAGCTTTTATTAATTTTAAAAGTTTAATAAGAGGTCTAGTCTATGCCATGTTTGCAATCCTTTCAGAATATAACATGTTGCATATATAACACTAAATTAATGATGACAGTTAAGAAGGTTGGAACCAAAAGCAGAGACAAAAGATTTACTTGGGTAACCTGAGTTAAATTACTGCTAAGTAGTTTGTATATTCTCTGGGCTTAAGAAGCTCTGGGAGGTCCTGGAACCATCTTCTAGTAAATTCTCTACAACCTGCTTTCTGTCCTTTCTAGCAATGATTCCGATCCTTTATGAGTCAGAGGATTCTCTGGGAGGCTTGGAGAAATCTGGATACTTTGATCACTGACTCTTGTACCCTGAGGATCACTCTTAGTGCTTCTTTCCATTGTCGCCCTAATTCTGCCCACTCTACTTAGATGCTTAAATGTGTTTCTCTGAAGTTGTAGAGATTTCTACTGTTTCTTATTTTATTTTCAATTAATAAGAATTTCTTTTCTCCCCCTACTTCCTCCCCCCTCCATTGACAAAAGAAAAACACAAACAAAACCCTTGTAACAAATGTGCATAGTCAGACAATTCAAATTCTTACTGGTCACATCCAGAAATACGTGTCACATTCTGCATCTTGAATCCATCATCTTCTTCGGGGAGGTAGGTAGCAAGCTTCCTCATCAGTCCTCTAGAATTATAGTTGGTCATTTCAGTCTTTCAAAATTGCTTGTGTTTACAATGTAGGGGACCCTATTGTCCAAGTGAGACTGTTGGAGTTGGAATGTCTCTCTTTGAAGATCAAAAGGGGAAGCCAAGCACAGTCATGAAGTCATGACATGACTGGACTTCAATTATGGGCAGAAAAAGTGAAAAACAAATGTGACCTCCTTACATAGTTGGGAAAAAGAAAATGAACTATGACTGTGCTGTCCAGCTGTCCATTCCTAGAGGGACAGTTGCTCAACATTTCAGAAGTGGAATTTATCGCTTGCATATTGATGTGTTTGCAACCATTTTTTAAAATGTTCTTTTTCAATGCCCCTTTCACAGTTATGAGGTTTTCTGGGATGAAGCTGATCCATCTTGAAGGATTACACATGACCAAATTCATTTCACTCTGGATGACAAATTGCATTTGAATGCAAAGGGTGGAAAGGCCAGTGCTGTTATCCATTAAGTCGACCAGCCTTCTTCCCTAAAGTATTTCAATTATGAGAACATGCTGGAATCTCCAAGTGCTAGATGTTGCTGCCTATTCCTAACATAAATGATCCTTATGAATATAGAAATCTGCACTTACTTAGAATCCTAATTACTTGCTCTATCAAAAGGAAACAATCCTTGGGTTATGACATTATAGTCAGGGAATTAACAGGATAAACTTCACAGTGCCTAGTGTGGTGCCATTCGCCCTAAGGGCACTCCATAAATATTCAGTGATCATTAGGAATTTTCAAAATTATTGGTTCCATGAGCTCTAAAAATGAGATCTGTACAGAGAGAGCCTTCAGAACTCTACTTCAGTCTTTCAGAACCAGAGCAAAATTATGAGTATAAAGCCTTTGGCACAAAGATATATTAAGAAATGTGAAAAGGTAAACAAAAGCATATTTCCTACCTCCATAGCACTTAATGAAGAGGAACCAATTATGAGCTTTAAGATGGATGAAGGCTATTTCGATTCAAGTTGCCTGCAGGCCTACCTGCCCATCCCACATAGCTTTGTTTAGAAGAGTTGCTTTGCTATTAGGTCATGTTTATGCTGTCTAGTTGAATTAATAATGATGGAGGGATCCCTGGATGCCTAAATCTCTACAAGACATTAAGTGCTACAGTATATATGAGCATGTGAGCAGGCACACACAGCAGAAACAGTAAAATCTGATTTAATTCCAAACTTGTTGCTAAATCCAGAATTTGGGATCATGTAGATCTAGAGATTACCTAGCAAAATGTCATTATCTTCAAGAAGAGAAAACTGAAAACCAGAGAGGCAAAGGATCACACAGGTAATAAGGAGCAGGGTCTTCTCAATCTAAATTCAATTATCTTTTTTGTTCCAATATTCTTCCTTTTCTGGGTTACCCAGACAGGGAGTATATTAAAGTTTAACTGTCCCATCTGTTTTGTTGTTGTTCAGTTGTCTCAGACTCTGTGAGCTAATTTGGGGTTTTCTTGACAAAGATACTGAATGGTTTGCCATTTACTTTTCCAGCTCATTTTACAGATGAAGAAACTGAGGCAAATAGGGATAAGGACTTGCTCAGGGTCACACAGCTAGAAAGTATCTGAGGTTAGATTTGAACTCAGGAAGATGAATCTTCCTTTTTCTAGGTCCAGCACTTTAGGGTTCTTTTTTACAGGTTTATATCTTGGGGGAATCTGGTCCTCGGTGTTGGTTTCTTCTTTATCCCTAAGAATCATTCCCATCTCAGTCAAATAGATAGTGCATGAATCCCTAGTCAAGTTATTCTAATCTGAATGTACAAATCCTCAATAATTTAAAGCTGCTTCCCTTTGGAATTATTCTTCTTCCTTTTCCATTTTCAGTGAACATTCAAGTTAGCACCATTGTCAAGGATTCTAAAGGCAATCTGGATTTTTAATAGTGTCACAGGCATTAAAAAATACAACTTAAAAATTACTACTTAAAGAAATAACAATTATATGTGTGACCTCACCATTTAAATTCACAGGAGAGGCGAGGAAAGAAGAAACAGTATGGTTAGCTTCCTCTTTGTTGTACCCTTTGTTGGGGAATGGGCAAAAGCAAGGGAGTGCATGAGAGGTATAAAAAGTGAGTGGAAAGAAGGGATCTCCAAGTTCATTTCATGAGCACACTCCAATTTTTGCATGTCAAATGAGTGCTTTCTCTGGCTTTGGGGTGACCCCACTTTTGTCACAGTATCCCAGGCCAAAAGCTCCTCCTTGGTGCCCTAGTCCTGGGGAAAAGTAATTCAGTTGCCATGCAGCTGGACCCAAGATGGAAAATTTCAATCTAGGGATCCTGGTGGAGAGGACATGCTGGCTCCAATCTGCACCATTCTCTACCATCTTCCATCATCCTCAAAGTCAAGACAATGGCTTTTTTCAGTTACATGGGACCAGAACTTGTCTCTTTCCCAAGATCAACAAAGGCATTTTACCCGTCAGACAAAAATGCCAGTGCTCTCTGTCTAGTTCCCAGATTGCCAACATTCTGACTGATCCCTGGAGGGAGTGCTGTATTCCACCCTGAGGCTGGAAATTTTCTGTTCCTTACAAAATCCTGAGGTATATTTGACATCTGCAAATAAAAAACATAAAGTAAACATCAAGACTTAACAGAATAAAAATGATTAAAGCAGAACCCCAAGTAATTATCTTAGGGTATCAAAGAAGAGATATGTAAGAGATACAGTACAGTGTAAAATGGGGATTATTAATTTTTTTCATGGACCCCTTTGGCAGTCTGGTAAAACCTAAAGACTCTTTCTCAGAATAACATTTTTAAGTACATAAAATAAAACACATAGGATAGCAAAGAAGGCCAATTATATTGAAATAATTTTGTATATGTATACACATATACATGTAAATTTATAATTATATAAAACCAAATTAAGAACCTCTGGATAAAGTATCACTTGACAGGCTGTATTGTATCTAATGTGGCTTATATCTACATTACATGCATGGCATATAACATGCACATTTCATGATAACACATACATATCCATAGTACCAAGCTAATAACAGCAAAACAAAGCAAAGACATGAATATGCCTACATAACAATAAATAATACCTTAAGCATGAGCAATTATGCCAATAAACAAGCAGATAACACTGTACAATGCACAGAAAAAGGAAGCTATAGTAATACAGAGCGTTAGCATGTAAGTGAATAAACGGTACATGTTAAAATAAATGCACTTAAAACACGCAGTAATTAACACAGGCATCGACAAACATACTCAGTATAAGCAAAACATACATTACATTGGTAAGTTTAATATTGTCTGCTACATGTGTAACCTCTTCTCTGATTTCTGCTGTGATATTATCAAACAGACCTAGCTGTCTTGTGACTTGGTGATCTCTCTTCTTCTATAACTGAACTATCTGGTGATAGGGGCTCTTTATAATAATCAGAACCATGGAGTTGCATTACTAAATTTGAACTGAAGGGTTATGCTCTGTAAATTTTTTCTTTTTTTAAAATTAAATGACTTATTTTTAGTTTTCAACATTCACTTACATAAGTTTTAAATTTTCTCCTCTTCCCTCCCCCTTCCCTCCCCAAGATGGCTTGGAATTTGATATGAGCTCTATCCATACATTCCTATTAAACATATTTTCACCTTAGTCATGTTGTGTAGAAGAATTATAACAAATGGGGAAAACCATGAGAAAAAAAACAAACAAAGCAAAATAAAACAAAACAAAAAAGAAAATAGTCTGCTTCATTCTGTGTTCCAACTCCATAGTTCTTTCTTTGGATATGACTGGCATTTTCCATCGTGTGTCCTTTGGAATTGTTTTTAGGTTCTTGTATTGCTGAGAAGGGCTAAGTCTATCAAAATCAGTCCTTATACACTGTGGCTGTTACTGTGTAAAGTGTTCTCCTGGTTCTACTCATTCACTCAGCATCAGTTAATATAAGTCTTTCCAGGTTTCTCTAAAGTCCACCTGTTCATCATTTCTTACAGCACAATAGTATTCCATTGCATTCATATGCCACAACTTGTTTAGCCATTCCCCAATTGATGGGCATTTCTTTAATTTCCAATTCTTTGCCACCACAAAAAGAACTGCTATAAATATTTTTGTACATGGATCCTTTTCCCATTTTTATGAGCTCTTTGGGATACAGCCCTAGAAGTGGTATTGCTGGATCAAAGGATATGTACAGTTTTAGAGCCCAAATTGCTCTCCAGAATGGTTGGATCAGTTCACAGCTTCACCAACAATGAATTAGAGTTCCAACTTTCCCACATCTTCTCCAATATTTATCATTTTCCTGTTTTTCCATGTAAGTTTTTTCAATGACAAATGTTCTCAACAGGAAAATTGCTACTTCTGGGTTCAGTCTTCTCCTTTCTCCTAAATGATATTTCCCTCAGTTCAGGGCGGGGATTGTTGGGTTATAATACAAAATCTTTTTTACTCGAAACATCACTTTCTGAGCTATTGTCTGATTGAAACAGTTTCTGGATCACTGATAGGTGATTTCTTTTACTCAGCATCTGGCAAACTAATTATCCATTATTCTTCTCCCCATCAGAGAGTTCAACTAATTTTTTTATGGACAATTTAAGTGCTTGAGGGTAAATTATCTTGACAGGGTCCTTGACAGTCTCTGGGACTATTCCATAAATAAGCAAGTATAGCAGCAAGCACCCTAGCATACCCAGGATGGTTGCTAGCACAGGGTCTTAGATCTGTTTTTCTAAAGGAAAGCAAGCCAAAATGGGTTAACAATCTTACTTTAATCAATCAAATATATATCATTTACCTAGTTCAGGGGAAAAAGTCAGCCCCCTGAACTTCAGAGAATACAACAGAAGTTACAAGCGGACAAAAAAATACAGATAGAGAAACAGACTAGCAGACAGGGCTTCCAGTTGTGTGATCATCACATCCATACCTAGTTAGTTACTGGAGAGAGAAGTACCAGCATCTGGGTTTTCAAAGCAGGGGAGCTCAACGGCTGCCCAGAGTCTCATCTGGCCAAATCACACAATTCTTCCCAATGTGAACCCCAAAGCAAAACCTCACATCAGGGTATATATAGCCTTCTCCTGGGTCAGAGAATGTCACAGCCCTCTTGACCCACTGCCCAATCACAAAGTAACAAGGTATGGGCATTCCTGAAAAACAAGCCTCCTTCCACAGGCTCCATGTGACCACATTCAGCGGCAGAGTATATTTTCATATCAGGGAAGGTTCTCAGATTCACTTAAGCCTATCAAGGGGCCTAGGGGCAGGGAAGTGTCCAGCCTAACTGTCTGACTTATTACTGAAGTAATAATATGGCATTGTATAACTCACCAAGTTATTTTGAAAGAAGTGCTCTATAAACCTCAAAATGCTACCAGAACATCTAATATAACAGAATATTTTTGACCAACATGACCAGAAAGATGGAGGACAAGGCATTTTTTCTGATCCTCATGAGCTCTCAAACCTTTCCAAAACAGGAATTTTCTGCCAGAGATAAAGCAACTTCAATTGTTTTCATGCTCTAGGATGCCAACAACCTAAACAAGGCAAAAGCTTGATGAACAATAGAGAAGGTTAATATCTAATCCTGAATATGCTCACTCAGCACCCCCTCACCCACCATCTACCATGCTCCAAGCAACAAAGCTGCACAGGCTGACTCACTGGCTTACAACAAAACTGAACTCCATACCACAGGTTTACCCTCCCCCCATCAACTGCTATGGAGATCCAAATGGCAAAAATTTGCTCAGGCTGCAATAGCAGCAAGAAGTAGTAATACTCTGAGTCTTAACAGAGATTGGCTAGAGAATACAGGAACAAAGGGGAAAAGGGCAGGATGTGTGGCTGTGCCAGGAACAGAACCTAAATCTATATCCCAGCCTCCTACCCACTGATGCTATGGAGTAACAAACTCCAAATGGCAGAAATTGGCTCAGGCTATAATAGCATTGTGGTGGGGCTCTGTGGTGCTCAGCCAGAGAACTGAGAAACAGAGAGAATGGGGACAGAGTATATGTGTGTGACTGTGCACATGCTAAACCTCAGAGAAAGCTCCTAGCATTTGGCTTGGGCCACTTCTATTCCCCTAGAAGTCACTTGGGGGGCAGAAATTGAGACTAATGAGACACAAATTGCCCAGCATGGGAAAAGACTGAGACTTTTTGAGATCCAGATCCCAGGGAAATGTCCAGCAAAGGGGAGGGAGTCATAAAGTGAACAACTGGGGAAAGTGGGAAAAGGCTCTTTTGGATGAATGATGAAAGCTGTATTATAGTTCTCATTCATATCACAACTCTCAGCAGCAGTACAGCTCAAACTAGAGTTCATGCCACCAGGGATTCTCCTCTGGCCTTGACACATCTTGGAATTATATGCAGTCCCTTTTAATAGAAGGTTTAGAAAGGATTTTGTGCAAATATTTTGCTTTTTATTTGTTTTCTATTATCATTCCTGATGACACTCATTAAAATAACAGAATTTTGGGAGGGTTCAGGTGTGACCAGAAGTAATGGGCAGCTGGATACCACCATCATAGTGGCAGTGGTGACTACTGCTTTGGGACAGTGAAGGAGAGTGGTAGCCTGGTGACCCTTTTCTCCCCTACCCGCAATACTGTGTACCTCCTGATGCTGCCCCAACCCAACCCTAGCCCCTGGCCAGAAAATGGTGAAGTATTTCCTGGGGCAGAGCACACTCTGGAGCTTTTGGGACCAAGTGTTTGCTGCCTTCTGGCAGTGTTACCCCAACCCCTATAGCAAGCATGTGCTGATCGAGGACATCATGCACTGGAAGGTGCTGTCCAGGCAGCTTCTAACACAAACCAACATGATGTCCCACTGAGCAGACAACTTCTTTTCTGCTAATGTAGTGCAGTTGGTGTACATCCTCTAGGACTCTATCATGTACCCTCCAGACCAGACCATGACCACTTTCACCTCGAACATCAACCATGCCTGGCTGATGGTGGTGGAGGAAATAAGTGTTTACTGTGTGAAGCTTAAAACAGTGGCAAGATTGAAATCTGACAGCAGGCCTGGGTCTCCTGCAGTGTGTTTGCAGATCTCCAGAGCTGTACAGGAGTTTGGCTGAGCTAGATACAAAAATAATGTGACCAATACCATCAGTGGTTTGAGTATGTCTTGGCCAAACTGCAAGGTGAAGCTCCTTCTAAGACAGTTGTTGAAACAGCTAAGGAAGCAACCGAAAAAGGTAAAGGAAACTACTCTGGCAGCTACTGAGAAGGCAAGGACATGGCCAGCAAGGCAGCCACCGAGCAGCAGCAGCACTGTGTTTAAAGGAGTCACCCCACTGCTTCTCCTGCAACAAAAAGGCCCAGCTCCCCTCCCAGATTGCCAGTCCCTGAGGCTGAGACCCTCTTGGTAAGACCTGGCATTGGGCCCACAGCCCCATCCTGGAGCAGACCATCAGCATAATGCAAACCCACAGACAATTCAGCTCTTGTCCCATTATACATCCAGTGTTCCACGTAATTTATCATTAAAATGTAATTCAATGTAATTGTAATGTAATTTATCATTAAAAAGCAATTTTCAATCCTGAAAAAAATAACAAAATTTTGAAGGGATCTTAGAGATCTTCTTCAAACTTTTCGTTTTATAAATATAACAGGGCTTTGTACATGCTTTGAAGATAGAGGCATCCATGTGGGAGATGGCAGGGAGCTACTTTGGGGAGAAGACATTCTCCTTTTTCATTCAGATGGGAGTAGCCTCTTTTCATTCGCTTAACAGTCTCTCTCTGTCTCTGTCTCTTTCTCTCTCCCTCCCTTCCTCCCTTCTTCCCTCGTTCTCTCTCTGTGTCCTTCTTTCCTGACAATGTCTGGTAGTAAAGGTCCCATTGACCCACAGCCCAGGCATCATGATGTCATCTGAGTTAGGGGAAGAGGGAGGGTTAACCTCCTCCTCTCCCTTTTAGGTCCTGTGGCCCCAAGAAACAGGCTTGGTTTGGATCTGTTTCATTTGTTCTTTTCAGTTCCAGGTAAAGGTAGTTGTGTCCCCCAACCCAAAAGATGGAGCCTTGGTGATTTTGGAGGCAGGATTCTAGGTTGGCTATTGCTCTCAGTCCAGCAAAGTGGCCTTGAGAAGCCAGGACACTTGGCACTCAAGTCCAAGAGGGCTTTGGACTTGTAACTTGGTAGGAACATACTTTTTTGTTGTTATTCATCTTTTGTTTTGAAGAGGACCAATGACATCATGGAGTGATATCCTGACTTACCTGTGAATTGGATTTAAGTAAATCAGAGTCATACAAAGTCATTAGCCTCACCCTCTCTTCCAGAGTCATTTATGTCCAGTGGTGTAAAGCTTTCCAGAAGAATGCTACTGTGAATAGCTTTTAAGGTTCTGATTACACAGTATAGTGAATATTCTATTTATTCCATAACAAATCAAAGCAAAACATTCACAGTAAATCAAAGTACAGCATTCACAATGTTGCAACTTACCACAGAAAACCAAAATATAGCATTCACAACAACTTATCACAGAAAATGGCCACATAGTTTCCACCACAGTGGTAATTCAATCATCCTTAAGGAGGTTTGTCTCCTCAAGGAACAAAAAGTACAATAGTCAAAGTTCTCCACTCATGGGGCACACTAAGTTAACTCAATCAGTCACTTATTCAGTCATCAATCACCAAGTACAATCATTTAGTCAATCAATCATCCAATCAACTCAATCATTCAATCATCCTTCATCATTCACTATTCAATCATCAGAAAATACACAGACCCTCTACCCCTAGGTCACTAGTAAATTTACAATTTCTCAGTCAGCACACAGTATACAAGTAAAGTCTTCTTTCAGCTTAACTCAGGGTGGTTTCTCAGATTCCCTGGATCCCCTTCTATAGTCCCAGATCCTACCTGAATTCACCAAATTGTTACCAAATTTCAAAGGCAGACAGCTCCCAGATCCTTGTCTAGCTCTCTGTGCAGTTCCTGCTCCACAATGGAGCTCACAGTGTCCAGTCCATCTCAAATCCTTCACAGTCTCTGTTTCTGGGAAGACAAGGCTTAGCAAAGCCACCAACAGGTTCATACAAAGTACCAGCATCACAGTCATGCTTCCTCAGTCTTCAGCAGCTCCCGCTGGCCCTCGGACTCAGCAGAAGTTTCAGCTGGTTCCCAGAATCAAAATCACTCCATCCAGGTTTTCAAAATCAAAATCATTCTCTCCAGCATGGGGGAGGGGAGGGAAGGGGAGCTTTCCTCTTCAGCCTCCCCAGCAGCAGCAGTTTCTTCCTCCATGGAGCTTGCTCCAAGAAGATCTGTCCCTCCCTCTCTAAATCACTTCACCCAGGTTTCCTAAATCAAATTCATTCTCTCCAGCCTAAGTCCTTCCTCTTCAGCAGCAGCTGCTTCTGCCTCCATGAAGGTTACTCTGAGAAGATCAGTCTTTTCTAGCCAGGGTTTTTCCTTATATTTCCTTATATACACACAGCATTAGCTTCCTGTTTCAGCCAACCCCCTCCTGTTACATCAGCAACAGGTATACATACCTTCTGTTTCTTTAACAGAGGCTTGATTAATTACTAAGTACTAAGTTCCTATTACCTTTGCCAATACAAAGGGATCTTCAAATTCAAATTACATTACTATTATAAGTGGCAGGACAAAAGTCAGGATGACTGGAGTTGGCCCAGGATGCAGTGGACAACCTTGGTGCCTTTGATGTCTGATCAAGCCCTAAGGACCCTACAATACCTGCTTCATCAGTTTTCATGGCCACTGGGACAAACTGTTCTCATCTGCCCGTTAGGCACAGAGAAGTCTTCACATACTTGGGGCAGACAATCCCCTAACTCGCCTCCGGGTTTGAGGATTGTTGGTTACTCTCAGACAACCCATCTAGCCAGATCCATAATGGTCCTCACCTGCCCCAGAGACTGAAGTGGCATAACGGGAGGGGGGGGGATTAATCCCTAGTAGGTGTGTGTAAGTGTGTGTGTGTGTGTGTGTGTGTGTGTGTGTGTGTGTGTGTGTGTTCCTGCTTTACCTTAGAAGTAAATATTTCTCTGTAAAAACTAATATGACTGTTAAGTGATTAAATGGAACTGGGGTGTACCAGACCCCTAAAATTGAGGGAACACAATCCGTGAAGGCTTGAGCTAATGGTAGAGAGACTAGATGCCCCCAAAGAAAACACTGGAGAACCCTGAGGGCAGTTAATGTAACATCCCTGGCCTAGAGGCAATGGAGGCCTGAGTACTCACTGTTATGTAAGTAAGGAAGCTATGAGAAATTATTCATTTGGACTCCTACTCTATTCCAATCAGTATTAATCAGTTTGATATTTTACATAAATCTTATAGGGATAATTAGATAAGATAGATTCTTATAGTAGGCCTTTGTAATGGTCTTCAAACTTTAATGTAATGTTCACTACTTGTTTACCAGTTGTGAGGCTCCCTTGCACAACCACAAGAATGCTGACAAAGATGATTTCCATCCTGTTTTACTCAAATTCCATGTCCAAACCCAGCATGCCTTGATTCTTTGGCGAGTCTCCCAATTTATTTTTGTACCTCCAGACCGTTGTCTCTCATCCAACCTAAGTAGGTGACTATTTTATGACCACTAAGTGGAGATGCTCTGTGCCTTATCTAACCTGTGACTCCCCCCAGCTGAAACATCATTTTGGGCCCACAGCAGTTAAGGTCAATCAACCAATGAAGTTCTGTATTTTACTGTGCCTCTTTTGCTTATTTGGTTATAAAACCCTATAAAAACAAGGCTCTGGGGACCAGGTGCATCTCAGATCATGAGGAAGAGGTCCATTTCATTAAGTGTCAGTGGCTCAGAGCTCAGTAGTTTTTCTTGCAAATTGGGCAATGATAATCCCCACAAAACTGAGACCCAGAAAATTTAAGTGACTTGCTTAAAGTTACAAAACAGTTAATGACAGCACCTGGACTAGTATCCAGATTTCATGCCTTCTGGTAACTTTTCATTATTACCTCAATGTCTTTATTTTAGTAATCAATACTTCGGCCAGAAATCATCAGGTTTCTTTTTTCTTTCTTTGTATTTTTTCTTTTACAGAATGTCTAGTCCTTTATGCCTAAGAATAGATTAAAATGAGGAGGATTTGTGATTTTATTGGCTTGTGGAATTAAGTGTTAGGGAACTGCAAGAGGCAAGGAGAGGTGGTGACTTTTTCAAGGTCATATTGTTATTACAAGTCAGCCTCAGTCCTTACTGATTTTTATTCCAGCACTGTTCTATTCCCTCCTTTAAGGCGCTCAATGTGTATTTGTTATTTGATTTGCTAAAAATAACACTGAGTTTCTATTCCCCTACAGTTCTGTGGACCATAGACTCCAAGTAGCATCCCTGAAATTCAGGGCACATCATACACATGCCCAGTTAGTTAAAAATAAATATTATTTTAATTTTAGGTAAAGACTCATTTATGACAAAGGCAAAAACCAAGAGACAATTATGTTAATTCTGAATAGTACTTGACAGTGTTCTCTTGGTCTGAGTTATCTTTGAATTTGTGGAGAGAACAGGAACAGAACTTTCCCAGAGACCATTCTGATAAGGACATTTCAGGATGCCCTGGGAACAAGCTTGTTGCCTCAGTCTCAGAATAGCAAGGACTTGTTTTCCTGCTTTTGATTGGGGATATAAAGGTAGATATGCAGTCACTCACGTGGAAAAGTTTTCAGTCTCAGAGAAGATGTTTCGGAAGACGTGGGTTACTTCACAGTATGGTATATGATAAATAAGGGTTTTTCATCCTACCCACAGAAAATACCCATATTCTTTGCTCAGAAATATGCTCTTTCTTATAGAGGACACTGGAGCCTTAGCATCAGGAAAATATCGTTGCTATAGTGATTTCATTCATTCATTTTTTCGAAGCAATTAAGAGAAAAGAATTCTGGACATAGAATCAAAGAAACCTATATTCAAGTCACATAACTTGCTAGTAATGTGAACTTGGACACCTCTTTGAACTTTAATTTCTTTATCTGCAAAAGAGGATAAGGGCACCTGAAGGCACTTTCTTCAGTAGGTGGTAAGAAGGAAAGAAGTTGGTGAACTTTAAAGTGCTATGGAAATGTGAATTGTTATTCATTTATTCGTTCATTCAATAAATGTGTATCAAAGGCCTGCTATGGGACCATCACTGTGATAAGTATTGCGAGAATACAAAGATGTTGGACATTAATTTCAAGAAGCTTAAAATCTGGAAACAGAGATAAAACAAATACACAAATAGTTACAGTCCTTCACTATGTGTGGTGAAAATTAGAGAGGTGTCCAAGTGAGATGGGATTTCAAAGGAGTAGAAAATCAGAGGAGGCTGACTCCATAGAACACAATGAGAGACAGGCTGCGAGAGGATGGGGAGTAGGAGAACCTGTCTCACTGATACTTCAGTGTTTGCTTTATGCTGCAGTATGAAGATATTTTAGGAAAAGAATATTTTCTAGTTCTTCAACTATAATTTAATCGTCTAATCTGATCTTTATATCCCTTGTTCCAAGCTGTTATTCACATTACTCCCCTTTATGCACTCCTTCCCAGTCAAATTGTCCTGGTAGCTATTGTCAATATACAATATTTCATCTCCCACTTTTGCACCTTTGCACAAGTAATTAACCATGTATGGAAAACACTCTATCTTCTCTCTTAAAATAATCAATATTCTTCAAAGCATAGCTCAGGTGCCACACTTCTCTTGCAAGTCCTTTTATGTTTCCAACTTCTCATTATCTTCATTTGTTAGAGCTCTTTCCCACTTGAGATTTCTTCCCACTTGAGATTTTTAAGTACTTTGTATTTATTGCTTAGGTACATGTTAAGTCTTTCAGCAGAATGGAAACTCATTGAAGGCAGGGGCTATTTTGTCCCATCACCCTCTTCCCTTTTTTGGGTAAGTCTAGGAATTAGAACAGTGCCTGGAATATAGTAAGCACTTAATAACACTCTTTCCCATAACATTTTACAACTGGGTTTATATTCTAGTTTGCTATTATCTTGGTAGGTCATTTCCGTCTGTCTCTCTGTCTCTGTCTCTGTCTCTCTCAAAGTAAGTCAGATATTTGCTGATTAAGGGGTATCTTGAAATTTTTTTTGGTCTTGTGGCAATTCATTTACTTTGGCTAGATTTCTGGATGAAATTATTGTTGTTAGTGTCAGTGTTGATTTTGTTGTTCATTGTCCATTTTTTATTTTTAAAGAGTTGTTTGAGAACTTCACGGTTCAATCATTTTAATTGTTCTTCATTCCTTTTTCTCATATTTATTTTTTCTTCTTGTTTGTTTAAATTCTGATCTTTGCTCTAATCAACTAAAATCAGAATTTGTCTAAACTATATAAAAACATATGACTCAGGGATAATTCCCACATCAACAATATGTTCCATGGCATATTATATAAAGTGTCCTATAACATGAACCTTCTGTGTAATCTACATGTCATTTTTTTCTCTCTTTTTTCCTTGAATTGTACTTTCTCATTTATTTCTCCCCACCTTCACTTTTTTTCCCTCTTTACATTGAAGTAATTAAGTATCAGGATGCACGATGATTTTATTTGGAGGAATTTATCAAGTTTTTCATACAATTTCTCCTACCACTTCATCCCTACCAATCAATATTTGTCCATAAGTTACAATTATTTTCATGAATTTTTTTGGTTAATACTTATCATTAGTACTGCAATACATGATGACAATATGTCTCATAAGACAACGCTGTTTGTAGCTCTTGAACATATTGCAAAAACCACTCCAACCATTCCTTTCTTTCTTTCTCCAAAGTGTACCTGTGATCCACTTTTACATTTGGCTACAACTTTGTCTTTTCTTCTGGTTTCATTTTTAGCAATAATGTCAAGATTGATATGATTCAGTTCCTCCAGCAATATATCCATTAGCTGGTCTTTGGACAAAAATCTCACATTTAGAGTATCAATAGTTAAATGAAAGGTTGTTGATGGTCTAAACAGTAGGTGATTGCTAGCACCCCTTTCTTCCTTTCCTACCATTCTGCATTAGTTTCTGTAGAAGTATAGGGGTTCATATAAGATTGAGGGCATTTTTCAATATTTTCTTTGTTTCATGATTGCCATGGCTCCCCTCAAATATGTTATCATGTGGCCATCACCAGTGATAAGACTTTCTGTGAATTACTAGCCTGGTCCCCCAGAAAATGGAGTCAATTTATTACCAGGCCCATATCTGAAGCCTTTTGAGCATGGTAAAACCTGATAGAATTTAAGCTCCACTAACTTGAAGAACCCAGAATCACCTAATGATGCATCAAACTAAGACTTTAGAGAGGAATCATTCCAATAGCATTGGAAGATAAAGATGGTACGCTTATCAGATTTGCAAATGACAACAAGCTGGAAGAAATAGTTAATCTGTTAGATACAAGAAGTACTTGGTAGGTTAATGTCATCCTGATGTTCAGGGCCCCCAAAAGTAAGCTCTAGGCTAACATACTAAGTGGGCCAGGTTCTTTCTAAATCATTAATATCACACCTAGATTTCTTCAGAAAATCTCTAAAACAAAGTTCTTGTGTAGGGTCTTCCAAAATATGGATAATGAGCTTTTTTTTCCCCCATAGAAGTACTCTGTGTGCAATGAATGCATTGAGTATGCAATGACTTTAATTTTCTCTATCACAAAACATATGTGTCACAAAGGACTCAAAGACATACATAAACACATTCAGGAAAAAAATTACTCAGCACATTACATGCATTTTGCTCTCCTTGGAAGGTAAAGACTCTTTGTGAATCTTCTGAACAGATATTATACATTCATACATACATACATACATACATACAGATCACCATCTGATGAGAGAAATGATTATTAAATAATTCGTTAAATAACATTGGAGAGATCCAGATTTTTTTCCCTTCCTAGATCCTAATTCTCTGCTAGGCCAAGCCAGCTTCTGAAGGACATTGTTGATGGATTAAATTGCCCAAATCCCTGGGGTACATACCTTTCAATCTTGGGTGGGAGCTGTTGTCACACACAACTAAAGAATTTTGCAAAGAATTTAATCTAAGGTGAATTCCAGCCCATTGGGTTCTACTCAGCCAGGTGTGAGCAGAGGTGGACCCACTTCTGCCTAGATTGCCCTGGCGGGGAGGGGGGGGGGGATGGGGGAGCGAGTAATCAGGATAAGAGATAACTCTCTTTGTCCAAGACTGAGTAAACAGAGTCACATCCCCCAGCACCTCATTGGAATAAACCCACCTCTCATCACAATATTCAGTTTCTCATTACTTGTTAACCAATCAGAGCTGATTGCCACCCTCAGGAATATCCACTCTTCCAAGTGCAAATAAGCATTGAGTGGGTTCCATGAGGAGTCTCTGGCATTCAAGAGTGCCACTGACCCCTTTTATTAATTATTGCTAGCATGATTGATAAAATGATGAATTACCCAGAAATAATGTCTCTTGAACTTTTTATATGTCACACTGAACAATTCACAGTAATTATCACAGAAGGTTGGCAAAGTCCTTTATCTCCTAGGTCCTCACTGAATGGCATTAGTTATCTAGCTATATAGGTATCATAACAGTGTATTTTTTTCCCTCATCTGAGAAATATCCTGATTTGGAAATCTCCTTCAGGTTGGTTTAGACTCAACCAATGAGACTGGAAATATTAAATTCAAAGGATGCTAATCACTGGTATTTGATTAGAAAAAATAATAGAAAGGCAGAAGATATTAGTGAGAACTAGTTTCTAATATCAGTTCTATTTCCATTTCTCCTTTTTAAATTTTTAATTACTCATTTAAGCAATTCAGAATACAATGATTTTAACTGAAGTCTATTTCTTTTTCTCATATTAATTTCTCTTGGTTTTTTTAAAAACATTTTAGTTTTTGCTCTAATGAGTTGACAGTCTGATTATATACACAAAACTGCTTCAGGAATAACTTTCATATTAATAATAACTCTTTTACTCTCCATTCAAATAAACTCTATATAATTCTTTATGGTGTTATTTGGTGCTCATCATGTCCTGTACCTACCAATGTTTTTTAAATTTAAATTTAAATTTTTTTATTTTTTAAATTAATTAATTTATTTTCTTGTTTACATTGCTCATTTCTATGAGATTTTGAGTTCAAATTTTCTCCCCATCTTTCCCCTACCCACCACCTCAAAACAGCAATCCCACTGTATAGCCCCTCCCCCAATATGCTCTCCCTATGTCCTCCCCCATCGCCCCTCTGACTTTCTGGTAGGGCAGGATGGGTCTCCCTACCCCAGAGCCTGTATATCTTAATTCCCAGTTGCATGTAGTTAATAATAAAAACAATAATATATACATACAGATATATTTTTAACATTTGATTATAGAACTTTAAATTCTAGATTCTTTCCCTTCCTCCCTCATCACCCACCCCTACTGGAAGGACAAACAATTCAATACAGGCTGTACATGTGTAATTATGCAGAACATCTCCACAATGGACATATTGTGAGAGACTGATTATATGTCCCTCCTTCCTATCCCGCCTCACCCTTGTTCTATTCTCTACCCTGTCCCTGTCCCTTTACAGAAGTGTGTACTTCTAGCAACCCTCCCCCCCACCCTGACCTCTCCTCCATCATCCCACCTCTCATCCCCTTCCCCCCTACT
>CM053580.1:367275421-367309809 GCA_028627135.1 Pseudochirops cupreus
TATATATATATATATATATCTTCTTATTCAGAGTAAAAGTCAATGAACCCGTATTTCAGGAGCTACAAAGAATTGGAAAGAAAGCAGTTCTGGTAGGAGAGCAGTACTTGCAGCCTTGCCCATGACCAACTCAGTGAGGAATAATTAGGTCTCCACACCAAAGAGTAGCTTTTTAGCTTGTCAAAACCACAGTGGAAGGAAGCTCATTATCTCCTCTCTCTCAGATTTTCTCATTAGTGAATTTTTCCACATTAAATGTGCTAAAGGGCCTAACAACAGACATGACTTTGAATTTTAGACATATTTCAGTAATTCAGAACAGGCGTGCTGCTTCCAGAAAGGTAAGCAGAATGGGATGATTAGGGGAGAAAAAAAGTTGGGACCAAAGGAACGGGAAGGAATCTTTGTACAAAAGCAGAAAGTTTCTCTTTTCTTCTTGGTTCTGTATTTAAGGACTCATGTTATAGAATTTGTATTCTCTGTATTTCTTTGGTAGTCATTAGCTCACTTGCTTCCTGTAGGGACATGATAAGGACGTAATAAATGTTCACTGATGGTGAAGTTGGTTTAATGTTATCATCCCCAATTTACAGATGAGGTATCAGAGACAGAGAAATTGAGATGCTTGCCCCAGATTAGTCAGTAAGGTAGTAAGGAAACTAGAACGAAAACGCAGGTTTCTTGACTCCTAGCTATCATATCTGTTATGCTAACAAGGTATAAGTAGTAAAATAGTATGCACACATACTTTTTGCTGACTACTTAATCTGTGACCCAGCATTCCAAGCTCTAGGTTTACATGAATTGGACTCAGTCTTGGAGGGGGCAGGGTGGGATGGTTCTCAAAAATAATTTCTCATTGGGCTTGTGTTGCCCTCACCCAGAGTTTCCTCTGGAAACCTTAGAATATAGCTTGTGTCTAGTTAGTTACTGATGTGACTAAGGGTCCTAGATTTTTTCATTAACCAATCAAGGAAAGCTGTTTGCCTATGATGAGTTAATTAAATCGTTTTGACTGCAACAGCTGAAGAAATGTGAAGGTTGAAGGTGTAGGAAGTATGTGGGGGTGAGGGAACTTGTTCATGACCTTGTTTAAAAACCTTTTAGCTCAATTAAAATCACATGCTTGTGAACTGATGTCAGTATTTGGTAGTATGTATCTGTGTGAAAAAAAATTTTCAAAAATGAAATACATGAAATCTCATTACAGAATAGCATGCCCAGACAATCATTTGTGATTAAATTTCAGGATAGGGAACATTAATTTTAAACCCCAATGAATCAAAATACTCTTTCTTCCCCAAAGGAGGGATTCTTCTCATTAGTAGACCTACATTACAAAAAAAAATGGCTCTAAATTGGAATTTCATCAATAAAATATTCATGGAAATTTGTTTTTTTCTCTTGTTCTGTAAGTACCTGCCCAATGTACTTTATTCTGTCTCTTGGTCAGTAAAGCCTAAAATATTTACTATCTCTTTACAAAAATGTTTGCTGACCTCTGCATTAATGAATTGTTGGGGGAGCTGTGACTTATGACAACAATTCTGGAAAACATTTTGGAACTATGTAAATCAAGTGACTAAAATGTCTGTACCTTTTGATCTAGAGATTCCCCTATTAGATATATACCCCAAAGTGGTCACTATAAAAAGAAAAAAGTTTCCAAACATGCCCAATGTTTATAAGATGAACTGAGTTAGTATGGGTGAAGTACTTTGCAAAATTTAAAGTGCTAGGTATTATTATTATATTATTATGTTACATTAGTATTATAAGTTGTAGGTATTATTATATTATTATGTTGTGTTATGATTATAAGCAGTAGATATTATATTATTCTAGCAGAATTTTTTGGTGGCAAAGAACTAGGCATGTTGAGTTTAAGATGTCTTTGGGATATTCAGTTTGAAATGTCCAACAGGCATTTCAACAGGTGATGGGCTAAAGCTCAGAGAAGAGATTAGATGATGATGATGATGATGATGATGGTGCTTTATATGATTTTATGATTATATGATTTATATGATGCTTTATACAATTTTATGATTTATACGATTATATGATTTATATGGTGCTTTCACGTTTGCAAAGAACTTTGCATATATTGTTTCATTTGATCCTCACAATAAGCCTGTAAAGTATTTAATACTCGAAGGTGAGGAGTGGTGGTAATATTACCCCCAGTCTATAGACGAGGAAACTGAGGCTTAGTGGTTAGTTGATCTGCCCAGGGTCACTCAGCTATTAAGCAAACACCTGAGGAAAAAATTGAACTCAGCTCTTCCTGACTCCAGGAGAAGCACTCTATTCACTGCACCACCTAGCGGCCTAGACTGGAAGTCATCTGTGTAGAGATGAAGATTAAACCAACGGGAGCTCCTGAGGTTGCCTGGAGAGAATATGGAGGGAGAAGAGAAGTGGAGCCAGCCAGGTCAGAACCTTGGGGAACAAGGGAAATGATGCGGATGATGAGTCAGAAAATGAGATTGAGAATGAGCATTCAGACAAGCAGGAGGCAAACCAGGAGACAGAGAATATGTGGGGAGGGGGTGGTCAATAGTGGCAAAGACTGTTGAAGGGAAGTTCAGAATCCAGATTTCAAAGAGCAGAGGAATGAGTGGGAAGAGAGGAAGTAGAGATGTGCTGTAAACCACAGATGTCAAACAAGGCGCCAGTCTGCATTGGGCCTGTAGAACTTCTGAGTGTGTCCGGAACCAGATTAAAATTTAATTAGTGAATGTTAAACAACATAAATATAAGTACAGTGGAACCTAGATACTGCTAATATGTTTTTCTAAGTTTGTGTGTGGCAAGTGGAGATCCTTATGTACGGTTTAGGGATCTCCATTTCTATTTGAGTTTGACATCACTGCTAGAGGCAACTTTTTCAAGGAGTTTGGACCATGTGGAAGAAATGCAATGTGCATCTTGGCCTGGGGGGGAGGCGAAAGGAATTTACTCATGCTGACTCAGGTAGGAATAAAAACTCTGGACTCTTTTGTAAGGGGGTGAGATGAGTAGGCAAAAGTCTTGACAACTGCCTGAGAGATCTATTTTTTTAAAATTGAGGTCGGTCTTTCTAACAAAAGAACTGAAAGTATTTTGATTAGTCCCAGACCAGTTGTCCAGAGTCATTCTCACAAAAGACTTCTACCTCTCTCCATTGTACTCTTACCCTACAGTATGAGCAATATTTCAATTTATTTATTCTTTTAAATTCAATGTTTCCAATTAACAAGCATTTATTTTCTCTCCTTCATCCCTTACTCCCCCAGTGGGGAAGCAGGAGGGGAAAATGTTTTTTAGTTGAAGTACCACTCCCTCCTCACCTTGGAGTACAAGGTGTTTTTTTTGGGGAGGGTGGGGGGGAAATATTCCTTTTTCCTCTTTGGGACTTCCCTGACTTCTCCACTATCCCTCCTCACTCTCCCTTTTCCCCTTACTTTTGTGTGTTTTCTTATCCCATTAGAATTTAAGCTCTCTGAAGGTAAGGACACTCTCTCTTTCTCTCTCTCTCTCTGTCTTTCTCCCCCTCTCTCCCTCTTTCTGTATACCCAGTGCTCAGCACTGTGCCTGGTACACAGTAGGTACTCAATTCATGTTTATTGACTATGACTATGAATTAATAAATACTTGTTAGATTAGAGTTATTTTTCCATTCTTCCCAATTAAGTGCTTTATTTAATTTATGATTTCCTCTTGGTAGAGGATCTATCTGATCATTGTAGATGAATTGGTAGAGAATATGCTGTGTTGCAGTTCGATCTGTATTTGCATAAGTGTGACTACCTAAAACAGCCCATAATGAATCTGGGTTACCAAGGTGTTGTGTCATTAAATGGACTCCACATTATGCACATCATGTCCAATGTAGTGTTGGTTTCTTGAGAACAGACGTTGTGTTATAAACTTTTCCTGTTTTCCCTAGAATGTCAGCGCAATGGAAGGTAGAGAGCTGGCACTCAGAAAATGCTTAAGATTATAGATTTAAAACTAGCAGGATGGTTGAATTGAAATTGAGAAATGTGAAATGTGAAACCACAAGCTATGTGAAATGAGGTCAAAGGCATCAGGACTGTGAGGTTCACAAAATATGTGCAAGATTGCAAGCAGTGATATCAAGGCGCAGGGAAGTGTGAGGCCCAGGAATTAGTCGGGTCATGTGGAAGTCAGAGCATATTGCACCGTCCCTGACCAGGGGATATTGCATTGCTCAAGACTGTTTTACGTGGGATACCTGAGGTTCCCGACTAGTGTCTCCACACCCTGGAGTCTTCATGCCCTTGTAATTGCACTTTCCCTCTCACAATTCTGCTCAGCTGGGCTGTGTCATGTGTGGTGTGTGGATCTGGGGTAGATATAATACCCAAGCCTTGGAGGGAGGGAGAGCCTGCCTTAAGATCTGGCTGTAAGGCTTCCTGGGGGAGACCCCAATAAGCCTTCTTTGCACATACCTTTGAGCCGTGACTTTTCTATTCTGGAGAAAACGCTGGTGCCTTCTCCTTTGAGGTAAGTAACCAGCTGCCCCTTCAGGCAGGTTAGGCGAACCCTGGCAAAGAACCCTGACACAGGACCTTATGAACAACTACTGCCCATACAAATGAGGATTGCCAGAGAAACAGCAATTCTACAGTGTCCTCTGTCCCATCCTTAGCTCTTCAGGTTGCCAGCTGGGGCTACCTTCTGTATGGTGGGGTGCAAACTTTCCTAGGGTCTCCAAAGTGAAAGCCCTTCTATCCTTCTTCCTCCCAAACAAATCTAGCTAGGGATGCAAACTGTGGACAAGACCACAAAGTTTTTCATGTACTCAAATTAGGTTTTCTAGGTTCTTAAATTTTTTCTAATACCATTTGGTATCCATGAGAACAGATTAGCTGAGAAATTAATGCTACTTTGCCTTGTGAGTATCATTCTTATTCCCTTTCCTTCTTATCTATTACTTGATCCATTAAAAAAACAAACACCCCCCCCCCAAACCCCAACCATCATGGAATTGAAAAGGTGAAAGAATCTTGAAAGAGGATTTACCCATGAAAATGTAGAAGGAATGATAGAAATCCTTGCAATAAAAACAAATCATTTATAAAGGATTTAAAATTTTACCCAGTACCTTCACAGCTCCATGAGGTTGGTAGTGCCAGTGTTTTCATAGTTATCGTTTCCATTTCAGAAATGAGGAAACTGAGGCTCATGGTAGACTGGGCCATGGTCACAGAGCTTGTGAACCCAGGCATTCTAGTTCCAGAGGTCCAGAACTCTTCATTATACTAGGGCTGCTGTTTACATACAATCAGATGGATATGTGTTCTATCTTCCCCCTTTTCTCTGTTTCTCAATCACAAGCCTACTTCATACAGGAGAAAGAACTTTGGACCTGGAGTCAGAGGATTTGCATTTGAATCCAAGCCCAACTATTTACTCTGTAGGTCACCTGGGGAAGTCTCTTAACTTCTTCATCTACAAAATGAAGAGTTTAGACCAAATGACCTCTAAAGCCCCTTCTAATCCTAAATCAACGATTCTATGGGCATATCAAAATTTGTGATGTTACTTTTCCCAATAAATAGTTTTTGTTTTTTCTTTGAGGGGCTGGCTGAGTTGGATCTTACTGAGAATATGATAAGAAGGATTTCTTTTTAGAGAAGAATATGTGATCTCAGTGAAAGAACGTGTAGATTAGAGAGCATCCCAGTCCCAAGCTCCTTTTCTTCTCACAGCGTAGAAACCAAGCATGTAAACAAATGCCCCTAGATCTTCAAGCCCTATTTGACCAACTGATTGAGGGATGTTATGTGCAAGGAGGTGCATTCTGAGCAAGCACTGGGGTTGAGTTGACACCTGACTTACCATTGTGGGGTTGTGAGTATAACAGGAGCAATTGGGAAATTTATTAGTCATCTGTGGGAAAAGGGTGACCCTTTAAGCTGCTAATTATGTTTGCATAGTATTAGGATTCCTTGTATACCTGGCATAATTTCCCTGCCTTGAATACAAGGGTGAAGTTGTGGGATATAGTGGAGTTAGGGATGGGGAATTCTGGTTCTGGATAGCAACCAGAGCTCTAACAATGATTGTGTATGTGAACCTGACTCCGTAAGAATGTTTTGGTGAAGTTTCAGCCAGCATTCTTGTACGTGTACCAACACCTTAAGAAAAACAACACCCTAGAAAACAGAGGCACTTAGTATTTAATAACAGACAGTCCTTGAGATGAAAGGGAGGTAGGCAGCACAATGACCCTCTCTGGTGCTTTGGGGAGTTCTAATTTCATCCTCATTTCTGAGATAGTATAAACTGGACTGGAATACCTCTAGCTTCCCCTGCCTTCTCTCTGTTTCTACCCTGGCCCTTCTCTTCTGCTTCCCTCCTCTCCCTTCTCTAGGGAGCTGCCTTCAAATATTTGAGCAGTTATCAAGTGAAGGAGAGCTTAGAATTATTCTTTTTGACCCCAGAGGGTAGAAATTTGAGCAATGCTGGAAGGTAACAAGGAGTCAGATTTCAGTTCAATACAAGGAAGGACTTCATAAAAGTTAGAATTTTCCAAAAGTGGATTGGGTTGCTTTGTGAGGAACTGAGTTCCCAGTCACTCAAAAAAAATTTAAGCAGAAGAATAGTCACTTTCCAGGGAAGTACTATCTAGAGCAGTGGTTCTCAACTTGTGGGTCGCGACCCCTTTGGGGATCTAACGACCCTTTCACAGGGGTCACCTAAGACCTTCGGGAAACACATATTTCTGATGGTCTTAGGAACCGAGACGCCGCTCCTCTATCCGTCTCCAGGTGGGTCTGCCCATATGCAGATATACCCACATACGAGTATTTAAGGGTCATGGCATTAGGAAGGTTGAGAACCACTGATCTAGAGGGAATTCCTTGGCCAAATGGGAGGTTGGAATGAGCGCTCTATGATTTTTCCTACAAAGTGCTCAGCCCAACACCTGGAACATGGTAGGCACATTAAATGATTATTGTTGACCTGACTTCAATTCTGTGATTTCTGAGATGGTTGTTCTTCATTCTCCAAGAGGATCAAAATGACATCACTATGTTAGAGTCAAGTTGCAGGATATCCGACTGTGGCTGATCAAACCAACAGGAGCTCAGAATATTCTACCACAGGTGGGGCACAAATAGTCCATGTGAACATTTGGGGTGGATTTTCTAAATTTGCACATTTTGCATTTCTTTTGAGCTATTTTATGAGCTATGTAAAAAGCCAATAGGCTTGTACCACTTATCGTACCAAGTATATGTACCACTTGTACCAAGTATACGTACCACTTGTACCAAGCTGGTAGTTGGGTGCCCATCTTCTGTGGCTAGAGGGCTGGGTAAGATTGAGTCTTGTGATGGGAAGGAGAGATCTAGAGGAGGCAGCAACATCAACAATGCCCTAGTTTAGATGTGAAGTTATGAGACACAAACTGGAGCCAGGATTTGGGTGTTGCAGTGGCAGAATGAACCAAATAGCCAAATTTTCTCAGGTAAATGACCAGGCAGCTCAGAAAATGTGTAACTAATCTAGGATATCTGCCCACGCAGGATGTACAGGCAAAAAGACCATAGCTACCCTTCCAGATGTAAAACATCTAGTAATCAAAGATAGGAAGGAAGCAAGGTTTTCCTAGTTTCTGAGAACACTCAATTTGTACAGTTCATTCCAATAGCTGAGTAACCCTTAAAAGCTAGTGTTGAACGATTTCAGAGATAATCAGGTAGTTTGAGTCAGTCCAGGCCAGGAATTCTTTGTGGAGTATGTCTCCAGCAGGAGGTTAAGGAGATGATTTCTCTTTCTTCTGCCCCTGGGAACCATGGTGTCCAGCAGGTGAGTTGCCTACCCAGGTGAGTTTAACAGTTAGAGAATCAGTTCAAAAGAGTCCGAGGTTTAATAGATGGAACATTTTCCAGAAAGACAGGAATCTAAAAACACTGTCACTTGAGGCTAGAAGTGTCTTTGAGGACCTCTGAAAGGAATGGAGAGAGATGGTCTTGGCCTCAAGGCAGAGCTAGCCCTGGTCATCAAAAATTGAGCTGCAGAAGTGGTAAACCATGAGAGCCCAGCTGAGTCCCCTCTCTCTCCCAACCTTCACTCTCTGCCTCTGCCAGGGAAGACACTGCCCAAAGAGGAAGTAGAAAGGATGAACCCTGAAGCCCTGCAGTTCTGGAGTTGTACATTACTTTGGCCATATATTTCTTACATATGTGCCTGACTACCATTTACCCTAAATTTGGGGTTGTCTTGTCCACAGATGGTGTTTGGATTTGTGGGATAATGAGCCCAGGTCTATTGGGGAGGGGGGAATATTTTGTATATGCTTATTTTCAAGATGGCATTTTGGTAAATTCATTTGCTTTGAACTTATTTGATTTCCTTGCTTACTATTAAAGGGAAACAAAATGCTGAGGCTTATGAGCTCCAGTTATAGGGGGTTATGAACTCACAGACTATCCCTAGAACTTGAGGTAGCAGCCACCCTGTGGGTGACCCAATCTGCCAGTGCAAGTGTGAGTTAGGGGAGTATCCCAGAGGAAATGTTACACTAATATTTATACAGAGATTGCGTTAGTGAAGGACAGCCACAAGGACCATATTAAGAATTTGAGGTTGGTTCTGGAATCTTTATCCCCTTGACTCCTCTCTATTCTGAAATTTATTTTCACAGAATCATAGACTCTTAGAGTTAGAAAGGCCCTTCCAGGTTATCTAATTCAAGCCACAGCAGAACAGGGATGCCTTCTTCTATATCTCTGATAAGCAGCCAGCCTTGTTATATTTGAACATGTCTAGTGAAGAAAAGCCCAACACTTCCCAAGGGAGTATATTTCACTTTTGAATATCTCTAGCTGGTAGGAAGTTTTTCTTATGTTGACCTGAAATTTACCCTTCTGTCACTTCCATTCATTACTCCTAGTTCAGCCTCAGGGCCAAGCAGAGCAGGCCTAATCTCTCATCCACAGAAGAGTCCTTCAAACACTTGAAGTTCTCTCTGCTATTGGCTAAACATTTCAAATTCCTTCAACCAAGCTGTGACTGGCATGGTTTTATCCCCATCCCATCCTAGGAACCTTCCTCTGAACAAGCTTTAGTTTAGTGTGTGTGTGTGTGTGTGTGTGTGTGTGTGTGTGTGTGTGTGTGAAAGCACATGTATGTACATGCATGTATGTGCACATACACACACAGAGTTGATTCCCAGAATTGAGAGATGATGAGATGGGCTGCCTCAATAGGTGGTAAGTTCCCTATCTCTTCAAACAGAGGTATATTAGTGATATTCATGGGATTCATGTTTTGTTTAGGGTCTAATTTATATGGTATCTGAGATTCCTTCCTAACTCTACAATTCAATAAGATCCAGAAATATAATTTAAATGTTTATGGCTAAATATTTTTTCCATCTAAAATTGAGTAGCCAAGGAGGAACTGAGTCCTAGAGCATTATAATTTTCTGTTATAATGTGGAATTTTTAATGATGGCGTCAGAGCTCAATCATCTGAACCCCTTGTGTTTTGGCCGCTATACAAAGTAAACCCCTTCATAGGGTAATTATGTATTTTGTTGATTCTAGGCCCAAGCTAGTGATTTTCCTTAGTGACTGATTCCAATCCCTTAGGCTTTAAAGTTTAATATTGGTCAGCTCTGGTCAGTGAACCCAGGAACCAAGAGCAAAAAGTTGAAAACGAGATGGATTACGGGCCTATGAACATCTCTCGAGGGTCCATCTCGTCTTTGATTTGTTTTTTCTGTGGATATTCTCACTCCCCTCTATGGCTGCCAATATCCCTTGACCTACGTGCCAGAGCCGAATAATTGGGCGGATGGTGCTTACATGCGTTCTGGGGCTCAGCTTTTAATCACCTACAAAGAGTGCTTGGCCCTGCTCTAAAAACACTTCCATAAAGTTGGATTCAATCCTCTGTCTGCACCACACTTTCTGAGCCTACAGGCTGCTGCTGAGCCAAGATGCAGTGAAGCCAGAAACACAGGTCAAAAGTTACTAAGAGTTAGCACGTCTTGTTGGCAAGCTCTCATGGAATATCCTTATTAAAGCATATGTTAAGCCTTGCCTGAATTCTTTCTGCCTCTTTTAAATACAGCCATGTCAGCTTTCATTCCTTAACCTCTGAGTGGTTTTGTAAAGATGCTCACGGTTGGAGGGACAGATGGACAACCTGGACTTAAAGGAGAGCTGCCTACCATTCCAAAGGGATTTCTGGCATCCCAGATGGCTAGCTACTGATGGATGTCCAGGATGTCCAGGAACTGAAGTGGCTCATTGTGAAATCATCTGGGAACTGTCTGGAAGGAAACAAGACAAGCCATGGGATGCCATCACCTCCAGGGATACAGAGCCAGACAATGTTGTCTTGGGTCAGCGATGGTTGCTGCTGCTTTCATCCACTAGATGGCACAGTGATACAAATCACTATCATTGGAAGGTTATTGTCTATATTTTGTTTTTATTTTTCATTTTTTCTCCTATTTTCAATGGCATTGTCCCCCCAAACAGGAAGGTAAGTGTTAGTTAAGGCGAAGAGCTGAGGAAAAGAATATCTAAGTTTTAGATCCACTTTTCTCTGTCTCAGTGTATTGGTCTTTAAAATGGGAATGATAATGTCCAGCAATGAAAACTATGTAAAATTTGCAAACCTTTGCTCAATGGCAAAGTGCTATCAAAATGCAGAATCAATCACTTATTAATTAGTTGAGGAAAGACACAATTTAACATTGGTTTAATTTGCCTTCTTGTTCAGGAAGGATAGTGTAGTATCTGGAAGGGGTATAAAAATGAAGGTCTCTGCTCCTCTCCATGAATGCTTAACAGCTTTTGGTTTTCTCTCCCAAAATAAGCCCTTGAACTATATGCCTTAGATGCAGATTTGGCCTTCTGTTGTGTTGCATCCTCATTGCTTTTGTGGGTAAGGGAAATATTCCAGTGTTGCAGTGCTTACATGTTTTGGAATCTGTCAAAATGATTTTGAATGGCATTTATAACAGCTGCTACTGTCCCTATGCTGATTAATCATTGAAACAGTTTATCTTTTTTTCAAAGTTGTTCTATTTAGCAGAATACCCTTTGGTGTTAAAAAATCTTCCTGTTGATTTTCACAGTATTCTTATTACCATTTTACAGATAGAGAAGTTGAGGTACATAGTAACTTGCCAGCTTGTCCACAATGGCTGTGTTTATGGGATGCTACACAATCAGATAAGAAGTAAAAAACATAGCCTTTCTTCTAGATGACACTAAATACTGGACATCTGGAAAACTGACTGACACTGACTGTGAAAACTCTCACACTTAAAATGGATGGACAGGTGGATGGATGGATGGATGGATGGATGGATGGATGGATGGAAGGACGGACAGGTAGATGGATGGATGGATGGATGGATGGACAGGTGGATGGATGGATGGATGAATGAATGAATGAATGAATGAATGAAAAAAACATTTATTAAGCATTTACCATGTTCCAGGCACTGTGCTAAATGCTAGGAATACACAAACAGAAGTGCAACAGTCTCTGACCTCAAGGAGTAGAAGTGTAAATATCATATAGACAGGGAATGCAGTGAATAACAAATGATAACTAGATTCTAGTTTTACTCTTAGACTTCTTCCTTGTTTTCTGACTGTTTTAATGGTCTTTTTGTTTTTGTTCTGTCTTTTTGGAGGAGGGAAGGCAGGACAATTGGGGTTAAGTGATTTTGCCCAAGGTCACACGTCTAGTAAGTGTTAAGTGTTTGAGTTCATATTTGAACTCAGGTCCTCCTGACTCCAGAGCCAGTGCTCTATTCACTGCACTACCTAGCTGACCCCTTTGTGACTTTTTTCTAGCTTCCTTTTTTTTCTGTCCACAGTAACCAAAGAGAAGTCCTATCTAGACTAATTATGGCAAGAAGACCCTTTAGAAGTGAGTTAGCTAAAAGTTGGATTCTAGGCAGGACTACACCCTCCCAAGAAATATAGTAGCACCAGGATCTAAAAAGCAGAAATTTTCCCTGGCAGGTGTGAGTTCATTTTGTTAAGAAAGATGGGAGGACTAGAATCATCCATGGGCTAGTATTTATTTTAAGACTATAAGAGTTTAAAATGTGATATGTAAACTTGGCTTTTCATTTTAAGCAGCCCGGGCTGTTAGTCATTAAGCTTCCCTGGTGCTCAGCATAGCTATGGTTTTATCTGGCACATCAGGTACTGAGGCCACTACATATTGTCAGGACTATAAATGCATAGGATATATAGGAATTTTGCTCTGCTTAAGGAGGGGTTCGTAACCAGGGGCCTATGACCTTGGTTTTAAAAATATTTTTGAAAACTATATCTTAATATAATTGATTTTCTTTGTAATCCTACATATTTTATTATTTCAATATAATTGGTTTTCTTTGTAATTCTACATATTTTACATAAAATATATAATCCTACATGTTTTATATTAAATATGCAATCCTACATATTTAAAAAGATGATTCTGAAAAAGGATTCTTAGATGTTACCAGACTGCCAAAGGGGAACATAACACAGGAAAGATTAAGAACTTTCTTAGAAGCTTAAACCATGTTGCCAAGTATGCTTCAGCCATATTCAGAGATCGTCAGAGAGGATGAATTCAAAAAGCATTTGTTAAATATTCACTATATACCAGGTGATGAGGCAAAGACAAAATCAAAACAGTCCTTGCTCTTGAAAAGTTTTATTCTACTGATACAAAAATGCCCCAGCTTGGAGGCAGAATCTATTGCAAGGAGCCCTCCTTCTCTAGGTACCCCCAGACCTGATTGTTAAATAATGGAACCACTGCAGAATAGATTCAGTCCTGAGTTTACAATATGCAAAAGGGCAATCAAGACTTATCCAGAGTCCTATGCAATATTTTTTGCCATGGATGTGGGGGGACCCAGTCTACTATAACAGCTTCATAGAAATTTTGATGGACAACTGTAGTTAAATGGTAGAATACTATATATACATACATACATATATATATATATATATATATATATATATATATATATGTGTGTGTGTGTGTGTATGTATATAACATGTTTCTCTCTTTTACAAATTCTTATAGGTCTCCTGGGCATGCCCTAAGTTAGGTGCCATCTCAGCTTTAAGAGCTCTATGAAAACAAAATATTAGATTCTTCTGTCAAGGAAGTTGCTAAAAGTACTTGAGAATAATGTAAACTCTTTTCTTTTCCTATTCAATAGTCACCAGAAATCTCAAATTGTTCTAAAGTTCTATTCAGATATTTAATTTCTCTTTTGTTTATTTTTTAGGTCTGAAAGGGATAAATTTGAGGTCCCTTTGTCTTTAGTTTTATTGTTTATTTCTCCCTGCAATTTACTAAACTTTTTCTTTACGAATTTAGATCTATACCATTTGGTGTGCGTGTGTGTGTACATATACATATTTTGAATTCACTTGAAGTATACTATATTTTCTTCTAGTCCCTAATTTTACATGTGAATTTTTATGTTTCAAATATATTTCTTGTAAACAACATATTGTTGCATCCTGATTTCTAATCTATTTTGCTACCTTTTTCTGTTTTATGGGTGAGTTTATAGCTTATAGCAACAGATTGGATATGGGGGTGGGGTAAGAGAGACAATGAAGAACTGAAGATGAACTCAAGTGACTGGGAAAGTGGTGATGCCTTCAACAACAATAATGAAATTAGGAAGAGAGAGAAAGATAGGTTCAGTTTTGGATATGTTGAGTTTAAGATGTCTATGGGACATTTAGTTCAAGATGTCTGCTAAGCAATTGGAAATTTTAGTCTGGGTAAGTAGGTCTAATATGAATAGCATACAAATGTTAACCGAATCTATGGTAGCTGATGGGATTGCCAAGTGAAATAGTATAGAGAAAGAAGAGGTATGTTTCAGAATCTATCATATTCTGAAGGATCTGAGTTTGGCGGGATACATTTGATTAGCGGGCATGACCTGTATGAAAATTCAGGAAAGGGAACTGAGAAGAGCATTCAGATAGGAAGAAAGAAAAGCAGGAGAGGACAGTGTCACAAAAACCTAGATAAAAAGAGAGAATCAAGAAGAGGGTGATTGACAGTGTCAAAGGCTTGCAAGCATGATGAGGATTGAAAAAAAATTTGATTTTGCAATTAAAAGACCATTGATATCCTTCGAGAGAATAATTTCAGTTGAAGGATGAGGTTGCAAGCCAAAGTATAAAGAGTTAAGGGGAAAGAGAGAGAGAGACAGAGACAGAGAGAGAGAGAGAGAGAGAGAGAGAGAGAGAGAGAGAGAGAGAGAGATGGAAGCACCAGTTATAGACAGTCTTTTCAAGGAGTTTAGCCACAAAGGAAAGGAGAGATATGGGGCAATAGAAAGCAGGGATGGAAGGAACCAGTGAAGTTTTTTTTTTGTGAATGGGGGAGATATGGGCATGTTTGTAGGCAGTAGGGTAACAGTCAGTAGATAGGGAGAGATTGAAGATAATGAGAGTAACGATAGAGAGGCAATCTGCTGGAGAAGATGGGATGGAGTGGGATCATTTGTGTGTGTAGAGAAGTTTGCCTTGCGAGAAAAACAGTCATCTCTTTGTGTGAGACAGAGGCAGAGGAGATAGTGGTAGAAGGTATCTGAGTGATGTGGGATGAGGAGGGGAGAAGAGGGAGCTCTTGGTAAATGCTTCACTTTTTTTTCCCAATGAAATATATGAGGCAAGGTTTTCAACTTAAAGAGTGGAAAGAAGGGGAACCATGGGGAAGTTCGAGCAGAGATGAAAAGATGTGGAAAAGTCACTGTGGTGAATGGGAAAGTGAGTGCATTGGGGAGGTGTAATAGGATTGCCTTGCCACAGTGAGGGCCCAGCTGAGATTATATAACATAAATTTATAGTAGATTCAGAAAACAGGATCTTGTGAGTTTCTCCAGCTTCATTCAGCAGCATGTGAATAGAGCAAAAGCAGCAGACAATGGGAATAATTCAAGCCTGAGATTTGACATGGCAAGATTGTGAGATAGAACTGGGGCAAGGGCCTATAGTGCAGAAGACAGTGTATAGCTGAGCTGCTTCACCAAGATTAGGAAGGGAGAAGAGTGTGGCTAGTAGAAGGGTAATGCCTGGGAAGGAACTGAGGGGTCAAGGGATTGAAGGTTTCTGGGAGGGCAAAGAATGGGTTTTTGGGTTGCCTGGCACTGTCTGGACTCTGGTATGGCTCAGTCTCCTGCTGTGCCTCCCCTCCAGCCTGTCTAGCCACAGGTCACTGGCAGGCCATTGTGTTGCTCTGGCCTTGTTCTCTGCTCTGGGTCTGTGTTTTGCCTTCCACCTACCCATGTGTATCTCCTCTCAGAGTTTCTGCAGGATTCTGGAAGACTTTTTATGTAGTTCTGGAGTAAGTAGAGGACCTTATAGGTCTTCTCTTTGGTTCTCTTTCTCACTGCTTCTTCTGATGCATTTTTAAAGCTTTTCTGGAGATCTGGGCTCTTCTGGGTCCTAACATATTGCATCTTCCCACAGTTGTGGAATAAAGGACTCTAGGAAGCCTATAGGATACACAGACATAAATGCAGACACCCAGATTGTACCAGACACTACAGTTGCACAGGAGTTGTGCCCTGGACTGAGTTCACAATCTATGAGAGAAGATAACAATAAAAAGAGGCTATAAAGCAAAGAGAGGTGAGGGGTGGGAGATGGGCAGGGGGGTACCTGGACAGGCGCACGATGAAATCTTCCAGGCTGGTGGGAAATAACGAAATGGTTGCCCTAGGGCCCCTTCTTAATTAGAGAATCCAGCAGGAGCTCTCCCGTGTCCACCCTCCCCCCTTTCTAATTAGATGTAGGGAAGGGCCCCATTCAACTTTCAGAGTAGATGTGATCTTGCAGGAATTTCTTTTGCCTTCTTTTTGTCTTTGTATCCCTGGTACCTGGCAGAAAACCTGACACACAGTAGGTGCTTAATAAATGCTGATAGTAAAATGGGAAGTTTGGATTAGGTGACTTCCAGTCCTACATCTATAATCCTATAAATTGAAATAAGAAAGATTTGACATAAGGCTATTACTATGATTTTTTTCATATATTCTTAGTCACTTTTTTTTTGGAGGGGAGAGGGCAGGGCAATTGGGATTAAGTGACTTGCCCAAGGTCACAGTTGAAGGCTAGTAGATGTTAAGGGTCTGAGGCTGTAGTTGAACTCAGGTCCTCCTGACTCCAGGGCAGGTGCTCTATTCACTGCGCCACCTAGGCACCCCTTAGTCACTTTTTGATGGAATCCAAAAGTCCAAAAGAGATCATGTATGTAAAGTACTTTGCAAAACAAAAACAAAACCCCACTATATGAATGTCATGGATCATAATTATTCTCTTCAGTATAGAGCATTGTGATGTCAGCAGGTGGAGTGCATGCACAAACATTGGAAACTGCCATAATAAATGGGAGAACTTTCTAATGGAGAGCTTGGAATGAAAGGCATTGTAGGAGATCAAAGAAGTTTTCTGCATTCACTCATTCCTGGTTCTCTTGATTGGGGTCCATGGTCACAGGTGATTTATAGGAGATCAATCAATTTGTGACTGTGTGCCAGGCTAAGTGCTAAACTCAGGATATAAAGACAGAATAAAATACTCTGCCCTCACGGAGTTTACATTTGAATGGAGCAGACAGTACGTACATATATAAATATATACAAAAAGACTGTAGGGTAATTTTGGAAAGGAGAGGTCTAGTGTTCGTGGGGAGCAGGAGGGCTCTCATGTGGAAGGTGGAATTTGAGCCATCAACTGAAGGAAACCAGGAATTCCAAGAGGCAAAGAGGAGGAGGAGTGTATTTCAGGCCGAAGGGAAAGTCAGAGCCAAGGCAAAGAGTGTCATCTGTGAGGAAAAGCAGGTAGGCCAGAATGGATGAACCATAGAATTTGGGAAGGGAGGGTAATGTGTACTCAGAGCCTCTAGGGAAGTTTTTATGTGACTGGCTTAGGCTGCTAGCAAGCCCAACCATGCAGAGAAACTGTCTATAAAGCTTAGCCAAGATTTATTTGGAATGTGTAGTCTCTACCAAAATGAACGTAGACAGTGCTGGCACACTGCTTACATGAGAAAAATTGGGGATTTTGTTAACAGTCATCTCTGAATTCCTTCCCTCTTTAAAAAGATTAATTAGGTAAATTTCATTACAGAAACACCAACTTTCTTGGAAAAAAACACGTTCAACCTGAGAATGACTCTGAGTTTATATCTGGAAACTAAGCAATGTTAATGTTTATAATTGCAAAGGTGAAACATTAGGTTTTAATAGATGTTGATGTCATTCTTGGCATCCCATAATCATATAAACTGCCCTACAAAGAGGTAACACATTATTAAATGTAACTTAAATGCAAAGATAAAGTGGCAGTCCCATTCAGGTCCACATCTCTGCAGCCTCTTGTTCGGCTCTTTCTCTGACTTTCCATCAGAGTTCACCTTCTGAGCTGAACCAGGAGGTAGCTGTTGACATGACTGAATCCATAACCCATGTGCAGGAAGGCTGATGAAGCAATTTTCCCACTATGTTCAGTAGCAACCTCCACTAATGCTCTCTCCCACTGACTCAGAGTTGGCACAGAGTTGGTCTTAGTTTCTCAAGAGTCTATGATGATAGTGGGCAGGTTCTACCTGGCTAGAAAGGGTCTGAATGAGACTTGATGACAGACTGCATGTCTGCTGTCTGAAGACTGGCCTAGCTAAATTCAGAGATACAGATCACCAGCTTGGCCTTGGGGTGATGAATTTTTTGGGCATGAAAGCTCTTGAAGATAGGCTACTAAGTCACAGAGGTTGTGATTTGCCTAAGTGGGGAACTGCTGAAATTGCACATCCTTGAAATAAATAAACTGAGTTATAAAAATGACATTGTGGGATTTTCAAATAGGGTTAAAATGGAAGGGCAAATTTTGGCCAAAGTGAAAATGTCTACTATTTGATACATCTAGCTTTCTAATATAAGCTAAGGAGTCACTGGAATCTTTCAAGAGTCCCCATTGTTGGGGCAGCTAGGTGGCACAGTGAATAGAGCACGGGTCCTGGAGTCAGGAAGACCTGAGTTCAAATCTGACCTCAGACACTTAACACTTACTAGCCATGTGACCTTGTGCAAGTCACTTAACTCCCAATTGCCCTCCTTCCTCCCTCCAAAAAGTAAGAAAAAAAAGTCCCCATTGCTCCTTCTAGGATACCAGTACATCATGGGGACAATGAAATGGTGATGAGATGATCTTTCTGTATTGTATGTCATAACAATATGAATGACTGCTAGGTCCCTGGGCCTGGGGCATTTCTTTTTTCTCTCCACTAAGGGACCTCTCTCAACTCTGGATCTATGCATGCATGGACCATGTTTAGGTTTAGAGGGCTCTAACCATTTAAAAGAAGGGTCAAGCTCTTCATTTCTTGTACATTTTGGCTCTTTACCACCCCAGAGGAAAGGCCCAGAGGAAAATTACTTAAAGCTTAGGTTTTGACTCATGAATAGAGTCTGCCAAAGGGAGAGAAGAGACAGATATTTAATGCACACCAGGTCAGGCATATGAGGTAGTTATCTATTCCTTCTCTATAGGAGAAAAGCTAAATACAAAAGAATTGTGAATATTCATTGACAGGATATAAAACAGGACATACTGACATAATTACTGCTATACTATGGCAAGTTGAGACATAAGCTTCCAAAAATGCTGAAATTTATAGGACTGTTGGATAGGTTCTTTATCACTCTGCACTGTCTAAATTCTCTGGACCTCTGGGTCCACGGATTGGGCTTGTCCTTTGGTCAGGTGCTATCGTCTTCAAAAAGTGCTGTAGTGGAGGTAAAGAGGATACCTCCTGTACCGATTGAGGACTGGGAAACTCTGGACCTCTTAAAATCACAAGAAATAAGGACTGGACCTATGGTATCATTGGTATAGGTCATTCCCAAGTGAGGAAATTCCTATCAATATGGAGAGTCGCCTCTGAGAAGTCACCAGATTCACCCAAGAGGATTCCACAGCCATTATGTGTCAGAGTGGGGATTTGAACACAAGTTTTCCTGGCTTGGAAGGGCCATCTCCAGTCGTCCTTATCTATATCTGGCCACTGGACCCAGATGGCTCCAGAGGAGAAAGTGAGGCTGGTGACTGCACAGGCCTCCCTCACTTAAATCCAATTTACTTGCAAGTTATGGCATCACCTTCCTGATGTTATGGTCCTCTCTGAGAAAAAAGGATAAACAATAATCCTGGCTTGGAGACTATCTTCCTTGCTATGTTGCTTCTGCTTTGTCCTTGCTTTTTGCAGCGAACCGAATCTGGTTTGACTTCTCAGGGAGTTTCAAGGGTCTTTTTTGTCTCCTAGAGGCCCTCTGGACTACTATGGCCAGCCTATGACTAAGTTAGAATTTTCTTTTGTACTAATTTCAGGTTGACTTCTCTGAAGTCTCTCCTAGTCCATTTTCAGTGTAGTTGGGATAAGAACAATGAGAGATCAGTTTGGAATGGGCAGGCACACAGACCAGATTGTGCAAAGTTTCCTCAGCCCAGCACAGGGGTTCACCAACACACTCTGGTAGGCTTGGGAATTAAGGTGAGAAGTGTGGAATGTCTGTTACTCATACAGGGCTGTGGTTACATCCTTAACATACCATGGTCTCTTTTGAGTTCTACAACTTAAGGGGCATGTGAAGAAACAATAAAAAGTGTCAAAGGAGAGCTTCCAAGATAATTAATGGGTTGGAAAATGTTACCTTTGAGTAAAGATGAAAGGAACTGAGGTTATTTGATTTAGAGAAGAGAAAGTCAAGGGGAAGTACAGTAATAATCTTGAATTCAGTGAAAAGTGGTTTTAAAGAGTCTAATCAGTTGTTTTCTACTAAGAACAGAAGAAGGGGATTGATACTATGGAAGGAGTGGATTAAATTTATCTTAGGGAAGAATATCCTAATGCGGAGGATCTGACCTCAGACACTTACTAATTTTGTGACTCTGGGCAAGTCATTTAACCCTGTTTGCCTCAGTTTCCTCATCTGTAAAATGAACTGGAGAAGGAAATGGAAAGCCACTCCAGTATTTTTGCCAAGAAAATTTCAAATAGGGTCACAAAGAATCAGACACAGACTAATCAACTAACAACACCACCAGACCAACAACAGCAACCGTGACTACTCCTTACCCATCAACCCAGGTCTAATTGCATTGTACTTTCTAAGACCCAGGTCAAATACAATCTGCTTATGGCTCTAAGGAAAATATGACTGAGAAAGAACAATTGTTAAAAATAAACACGTCCTTTTTAGGAGCCACAAACAGGTTGTGGATTGGCACTAATAGAGGTGACTGAGTGATGGAACTCGTAAAATTTTGAACTTAGGTCCTCCTGACTACAGCTCCAATGCTCTATCTAGTCTTCCACCACAGAAAATATACAAACAGAAAAGGAAGTGAACTGGTTATAGAACAGGAGGAAGGGATAACAGAAGGATATCCCAAGTGTTGCATCCACAAGATGTTAAAAACAAATAAACAAACAACCTGGAAGCCAGTCCTTAGTGTGGTGGATAGAAGATGGTACCTGAGAGTTGAGAAGGTCTGAGTTCAAATCCTCCTGCAGTAATTTATTAGCTGTGTGACCCATAGACAAGTCACTTATAACTCTCAGATTTAGTTTCCCGATCTGTAAAATGGGGAGGATAATAGTACCCATGTCCCAAGGTTATTGTGAGGATCAAATGAGACAAAATATGTAAAATTTTTTTAAAAGTACATGTAAAACTTAGCAATTCTTCTTCTCCTTTTCTTTCTTCTCCTCCTCCTCTTCCTCCTCCTTCTTCCTTCCTTCCTTCCTTCAGGTGATGGATAGGACAACATAAACAAGAATCACAAAATCTCAGAAGGTGTAGATGGCTTGCCATCTGAGGCAATGGAGGGAATTAATAATAATCTTACTCAAATTAGTAAGATTATGGAGGCATTGAAGAATTGAAGCAAGCTAACTGCAAGGATCCCTGATTTCCTCACTATGGATATCCCCTCCACAGACACACACCACAATTCCCTACACTACACCAGTAGACAACCTTCATGGAAGGACTCCAGCACTAATTTGGGAGAGGGCTACATAAATCAAGGTTCCTCTGCCACCATTTCTGTTGTCCTAGCAAAACACTGTTCCCAAAACCCTGATCCCTCCTACGAGTAAATGTTGACTGAACAATGAGATGGATATAGACTTGCTCCTGTAACCATCTTATTCTCAACATATCCAAAACTAAACCCATTATTTTTCCCCCTCTTCTCTCTTATGGTCAAGGGCACCACCACTCTCTCAGTCTCCCAGGTTCTCAACATAAGTGGTGTTGTCTTCAATACCTCACTATCTCTGATCTCCATTCCTCCATATCTAATCTGTGGGCAAGGCCTGTTGATTTCACCTTTATCACATCTCTCAAAATCTACCCTGTTCTTTCCTCTGATTCTGTCGCCACTCTGCAATAGTTTATCATTACCTCATATCTGGACTATTGTAATGGCCTTGTGGTTGGCCTGCCTGCCACAAGTTTCTCTCTACTATGTTCCATCCACTCAGGCACCAAAGTAATTTTTCTGAAGTGCCGGTCCTCCATGTCCACCCCTTCTCCTACCTCAATTCCAGTGGCTGCCTATCACCTCCCGGATCAAACACAAAATCCTCTGTTTGATATTCAAAGCCCTTCCAAACTTACTGCACCCCCCATACTCCTTTCCAGTCTTCCTACACTTTACCCTGCCTCCACCTCCCCTCCCCCACGCTTTGATCTCATGATATTGGTCTTTCCATTCCTCTCACAGGACACACCGTCTCTCAGCTCCAGGCATTTTCACTGATTTTAATATTCACATTTCATTTTCACAATTTCATATTCTCCATGCCTGGAATGCTCTCACTCCTCATCTCTACCTCCTGATATCTTTGATTTCCTTTAAGTCCCAGCTTAAACCTCACCTTCTATAGGAAGCCTTTCCAAACAATCTTTCTTATTTCTAGTACTTTCCTCTGTTGATTATTTCCTGTTTATCCTGCATATAGATTTTTTTTGGTATGTATTTGTTTGCATTTGTCTCCTCTATTAGATTGTGAGCTCCATGAGGATGGAGGTTATCTTTTAAAAAAATTTATCTATTTACTTTTAGTTTACAACATTCAGTTCCACAATCCCTTGAGTTCCAAATTTTCTCCTCCTCCCTCTTCTCCCTCTTCCCCCCCAATGGCGGCATGCAATCTGATATAGGTTCTACAAATACCTGATGAAGGTTATCTTTTTGCTTTTCTTTGTATCCTGAGCATTTAGCACAGTGCCTGACACATAGTTGGCACTTTGTTTACTGACTGTCTGACTAGATTTAACAGCTCTCTCCATAATGCAGAAGAAAGTTTTAAATATGATATTTCAAAAATTAAAAGAAATAAACTTAGAACAGCAACAAAATTTACCCAGCAAAACTGAATGTAACCATACAGGGGAAAATGGACCTTAATTAAATAAAAATTAGAGGACTTTTAAACGTGCCTGAGAAAAAGAGTGAAGCTGAGTCGAAACTTTAAAATATGAACACGGGAGTAAGAAAAACACAAAAAGGTTAAAACAAGCTAGCAATAAGACTTTATAGGGGTGAAGTATTTGAATTCTAATGGGGAGGAAGGTAATTATCCAGGCATCTCCTAAGAACCATAGTGTTAGCAGTGGTCATAGAGGGAAGAAAATAAAATAAAGGACCTTTTTTGTTATATTATGATGTTAAAAGAAGAAAGGAAAGCAGGTGGAAGGGGTGAAGATACATTAGAGAAGAAAAAGGAATAAGGGACATATTATTATTTCACATAACCATGATATACAATTAGGAGGCTAAACAAATGAAGAAGAGGCAGGGGAAGGGAGTGTCCCTTGAACCTCATTTTGAATTGATGGAGAGTGAAGTGAGCAGAATCAGAAGAATAATTTCTACCATAACAACAACATTGTAAAAATGAGCAATTTTAAGACTTTAAAACTCTGATCCATGCGGTGATTTAGAGGACCAGTGATTTAGAATGTTACCCACCAAGGGCGGCTAGGTGGCACAGTGAATAGAGTACTGGCCCTGGAGTCAGGAGGACCTGAGTTCTAATTTGACCTCAGACACTTAACACTTACTAGCCATGTGACCTTGGGCGAGTCATTTAACCCCAACTGCCCTCCCTTCTCCTTCCAAAAAGCAAAAAAAAAAAAGAATGCTACCCACCTCCTGAAAGAGAAATAGCAAGACAGTCATATCTGAACCTGGCCAATGTGACTTTGTTTTTTCCTATCTTTATTTTCCTCTCCAGGGATGGTAGGGAAAAAGAAGGTAGAATCTTTTCAAATGAAAAATAATAAAGCTTAATTAAAAAATTAATAATACCAAACTTCTTCTAGAAACAAAGGTCCATCTTCTTCATATTAATAGTCTACTCGTGGTCTTACATATAGCTATGAATCAAGGAATGTTCCAGTCTCTGAAGAATCAAAAAAAGAGCCTCCCTGAAAGAGCAATGAAGGTGCACATGGTAGGTATCAACAGGTAAATGAGAAACTTAACAGAAAAATCAGAGGAAAGGTGTGTTTTTTAAAAATTTATTTTGTTTTTTACTTAAAGAATTGTATGATAGAAAAATAAGCTAAGGGGGGTAAGGTGATGAGAGTCCTAGTATTCTTCACAGGTCCAGAGAAACCAAGGAAGGCCCCCAACTCTGGGAGAACTCCAGGGGCGACTTTAGAGAAGGGTTTAAGTCACCTAGGATGGGCACTTGTGATCTGCCTTGTTCCAAGGAACAACCACATAGAACAGAGATCAAAGTTAATTTGAGTACTTGAGAGTTAAAGCGACAGACAGGTAAAGCACCCAAAAATGTTCACAGGAACGTTGTCTAGATAGTTAGACACTGGTAATGTGACTGTGAGTCTCTGTCAAAGGCAACTCCAGCTGTCAGATCATCCTAGTTGTTTTTGGTGGTTTTGTTTTTCTTCAGCAGGGCCGTGTGCTCCAAACTGGAAGTATGCTGCATTTATCAGCTTGAAGGAAGGGCTGGCAACATCAGCATGCAAAGGCCTTTAACTTGATGGCACATCAAAGAGAAACAACCTTTATCTTCCAGCTAACTCTAGGAGGAAAAGTTATCTTAAGAAAATGATATACTTGGGGATTTCTTCCCTTTGGCAACAACTTGCGTCTCTCAATAATTCCCCACTCTTTCCCCTATCTCCCATGGGATACTGTCTCGTGACATCTGAGCTTACTGTGTGTTCAATGCTTGGCCCATATTACTTAATGCACAGAGGGGATAAACTACAAATATTTTCTTTTATCATAGACTCTTAACCAAAACCTGGGGAAAGCACTTATCTATTGAAGTGGCTTAGTCACAGTCTCTTAGCGTTTGTGTGTTGGAAATACCGGTGAGCAAAACTGGGATACTCCTCTCTCAAGTTTATGTGAGCCCGAGAAAGAACAGACTGTCCCCGACCAATTCAAACCTGTAACTCAAAGACCTCCCCAAGCAGACTTGGCAAATGTGAGCTTGCTGTCTGTCACTAGATAAAATCTTTCATTCTTTGTGCCTCACAACATACCATAAACACCTGTAGGGTTGGCCAGTTTCCTAAAACTAATCTCCTTGTGCCTTGTCAGGGTTTGATGACAGCTCTCTGGGAGGGCATCATGGCTAGTGTTACCACCTCCCTACCCCGCCGTCCACTTAACTGTTTCTTCAGCAAGAACGAAGCACAATCAGACGCCAACTAACCAGAATCCAGTTTTGTGCTGGCATCCCTAGGCAGGGAGTTTCAATATTCACTTTGCTGTTTTATGACGTACTTATGGAAGCCCTCCCTGCCAGAAGCCCTGCTCACTAAATTATCCCACTGATCAAGTTAAATTCTGGGCCTTAAGCCCAGCTCTTGGTTTATCTTTCCTTTTATTTCAAAATAATTGATTATACATTTAACTTTAACAAAACAAAAATAAACATACATTTATCACTATTTTCACTTAAAGAACTTCTTCATACAATGTGTCCGTAACAACTTGTTAGTTTATTCTCTCTGCATCCCTCCCACTCTCTGTTCATCCATCTCTGTATTTATGTATACATTAATTTAATACAGTCGTGGTCTGTCTAGTGTTCTGCTTCTGTTTTCTTTGCCTCATGCTACTTCATATAAAGGCCGCTAGGTGGCACAGTGGATAGAGTGCTGAACCCAGAGTGAGGAAGACTCCTCTTCCTGAGTTCAAATCTGGCCTCAGACACGTCCTAGCTGTGTGATCCTGGGCAAGTCACTTAACCCTGTTTGCCTCAGTTTCCTCATCTATAAAATGAGCTGGAGAAGGCAATAGCAAACCACTCCAATATCTTTGCTAAGAAAACCCCACATGGGGGTTATAAAGAGTTGGATACGACTGAAACAACCAAAGAAGAGCAACATTTCATACAAATCTTGGTATTCCTCATTTCTCATTATTAATACTATTAGAGTCTTCCATTACATCGCTATACCATAAGTTATTTAGTCATTCAGTATCACTTGTACGTTTAGTTTTTTATAATGCTTTGCAATTTAAAATAATGCTGATATGTATAGATACCTCTTTTTATTTATGATAACACTCAAAACTATATTACCCTAAAAGAGACTACTTATTTAAAACACATTATTTTTGTGCATCTTGTCTTCCAGATTGTACTCAAAAAAATTTTCCAACTCACAGTTCTTTTTTTTTTTAAAAAACAATTTACAATTTTCTATCAGCAGCATGAGTGCCTTTGCTTAGCCACAAATAAACCTTCATTTCTTTGATTATTAGTGAGGTTGAATTTTTTCAAGCGACTGTTTATGTGTCTCATCTTTTGTAAATTGTTTATCCATATCTTTTGACATTTCCCTAATGAGCACTTATGCAAGGTTATCTCAGTGAAAAATCCCTTAACCTAGTGTCAGCCCTTTCTCCCTCATCCTTATCCACTTCAGCCCCATCCTCTCTGGGTCTTCCTTTCCATTGTGCCCTCTGGAACCCCCGTTTTGTTGTTAGTATGGTCTTTCTTATTATAACTCTTCCTATCCCATTCCTCCCATCTTCTTGCACTCAGGAAAATCTAAGTCCTCCCAAAGGGTATTGTATCTCTGATCACATTATCCAGAATTGAATTACCTTCTTTTAGGCCCATGACACACTGGTGTAGGAGGAGAGGTGGAATTATACCTTCCTCCTTATTGCCACTTCCACACCCACACACTGCCACCATCGTTTAGCAACATTTCTGCTCTGGAAGCTCATTCCATCTGTCTGTATCACCCTATCCAGATCTCAATCACTATGATCTTCTTGTCCACAGATGATTCTTTCTCTCTTTTCAAGGAGTTGAACATCTGGCTTCACCCACACTGCCTGACACTTCAATAAATGTTTGTTGATAGATTGGTTAATTAATTCTACTCCACTGAATGCAGATTGAAGCAGACTATTTTCACTTTATTATTTTGTGTTTTCTTTTCCTTTTGATCTGTTTTTTCTTCCACAACAAGACTGACATGGAAATATGCTTTACGTGATTACACATTATAATCCATATCAAACTGCTTACTGTCTTAGGGAGGAGAGGGAAGGATGGTGAGGGAGAAAATTTGGAACTAAATTTTTAAAAAATGAATATTAAAATTGTTTTTACCTGTAATTAAAAAATACTATTAAAAAATCCTACTCCAAAACCACCCTCGTATTTAGGGACCTAATACATGCAATTGTTTTCTCAACCACCCTGATCTAACAGTTCCTAAACTTTCTCAGTTCCCACAATCTGTCAATAACTTTAATCTCACCCGTCACCAATAACTGCTTGACCCTATGTTAACAGAACTTTCAAATTCCTCTTCAGATCATAACATCCTATCCTTCCATCCTCCTTTGCTTCATTCCTCCTAAATGTGTTAATTGTTCTTATCATGATCTTTATTTTATCCCTTCCTGTCCATTATTTCCGCTCTGGTCTCACTTTTCTCCCTTGTCATTCAAAGGGTCAACCCTTTGGTTAAGCAATTAAACTTTACAGCGTCTTCTACCCTTGAATTTTTTGTTTCATCTCTTATCACTAACCATCCCTAGAGGAAATCACATACTGTGCTGTCTGGGTCCACAATAAATTGAGGTTATCTAATTTCAGGTGGATCCTCACTGCTTCCTGACAATCTCTCTTCTTCCCCCCCAGGCAATCAAGGTTAAATGACTTGCCCAGGCTCACACAGACAATAAGGGTCAAGTGCCTGAGGTTGGATTTGAACCCAGTCCTCCTGATTCCAGGGCTTGTGCTCAACCCACTGTCACCTAGTTGCCCCTTGACAATCTTTCTATTCAGACTAAATTAACTATCACACAACCCGGTTTTTTGAAGCATAAAAGAAATGACACAGAAGCAAAAAGAAGGTCAGGAATGTTTTCCAGAGCTACAGTTGCCTTCAGAGTGCTTCATTTAGTTCCTAACTTCATAAAGGGAGTCACATTTTATAGGTTTTAATCTGTCATTATTTGTTTTATACTTGAAATATAAGGTAGTTATATTTTTTATGTTTCACAGGGATCAGATATATGCTTTATTTAATTTTATTTATTTTTTTTACTTTTTAAAATTTTTATTTTACTCTGAATTTTAAAAATAAAAGAAGCATTTTCATAACATTTGTATTTCAAAACAAGAAAACCCTTGAACCTGTCTGACTAGGCCAAGTTTAGCTTAGCCCACAACATAGGGAATGCACAAAATAGGGTCTTCAGAGAATCACAAATCTCACATTTGGAGGGGACCTCAGAGGCACACTTGTCTAACCTGTGCTCAAGCGAGAGTCCCTTTGAGGAGATCATCCCAAGTTCTCATCCAGTTACTGCCTGAAAACTTCCCTGGAGACGAAACCACTTCCACGAGCCACACAGTCTGTTCCACTTTTGTATAGCTTTGACTTGGGGAAGTTTCCTTACATCGACTTCTGTCTCTGAGACTTTTTTTCTCATTTGTTCCTATTTCTGCTTCCTGGCACCAGGCAGAAGTCTAATCTTTTTTCCACATGACAGCCCTTTAAATACTGGAAAACATTAATAGGATCAGAGATTTAGATCTGGACCTTTGTCCAAAGTCCTTGTTTTCCAGATAAAGAACTAAGGATAAAAGATGCCAACCAACTTGCCTAAGGTCACACAGCCAGCCTGAGGAGGTGTTTGAGCCTGGGTCTTCTGACCTCCAAGTCTTTCACTCTGTCCTCTATACTGACTTTCAGTTATTACAACTAAACAAGCTCCAATTTAGATGGAATATCTCTGATCTCGGGACAGCTAGTGGTGCACTGGATAGAGCATAGGCCTTGGAGTCAAGAGGACCTGAGTTCAAACCTGAACTCAGATACTTCACACTTACTAGCTGTGTGACCTTGGACAAGTGAATTAACCCCGATTGCCTTGCCCTCTCCCCCCCAAAAAAACACACACCCAAAAGACCATTTCTGAGCTCTAGTTTCTTTATCTGATCCCTAAATGGCATTATATCAGGAACTCTGACTTCCCTAGTTAACTCTCAAGGGTCTACTTTCAAGCTTATTTGTTAGCATCTTTCCAAAAATGTGGTATCCAGACTAAACCCAATAATCCAGATGTAGTCTAGAGGACAACTGAAGTATCTGTTTTCTAATCCTGGACACTATCCTTCTCTGAATGCATCTTTTGCCTAGTACTTGGGTAGATCTAATGCCTTAAGAAGTAAAGCACTAATCCTTTTTTTTTTTTTTGCTTTTTGGAGGGGGGAAGGCAGGGCAATTGGGTTTAACTGACTTGTCCAAGATCACACAGCTAGTAAGTGTCAAGTGTCTGAGGCCAAATTTGAACTCAGATCTCCTGACTTCAAGGCCCATGCTCTATTCACTACGTCACCTAGCCACTCCTAATCTTTTTTTATTTTGTAATGGAATTTGAATAATATTTTGTTTTTTCCTGATTACATATAAAAACAATTTTTAACAATTCATTAAAAAAACGTTTGAGGTCCAAATTCTCTCCTTCTCTCCCTCTTTGAGATGGTAGGCAATTTGATATAGGTTATAAATGTGAAATCATGCGAAATATATTTCTGTTATGAAAGAAAACAGACAAAAAACATGGAAAAAATAAAATGAAAAATAGTATGCTTCTATCTGAATTCAGACTCCATCAGTTCTTTCTCTGGAGGTAAATAGCGTTTTTTATTGTTAGTCCTTTGGAATTGTCTTAGATCACTGTATTGCTGAGAACAAGTCTTTCACAGTTGATCATCATACAATTTTGTTGTTACTGTGTACAAGGTTCTTCTGGATCTGATTACTTCACTTTGTATAAGTTCATGTAAGTCTTTCCAGGTTTTTCTGAAATCATCCTGTTCATCATTTCTTATAGCACAATAATATTCCATTTCAATCATATACCACAACTTGTCCAGCCATTCCCTAACTGATGGGCATCCCTTCAGTTTCCAATTCTTTGCCACCACAAAAAAGCTGTAAAAAACCAATCTAAAAGAAAGAACACAATATGTATAAAGTCTGCCTAAAGAAAATTATCAACCTGTTTTTAAAATTCCAAACTTGAAAATCTCAGAAGCAAACAGCCCCAGTCATTGAAATTTCTGATAATTCATGGTCTTATATATGGCTCCCAACTGCTTCTTCTTGGGCGAATTGGTATAATAAATATTCTACAGGGACATCTCTCTGTTGCAGGTCTCTTCCCTTGCCCAAGGTTGATGATTAATCTGGGTGTTAAAAGGCATATGGCTTCATGAATAGTCAGGCCTGGAAGTTAGCACTTCTCACCCTTTGGAGGTTTACCTAGGTTATCTGCCTTCTGGAGAATACATGATTCTCTTCAGACTAAGGGATGCTGGCCCTAACATAAAACTGTTACCCTTATCTCATAAGTGAGTGATGGCTCTTTGATGGCCCAAGAAAAAACTTTCTCTCCCTGTAGTTGCTACCCTGTTTCTTCCTCCCCTTCCCCTTTTTCCCCCCTCATCATTTAAGCGTTCACAGTCATATGACTCAGAGTAACATTTAAAATGGTAATTAGCACAAATACGAGTACAATCACTGTCTGCCTCTAACCTCCAGTTGGCTGTGCTTTACATGCCCTACTCTTATACAGCTATAAGTCTCAGCAATCACATGTAGTCATCAAGATATCTCTCAGGCTCCCCTAACTCTCTTCAATCCAGCACACGATTCTGTGCAAGGCAGTGAGCTACGCATGTGTGTGTGTGTGTGTGTGTGTGTGTGTTTTGGGGTGATAGTAGATATAAATGTAGCCGACTAGGTTCCTTCTGCTTGAGAAGAACAGCATTCACTGCATGATTGCATGTAATAAGGACCTGGGTGGCTGTAGTATTTTTTTCCTTTTGTCCTTATAAGGAAATCATGAAAAGTTTCTTCAGGATAGGCACCAAAAATAGTGGCAAGGAGAAAAGATTGCCAAAGACATGTCCTATTTTTCCCCTTACTTCATTTATAGTAAGGCTCTCTTAAACATATGAGAACAGTTCTGCTGACCCCTTTCATTAGGCACAATTTGCTTAGAGCAGCTAATGTCTCTTGTGATATGCTATATTTAAAGGCCCAGAGTCAGTGCTAGTTTGTGTATTTCTCTGCATTTTTACGCAGCAGTGATTTTCCTTTGTGCCATGCTGAGGTGGAAAGAGCCCTGAATTGAGTGTGAGAATCCCTGGATTTAAATCCCAGATCTTACATTTGCTAGGTGTGGGCCTTAGGCAAGTTAATTGATCTTTCTGACCAACGGTTTTCTCATCTGTAAAATAAGTACAGTATTATCTGCATTATTTACGTCACAGGCTCGTTGTATATTTCAAGTAGATGCTAAAGATGAAGTGCTTTGTAACCCTAAAGAGCTCTATAGTTTTGGATTATTAATACCCTTCACAATTTTGACCATAAAAACAACAAATCTTAGCTTTCCTTTGGTTTTTGAGAAATGTTTTAATTTTATTTTACATCGCAATTACGTTCCAATAACATACCCCCAAAGCACTCTTTTTAGCAAAACAACCCACCAGCAAAGGATGTACCACTTTGTGTCACTACTCTTCCACCTCTTTATAGAGAAGATGGCCATGTGCTCCAAAGCTAGTTATTCAGAATCAGCATTGGGCATTACATTGTGTTTTAATGTTTTAATTTACTTTAGTAAAGTCTATGTGTCTATTTTCTCCTGATTCTGCTTTATTCATTTTCCATCAGTACATGCAAGTCTTCCCATATTTCTCTGGTTTCCTCATATTTGATATTCCTTACAAAGTGTTAATTTTCCATTACTTTTATAACAACTGGCCCCAGATACAAATATAGTAGTGGATAACAGCACTATCCCTCAGCATCCTGGCCATCCTCAAAAGCAACGGTACCTGATTTACAGAGCCCAGTGATGCTATCATCCTCTTATGGATCAAGGTAGTCAATATTTTTTAATAGCTCTTTGTGTCTATAAAAAAAATGGCGCTGTGAACATTTTGGTACATATGAGATCACCATGTCTTTAATCTCCTCAGGATAATGTACCAAAGGGTACATATGGTTTAGTAACTTTCTTGCTTTTTCTAAATTGTTCTCCAGAAGGGTCAGAATAATTCATAGTTTAGCTAACAGTGTTGAATTTCCTTCACATAAGAGAAGTCTAGAATTGGAAGGAAACAGGGCATCTAGTCCAACCCTTGCTTAACGATAAGCCTGCTTTACAACATTGCTAATAAATGATCTTCTAGTCTTTGATTGAATATTCCTAGTGACAGCAAACTCATTACCTAACAACACAACTGATGACATTTTTTTTTGATAGCTATCATCATAAGGCGCAACTTCTTCCTTTGTTTTCAACAGTGATTTTTAAAACATTAGCTTAGACATCAGCAACTGAGACTAGTATAGAATTTACCCAGACAATTAGGTTTGAACCAAGCTGCAAGTTTAATATAATATTATTGTTGGGGGATCAGAAAGGAGTTGGTTCTGCATTCCTGCTATAATGTCTTTCAGGCAATGGACACAGGTTGACACTGATATAAAAATGGTAACGCTGGGAATTTATATTAAATAGCAGAAAGTATGGGCAACTAGGTGGTGCAGTGGATAGGGTACTACGTGTGAAATTGGGAAGAACATCTTCCTGAGTTCAAATCAAGACCTCGGACACTTACTAGCTGTGTGACCCTGGGCAAGTCACTTAACCCTATTTGCTTCAGTTCCCCATCCGTAAAATGAACTGGAAAAGGAAATGGCAAATCACTCCAGTATCTGAAAAGAAAACCCCAAATGGGGTCATGGAGAGTAGGACACAACTGAAATGACTGAACAACAATGAAGGAAAAAGTGAGGACAGATGATTAAGGATAAGAATATTTATCTGAAGTCAAATGGCAAAATGGTGATTGGAATGGAATCTAAGGAAAATGACACGGGAATCAGAAGCTAAGTAAAATCTGTCATTCACCCATCAACTTTGCCCCATGTGTGGGGCTCACTGGGTCTGATATCATGTCTAGAAATTTTGTGTGTGTGTGTGTGTGTGTGTGTGTGTGTGTGTGTACCAATCAAAATCTCTTGGTTCCATCCCTGATGCTTTAGCCATTCCATCCATCTATTTATAGCTATTGCTTAAAAATATGTATCAACATGTCATCTTGGGAAATGCTTTAACTGAGTTTGATAAAAGGGAGTAAAAGAGAGGCAGTATGATATAGTAGAAAGGTCCTCCAGAGTCAGAGGATCAGGGTTCAAATGTTGCCTCTGATGCTTACTACCCAAGTGACCTTGGGTAAGTCAGAGCCCAACTTGCCCTCAGTTTTCTCATCTGTAAAATGAGGGAGTTGTTTGAGGTGATCTCTGGAGTCTCTTCCAACTCCAGATCTGTGATCCTAGGTAGTCACAGACATAAATATTCAGAAAGTAGCGACCTTATTCCTTTATTCCCAATGTAGAACCTCACCCACAGTGGCTCCCATTTCAGGTTAAAATAAACAGAAAAATTGTAGGTGCTGAAGCAACAGGGGACAAATTCAAATCTCTTATACTGCCCACTGTCAGTTGGGCTCTTGTTGTGACATGAATCCTGGCCCCACCCAGAATTTCTGCCTGTCCCACACTGTTCCCTTGGATGACACTGTTTCTGTTTAGCCCCAATGGATGGGCTCTTTGTTTGTTGCTCCACTGCTCAAATCTGCTGGCTTCTTTTCCAGAAGAATAGGAATCTCCCTCATCAGGCACAGAATCAGAGCAGAGGCAGCCAAGGATGGAAGGGAGATTTTTCCTACAGCTGCCATTTCTCCACCCTTCGAATTTAAAGCCCTGATCCCAGAAGCCTATACATTGTCCCCCAGTGGGTCCCTGGCAATATTATTTCAGAGCTCACATATGCCCTGCCTTGTAAGAGATGTAATCCAGGGAAACAGAGGAAGTGCACAAGTCATTGTGACATAGGCTGTTAGATTTATATCTCCCTTCCCATACCCCACCCTTTACAGACATTCTCCTCCTCCCACCCCCATAATAAGACTTTATAAAGACTTGCTGAAAGGGATTAGGGGAACCCAAGGGGTGTCATGATGACTACATAAAATTGCTGAGAGTCACAGGTATATAAAACTAGGGCATGTAAGGGTACAGTCAACTGGAGGTTAGAGGTAGAAAGTGATCATACTCATATTTGTACTAATTACCATTTTTGGGTCTGTTTTGGAGGGGGGAAGGTAGGGAAATTGGGGTTAAGTGACTTGCCCAAGGTCATACAACTGGTAAGTATCAAGTGTCTGAGGTTAGATTTGAGTTCAGGACCTTCTGACTCCAGGGCCAGTGCTCTATTCAGTGCACCACCTAGTACTAATTACCATTTTAAATATTACTCTGCAATTATATGGTTATGAACACTTAAATGATGAGGGAAAATGTGGGAAGAGGAGAAAGAAATAGTTTAGGAATATGGCAGTGTATCAGCAAGCACCCTAGCATACCTAGGGCGGCTACTAGCACAGGTTCTTAGATCTGCTTTTCTAAAGGAAAGCAACTCAAAGTGGGTTAACAATCTTACTTTAATCAAACATATTATTTACCTAGTTCAGGGGAAAAAGTCAGCACCCTGAATTTCAGAGAATACAAACAGAAGTTACGAACAAACAGAAAAACAGATCAGCAGATGGCTTCCAGCGTCTGACCATTACATCCATACCTAGCCAGTTACCAGAGAGGGAAGCACCAACATCTGGGTTTTTCACAGCCGGGGGGGCTCAATGGCTGCCCAGAATCTCGTCTGGCCAAATCACACAACTCTTCTCAAAGT
>CM053580.1:367310309-367341146 GCA_028627135.1 Pseudochirops cupreus
AAAGTTTCAACAGTTACAATTGTCACTTTTCCATGATGTCATGTAAATAGTTCATCTTTGATAGGTACCTTATGGTTTCTTTTCCGTGTTTGTCTTCTCATGCTTCTTGTGTTGGAGTGTCAAACTTTCTTTTCAGTTGTGGTTTTTTCAGCAGGAATGTTTGAAAGTCCTCCACCTCATTGAATGACCATATTTTCCCCTGGAATACGATGCTTAATTTTTGCTGGGTAGGTGATTCTTGGTTTTCATCCAAGCTCCCTTGATCTCCGGAATATCATATTCCAGGCCCTTCAATCCCTTAATGTAGAAGCTGCTAGATCCTGGGTTATCCTAATTGTGTTTCCACAATATTCAAATTGTTTCTTCCTGGCAGCTTGCAATACCTTCTCCTTGATCTGGGGATTTAGTTGTCTGATATTAATAAAGACAGAAGGTTTAAAAATTTTTTTAAATCTTTTATTATTTTTAAAGCCTTGGAATTTATTTCTTGATATTAATTTGTGCATACCTCTATTTAGGTCAATGATTCTGTCCTTCAAAATAACAAAAGAGGGGAAAATGAATTTGCTTGATGTATCCATGATGCCCTATTTAGAACTTAACCAGCTGGAAAATCTGGCCTCAAAATGAGGAATAGCAGACCAGAAAAGCTTGGTTTGAATTCTACCTTTACTACTTACTGCTTGCATGACGTTGGGGAAATAATTTCACTTCTCTGGGCCTCAGTTTTCTCATCTGTAAAATAAAAGCATTGGACTAGATGACCCCAATGGTCCTTGCCACTTTAAATTTAATGGCCATGTTAGTTTGTGCTCTCCTTGAAGATAGGGTCTTTTTTTTTGCCTTTCTTTGTTTCCCCATGACTTTAGCACAGTGCCTAGGCATAATAGGTACTGAATAAATATCAATTTGACTATTAGAATAGCTCCAATCTCTTCCCACAATCATTTTTCTCTTTTTACCCTGGCCCCCTCAATTAGCCAGAAAACCTGGCTTTCTGGAATTGTCCATGATTTCTAGGATCACCGTTCCCTAGGAATGTAATTCTGCTTGATTGTCAATAAAATGGATTCTATTGATCATCTTGAAAGTCGCCACATAAAGGGGGTCCTTAAAAACATTATTTGTAGAGTTTCTTGGAAATACTGTCAATTGGATATATGTTGCCTTTTATAGTGTTTCCATCAAAAGTGGTGTTTCTAGGATTCTTATCATGGCAGACAGATAAGAGATAAGGGAATTAATCTAATACCCTTTTAAGAAGAGTGTTTTTGGTCTCACTACAAGTAACTTTATTGACAACTAATTGTGTTGGTGACCACAATGTATGTCATCAAATATTGGATGAGGGTGGGAAACAGGAAGCCAGAAGCACTGAATGTAACTGCCTTATCTGTTGGCCTTTACTCATTGACCTGTAGTAGCTAACAGTGGGGATTCTCCTCCCTCCTAGGCATTCTCTCCTCCCTGGGCTTCCCTGGATTTACCTCTTGTGATTCTTGTAGGTCCCTTTCAATCTCCTTTGCTAGATCATCATCCTGTTATTACCCTTTTCACAAGTAGTCCCTCATGTCTGAAATGCACTTCATCCTCACCTCTGCCTTGTAGGATACCAGGCTTCTTTGAAGGCATAACTCAGGGCCAACTCCACCCAAGGTCTTTTCTGATTTCCCTGGTTATTAACTTAGTTTGTATCAGTGGAGATAGCATGGCCTAGTTGATGGAGAGACCTTGAGATCAGAAACATCTGACTTTAAATTCTTACTGACTCTGTGAATATGAACAATTATTAAGCCAGGCAAGTCTCTAAGGCTATAATGTACATATGTCATAGATGAGTATGAGTACCCTATACCAAGGAAATCACAGGTCTAGATTAAACAACACACACACACACACACACACACACACACACACACACACACACACCCCAAGGTGGGAGGAATAACCCCTGTGGAAGACTTTAGCTGTTCAATTATGGACACAACTCATTGTTAACTTTCAGTCCCTGTCAGTGAGATCTATATGGGTAACAGTAAGAAATCATTAGAGAAACATTCACAAATGTGTTCCATTTCAGTTCTACCACTCTATAAAAATAAAAACACATCTTTGTCGTGCTTTAAAGTTTCCATGTCAATTTTTTAATGACAAATGTGAAGAAGGAATTGCAAGCATCATTATTCCCATTTTATGGATGAGAAAAATGAAGTTTAGGGAGTTGAAATGGCTTGGCCATGGTCATGTGACTAATTTGTCTGAGCTGGGATTCAATCTGATGTTCCCTGACTCTACTACCACTACCTACCATTCCACTGAGTCATAATCACTCTAGGATTCTAAAAGGTAGCCTTTTGACTAGAGTTCAATAGATCAAGAAACAAGGCTAGAAGATTAAAAAATTGTAATTAACAGCAGATGAGCATTTGCTGGTGACCAGTAACTCCAAGAAACAAAGGGAGATATGCACATATAGGGTACACATATCACATAGATTGATTGATCGACCGATCGAGCGATAGATAGATAGATATGCATACACATATAGGGCAAAATTGTTGTTTATTTCAGTCATGCCTGACTCTTTTTGGCTCCTTTTTGGTGTTTCCTTGGAAAAGATACCAGAGTGATTTGCCATTTCCTTCTCTGGCTTATTTTACAGATTAGGAAAGTGAGGCAAACAAGGTTAAGTGACTTGGTCACACAGCTAGTAAGTAGCTGAGGCCAGATATGAACTCAGGAAGATGAGTCTTCCTGACTTTAGGCCTGGCACTCTATCTACTGCACTAGGGCATCCTAGGTTGCCCTAGGATGAAATTACTGTTGGCGAAAGGAGTCTATCAGGTGAGGCCATTCAGCCATTTTTCTTTTTTGTGAGGCTGAGTAATGAAGACTGGATCTTAGGTAATTTTGGAGAGAATGTCTTAACTTTGGGGTCTTAGGAATTGCAAAGATCGGGTTTGTCTGAGTGGGGATATTTTCTCTGTAGTTAATCCTATTAGAATATCTTGGTGGAGCTAGAGATTTCTAAGATAGTGGAGGTCTTGTTCAAGATAGAACCAGTAGGCTTATCCTGTGGTTGAATAAATTATAGACTGAAGATCTATTTATATAACCTGGTAGTTCCATTTCTTGGACCTCTAAGGTTACTTTTTTAAGGGGAAAGATGTTTTCCTCTGAACTCACAGAACACAGGTTTTATCCATTTCCTCCACAAGAACAAGTTGAATTTCATTTGGGGAATTATGTACTGCTTTGAAAAGATCCCAAACTGTTTCTTGTTACAAAGATCCAAAAACCCCCCACAAAAACCCAACCTCAAAAGAAAGCCAAATAGTCTGGTGGGGATGCTGTATGGTTGTGAATCTTGTAACAACAAGTTTCTGAAGAATTTGGGAGTGACCTCCAAAGTATGGAGAATATGGGTGGGTGCAAGTACGCTGCAATATACAGGACATCCCAAAAGTCTTAGTGCAGTTAATTGTAGCTCAATATCTCACATTTCCAATGTTGCCTTATATACAAGAAGTGATATAACAGATATCATGAAGGAAACAAATGATTAGGAAAGAAGACAGAATCTGCCACATGGAAAGAATAAAGAATAACAGGTGGGCAGTCCCAGTGATGCACTGATACTTCCAAAATGTAAAAAGACCTCCGACACATGCAATGGATCCTCCATAAGCAATCTATGAGGGCAAGGACAAGAATCAAATTGGATGAGAAATGCATGTAAACTGTACTAAGAATGGAAATTCCCACATAGATAAGATACATTGAAGTACTGAAAAAGAACTAAAGCCTAAATCAAGTCAAAAAGCATTTATTAAATACCTACTAAGTACCAGGCACTGTGCTAAGTAATGAGGATGCAAAGAAAGGCAAAAAACACTTCCTGCCTTCACGGAGCTTATAGTCTAATGGGGGAGACAACATTCAAGACAAGATATAGACAGGATTAGTGGGAGATAATTTCAGAAAGAAACTACCAGCATTAAGGGGAATTGGAAAAGGTTTCTAAAAGGGACTGAGAAAGTCATCTAATTCAATGATTCTCTTTAATGATGAGAGCTCCTAGAGCCAGAGAGGTGGTGATTGCCCCAGATCACACAGGATAGGGCATTGCTGCAGAACAAGGACTAGAATCCCAGTTCCTTGGAGAGCAGTAGCAGTGTTAGGATACATAATGAAAGTGGATACAATCCTACACTTTGGCAGCTTCCTGCCCCCATGCCCTGTAACTTCTTGCTGACATCTGTTTTAAATGCTTTATTATTAGCAGCTAAGCCATAAAATGGAAATAAACTCAATCTCTCCCACAAGAGGAAAAGAGAAAACATTGCTGAGATGGAAAAAAAAATGAAGGACAATTTTAACTATTTCCTAATGTTCAGGCAATTATTCTATCAGGGACATTTTAAAATCCATGTGAACTGTAAAAACTGACTGTGGTCAATTTTTTTTGGAGGGGAGGGGTGAGGGATGGGATACAGAGATCAGTTTCATGACAACTTTCAATTAGCATCTTTGCTAGAAAATGTGCTACTTTGTAAAGAGAATAAGTCAACAGGCATTTATTTAAGCACTATGTGGAGGCTAGGGATACAAAGTACCATGTTCTAGGCTAGGGATACAAAGAAAGTTTAAAAATCACTTTCTCTAAAGGAGCTCACAGTACATGCAAACAATCATGTACAAACAATATAGACACGGGATAAATTGAACGTAATGAATAGAGGAAAGGCACTGGCAAGTCAGAAAAGCCACAAGATCTAGTCGAGGAGGGCAAGCATTCCAGGGATGAGAGACAGCCAGGGAAAATGCCTGCAGGCAGGAGATGGAATGTTTTGTGCCAGGAATAGCAACCTAGCCACTGTCACTAGGCTGAAGAATACGTAGGAGCATTTAAGTTGTAGGAAGACTGGCAAGGTAGGAGGGGGGGTGGGCCATAAAGGGCTTTGAATGCCAAGCAGGGGATTTTATTTCTGATCCTGGAGATAATAAGGAGCCACTGGAGTTTATTGAAAAGGGAGTGAAGGGTCAGGTCTGGGTTTTAGGAAGATGCATTTGACAAGTTAGTGGGGAGGGGAGGAACGTGGGGTTGGGAGACCAACCAAAAACCTATTGTAATAAATAGTTCAGGAGTGAGGTGATAAGGGCCAGAAACAGGGTGGTGGCATGTCAAAGGAGAAAAGGTGACATAAGGGAGAGATTGCTTGTTGTCCTTTGTTCTTGAAGAGGGCCAAAGTGACATAATTATGTTAGAGTCAAGTTACAATGTGTCCAACTGTGGCTGATCAGACCAATACAAACTCAGAATGCTCTAGCTCAGGTCAGGCACAAAGGGTCCATGTGAACATTCAGGGTGGATTCTCTAAATTTGCACATCCTGTGTTTGAGTTACTTCAATTCTGCTTTGCTCATAGAGCACAGCACTCTCTCTGAGGAGGGCGTGGCACATGGGGTGGTCTTTTGCCAGCGTCTCTCATGTCACACAATCAATTCCAAAATTCTTCAGAGAGACTTTGAGAGTGTCCTTGAATCTCTTCTTCTGACCACCATGGTAACCCTGGCCCTGTGTAAGTTCTCCATAAAATAGTCCTTGGGCAAATGTATGTTTGGCATTTGAACCACGTGGCCAGCCCATTGGAGTTGCTCTCTCTGAAGCAGAGTTTGAATGCTTGGCAATTTCATTTGAGAAAGGATCTCAGTGTCTGGTACCTTATCCTGCCAGGTGATCTTCAGAATCTTCCTAGGACAATTCAAATGGAAGAAATTCAGTTTCTGCTAATAGCATGGTGCTGGTAGACTGTCCAGGTTTCCCAGGCATACAATAATAAGGTCAGCATAACTACTCTGTAGATCTTCAGTTTGGTAAGAAGTCTAAGACCTCTTCGCTCCCACACCTTTCTTTGGAACTTACCAAGCACTGAGCTAGCTCTGGCAATGCGAGCATCAACCTCATTATCCATGTGTACATCCCTGGAAAGTATACTGGTATTGTAAAGTGAAGTTTCCACAGTATTAAAAACCTCTCCCTTTGTTGTAACCAGTGGTCCCATATATGGATAGTGTGGTGCTGCAGGCTGGTGAAGCACTTGTGTTTTCTTGCTGTTAATTGTTAGGCCAAAAGTAGCACAAGCAGCAGAGAATCAATCCCATACTTTCTTGCATTTCAGCTTCAGAGGCTGTATTGAGTGCACAATTATCTGCAAACAAAAAGTCATGCAAAAACTCTCCCTGAGAAAGTAGAAACCATAGGTCCTGGCAACTAATTGCAGATGGGGGCATGAGAGAATTTGATGAGTGGAGGATGATAAATAGGGTGGGACAGATTGTAAGCTTAGGCGAGTGGGAGGATGGTGCCTACAACAGTAACAGGAAAATTTGGAATAGGGGAGGTCTCAGAGGAGAAAGGACAATGGGCTCAGTTTTAGACGTGTTGAATTAAAGATGCATATGGGACAGCTAGGTGGTACACTGGATAGAGTGCTGTGCATATAGTAAGGAAGACCTGAGTTCAAATTCAACCTCAGATACTTACTAGCTGTGTGATCCTGGGCAAGTCACTTAACCCAGTTTGCCTCAGTTTCCTCATCTGCAAAATGAGCTGGAGAAGGAAATGGCAAACCACTTCAATGTCTTTGCCAAGAAAATCCCCAAAAGGGGTCTGAAAAAGAGTTAGACATGACTAAAATGACAACATAGGACATATCATTTGAAATATTCAAAAGGCAGTTGGAGATGAGAAATTAGAGATAAGCATAGAGGTTAATGTTAGATAAATTGATCTGAGAATCATCTGCATAGAGAAGATAATCAGATTTATGGGAGCTGATGAGATCACTGACTGAAGGACTATATAGGGAGAAGAGAACCTTGGGGGGCACCCAGGGTTAGTGGCTATGACCAGGATGAAGATCCATCAAAGATTATGAAGGAGAACAGGCATAGAGGAGGAGCACAAGGAAAGAGCAATGGCTCAAAAACCTAGAGAAAAGAAAATCTAAACAAGAGAATGACAGTGTCAAAGGCTATAGAAAGATCCAAGATGAGGATTGGGAAGAGATCATTGGAAACACCTACCTGTGAAGTCATTTGTTTGAAAATTGCCTTTTCATTGTGAGAATAGCACTCTGAGCCAAACTAATTCTTCCTTCATAAATCTTGCTCAAATCCACACCTTCCTTTCCATTCTTGCTATCAGAATTCTAATACAGGGGCAAATGGTGGATAGAGCACCTGCCCTGGAATCAGGAGGACCTGAGTTCAACTCCAGCCTCAGACATTTGCCAGCTGTGTGACCCTGTGCAGGCCACTTAACCCCAATTGCCTGGCCCCTGCCCCAAATTCCAATACAAAAGATCATCTAATATTCAGACTATTGTAAGAATTCTAACTGATGTCCCTGCTTTCTGTCCCTTAGGATTCCAATCTGTTCTACACATTGCTAATGGATTAATCTTCCTAGTTGAGGGGGGACCCATGATCAATTGAATCCTTCTTCTCCCCACTTCAATCCCCAATCTAGTTGGTGAAATTACAGGGTATAAAGGGCAAGCAACAGAGAAAAGTGAAATGTGAGGGCTCATTCCTTTCAGACCCTGAATGAGTCAATTTGCATATGAAAAGATCAGGAAACAGGACTGAGAATTGTCAAGAAATGGGCCAGGCCCTGTGCCCTTTTCTTTGCCTACTCATTGATATGAGCAAACTGAGATGCTGAGAATTCAAAAGAAGAGGCACTGATCCTGCTAGAAAGTAAATCTGTGATTATATTGAGATAGTTAGGATTTAGGAACACTTCTAGCCAGTATGGGGAGGCGGGGAAGAGAATTCTCTTCTCTTCCTCATCTCCCCACACACCCCCCCGCCCATGGTAGTGTTCAATGGAGTAGACAGTCTAGTCGAGTCAGTAAGAAGAGTCAAGAGTCTGGTGCCTGAAGGTAGGACCCTGCTCTGAAGATGGTAGGTCCCAGGGCTAAGTCTTTCTGCTGGTCTAAGGGCAGGAGCTCCTATACCAAGTGCCTTATAGTACCCCAGGCCAGGATACAACTGAGCTTAAAGACAGAAGCAGTGTTGGCTACAGTCAAGGAGGAATGCAGCATTCACCGTGGCAGCATTTTGAGGCATCCTTTGCAGCATTGTCCAGCAGCAACCAATGAGAGACTATCTGGCAGAACAGTGTGAGTACACCACGGCCCTGCAGCATCAGAGGTGTGAGTTGTTCTTCCTTACACATGACTTAGCCATTTGTGTTCCCTATGTGAATTTCTTTCCCCTTTGAGAATTCTGTATTTTTCAACTCTTCTCATTGATACTATACATCTTTGTGGGAAAGTACATCGTAGGGGAATGGGGAAGACTCCCCCCCACCGCCTTCCTCCTTCCCTGCCATTTTTCCTATTCTATTTCAGGAAATGTCTTCCTTAGTTTAGAGCTAATTGTGTCCTCTGGCTGATTAAAATCAAGGTAAACACAATGGTAGGGGCTTGTGGGTTACAGATTTCTAAGTGTGGATCAATAAAGTATCTTGAAGTGATAGGCTGAAGTGTATGTCAAAGCGATGCAACCTTCTAGTACAGTGGTTCTTAACCTTCCTAATGCAGTGACCCTTTAATACAATTCCTCATCTTGTGGTAACCCCCAACCATAAAATTATTTTCGTTGCTACTTCATAACTGTAATTTTGCTACTGTTATGAATCGTAATGTAAATATCTGATATGCAGGATGTATTTTCATTGTTACAAACTGAACATAACCCACAGCTTAAGAACCGCTGTTCTAGTAGGAACCAGAGGGGAGGTAGCCTAGACCGGTACTACATTATGCAGATTCACCTGCTCTAATAATCTTTGTTTCAGTGCTTGGCTACGGTCACCACCTCCTGCTTTGGAGTCTACTGTTGTCCTGGCCTAGGCTACTGCTTCATGATTTCAGAAAGAATCAGAGCCCACACCTTGGGACAAACACCCTTAACTATGTTCAGTGACTTGTCTCTGGAACTCTGGAACTGTATTCTGCTCCTCTGAATACAGTCACAAGGTGAGGTGGGATAGAGAAAGAAACCCCCTCCTTTCCCTTCCTTCTCCCCTGTACTTTGCTAGAACTGCTCCCAAGATCTTGCTGTCTTGACTTTTTCTGCAGCTCAGTTCTTAGCAGGATTGGTTCCTTTGCTTTCAAACTTTTTGTTTCTTCTGTTTACCCATGGCAGTGAGTAGGCAGAGAAAAGGGCACTGGGCCAGATCCAGTGAGGATTTTGACAATCCTCAGCCTTGTTTCCTGATCCTTTTAGACAAAACGGACCACTCAGGGTCTGAAAGGGGTTGGCTCTTGTATCTCACTCTCTGTTGCTTTTTCTTTACATCCTATCCTTTCATTAAGTGGATTAGAAGGATTCAACTGATCAGGGATCAGTTGATCAACTGACTGCTATGCCAAGACATGACTTGGTACATGTAACACCACTCTGTATCACCACCACTGCCCCCAGTTCATAAAATTTCTGTGCTTCAACATCTCCTGCAGAATAGTTCAAAACTTATCCTGGTATTCCACGTCATCTGTTATGTGACTTTTCTTTTAATTTTATTTCCTATGATCCTCTTACACAAACTCACCAATTAGCCTAAATTAGGTTACTCCTTGTTCCTCAAAATAAAGTTAGCCTTCTTATCTTTGTGATATTCCCTCAGATTGAAATGGCTTCCTCTCTAGTTTTTCTAAGTCCTATCTTCCTACAAGACCCATCTCTTCCAAGAGGTTTTCTGATACTATCCAAACCCTTGGTAGTTCTTGTCCTTTTTGAAATCCAAAAAATTTATTATCAGTAGCACATAGGATACACTAACATACAGTATTTAGTCTTTGTAAGTGCTTGTTCTCACTCCCCAACTAAAGAGTAAGCTTCTTTTTTGGGCAAGGATTGTATCTTATACAGTTTTATATTATATAGCACCTAGCACAGAATTCTTAACCTAATACGTACTCAAAAGTTTTGTAGATGATGATAATGATACAGGTAGTAGCATTTGAGTTTTTTTGAATCATAGACTAAATGATCAGAAATCCTTACGTACTATATACTTCTGGGCTGCCTCTCCCAATTTCCACTCCAACTATTCCCCTCAGAGTTCTAGGAGGTAACCCTGAAGAATCGTACAAGGGGTTTTAATGTTTTTGTCCACAGGACCCCACAAGTGTATGCTTACCATTGATTATTAGACAGTAGACTCAATAAGCTTTTAAAAAAAGTATTTATTAAGGTAGTATAATAACAACAGTTGGTGGAAAATATTTCCCCTCAAAAGCCTGGGGCATGTTCTCCCATAAGCATACATAGAGTCCAGAGAAAGAGCAGGTTCAAACTTAAAATACAATGGTAATAAGGCACATGTGGAGAGACTATATGTGGACAAAGGATAACTTCCAGTTGCTGGAAGTCCTTGTTTAAGTCTAAAGGTAGCATTATTTCCTGGTCCAAAGGATCATGCACTTTGAAGTTGCTTCTTCTCTCTGCTGGCTTTCTCTCTGTATTTGTTTGTGTACTTGTCTATCCTTGGCATCTCTCTCTCTCTCTCTCTTTTTTTTTTTGGTTGGATGTGTTATCTCCTGCAAGTTGAGTCTCTCAGAGGGTGGGGTAGAATAACACAGTCTCTGGGCTCAATTACTACCCCTTGCTGCTCTGCTGTGTAGATGAAAGAGTCTGCCTCCCCAAGGTGCTAATTTGACCAGAAGTTCCAGAAGCTTAACTGTTTCCCTTGCTGGATGGCCTTCTGCTGAAATTCTTCCATATACTTAAAATTAGCAGAGGCTCTGCCAGACATTTGATCCTCCAATCTCCTTGAAGTATCAGAGAGGTTCATATCTAAGGTAAAGAAATCTCAGGTTGTGAACGATCATATTTATGTACTTAAAATTTTGTCACCATTCTTACACTGATTACCTTAGAGCAGTGGTTCTCAACCCATGGGTCACGACCCCTTTGGGGGTTGAATGACCCTTTCACAGGGGTCACCTAAGACCATTGGAAAACACATATTTCCGATGGTCTTAGGAACCAAGACACTGCTCCTCTATCTATCTCCAGGTGGGTCCTCCCACATGCAGATACGCCCAGATACCCCATATATGAGTATTAAAGGGTCTCTGCATTAGGAAGGTTGAGAACCACTGCCTCAGAGGTAGCTAGGTGGTAAAGTGGATAGAGTTATGGACCTTGACTCAGGAAAGCTTGAGTTCAAATCCTACCTCAGGACATTTGTGGTCCTGGGCAAATCTCTGTCTACCTCAGTTTCTGCACCAGCAAAATGAGAATAATAACAACCACCTGTCTCCCAAGATTGTTGTGAAGATCAAATGAGACAGTTTTTATAAAGTTCTTTGAAACTTAAAAACCCTATAGAATTTATGTAAACATATGAATATAAAAATATGTAAACATATAACTTACACAATATATAATTTCTATAAATACATAATATGCAAAATTTATATAAATAAGTATATATAATATGTAATTTAGACAAATTATATACACTTCACATTGCAAAGTACTTTATAAACACTGTCTCACTTGATCCTCACAACAGCCTTCCCTTATACTTACATGTGTAGACAGACAGAATTTGATTACATAACTAATTACTTTCAATTTGCATCATAATTATTGACTCTAACCTACCATGCTCTAGTTTCTTTCCTCTCCAGCCTGTCCTCCAAGACGGCTGCCAGAGTAGTATTCCTAAAGCATAGTTCTGACCATATTACTCCTCTGCTGAAGTAGGTTTTAAATAGTTTTCTTTTGTTTCAAACTCCTGATTGGCATTTGAAGTCCTCCTTAATCAGTCTTCAATGCACCTTTTTCAGGCTCACCGCACGTTACTGCCCTTCTCACACTCTGTTCCAGATAAAATATCTGACTTGCTTTTCCCTAACCACGACACTCTCTCTTGCCTTGGCACAGACTGTCCCCTATGCCTGGAATGCTCTCTCTGCTCCATTCTGCCTCTTGGAATTCCTGGTACATTTAGGGCTTCAGCTGAAGTCTAATCTACCTGAGGCCCTTTCAGAACATCCCAGTTGTTAACACTCTTCACTGATTACTTTATGTTTTTTTTTTTCTTACATATTTTGTCTTTACTTATCAGCATATAGGACAAGTTCACTGAGCTTTGGAACCTTGCCCATCCCTTCCCCCGGTGCTATCCTCATTTGATTAAAGAATTCTTATGTACAAACTCACAATGCTCATTCTATTTAGCTGGCCCCACACCTACAACGAGTCTTACTTCCACCATCTTCCTCCTTCCTACCTGCTTTCCGAAAACATCTTATTCTCTACACTACCATTCCTTCAGGAAAGGGAGTGTTTATGGACTGCTCTATGGCCCTACTCACCATTCCAGAACAACACACTCTTCTCTGGCTACCACTTTTCTACCCTCTATTCTTTCCTTCTATTTAAGTGATCTGCTTGAAGGCAGAGAGTATCTCTTTTGTATTTATATCCCCAGTTCTTAGAATAATGCCTGGCATATAAGTTGTTAATAAATGCCTTTCATTCCTTTATTTTGTGTTCCCTTCTCCATCCCCTAATGTGAACATTTTGAGGACACTTTCCATTTGACTTTGTGTCTCCAATACCTAATGTCTCCATTTAGTAGGCACCCTATTTGGCAGAAATTAGCCATAGAATTGTATACATTAAGTTCTAATATTCACTGTACTCACTAATTAGATAAATTTGCTTTTTATTCCTAAAAATCTCAAGTGGGCCATGCCTTGGGGCCTTGTGGGCCACAAGGTCTGCAAGCCATGCCTTGGATGCTGGAGATCCAGAAATCCACCTATCTCAAAAAGGCAGATATTATAGCTTCATAGAATTTCAGAGTTGGGAAGGACCTCAGAGTTCTTCTAGTCCAATCCACTCCTGAGCCAGGGATTCCCCACAAGTATATATGTAACCCACCCACTGTGCTTTGGGGTCCTGGGAACCCCAAAATGCAAGGGCACGGGGAGTCTGCCTTGAAAGAATTTGACCACTCAAGGCTTCTTTCAGTCAAGAATAGTGAGGTTTTATTGTAACACTGCTTAGGTGGGCAAGACTCCTAGTAAATCTGCACAATATTGTGACGCTCAAAAAAACTGAAGAGATTCTAAGAATCTGTGTGTTTGATGAGGATGGGAGTGATACTTTTATACAGAAAAAGACTGTGAGAAGATCTGGATGGGATTAAGGAGTGGCAAGTTAGGAGGTGGGGGTGTGGGGATAGGGGATGGGGGGTAAGGTGGGAGGGGGGAAGGGGTGGGTTGGGGGTGGGAGCCAGGTGTAGACAATGAAAGGAATTGAGGTGTAGTCGGAGAGAGACAATGAAAAGGCAGTTAAAAGGATTATTGAGTAGTGGTCAAGCATGAATCCTATAACTCCCTCACAGCCATCCAAATACATTGTTGCTTTAGGAAGTTTTCTCTTCCATCAAACCAAAATCTTTTTCTGTGTAACTTCAACCCATTGCTCTAACTTCTCTTCTCCTGCAGTAGAGTAAAACAAGTTAAATTCCTCTTCCACATGAAAACCCCTGAAATATTTGAAGACAGCCATCATGATTGCCCTAAGTCTACCCTTCCCCAGGCTAAACATCCCTGACTCATTTGAACCTGGCTTGGGATGCCACGGTGTCACATGCTTCTCAATATTCTGGTCACTGTCCTCTGGATGTTTACTAATTTGTGTCTTTCCTAAAATATGGCACCTGAGACTAGAGATGCTACTCCAGATATGATCTGAATGAGGAAGACTACAGTGGTACTATCAGCTCCCCAGTTTTGGATCCCAGGCTTCTATTGACATCACCTAAATTTTAATTAGCCTTTTTGGCTGTCTTGTGACACTGTTGACTCATGTTGCCCTTCCAGTCAATTAAAACTCTTGTGGATTTTTTCCTTATGAACTTTTCACAGGCCATGACTCCTCTATCTTGTTGTACAGTTTAGTTTTTTAAAATTCAAATATAGGGTTTCAAACTTATTCTTTTTAGCTCAATGCTCTAGCCTGTCCAGAACTTTTTGGTTCCTAATCCTTTCTCTCTCTCAAGGAAAGGATTAGTTCTTCCAGCTTCATGTCATCTGCAACTTTGGTATATAAGCCTTCTGTGCCTGGAACCACATCACAGATAAGTAGTGAGACCAGTGAAGTTATTTACTCACCAAAATATAGAACAAGACAAGGATTTTTTGTTTTGTTTTGCTTTAAGGCATGCACTATAAAGGCAGGAATAAGGACCTTGCCTGCTTTATTTGTGTTGCAATTAAAGATGATCTTAGGAGTAAAGCTTATTTCAGTACCTCACCCACCAGTCATCTCCTGTAGAGGTTTGGGGGTCTTTTGTTGTTGTTCAGTCATGTCTGACTCTTCATGACTCCATGGACCACAATACTTTAGGCCCCTCTATCTCCACTATCTTTCAAAGTCTGTTCAAGTTCATGTTTGCTGTTTCCATGACACTGTCCATCTCATCAATGTTTAATCTAAGTGGATTGTGAGGATCTAGGAGTCCAAGAATTTAAGGGCAGTTATGAGGAATTTCACGTATAGCCATAAGTCAGATGCTTGTCTGGGACCATAGACCTGAGATTGCTATTTGACTACATTTTATTTTGACTACATATAATTGTGCATATTTGTATAATACAAAACAATACACATATGTATTGTACATACATATTTGACTGCATATTATTTTGACTACAAAGGTAGTCAAAAAAGACATTCTTAATCTTAGCCTGGGAGCTTTCTGTTTTTTTTATTTGTTTGTTCTTAGATCTCTGACTAGGTGTGGTGGCAGCTGTGAATTAAAAAGCATTAGCCTGATCTTTTCAGAGAAATACTTTCTAACCACTGAACTCTAGTCAATGGGAATGGTGATGATCCTGAAGAGCTGACATGGAGCAGATGGAAGTGGAGATAAGTTTGACACTATGTGACCAGAATAGATGGTGTCAGTCAGTCAACAAACATTTATTGAGTGTGTCAGGCACAGAGCTAAACATAAGTGATACAAATACAAAAAAACAAAAGATAGTCCCTGCCATCAAGGAGCTTACAATCTAGTGGGGGAAGACAACAAACAAAAGGAAGCTTAAAAGGGGATGGGGTATGCACAGGCATGAGGAAGAAGCCGGAAGTAGCACATTCTGGAGGGAAATGAAGGGATGTAGGTCATCCTTAAATGGAAGTTTGGGAAGGAACTCTTCACTCTACCTTCCATTCAGAGGAATTCCAAAGTTAGTGTGATGGATAATTTTCCTCCTCCCCCCTCCCCATAGAGTTTCTGGGTAATTAGTAATTAATATCAACTTGTTATTGGCTAACTTAATATATTGATTATTAACTACTTGGAAACTGTTGGGGGGGGCTTTAATTCATCACAGTAGAGAATATTGATGAGATGTGAATGCTAAGGCTGATTGTGATGGAGATCAGAGATATTCCGGGGAGAGGAGAAATTTCACACACTCAACAGAGATCAGTGTGAAGATCATTAAAGGACATTGGGAGCTCTGCATTTTTGAAGATAGTGGTTGCCCTGGCCACAAATGCACCCAAACTGCCCTTGTCCCTGCCTGTGTGCCCTCAGTGAATGTGCCCTGGGCTCATGTATTCCAGATGTGTGTGTACCCCCCTCCCCCATGCATATACTCGGTTATTATATGTTTTCTTCATGGTGTCTTCCCCTACTGGTATTATGGTAACTTGTAAGAGAGTATACCCCATATGTGCATTGCGTGTATGTATCCAAATCTTTTTGTGACCACAGTATGTGCTATGTTATTTAATTAAATAAATTTTATTGTAAATGAATGTGATCTCTGAACTACTGATAAGCATTACTACATCAGCGAAGGTTCAGGAGCTATTCTTTTGAATTGATGTTCAACTATTTGAGAGTGTCTCAAAACTGGTATGCCTTTTATGGGAACCCCCAAGTGGGGAGAGAGCAGCCCAGGTGCCACAGATAAGAATTATGAACAGAAGAGTACCCTGTGGTACTCCATTAAAGACTTCCCCTTGGTTGACAACATAATCTTTTTCACTTATTTGGTATTTCATTAATCACTATTCTTTAGGTTTAGTCATTCATGCAGTTTCAAATTCACCTAACCATGCTATAATCCAACTCGTATTTCTTCATCTTATATACAAGGGTATCTATCATGAGACACTTTGTGAGATGCCTCTCCAAAATCCAGGTACTTCCATAGTACCCTTGGTCTTCCAGACCAGTAACCCTGTCAGAAAAGGAAATGAGGGGCAGCTAGGTGAATAGAGCAGTGGCCCTGGAGTCAGGAGGACCTGAGTTCAAATCCAGCCTCAGACACTTAGCACTTACTGGCCATGTGACCTTGGACAAGTCACTTAACCCCAATTGCCCTGCCTTCCCCCTTCCCAAAAAAAAAAAAAGAAAAAAAAGGAAATTAGTTGTCCTTGATAAAATCAGGCTGAGTAATTATGATTATGGCTTCTCTCTCTAAGTGCTCACAAACCATTACTTTGATAAAGTGTCCCAGAATTTGTCTAGAAGTTAAAGTCAAGCTCACTGATTTTCAGTCTCAGAATCTACCTTCTTCCCTCTCTGCCTCCACTAACTTTTTATTAAACTGGTAGAAAATTTGCCTATTGATAGATGTTCTGTGGCACCTCTCCCAATTTCTACTGCTTTTCAAGAATCTCTGGAAGCAGCTTAGTAATCACACCTGCCAGGTCTTTTATTCTCCTGTGAAGTCTTACATACAGGCCTAGTGACTGGAACACAATGAGGATGGCTAGGTGCCATCTTACTATCTCTTTACCTATCTTGGGTTTTAATTCCCTGTTAACCACTTTTGTTTTCTAGCTTCCAGTCCAAAGGTCATTCTCCTTAGTAAATAAAATAAAAGCAAAATAGCTGAAAAGTTCTGCCTTCTGTGTATTGCCTTTTGTCATTCCTCCATATTCCTGAGTTGTGGTCCTGGCCCTTTTCTGATCTTTCTCTTGTACCCCAAATACCTTTTAAAAAATTCTTTTCATTTTTATTCTCATTCATTTCAAGTACCAACTTAGTCTAGACTGCCTGGTTTGACTGGTCAGTCAGTCAATGAGCATTTATTTAGTGCCTACTCTATGCCAGGAACCACAATACCATTCCACTTATAGTATTATATCCCTTTTTGTATAGTATTTTTTTTAGTTAACTACATTTGCTCCCACTTTTTATATTTTACAAACAACAACGATAACTAAGTTAGCTGAGTTCCCTCAGAACCACATTGGACAGTTCCCCACTTCCTTCCTTGTATAGCCCCAATGGACTACCCTTATTAGAATCTTCTGTGTTCTGTTGAAATAATTTCCTTCTTGAAAGCATCTATCATTCTTGAGCCAACTATCCTTATAGGATCTGTCATTATGAGATTCTACCTATCATTTCCTCTGAACACGCTTTGTAAATTAAATGGAATTGAGGTGCTGATTCTGTAGCTACAGAATGAGAAGAGAGGAACTTGAATAGCCCATGCCCATTTATGCAAGACAGGGAACCTTACCCCAAGAAAAGAAGGTGTTCAACTTGGTCCTTAGATGCAAGAGTGAATGGAATTCACTAAAGGCATTAGGAACATTTATTTGAAGTAGTCAATATCCATCCCAATGATCACAGCCACCTTTTCAACCATCAAATATTTTGCTGCCTCAAATGCAGCATTATACAAATGTTTATGGTGTAAAAGCCCATTGGACTTGGAGTTTAGAGAAATCTGGCCCAAATTTTACCTCTGATATATGATTGGGTCTATGACCATGGGCACAATCCTTCTCTGGACCTCACTTATAGAAGCTCTAAAATGAGTCAAACACCTGGAATGCCAATCTCACAAGGTTGTTGTAAAGATCAAGTGAGAAAAGTGCTTTATAAAGCTTTGTAAGGCCATTGTTGTTCTTGTTGAACATTGTCTAGACTGCTAAGCATTAATTCTTGAGATTCCCAGACCAAAGGAGATCATTTTAGAGGGGGGCAAAATAAGCATTTTCTTCTTTCTGTGCCTGGGACGAGGGGATACATTGCTAACACCCTCCAAATTATAAAAGGAAGACTGTAGCTTAATTTATTTCAAATCCTTTTTACAGATGAGATGAGTGCTCTAAGGCATGGAAAAGTTATTAGGGAAAGAATATAGGTCTCTAGGGCAGGGAATTTCCCACTAGCTTACCCCCCCCCCAAAAAAAAATTATGAGAATTTGTTACAGATGACGTTTAGCAATTTCATTCCTTAGGTCACTCTTTCAACAAGTTTTTAATAAATGTCTGTGGTATGCACCAAACAGTACTAGGTTTAATGTTCAAGACTCAGTTTTCTTATCTTAATTGTGAAGATTACAATTCTGTAAGTTCAGATTATAGAGACATTTACATGTAAATATCACTCCTCTTTTTACAGAAATGAATCAAATTCAAATGGTCATAGATTCATCGGTGTAAGGGATCTTTGAGGCAATCCAGTCCCACTCATTCTTTAGATAAGCCTCCCTGAGATGCAGGAAGTTCAGTAACAACAACAACAACAACAACAATATAGTGAGATATATATATATATATATATATATATATATATATATATATATATATATATGTATACACACACACACACATACACACACATATGCATATATACATTTACGCACACAGGCATACATGCATACACATACACACATGCATATGTACATGTATACATGCATACACACATACATACATGCACACATATCCCCTTTTGCACAGGAGGAAACAGAGGCAAGGAGAAGGTTAAATGACTCGCCCAGTTAGCAAATGTCTGAAGTCATATTTGAATTCAGGACTTTTTGGCTTCAGAATTTTCCTAAAGTCAATACAGCCAATAAGGGACAGAGACAGGGTCAGAAACAGTTTAAAGAGTGAACACATGTGCCTAAACACACACAAAATTGGGGTTTTTAGACTTTAAATATATCCATCTTTCTTCAAAAAGCAGTTATTTTGTTTCTTGCTGGGATTACTAAATATAGAATGGGGGGGGAGGTGATGGTGGTATTAGCATGCTTTAAGAGCTCTGGATTCAAGTCCTGCCTCTGACCAAATACTGGCTGTGTGACTCTGGGCAAGTTACTTAACCTCTCAGTTGCAATTGCCTAAGATTACAGGATCCAAAGCAGGTGCTAATCTGCATTGGTAGAGGAAGTTTCTTTTCTTCTTTCCCAATTTATTAATTTATTTGTTTTCAGTTTTCAACATTCACTTCTGTAAGTTTTAAATTTTTTCCTCCTCCCTTCCTCCTCTCTCCCCAAGGTGGCATGCAATTTGATACGGGCTCTACACATACATTCCTATTAAACACACTTTCACATTAATCATGTTGCATAGAAGAATTATAACAAATGGAAGAAACCATGGAAAAGAAAACAAAACATAGCAAAGCAAAACAAAAGAGAAAATACTCTGTTTCACTCTGCACCCTGACTCCATAGTTCTTTCTCTGGATGTGGCTTGCATTTTCCATCATGTGTCCTATGGAAATATTTTAGGGCTTTGCATTGCTGAGAATGGCTAAATCTATCAAAATCAGTCCTTGCACACTGTGCCTATTACTGTGTATACTATTCTCCTGGTTCTCTTCCCTTCTCTCAGCATCAGTTCATATAAATCTTTCCAGGTTATACTGATGTCCGCCTATTCATCATTTCTTATAGAACAGCAGCATTCCATTACATTCATGTACCACAACTTGTTCAACCATTCCCCAATTGATAGGCATCCCCTCTATTTCCAGTTCTTGGCCACCACAAAAAGGGATGCTATAAATATTTTTGTACATATGGGTGGATCCTTTTTCCATTTGTATGATCTCTTTGGGATGCAGCCCTAGAAGTGGTATTGCTGGGTCCAAGGATATGCGCATCTTTATAGCCCTTTGGGCATAGTTCCAGATTGCTCTACAGAATGGTTGGATCAGTTCACAGCTCCACCAACAATGAATTAGTGTTCCAACTTTCCCACATCTTCTTTAATATTTATTATTTTCCTGTTTTGTCATGTTAGCTAATTGGATAGATGTGATGTGGTACCTCAGAGTTATTTTCATTTGCATTTCTCTAATCAATAGTGATTTAGAGCATTTTTTCATATGACTATAGATAGCTTTACTTTCCTCCAGGAGAGGAAGTTTCTTAACTAGAAGTGCTCTACACCAATAAAATCACAGGTCTAGTAAAAAAAAAAAACACAAAAAAACAAAGACCTCATAATGGTAGGACTGGGCAGTTGGGTGGCACTGACCCTGGAGTCAGAATGACCTGAGTTCAGATTTGACCTCAGACACTTATTAGCTGTGTGATGCTGGGCAAGTCACTTAACCTTGTTTGCTTCAGTTCCTTATCTGTAAAATGAACTGGAGATATGTAGCTGTAACCACACTGGCATACCCAGGATGGCTGCTGGCACAGGTTCTTAGACCTGCTTTACCAGGAAAGATAGCTGTTTAAGGAATCAACAATCTTTTTAAATTACATTCACTAGTTCAGGGGGAAAGTCAGCAGCCTGAACTTTAGAGAAAATATGAGCAGAGGAATAAAGACCAACAGACAGGGCTCTTAATGCCTCAATCAGCTATACACTTTACATACATCTCTGGATGGAGAGAGCCTTTACATCTGACCAATCTGGGAGTTCTGAACATATGACCACTCAGATTCTTGATCAGGAAATCACAAGATCTTTTTCATAAGTGAGCCTCCAAAGCAAAATACCAATTCAAAGTGTATACACACTTCTCAGAGCCAGAAGGCATCATAACCCTCCTGACTCAGTTCCTAATTAGAAATTAGCAAAAAGTGTGAAAGCCTTCCTACAAGCAAGCCTTCCCTAAGCAAACCCTCCCTTAATGGTCTCCTCAGTGAGGCCTGTTAATGAGTGGGGAAGATCTTAAATGCTATTAACATTACAAGATGGAAATGGCAAACCACTCCAACATCTTTGCCAAGAAAACTCCCAATAGGGTCATGAAGAATCAGACACAAAAGAAGCAGCTCAACAATAACAAAAAGAGTGAGACCAGAGAGTGTGCCATGAATACTTTCTCAGAATGGGTATGTGAAAAAGCATTGATCCACCTCCTGACCACAAGGCTGGTAGTTTACCCAGCTAGCTGCCCCAAAATATTGATAGCAGCTCTTTTTGTGGGTATGCCCATCAATTGGAGAAAGGCTGAACAAGTTGTGGTATATGAACGTAATGGAATAGTATTGTTCTAAAAGAAATGCTAAGCAGGTGGGTTTCAGAGAAACCTAGAAAGACAAGAACTGATGCTGAGTGAAGAGAACAGAACCAAGAGACCATGGTACACAGGAATAGCAACACTGTGTGATGATCAACTTTGATAGACTTAGCTCTTCTCAGGAACACAATGATCTAAGACAATTCTAAAAGACTCATGATGGAAAATGCTAACCACATCCAGAATAAGAACTACGGAGTCTGAATGCAGATCAAAGCATATTATATTCTCTCTCTTTTTGGTTTGTTTTTTCTTTCTTGTGGTTTTTCTCTTTTGTTCTGATCCTTCTTTCACAACATGACAAATATGATTGTATGTGTATAGTATATATCAGATTGCTTGTTGTCTTGGGGAAGGGGGAGGGGAGGGAAGAAAAAAAATTGGGACTTAAAATCTTATAAAAGTGAATGTTGAAAACTATCTTTACATGTAATTAGAAAAAATAAAATACTATTAAGTGGGGAAAAGTTTAAAAAATAAATAAAAAAGAAAAAAGAAAAAGATTACTTACTTTGTGCAAAATACTGTGCTAATTACAAAAGGGAAGATAGTCCCTGCCCTGAAGTAGCTCCCTTTCTAATGGGGAAGATACACATAGGGCAATGGTGGCCAGGTAGAGATATTTTGGTTTGGAAAAGTACAGGAATAATGAGTAGAGTCATAAGGCAATAAGGTTCCATAAGTAGAGATGGGGAATAAAAGGTACATGTATTGTCTCATGTTGGCTGGTGAAGAGAAGTCTGCGTAATGCAAATATAATTCACATAGTATTTCCTATTTGTCTTTAGATTCTTAAGTGGAAAAAGAAGTTCAAAACAAATTTTGAAACCTATTATTTGAATAAGAAAGTAACTAGTTTTATTGGATAGATAGTCAGGGAAGGTTCTCAGTTCAAATTTGATTATGTTTCATTTGATTTGAAGTCTGTCGGTGAAAGATTTGCTATAAAGAAGTTCTTGTGTGTTATATAATCATCACCACAGGATGAAGTGTTCCTGACAAAATGAAATACAATACCCTCAAAGACTCATTTCTTATATTGTTCTAGGGTGTAATAAATTAAATACCTTTCAACTCACACTAAGCAGAACACTCCCATAAATCACAGCCTACTCAGTTAGCCTGGGAAATTATGCTTGTTTCGCTTCACCCAATCAAAATATTTGAAGGAAGAAAATCTAGTGAGGGCTTTTTTCTTTCTAATGGTAGCAGTTCAGAAATGACATTTGTGTTATTTCAGTATCCTGGCTAGAAGACTTGAATTCACACAGGACAGGTAGGAGCTCTCTGGCATCAGTTTTGGGATTCAATTTCCACTTGCCATTTTTGTCCTTGCTCTTTCTTTCTGATAATCATTCTTTTTGATGAAGAAGACTAACTGATTAAATGAGGTGACATGTGTACAATTCTTTGTAAACCTTAAAGTACTACATAAATGGTGGATATTATTATTAACAGAAAAATAGGACTTGAGTAATTTTGTCCTTTCCTTTCCAAGTCTTCCTGTTCCTTGTTCTTCTCTATGCTCTAAAAGTAATCTAAACAGCCCTTGTTCTTTGTCTTTGGCATTTTTGACAAGTCTCTGTTCAGTTGGAGCCCTTGAATGCTTGATGTTATTCTCACTGGATTGTGTTACTTTTTTTCTTTTTATTCTTCCTTGATTATGAACCCCTGCCACCATCTTTATTGCCTATTCTTTTGAAAGCTGAATCCATTAAAGAACTCCCTATGTGGCCACCTTAGTTTACTCCTCCATTTTCTTCCTTATTGGAACCACCCATGAATCTATCTCCAGAATTAAAAATTTTAGAATTGCTATCACTCTTGAACCATCTTTTCTTTAAGAATCTTGGGCAATGAAACACATGTATATTCTCTCTGAAATTCTTAAAGTCTAATTTCCTAAAGTCTACATGAGATTATATCCCACAGTCTTCTCCTTGGCTCCATGATCTCTGACATGGACACTATCCCTAAAAATTACTATTTCTCCCATCAATTCCTCCTCATTAATCAGGCCTGGAGGAAAAGTATTCCTCTCCTCTAGTTCCTTAAGAATCCAATGGTATACTTAAGCTTCCATTTTGAACATGGGCCCCTTTTTTCTCCCAAGTCTCATACCTTGACATTGTCACAGGAAGTCAACCTCTGTCTTTTCTGTTGTAGCTATCACTGCCAATCAAACAGCCAGGCTGATTGCTCTCTAGGTTGACTTTCACACTTAGCACTCGAAAGAAGTTTTGTCTGTCTTCATCCTAAAGGAATTCCTTTTCAGTGCTACAGTTTGAACAGAAACAAAATCTACTCCAAAGAATAGGACTACAGGTCCAACCCTATCCTTCCAGGTGGTATATGGTTCCCAAATAAATGCAAACAATCCACACTGTAGAGAAGCCATGTGCTGCTAGAACGTAAGTCCCTTGAGGGCAGGGATTGTCTTATTTTGCCTTTGTATCTCTAGTGTCTGGCACCATGCCTGGCACATAAAGGGTGTTTAATAAATGTTTGTTGAATGACAGAAGTCAATCAAGATTACTTAGCATGATTAATGTTAAGATGCATGGAAAATACTAGACTGCAATTAACATTTGGTTTGTCGCACAGTGTAATTTCCTGTTTTTGTAGATTTAGAGAGGGAAGTAGATAAAATTGGAAAAGCCCCGAGATAGCAATATATGATTTGTTGCCTTTTAAGTATGTTTTTTTTGGGGGGGGGGGAGCAGAGATACTTAGGAGAGAACTGACTTGGCCTTCACGGAGCATCTATTGGCAAGATAGATTTAATTTCTATCAGTTTTTTCTCTTTGCCAGAGTTTTCCCACAACTTCCCAGAGAAAGTATCCTGTGTTCCCACAGGCACAGTTACACTGGACTCTAGAGGTCCCTCACAATCCAAGATGACTCATCTCATACATGTCACTAGATTTCCTGAGGACTGTATCCTAGCAAATTGCACCAGACTGCCTTATCACTGCTATGGTAGATGCTTAACAGCGCAGGAAGAAACATTTTCTTTGTACGTAAACTTATCATTAATCAAAAGGTTTGAAAAGTACATCGTATACATGATCTCATTTGATCCGCACAATAGTTCTACAAGACAGATATTATTTAATAGACGAGAAAGCTGAGGTTCATAAAGAGTAAGTTATTTGTCTATGGTCATACAATTAATAAGTGTTGGATGTAGTAGCTGAACCCACATTTTGTAAGCAGGGACATGAAAGAGGAAGAAAGCTGAAGTTTGCCTACAGTGGGGTGATGAAGACGGTGAAGGAACATGAAAATTCACCTGATAAGAAAAGGTAGAAGGAACTAGGGACTATTAGTCTAGGGAAGAGAAAACTTAAATGGACATGGTAATTGCCTTCAAATATTTGAAATTTCTTATGAGGTACAGGACTTAGTCTTGTTTTATTCAACCCTAGAAGACAAAACTGGGAAAAACACAAGGAAGTCACCAAAAAAGGGTAGGCTTTGGCCCAACATGAGGAAACACTTTCTAATGATTTGAAAAAAGTAGAGTGGCCTGCCTTGGAGGTTGGGAATTTCCCCTCACGGAAAGTGTTTCAGGAGAGAGCGAATGCTTATTTGGTGAGAATGTTGAATACAGGAGTCCTGATTGCATATAGGTTGCGTTTATTGGCCTCTGAGTTTCCTTCTGACTCTGAGATCCTAAGAAAGCAAATACCTAGGGATAAAAGAACAAAGAAGAGGGATTCATAGAAAAGCTGCAATATATATTCACCATCACTGTTCCCAGTTGTATCTTTGAGCTTTAAATTTAAGAAAAAAAACCGAATTCTATGAAAAAGCTTAGTTCCAAATATTAGCTAAAGTTCTTGTTGAAAATCCATTAAAATCTTTTCCCAGGCTGTAGTACTATTGGTGAACATTCAAACTCCTCCAAAAAATCATACCATTTTCCTGAACACATGTGAGCTGCTGAACACTTTAATACCCCTTATACACATTGACTGTCTCTTGCACTGGAAATTCAAATCAGGAGAATCTTTAGTGGTTCCTGGTTCTCCCTAAACACAAGCTACCAATATAACCATAGCAGGTTATATTCCATAAAATACAATCAATTCGAGTTCTGTTTATACCCTTGGGAGTTTTGAGCTACATTTCAGTTGTAACTTTCAATCTACCTTCTCATCAAAGTCTATCTTCAATAAATGTCTTGTGATTAGTAAAAGTAGTAGGAATGGCAGAGATCACTGAAATTCAGGTAATTAATTGCTCCTGATTACAGGAAGCACTTCAGCTGGTCCAGGTAATTTTTGACTGCAAGAACCTAGTGGCAATAGTCACAGACAAACATACAAGTTTGAGAACTGATACACTGTCTTCAAATAGCCAGAGCTGCCAAAAGATCAAAATATCAAGTAGTGAGTCCCAACAATATGGCCCATGATTCAGATTGTATAGTGATGCATTCATTGGGAGAGGAGCGATGTTGAGGGACTTTGGTAAGATGGGACCCAGTGTTTGAGTTATGTAGATTAAAAAGTGGACCAAAGTATTGCCATATTATGAGAAAATTACGATATAAGACACTATCAGGTGGAGGAGACAGACAGACAGACAGACACAGAGAGAGAGAGAGAGAGTGAGAAAGAGAGACAGACAGAGAAAGAGAGACAGAGAGAGAGAGAGTGAGAAAGAGAGACAGACAAAGAGAGAGAAACAGAGACAGAGAGACAGAGACAGAGAGAGGGACACACACACACAGAGAGAGAGAGAGAGAGAGAGAGAGAGAGAGAGAGAGAGAGAGAGAGAGGGAGAGAATAAGGAAAGGATACATAAATAAAAAATTTAATCTTACTTATAACAATTGTTCATTTGTGCCCTACTCTTCATGACCCCATTTGGAGTTTTCTTGGCAAAGGTACTGGAGTGGCTTGTCATTTCCTTTTTCAGCTTAGTTTACAAGTTTGGAAACTGAAGTGAAAAGGGTTAAGTGACTTGCCCAGGGTCACACAGCTGATCTGTGTCTGAGGCCAAGATGAGTCTTCCTGACTTCAGGCTCAGCACTTTATCCACTGTGCCACCTAACTACCTTAATTTATAACAGAGGGCATGACTATTTTCCTCTTCTTTTAACTTAGAAGTGATTATTTATTTTCCTTTTATTAGGGTAAGGTAGATATTTTTTCCCTATATTTTGTTGATTTGTTATTGGGATTATACGTTCTTTAAAACAATACCCAGATATTTGACTCTTCATAGTTTTAGTTATCTTGCAGGCTTTCTGGAGATCAGACCAGTGATCTCACTGGTAAACAGAAAACTCCCAGGCAAGAAAACTCTCTATACCAGACCAGCATAACTTGTAAACTTCTTTGGTCATAGATAGGTTAGACTACAGACAGACTGACCATGGTTGGTTGTTGCTGGTCATGTGACAAACAGGATAGTTTGAAGTGGCACCCCTACATTTTTCAAGGGCTGCCCTAAATCCTTTGGCAGGCTGTATGTTGTGCAGGCCTGCCCTATACTAATGCAAGGTGGCGCCATCTTTGCACTGTCTGAGGAAGCTGTCAAGGCCATACAAGAAATGAAACTTGAACCAAGGTCTTCCTGGCTCTGAGACAGACTTTCTAAGAGGCTACAATGCCTCACAAGTCTCTATTCTACAATATACACAGAATACAAGTATATTCTCTATTACACCTAATTCACACAAAATGAATGTAAGGTTGTTTTGGGAGGGCATGCACTAGAGACTGCAGGAGGCAGGAAAAACTCCATGGAGAAGGTGACACAAGTTGAGTCTTGAAGGAAGCCAGAGCTTTCCAAGAGACAGAGGTGTGGGAGGTGGTGTTTTCCAGGCATGAGGGATAGCCAGGGAAAAGGCACAGAAAGAAGAAATGGAAGGTCATGTGGGTGGAATACTGAGTGTGCTAGCATGGCTAGATGGCAAGGTAAGAAGAGTGAAGTAATGTTAAAGAAGATGCCCATCATTCACATTACAAGTTTCTCCAAGTCCCTGCCTCCCTTTAAGGGTACCTTGTACCGAACGGTCTAGGAAGACATCACAAGGGTACTGCTAGCATTTTTCCATCTTGCCCTCCTCTGTCCAGAGAGTTCCTAGTCACTTAGGACTTGGGTGGTAGCCCTAACTGGTTGCCCCCAATTCTTGGCTATTTATTGAAGAGCCCCATCATGTCCCCAGTAATTAAGGATTTGAGGTGATACATAGGGTAGCTAGATAGAGTGCTGGGCACCTGAATTCAAATCCAGTCTCAGACACTTACTGGTTGCGTGACCCTAGCCAAGTCACTTAGCCCTGTTTGCCTCAGCTTTTTCATCTGTAAAATGAGCTGGAGAAGGAAATGGTGAACCACTCCAGTGTCTTTGCCAAGAAAGCCCCAACTGGGGTCACAGGGATTCAAATATGACCGAAAAATGACTGAACAACAACAACCCATAGAGACTTGGCATACTGAAAGGACTGCTGTGGCTGTATCCACTTGCTCAAAGTGGACATCTTGCTTTACTACATAATCTTAATGCTCTGGTGTAAGTCATTTCCTATACCCACTTAGTTTGAAATTCCAACTCAAGCTTTGTTTGCGTGGTTTGTCAGGCTAATACAACTAATACAGGCTAATAGGATGGGGCCTACCTCCTGTGTCTTGTGGTACTTATCATCTGATGAATGGGCAGGGACTGATGCCAGTGACAGTCAAGTAGGAACCTGCTGGTCCAGGTGCCCACTGACAGTGCTGCCTGTGAAGCATCCGTGCCCCGAGTACTTCTGGAGGTGGTGAGGCTAAGCATTCATGGGAAGTGTCTGTAGAAACATTGTTTACAGTCATCATAGCCAAGTTCATAGGACTGGGCCCTATCATACAGACAGTATGGACCTCCTGGGGGCCTATTTAGATACACCAGTGTCTCTAATGTGCTACTTCTCACAGGATGGGGCTGGGGCACAATCTTGCTGCTTTGTGTAACTCGATAGCAAGCAATTGCTCAGAGAATATTAGTGAAATAGTAGCCTGAGAATGAAAACCAGGATGTTACTTTTCATTGAGTTAAGGAACTAAGCCATATTCTCAGGTTTCAAGGCATGTCTGGTGTTGTGCACATTCTTTGCATGATTTACTTTCACTGGACCTAGAAGCACTTTATTTTATTTTTGCTTTATCGTAAATTCAGAAGAGAGTGCAGCTGAGGAGAGAAAGGGGAGAGCTGTCCTCAGAGCCAGGAAGGCCTGGGCTCTAGTCCTGTCTCTGCTACAGAATGGCTGGGTGACCCCGGAAAAGTCTCAAGATGTCAGAGCTCTAGGCAATTCTCTAAGACTAGAAGTTTTGAGGAAGGCGCTGACCTGCATTGGTGGAGGGAATTTCCTCACCTAGGAGTACTCTATACCAAGGCTTCTTAAATTTTTTCCACTCAAGACCCCTTTTCTCTGATTTTTTTATGTGATTCCAGGTATAGGTATAAAAAATAGGCATACAAATCAAACATTTATAGATAATAAATCACAAAGAATTTATTTTAAAGCATACATATGTTATATTTTATAATTTTATACTATTAAAGATGAAGACAAATTTGCATACTAGTGACATGAATGTGCTTATTTATTTTTACATGCAGAATTAAGTAGAATTGGCAGAATATTTGATACTGATATTTTGGTTGTTGTGTGTTCAGAAACCTTTTACTGTTACCAAATTTTTTTTGAGACTCCTATTTAATTATGTGACCAGATATGGGAGTGTGATCCACAGTTTAAAAAGTGTTGCTCTATACAAAAAAAAAAAAGACAGGCCCAGTCCCTATGTATTCAGTAACTTTCTTTTATTGATATATTTTTGTTTTTATGTCATAGTCTTTTCCCAGTGGTGAATAGAGCAGTGGACCTCAAGTCAGGAAGACCTGAGTTCAAATCTAGCCTCAAACATTAGCTGTGTGACTGTGGACAAGTCACTTAACCCTGTTTGCCTCAGTTTTCTCATCTGTAAAATCTGGAGAAAGAAATGGCAAACCACTCCAGTATCTTTGACAAGAAAACTCCAAATAGCATCATAAACAGTAGGACACAGTTAAAACGACTGAATGATAACAATTCTCTTGAACCATCCCATTCCCCTAGGACTCTTCAAAGTAAAGAAAAAATTGTAAATGTGCATGATACTGTATTCCCCATTCTGCGCCTTTAGTCCTCCACTCTCTCCTGAGAAGAAGGCAAGCTTAGTCATCAGGTCCCTAGAATCAAGATTGGTTATTAAAAATCACTTTAAGTCAGTAACAAGACCCAGTAGCAGATAAGATTTGGTGTCAATAATGGCTAACTATAGCTAGCATTTTTCAGGTGCTTTAAAGTTTATAAATTACACTACAAATATTATCTCACTTGAACCTCACACATCCTGGGAATAGGTGCTATTATTACCCCCATTTTACAGATAAAACTGAGAAGATAAAAGGTTAAATGACTTATTCAGGCTCACACAGCTAGTAAGTGTTTGAGGCTGGATTTGAACTCAGGGTCCTCTTGACTCGTTGCTCTATCCAGTGCATCACCTAACTAATAGCTAATGTACTCGATCACATTGGTGACTCATTAGATTACTTGATTTAGAACATTAGAATGTCAGAAGATCAGAGGGATTATCTAATCAAATCCTGTTATTTTAGGAATAAAGAAATTGGGTCCTAGAGAGGTGAACTGGTTTAATTAAGGATACCTAGCCAGTAAGTGGCTGTATCAGGGCTGAAATCCAGGTTTCCTGATTGCTGTTCTAGTCTCTTATCTGTGGCATGATGTAGATAATCCAGCAATCCTTTTATATTTGGCTCCATAGCCTCATACAAGCCTTTTGCAGAGCATTTTGGAAGATCATGTAGCTTCCATTCATCAACTAATACATTATAACAGCAATTAAAAAGGGAGAAATTGATAGAATTGTTGTTTTTAAATAATAACTCAGATTTTAACAAATATTTTCCTTACAACAGTTCTGGTCATACAGGGAGTGCTAAAGTAGGACCTTATACCCAGGTCTTCTGACTTTAAGCCCAGTGCTCTTTCTATTATGTAAAATAAAATCCATTTTAGAGTAATATATATTCATGCCATCAGTTGGCAGTAATGATATGGCTACTTTGGAACAGAAGCAGCATGATAGCTATTTTAACATCATGGTGACTTTGTGACCATCGCCAAAGTCACCTACAGTAGAGAAATAACATGGCTCAGTGTTGCTCTGGAGTGGTCAATTCAACAAATACCCAGTTTAATATTAACTTTCTAAGCATGTGGAAGGCACTGGTCTCGGTGCTGACAACTTCATGCCTTGGGTGTAGGCTATCAGGAACACCTTAGCATTGGTGCCAAAATGAGAGAGAGAGACAGAGAGACAGAGAGAGAGACAGAGAGACAGAGACAGAGAGAGAGAGACAGAGACAGAGAGACAGAGACAGAGAGACAGAGAGACAGAGAGAGACAGAGACAGAGAGAGAGAGAAAGAGA
>CM053580.1:367341646-367361250 GCA_028627135.1 Pseudochirops cupreus
CCTTCCTTCCTTCCTTCCTCCCTTCCTTCCTTCCTTCCTCCCTCTCTTTCTTCATTCCTTTCTTTCCTTTTAATTCCTCCTTGCCTCTATTCATATCCTAATGTTTAGCACAGTGCCTGGCACATAATAGGTACTCATGATAGGTTTATTGATTAATCAATTAATTGTGATCTGTCCTCATAAGTTGAAATTTTTTTCCCTTGTGATTATTCCTTTCCCCTCCCAGCATTCCTCCTTAAATCTCCATCTTCTCTCCCAGGCCTCCATGTTACTTCTTGGCCATATCCAGACAATGATGCCTATATTCAGTGTATCATTCTCATTCTCCTCTCTGGTTCCCACCAGAACCTTGAACACTGATCCTAGACTTTGATAGGTAAGTTTTTGTTTTTTCTTTCTCAAAACATCACTTTCCAGGCATTTCAAACTGCCTCCTTCCATATATATGTATATATATGTATGTATATATATAATATATACGTAGATATTTATATATATGTAGATATTTATATATATGTAGATATTTATATACATATATATATATATCTTCCCTCCCCTTTATATATATCTTCCCTCATTAAAATGAAAACTTTAAGGCAAGGATTGTGTTGCTTTCTATAAGTTGTATCCACAGAACTTAATTGGTGCCAGCACATAGTAAGCACTTAATATTAACTTTATTAATAATTTGTTTTCTGTTCCTGCTTATTTCCTTACCGAACTTAGTGAATTTCTATGCATTAAACTTAATGTATTTCTGCTTCCCCATTTCTATACCAAATTCTTTATGTGTGTAGGCTCAATCCCAAAGCCCACTGCTATAGGGCTCTCTTCATTGGTGGAGATGAATGTTCCATGTTTGTGTAAGGGGCAGGGCAGAGTTGGCTAGAATGGGAGAAAAGAAAAATCCAGGATTCTTTTTGCTACCAGCTTCAAGAGAAGATGCATGACGCCAACCTCTCTTCAGACTGCTGAAGGAAGAAAACTGATGTGAGAGGAGCTGACAATCTCTACTATGTCCTTATCCTCAGCTTGCTATACTAAAGACTTTGGGAAATTATTTCTGTTTGAGGAGATTTGGGAATCTCTTTCTTGGTTGGGTTGAGATATCTTGTTTCCAATGGGAAACCTCCTTCAACTGTATTGTCTGGTTATATTCTAATATGTATACATTCTTTGATTTCTGTTTTTCTATAAAGTTGGATAAATGGGTTTCTTTGCTTTTTGCTCTGTACATTCATATGGAGCTGGTGTTTGATGAAGGGACTCAGACCTTAGATACAAAGTTTGGGAATTCCCATTCCTTTCTCCATTAATAATTAACAATTGCGAGTTTAGCTTAAACCTTAAAGTTACTCCTCTTGGAATAACAATATTTAAGGGAGCAGATCAATACTATACTCCCAGTACCCTCCTCACTGAGGACAGCAGAGTGATCAGCTTCTGGCCATCCCCCTCCCTCTCCTGGCAGGAATGTAATATGTGTATTGTGGGAGAGGTCAACAGAGGGATTTAAACACTCATTTGTGTGTTTCACATAAGAATGAGGTTCATGAAATGTCTCCTTTACCCTAAGACTTCCCTTATATCGATGTGTTCCTTTTTTAAAACCCATTTTATGAGAAATAGTAAATTCTACCTCCATTCTTCCTTATTTCTTTTCCAATATGTTCCTTTTCCCTTCCCTTTTCTTTCCTCTCTTAAAATTATCAAAACAGAAGAAATCTACTCTAGGTCCCTCTATTTGTCTTTCTTACTTCCTGTGACCCTTGAAGCCAGGGGGTTTCTAAAGAGACAATTGTCATTTCCTACCCTATTAGAATACAGGCAGACCATAAGTTCCTTCTAATTTCTTATGTGTAGATTGCTCAAATTTAAAAATTTTAAAGTTTCTCTTGATTGCCCTGGTAATATTTCTTTTCTTCCTTCTTCTTCTTCTTCTTTTTTTTTTTTGGTTTGATGATAGTTTTATTAAAGAATGGGGGAAGGAACAGAATGTGATTATAGCAATATGTTAGAGTAGATGGAAAACTCATAAAACCATAGAAATAACCTCAAATCCAACATGCCAGAATTCCACAAGGTCCTGGAAGTGTTTTCTCTGCCATAAACTTTTCAGAATTTTCATCTTCTTGTCCGCTAAAGAAAGACATCAATATGATGCAACAAAAACTCCATGGGTATCTTAGTTAAAGTACATTGCTTTTTAAAAAAATATTTTCTTCTCACCAATTATACATAAAAACAATCTTCAATATCTATTTTTAAAAAATCTGGTTGCATTTCAAAGTTTAGGCTAAGCTCTTGTTTTTTAAATTAAGAATTCTTGAAAGTTTTCTGTTGTATTAAAAATTCTCTTTTTTCCTTTGTAGGATTATACTCAGTCTTATAGGGTAATGTATTCTTGATTAGCATTTTCCTTAAGTTGCTATATAAATTTCAGTAATTTTTATTTTTCTCTTTATTCTACAACACAAGAAATCAACTCCCTGAAAAGTAGAACAGTCCAAAAAGAAATCAATGACTCCATGAGATAGCCAGAAATTTTAGAACAAAATAAAAAATTGAAAAAGTAGAATAAAATGCAAGATATCTTAATAATAAAAACAACTGAAAACAGACAAGGAGAGATATTTCAATAATCATGGGACTCCATAAAGCCATGAATTTCTGTGCACTAAATGTGGTGACTTTATTGATGGCACAGAATATCAGACTTTATGTTTTCCCTTCCCCCTTTTACTACAGAGGTTTCTTTGGGTAAGGACTGTGTGTGGGTATGGGATATCTAATATAGGGAAATAGGTTTGGGATGTGGCCTTCCCAGTGGTAGAACTCCCCTTTTGGTTGGGAAAAAGATCCATGGCCTTTTACTTTGCTCCTTGGAGGCTATGTAGACCACTGGTTCTCAATCTTCCTAATGCCATGACCCTTTAATACTCGTATGTGGGGTATCTGGGTGTATCTGCATGTAGGTGGACCCACCTGGAGACAGATAGAGGAGTGGTGTCTCGGTTCCTAAGACCATTGGAAATATGTGTTTTCCAATGGTCTTAGGCGACCCCTGTGAAAGAGTCGTTCTACCCCCAAAGGGGTGGCGACCCACAGGTTGAGAACTGCTGATGTAGATCATGAGGTCTACTATCTGGTTGATAATACCATATTCATTTTCCTGGAAGGAAAAGAATTCAACAAAATAGTAATTGAGGGCAATACTAGTGCCAGAATTAAAAGAAGAAGGGAGGGCGTGACTATTAAAGTCACAGGATAAAACCTGATATTCTCTATAGCCCAAGATGTTCTTCAGTGGTTTCTCTGATGCTTGGTTCATATTTGCTTGATATAATGTTTGACAATTTTTTTTTCCAGGCAGCAGGTCTGATCCGTAATGAATACATTGGTCATAGGAACACAGAAGGCATCCCTGTGGTCTTCCCATTCAGCTCAAGGATGGCTTTGCTCACAGCTTCAACAGAACCAATGAAATGAGGGATGATTTTAGATGGCACCATGCCCATCTTAGCACAATTTGCTTGGGGGGCCATCTACTGTTCTTTGGATAGCTGTAATGGCATGGGCTATGGTTATGCATCCTTCCATAGTGCTAAAATTCTTATGGATGGCTTTGACTAAAGAGGAGAGAGGGAGAGCAGTTGGAAGTGCAGGAAGAATTACTGACAATGTTAAATGAATTATCCTGTTTTTGATGGTTCATTCCCATCATAGATATAGAGTATCAGGGGAAGGGGCAGAGATGATGAAATACTTAGCTCAAGTAATTCAAGTAAGCACTAGTTTTTTTCAACGTGGTAAAAAAAAATCAGTGGACTCTACCATACATACTTAGTTCTTTTAATATTGGTAGAATCACACTCTTGAAAGATAGTAACAACTTTGCAATTGATCACCAGTTTTCCATTCTCAGTTCTGGTAGTGCTCTTGAACTTGCCATGTGTTGAATCTCATTAAAAAATACAAAAACCATGTAGTTGAAGTCAATGAAGTGACCATTGATGGCCACAAATATTCATTCTTGCTGAGGTGAATGCAGCCCTGGTCACCTAGTGCCTTATACAACTAAATTCATTAACTCCAATCTTCATCATGTTGTTTTATGGATGTGGCCATAATAGCGGATACTGGCACCAAGCTTTGGAGAACTGAAAGTTGCAACTGTGATTTTTAAATTAAATTTTTCATTAAATATTTCCCAGATGAATTTAAAGTTTTTTTTAACATTCATCTTTAAAAATTTTCAGTTCTAAATTCTCTCTTCCTGACACTCCCTTATTCTTTGAGAAGGCAAGCAACACATTGATTATACATGTGAAGTCATGCAAAACATATTTCAATGTTAGCCGAGTTGCAGAATAAAATACACAACCCCCCCCCCCAAACAAAATAAAGTGAAAAGAGTATACTTCAATCTGCACTCAGAGTTCACCGGTACTCTGTTTGGAGATGGGTAGCATTTTTGATCATGGGTCTTTTTACCATTGTTTTGGATCAATGTCTTGATCAGAGTAGCTAAGTCTTACAGTTGATCATCACCATAATATTGCTGTTACTGTGTACAATGTTTTCTTGGTTCTGCTCACATTAATTTGTAGTGGTTCATAAAAGACTTCTCAGGTTTTTCTGAAACCATCTTGCTCATCATTTCTTACAACAAATTAATATTCCATCACAATCACATACCACAAGATTTATCCCTTCCAACATATATCATTTTTCTCTTTTGTCATGTTAACCTACCTGAATGTTGTGAGGTGGTATCTGAGTTGTTTTAATATGTATTTATCTAATCTATAGTAATTTAGAGCATTTTTATATGAAACTGATAACTTTATTTCTTTTTTCTTTCTTTTCACCTTCTTTTCATTCCTCTCACCCTTCCTTCCTTCCTTTCTCCCTCCAATCTCCCTTATCTTCATCTCTCCATTTCTTGTTTCCTCTATCCCTCTCTTCCTACTTTTCTCCCTTTCTTACTCCTTCCTTTTTTCTTTGCTTCCACCTTCCTTCTGTTCCTTTCTCCTTCCCTCCCTCCTGCCCTCCTTCCTTCCTTCCCAATAGGGACAAGAAAGAGAAGTTATGAATAGTGATCACAAAAAAGAGGGCCATTGAAACATTTTTTTAAAAAAATTCACAAAAAAACCCCAAAAGATATCAGTATAATTTTTTTCTAAAAAGATATGAGTATTTTTTAAAAAAATGCACAGGAGAGAACAGAAGGAAATCCAGAAAGAAGCATGGTTAAGTGGAACAGTTTTGAAAGTATCATGTTAAATTTATGTGCCACACCCATAAGGGACCTTAATGGAGACATGATGAATTGAGAAAAAGACTCCCAGAGCCCAGAATTCCTCCCAACCACCTTCCCAATCAATTTGGAGGAGGAAGGAGGTGATATTTTGCAGTAACCACTTTGAGTCCATCCTCCCCAAGCAGTGTGACAGTTTTTAGAGGAAACAGTATTTCCCTGGTTGGATATTTTTGTACTGTAGGCCTTGCTATATACCTTTTCAGTCAGAGTTCCTTTATAAAAGCTAACTGATGTTAATTGGTTAATGGATACTGTGAGATGCTGATAGATCAAATGATTAAGAGGAACACACTGGGTAGGGGGCTTGTGAATTAGACAGCTCCAACACCTCCAGGTAACTCCTAGAACCCTGAGGGGGGAAAGTATTACCTGGCCTATAGCAGATCCTGATCTGTTAGACTGAGTGGGGTTTGGGAGAATGATCCCAAGAGGCTGAGTAAAAAGCATAATAGTCTATTTGAGCATTTTATGTTTCCAAATAAATTTATGGGTTCACGTGTGTCTTTGGAATCTAAAATGATTTTTCTAAATGAAGGCTGTATTCCTTCCTACTGGATAAACTCCAGTGACTCCCTGTTACCTCCAGGATCAGCTAGAAACTCCTTAGTTTGGCCTTTAAAGCTTCTTCACAACATGCTCCCTTTCTACCTTTCCAGTCTTTTCCCACTGCACTCTTCTTCATACGTTCTATGATGTAGAAACATCAGACCACATGCTCTCCTATGGGCAAGACATTTCATCTGGGGCCTTGGTGTCTTTTTAGTGGTCTTTCCCTCCTCCCCCCACCCAATCTGGAATGCTCAGTCTCCTCACTTTTTCTTAGCTTCCCTACCTTTCTTCAGGTCCAGTTCAAACCATATATTCTGCAGGAGGCCTTTCCTAATGAATGCTTTCCTTCTAAGAATGTCTTCATTCTACTCTGTATATATTTTTTATGCATTTAGTTGTTTACATGTTGTCTTTTCCATTAGAATATAAGCTCCTTCAAGACAGGGAATGTTTTTTGCCTTTCTTTATATCACCAACATTTGGTATAGTGCCTGGTTCACACAAAGCACTTAAAAAGTACTTTTTCACTTTATTGTTGTGGTGGGGGAAATAATAATAATAATAATAATAATGATTGTAAAAAACCTGTCATACTGAATGCTTGTGTTCTACATTAAGCACCTTTGTGAGTGGAAGCCCTGTTATTCACTTGAGAAGAAATTCTAGACGTGAACTATACATACCTAGGCTTTGTCTTAGAGATTTCCATGAAATTTTACGCTAGAGAGGGGGTGTTAGACTCCCAGGACGGATCTGGGGTCTATGTGAATGAAACCAGACCTCCTTGAAGAGAATGAGAGTGGGTCCTGGGCCACATGGGTAACATACAAAATTAGGCAGTTAGGCTACTGGATAGCATCTAAGATCTTTTTTTAGCTCAGAAATTGTGTGGTTGCCAACAATAGGCATAGACTTTTACTTCTTGGGGGCTGATTCTCTATGTCCCATGGCCATGACATTTTTGCTTCCACTGAGCTTCATCATGCTTCTCACTACTGTATGTCACTACAATCTCTCTGCTGCTATCCAGTGCCAGAAGCACAACAACGATGTCACATTGCTTCAAGTTTCTCATTCCAGATATGGGAGATGTTCTCTTGTCTGCCTTTTATTACTCCATTTCAGTTCACAATACAACAGTGACTGTTCTCTTCCATCATTTGTCCAACCCCTCAAAGCTGAATTATGTTAAGTCTGACTTTGATGCCAGTTGTCTGGCTTTGTTCCAGTTTGTAATTACTGGAGAACTTGTCTCACTATTTGATATTAATTATGGTGTGGAGGCTTTACTCATGAAATAATCCAGAGATGGAATGTAACACTTAAAAAATAGGCTTAGGTCTTGCAAAAGTTACCTAATAGACCCAGAAGTCAGCAATATCTTTAACTCCTAGATGCTACCATTGGAGCAAAAAATAGATGTTTTGATGTCCATTGCAAGACCAAAGCATAGGGAAAGCAGCAGAAAAATGAAAAGAGGTTTAAAAAGGGATGAAAAGCAGGATAAAGAAGAAAGGACATTAGAGATCAAGAAGGAAGAAGAAAGGAAAGAGTGAGCATGGTAAGGAGTGTTAGATTATCCCCAAGACCCCCAGTCCCATAGTTGTTCTAGCTATCAGGATAAAAGATGATCAAGAAGACATCAACATGCGTTCTTTTTTATCTTTAGACACTTTAAACACTATGAAAATAAAATGAATGCATCAATAGTATCCTTGATGAAAGGCAGGAAACAAGCATCTACTCTTTGCCAGGGATTGTGTTGAGTACTTTATGAATATTATCTCATTTGATACTCACAACAAGTGGTAGGGAGGTAGGTACTATTATTATTCCCATTTTCTAACTGAGGAAACTGAAGCAAACAGAGGTTAAGTGACTTGCCCAGGATCACATGGCTGTGCTAACCTTTGTGTCATCCAGTCTTTTTGTAGACTTTTCTCCAAAGTAGATAGCATCTTCACAGTCACTGAGACATGTAGAGATAATCAGATCCTTCTGTGTCAATTATTTGTTGTTTTTTTAAAAAGGCATTTGACTCCATAGAGTACTACACATATGTTAAGGTCATACAAGATTCTAGTATATATAAATACGTATCTGTATATGTGTATATAGTCCCTGAATAACTTTTGTCCAATGATAGACATCGAAGAGGTATAAGACAAACATATGCTCACCAAAATTATTTTCCAGTGTTATAGGCAATGTCTTGCACAAAGTTCTAATAAAAGAGAGATTCTCTATAAATTTGGGAGAGGGGAGCATGTTTCCAGATGCTCCTGTTTTCAGGCAACAACTCGTACCAACCCCAGAATATTTCAGGACCGGTTACTTTTTGATTTCTAACATTGTCTTTTGAAAACACCTTCAATGAGATCTCCAGTAACTCAAAAGATTTGGTTAGCAATCCACAGAAGAAAAGACAGAAGGATGAGTGATGCAAATTTCCAAATTATGACCTGCATGTGAATGGTAAGCTCTTTGAGCTAATTCATCACAGAATCTGTCACAGATTTGAGTTGGAAGGGACCACCAAGGTTATCTCATCCAACTTGCACCAGAACAAAAAACCCTTCCATGAAAGCCTGTCCACAAGGCTCTGGATAAGTGGTTATCCAGCCTCTATTTGAGGGGATCCATTATAGACAGCCCACTTCCTCCCAAAGAAATCTCATTCTACTTTTGGATGGATCCAATTGGTAGGAACTTTTTCCTTATATCAAACCAAATACTACCCAGAAGTTGTTAGCATATTCTTCTGGAGAAGCTTTTTGGCTACAGATCATGGAATACCTCAGTCTCAGAAGAATCATTACTGTAGACGGAAATACATGGGATATGTAATTAGGCTTCAGAATATTAGTAATGATAACAGACTAAGAAGTGACACAAAAGATATAATGAGGATATGCATGACTGAAAAAGGAGCTAGATGATAACATCATGATGGACTTGTATCCATGAAATACTAAAAAAAAACAGAAAGAGAGCTCCAGTAAATTAGACAGATTTTCTTTAGAGGACATGGAAAGATAAATACAAGCATGATTTGGATGATAAGGGGTGGACAAACTGCTCTCTGCACTTGGCAGGGAGTACCCACTTCAAAGAGAACATGGGCACACTGAAGTATCAAAGTCTTATTACCCAATTGTTGCCAAACTTTGATGAGAATATCAGAACTCAGCAAGAAGCTTGGCTCTCATGGTACCAGAAACAGAGGGGACAGAGGGAGGGCAACAGGTGTTTTCAAAAGACAGTGTTAGAAATCAAAAAGCAAAAAGATGATATAACTCAGAAAAATTGATAATAAAGAATATTTGTGCACATATGAGAAAATTCAAGTTCTGTCTAATGTAACTTACTTCTATAAGTATATTTACTTCTGCTTTACATGTACCAATAGCAATCAGAACTTACCTACCATACATGTTTACCTTTTTTATTCATCTCAGTGCTAACACAAACATTAAAGGACATTATCAGATTGTCAAAAGGGGGCAACAGATGGGGATAAGAAGAATTTACAGGTAAGAAACAGCAAAGGACTGATTAATCACTTAAGAAGGACGGTAGAGGGAATAATCACTCCACTTGAAGCCATGAGTGTTCTAGGGGGAGGAGTAGTCCCTGGTTGGTCTGCTCATTAAGGGTAGGGGCTCTATGAGCAAGTACTTACTTTCTTGTTGGAAGTTAACAAAGGGTAAAGGACATCTTTTTTTGGCTTTGAGTTCCAGAATTTAACCTACTTTCCAGAAGAAAATTACATTATTGCCTTAATTTTACCTGTCTGGAGTCATTTTAAGTTCACCAGCATCTCAGTGTCAGTTTCCTGAATGGAAAAAATATCTTTTAAAAAATTCTGAAGATTTTTTGGGGAACAACAACACAATAATATTTTTAAAAATTGGATTTTTAAAGGATTGTACTATTTTCTGACCTGATATATTTGTTCTAACAGTAAATATTTATGATCTCAGTATTCACTTTAGAATGAAGTTAGCTCACAGGGAAAGGATTATATTTTCCAAACAAAATGAAACAAATGGGACCTTGGAAAGAAAATTCCAAAACTAGCAATGATTCAGTGAATCACACCCCTTGTGAATACTCAACTTGGCCATTTTACTTGTATGTACAAAATCTCTGGTCTTAAAGACTTCTAATTCTGACTATCTTTGTTTTTAAAATAGGTGGATTGCTGAAGAGTAAATAGATATTCATAAGGAAGTATGAAGGAAGTGAGGGTGGGGGAAAGTAAAGTTCAGAAATGCAGAATGTTTGAAGTCTCCCCATCTTGATGCCATCAGTTAAATCCCTTTTGAGAACAAACAAAAATGAACTGTGTGTGTTTGTGCAAGTTAGGGCCCTGGGTGGGGTTTACTAGTGTGGAGGTGGAGGTGTGGAATGCTCTCCTATGACAGATAATACATCTCAACTCTACTTTGAAGTTGACCTGAATGATCCTTTCATCGAGTCTTCAATATTGCCATGGCTATAATTTAAGCTTGAAACAGGAACAAAGTGGTTTTTTTTTCTATTGAGTAAATCCTCTGTTGGGAGACCAAATTCATCCTCACTACAAATGCTTTTCTCCTCAATTCTCCCTCGTATGCTGCAATTATCTACCTACAGTAACTCAACTACAATTTCTACAACACTGAAGTGTTATAGTATGTCTAATTTAGGCAAACAACAACAGTGAAGAGACAGAAATAACTGTTGTCTAAGCAATAACCTCAACATTTCTTTAAAGGGCCACACCAAAGGAGATGATGGCCAATAAAAATATTCCCAAAGGTAAACAAAGGTCCAAGTAATATGACCCCAGTACAAGCATGCCTAGTTTGAATCCATATTATCCCTTCCTCAATTACAGATCTACTTCCAAGTTTCTTATAAAGTTTTAGACCTATCAAATGCAGTTTGATTTATATTTTGCAAGAAGGGAGATGAGTACAGATTGTGTTAACTAAATACAGCAGAGTTAGTTATTTTATTGCTTGTAGATATGCATAATAAAGGTAGAAATGTGGATGAGGGCTGATAGATATAAATGTGGATCAGGTCTGATGTCCCTGCTTGCTTCCCTTTGTCATTTGCGTCCTTAAATTTAATTCATATATCAAACTAGGATGTTCTTGAGAGTGAGGAGAGTCAAAAGATAAAAGGAATAATCTTGATTACATTTTTAAAAAAATGTTCACAAAAACAACACAGCTAGAAAGAAAAACAAACAACTGGGGGAAAATCTGGCAGCAAGTTTCCCTGAGAAAGGTTTTATTTCAAAGATATATAAGGAATTGATTCAAATTTGTAAGAATAAGATTCATTTCCCTTTTGACAAATGAATACAAGACATAAATAAGTAGTTCTCAAAGGAAGATACCCAAGCTATCAATAGGAATATTTTTAAAAATGCTCCAAATCACTAATTACTAGATTAAATGAAAATGAAAGCTACTCCAAGATTCTATCTCATATCTACCAGATTGTCAAAGATGAAAAAAGGAAAACGACAATTGTTGGAGGGGCTGTTGAAAGACACATTATACAATATTGGTGGACTTGCTAACTCATCTTGTCATTTTAGAAAGCAGTTTGGAACAATGCCTCAAAAGTTACTAAACTGTGCATATATTTTGACCTAGCTACTATGCCTATACCTAAAAGAGATTCTTAAAAAGAAGAAAAAGACAAATAATGTACAAAAATATTTATAGCATCTTCTTTTAGCAAAGAACTGATCTGAAAACTCAGGGGGTATCCATCAAGTAGGGAATGACTGAACAAATTATGTTATATCAATGTGATGGAATATTATTTTGTTATTAGAAATGACAAAAGAAATGAGTCCAGAGAAACTTTGGAATTATTGTATGAATTGGTGTAGAGCGAAGTGAGCAGAACCAAAATGATTTACACTGTAACAATAAGAGTGTAAAGGCGAACAACTTTGAAAGACTTAAGATCTCCATTCAATGTAATGACTGATCAGGGTTTCAGAGGACTATTGATGATTCATGCTACCTGTCTCCTAACAGTGATGGATTCAAGATGTGGAATGAGACATACATTTTTTCTACATCAATAAAGTGAGAATTGGCTTTTCTTGACTACACATATTTGCTACAAGGGTTTTGGCTTTCTTTTAAATGTGAGGGGTGAGAGAAAAAAATAAATATTTGTTAATTGAAAAATAAAGAAAAATGAAAAATAGAATGAGTTGAATTCATACCAATTGCCATATAATTATGGTTGCAGGCTCACAAGCAAGGATTTAACAGAAGATAAAAGGAATTTTTAAACCTCGAGTCTATTATTGATCTGGAAGCAAGGACCTTGAGTCTGTAAAAGGAGAAAGACTATACAAAAAAAAGTTTAATCTTAGCCCGGGATACTCTGCTAGCTTTTGTTAGCTCCCTGACTGGATGAGGTGGCTTGTAACCTTTGGCTATGCCCAAACACAGCTGAAGTTCTCTTCTAGGGGAGGGCTTTCTAACTGCTGTCTGTCAGTAGACAGTAAGAGAGTAACTGATGGCTCTGAAGAAGCTAAAAAGCTGAAGCCCAGAAAATATCAGTGGAGAAAAGCTTGGCAATCTTGCTACCACTGGAGCCATCCAACAGAAATAATATAAAGGAAAGAAAAGGAAGACACCCAATAGAGAGTAAAGCAGTCCTATGATTTCACTGAAGGACATTGGCAGATCTGCAATGTGGGAGGTAGGAGTTGCTTTGATATATGGATATACCATGGAGACTCTTGCCATGTACCCCTTCATTAATATTCCCTTCGTATTTACCCTTTCACATTGGTGATATAATAACCTTTGGAAAAGAATATCCCACAAATGCATGGAGGAATCTTTTCTTGCACTTTATTCGCTATGCTGTTTAACTAAATTTCTCTTTCTTTAAACTAATGCACCTGGCTGTCTGGTAAAACTAAACACATCAGCAGGGGCTTATGAACAATGGTTCTGAGTGGATGTTGCTGATCCAGAGTGTTGGTAATTTTCATAGGAGCCCAAGTATGAATGAAGATAGGTTCTACTCATTACCACTCTTTTTCCATTTCATGAAAGAAATTTTAGTAATACCTTACCCAAATTTGAAGTGACTTTAGGGATGATGGACTCAATGTTTTGGACAGAGCTGGAATGGTTCTGGCAAAGGCTCTCACCATCTGTTTCTCCTATTCCTCCCCCTCCCCTGCCTTTGGTGTCTTAAATGTCCCAATTTGCCATTTTTAGGACAGCAGTATTAAAGGATGCAAAGACAAAATATAGATGTTATCTGTCATTGGACAAAACATTAAATTGTAATCAGCCATTGTCAGCTTAGTTTGAATTAGTGTATTCATCCGTTAGCAGGAGACAGGATCCTGAAAATAGGGCAGAAGACACATAAGTTTGAAGGTGAGGGAAAAAGAGAAAACAAAGTCCTGCTTATGTGGCTCTTTTCGTGAGTAACTGTATTTGTGATTCCTGCTCTGGAGTAATGGAACCTAAAGAGCATGAAGTACATAAAAAAGGATGAAGGAATCCTAAACACAGATTACTGTCCTGCACAATTTTGTCTAATTCCTTAGGGGACTTGGTTAGAGTGACATAGACTCTGAGATTACTCAATCAATACACATTGATGAAGATAGGAAGGAGGATCCTAACAATTCTGATGATTATGAAACTGTTCTCTATTGTCCAAACATAACAGTTCCCAAATTCCATTCTGTTGGCCCATCCAGAGACTGCAGAGATTTTGCAAAAGATCCATGAATACATACACCATTCAATAAACAAAATAAACATTAAAACAAAAGACAAAAAAAATTAACCCAGAACCAAAGGGAAACATTTAAAAAATCAATAGGTATATAGGGGAGGTTTGATGTCCAGGGATAAAAAGGAATAGGTTTCTGTAAACTGAATAAAGAATACATCACATATATCTGTACTAATATTGGTTAAGTGTATGTAATTGACGTGCTAAAATATAATTTCATTAAAAATTATTAATGCCTTCACAATAGCCCTTTGTATTTTATGTAGCCTCTTAATCAATGGACATGGCTAAGAGCACAACTACTGTTACATGGGAATTTATAAAAACATATTCATGTTTATTTCCCCCCCTCAAAAGAATAATTTAGTAAACTTGGTTATAAAAGCAGGTAAGCCTTTAGTCTTGTGAGTACAAAGTATATATTAAATAATATTACACTAGCTTAATGATGAAAATCCATTTAAGTGGAAATAATGTGAGATTAGCTACTAGGAGAATATTAAAACCCTGAATGGATGACTGGCTACAGTGAAGCTTACAAAGGGTGTCCATTTGATGGATGAAACAGTGTGTCAGCAGTTTATTGGTTGGATGATTACACTAACTGTATCTTAAGTTGATGAGGCTTAAATTGCAATTTTTGAAGCAAGATGAGACATTCATTCATCCCTAAAGGGGCAAGCATGTGTTGCCTGAGGTCAAAGACAACATTCATCACTTTTTTCATACCCAAATCATTAACAAAATCAAACTAATCAACAGCAGAGGGAACTGAAGCCTGGGGTTAGATGGAAGATCCTTCAAATCTCCTTTCATCTGGTCATTCCATGCCAACCATTTCCCCCTCCTTTTATATTGCATCCTATGACCAGAAAGTTCTTGCTGAGTAAATTGTCATTCTCTCATCATTTAAAATGCCTCTGAAATTCCACCCCTACTAAAGAGTCTTTCTGGTTTGATTAGATGAGGCCTTAATAGCTAAACTCAGAAATCCCCCAGCTATTTCTTCCCTTATTCAGGGTCTTCTTACCTTCTCTTTCCCCTTACCAAATAGGTATAGAGCCATTGTCTCCCACTCAGTGGACACTATGAAAAGAACCACTGTCTATTTCCCTATTCCCGTAAATATCCTTAACCATACACACAGTGGTATTCTCTCTTTTCAAGGATCCTCAAACATTTGTAAAGGTATTTGAATGGGACATCAGTCTGTAACAGTTAATGTTGTTAAATAATGAGACACGGTAGAAAGAAGACTGAGGACAGTGTCAGGAAGGCCTGAATTCAAGTGCTATTTCTGATACATCTTGACTGTGACTTTGAGTCTCTTAAGTTCTCAGTGTCCTAAAAAAATCTCTAAAACTGTAAGCTGAAGAACAGTTTCTGATTTGAATTGCTATATGGAGTCTCTGCACTGATAAAACCACCTCCCCTACAAATAGACAAAAAAATGGTTATGCTATCTTTCAAATTTCAAGGATACATGATTTTATTAGAAAAAAGAAGTAAACTGAAAGGAAGAGGGAGGGAGAGGGGAGAGAGAGAAAGAAAGAGAGAGAGAGAGAGAGACACACACACACACACACACACACACACACACACACACACACACACACATACACACACACACACACAGAGACAGAGACAGAGTGACCTGGTCTTGACTGGAAATTACTCTCACATCCTAAAATGAGAAACAAATTTCCTAGATAAAAATTCTTCCATGATTCCCTTTAGTACAATGAATGATCCAAAAAGAGATTGAGACAAATGTCTTCAGGTGTTCTTTCCACAAAGGACACAGAATCAGGAAATGAAATGTTAAGTGTGACGAAGAGGAAGAATGCCCATTGGCCCAGATCAGTTCTATTGCTGTCATAACTTGTGGGGTGTCTGTTATAAGTTCTTTACTTAGAGGCATACACCCCCCACCCCGTGCTTGGGGGGCCCGTGAAAGGAGGTACAGCAAGGGCGTTTCTGAATTTGTTTGTTAGAAGAGTATATAATTGAAAGATTTAGCTTGAAGGCCTAGAATTTAAGTTTTCAGCATTGCTTAAGTCAATTATTTTGCTAACAAGCATTATTTAAATTCCCACTATGTATTAGGCATTGGGATAGGCACTGGATCAGTTGCTTATCTCAGATTACAAGCTCCCATGGGGCTCGGGGCTGTGTCTATATAGCTTTCATTGCCTTACCATGCAGAAACTTCATAGTTTTAAAGGATAAGAATGATCCTCTCATTCTAAATATGATGAAAACAAGGAAATGCCATCAGAAATAGGTTGAACCTTTTTTTTTAAACCACACCTGTGATCTCATTGGTATAGAGAACTCCCAGGTGAAAAAATTTACTCCATCAATAAAAGTCAGCAGCTGTTCTGAAATTGAGAGGATTAATTATCTTAGAGAAAATGAACTTAAAATATTAAAATTTCAACATAAATTAAAATTAAAATTTTGATAAAAAATCAAATAGACACAAATAGGAACTGCTACAGCACAGTAAAAAATTCAATGGAAAATCAGGATTAGAAACATGTAAGAATTTAAGGAATTCTGTGAATGGAAAAACTGACATCTGACATCTGGCTCCTTTTCTTTAATGACTTTAACTGTGGCCTATATCTCAGAATTAACTTGATATTAACAAAAAAAAAGGTACCTGCTTTGATTAGAAATTCATTTGTGGTTGATCACAAAGTTAGCATTGATAATACAAGCAAAAAAAGGTCCTTCCCCACATACAAGTGTGTGCATGTGGAAGTATGGGGTGGGGCGGAGTGGAAGAGAGAGTGTTTGCTTCCTTGTACATTCCCAGCATTGAGGTCAAAGTCAGCTCAGATACATAGCCATGGAGCCTTGCTACAGAACTGCATTCACACCCACCCAGAACTCCCATGCAAAGCCGCAGATGAACTTCCCACTTCTTTCTTAGAACCGAATAGAATGTGAACATTCCTGCCCCTTGGAGGCCCATTTCCTCCATGACGGCAATATAGTTCTTCACAGTGCTTTGTATGCTCCTCCAGAGAAATTTCCTGGGTCACAACGGGAATTCCACACGTAGGAAGAGAGCCCAAAGCACAGTGTGCTAGAAAGATCTATATTGTGGACCAGAGAGCATCATTTTGCCTTAAAAAAAGCAAATTACATAACTTTAAAAATGTCATCCAGATGTCATTAAGAAAAAATACTGCATCTAATTCCATTGAGTCAGGATCAGCAGGGTCAGATTTTTATCATCACTGAAAGACCAGTCTTGGCACTATCCATAACTTCACCCATTGTAGATTTTTTATGAGGAAGTTAGACATATATTTAATTACTGTACCTTGTTGGCTGAATTTCATTTTGTGACCAAGATTTATTCAGTGTTCTGACATGACTCTTTATGCATCCACGTAAAGTGAACTGTGTGTTTAGATTTCAGCTTTTATCTTTATCTCTAAACTTCACCCTAATCCCTTTCCCTTTGAGAAAATCTTCAGTTTCTACAAATCCTGGGCAGGTAAAGCTGTCTCTGTCATATTATGATGTTACTTACAAATGACTATAAAGATTAAAGGGAAAAAAATGTAAAGCCATATCCATCTTGTGTGTTGCTGTAATTTACTGAATCCAAAGTAGACTGAAAGAATTTGAGAGCTGGAAAACATCCTCCAGCCAAGTCTTGCTCTTATGGTTCCTGGTAGCATGGATTCTAGAAAGCAGCAACAGATTCTACCAAGCTGGAAAGATAGACTTTGTGTACAGGCCTGATGCTAAACTGAGAGTCAGCAAAACACACAAAGGTTCATTGCCAGAAATTTGACTATCAAGTGGTCAACTTTTTTAGTCAAGGTGACACATGACATTAAGGGGGTGTAGTACCCTTGCTCTTTTGCAGTAACAGTAGTGGTAGGGCACAGATAGTGCACAGTTCTTATAATATCAATGAAAATCAATTTACCTGTTAGCCTTCCTGTCCTTCCTTAGCCAATGATCAACAAAACTTTAATGCAAGGCCCCATACTACAGCAGGAAATTAACCACATTCAAATAGACATTTTTCCTAGAAAAGAAATCAGAAGAGATAAAGAAGTTAAATAAAATAGAAACTTGTGAGGTAAATAGTGGAGTTGGAAGAGTGGGTTTCATCCAATACCCCTAAGGCATCAAGAAATAGAATTTCATGGGAAACTTGGTGTAATGGGTATAACCAAGGGAACCTTTGCTTCCCCCGTTGGCTCAGTCAATGGGGAGAGTGAGTTCAAGAAGATGAGGCCTCTCCTTCATGTTCTACTAAATGGGCAGCTCTTTCTCAATCAGTGGCCAGTCTGTTCTTAAGTAGCCACCTCCCTTTGCTGCCTTCACTGTAGAACAAGGGACAATTCAGAGTTTGCTGGGTCACCCTAAAGTGCCAAGGATTTCAGCACTGAGCCAGCACATGTGGTCAACATGTGTGAACCAGAATATGTGTTATCAGAAGGGGCCAAAATCAAGGCATGCTCCATGAGGCATACTCTAACCATAGCCAATGGGGGAGGTGGTTGATTCTTCCAGATTACACACATTATGTTGGTTATCTCACATTGCAGTACTCACATTGAGTATCAGCAAGCAGACCACCATGAAGACAACTGCAGTTTTTCTGCCAAAATTCATTGCTGAGGATAAGTAGAGAAATTATATGAAGAATTTAATAAGATCTTTCAAATTAAGTCCTTGCTACTCAATAATTTTAATATGAAAATGGACACAGAGGAGGATGGTAAAAACTGGAAAACATGGTTAAGGATCAGAAAATGAGAGCATTCGAGGAATAATTTATCTGTCAGATTTATGAAGAATGGAGGAATTTATGACTATACAAGAGATAGAGAACATAATGAAATGCAGAATGGATAATTTTGATTACATTAAATTAAAAAGTTTTTCACAGGGGCAGAGCCAAGATGGCAGCGTAGAAGCAACAAGGTTCCGCAGCTCATGCATAGCCACCTCAAACACCCATAAAATATGACTCTAAACAAATTTTAGAGCTCCAAATCTCACAAAAATACAGAAAAACACATCTCCCGCTGAAGGCAGCTCAGAAGGAAGGGCCCATCACAGCATTCTGGGAGCTGAAACCAGCCCAGCCTGAAACCGTGGCTTGGCCCCGGGGCAGCCAGGAACAGCTGCAGCTGGAGCCTTCAGGAGAGTGGATCAGCAGCAGCTGTGGTAGTTTCCAGAATTATCAAGCCATAAGAAACAAGGACAAAGTGAAAGGTCAGTGGAACGCAGCTAAATTTGGGGGAAAACAGCAGTCCAGCCAAACTACCTCCAGGACAAGGAAGCACCAGAAGCAGCAGCACTGCAGCCACCTCCATGTGGCTGCTTCAGAGCTCCCAGACTGCAGATGGCAGGGGGGCCAAGCAATTGTTCAGAGGCTAAGTGCTCTTGCATTGAGTGGCCTGGATCCAGATCATGGTATTGGGTGGGGGTCCGGGGGTGCGTTTTCAGTGAGCCAAAGCCTGGTGGGGGCTGCAGCGGCCTCCCAATAGCTCTGGCAGCTGTGAAGACCCCAGCAATTTGGGACAGAACTTTCCCCTCTGGAAGCAGAGTTCCACAGAGCTAAAAAGTCAAATAATTGACGGGCAACAACATGAGCAGCCAAAGGAAGCAAAGTAAGAACAGCAATTGAACTCTAGATTCCTTCTTGGGGGACAAAAAGGATCAAAACATGGAATGGGAGGAAGACAACACAGTCATAACTCCCACACCAAAAGCTTCCAAGCAACATGTAGACTGTCTACAAGCCATAGATCAGCTTAAGAAGGATTTTGAAAACCAAATAAGAGAAGTGGAGGAAAAATTGGGAAGAGAAATGAGAATGATACAAGAAAACCATGAAAAGAGAGTCAACAACCTGACTGAAGAAAATAACACCTTAAAAAATAGATTGACTCGAATGGCAAAA
>CM053580.1:367361750-367389117 GCA_028627135.1 Pseudochirops cupreus
AAAGGGACAGGGACAGTGACAGGGTAGAGAATAAAACAAGGGGGGGTGGGATAGGAAGGAGGGACATATAATCAGTCTCTCACAATATGTCCAGTCTCTCACAATATGTTCTGTGTAATTACACATGTACAGCCTGGATTTAATTGCTTGTCCTTCCAGTGGGGGTGGGTGGCAAGGGAGGAAGGGAAAGAATCTAGAATTTAAAGTTCTATAATCAAATGTTAAAAAATATATATATATATAAATATAATATTATTATTTTTAACTACATCCAACTGGGAATTAAGATACACAGGCATTGTGATAGGGACATCCATCCTGCCCTACTGGTAAGTCTGAGGGGTCAGGGGGAGGACATAGGAAAGAGCAGATTGGGAGAGGGATTATACAGTGGGATGGCTGTTTTGAGATGTTGGGTAGGGGAAAGATGGGGAGAAAATTTGTAACTCAAAATCTCATGGAAATGAATGATGTAAACAAGAAAATAAATAAATAAATTTATTTTTAAAAAAAGTTTTTCACAAACAAAGCTAATGCAACCAAGATTAGGAGAGAAGCAGAAAATTGGGAGTTTTTACAACCAGCATCTCTAAGAAAGGCCTTATTTCTAACATGTATAGAGAACTGAGTCAAATTTATAAGAATAGGGACAGCTAGGTGGCACAGTGAATAGAGCACTGGCCCTGGAGTCAGAAAGACCTGAGTTCAAATCTGACCTCAGACACTTAACACTTACTAGCTGTGTGACCTTGGGCAAGTCACTTAACCCCAATTGCCCTGCCTTCCCCTGACCAAAAAAAAATTTGTAAGAATACAAGTCATTCCCCCATTGATAAAGAATATGAACAGGTAGTTTTCAGAGGAAGAAATTAAAGCTATCTATAGTCATTTGAAAAAATGCTCTAAATTGATTAGAGAAATGCAAATCAAAACAACTCAGGTACCAGATCACACCTATCAGATTGGATAATACCACAAAACAGGAAATGATAAATACTGGAGAAGATGTGGGAAAATCGGAACACTAATTCATTGTTGGTGGAGTTGTGAACTGATCCAACCATTCTGGAGAGCAATTTGTAACTATGCCCAAAGGGCTATAAAAATGTGCATACCCTTTGACCCAGCAATGCCACTTCTATGGCTGTATCCTAAAGAGATTGTAAAAATGGGAAAAGGACCCACTTGTACAAAAATACTTATAGCATCTCTTTTTGTGGTGGCCAATAACTGGAAATTGAGGGGATGCCCATCAGTTGGGAAATGGCTGCAAAACTTGTGGTACATGAATATAATGGAATAATATTGTGCTGTAAGAGATGATGAACAGGTGGACTCCAGAAAAACCTAGAAAGACTTATATGAACTGATGCTGAGAGCGGGGAGCAGAACCAGGAGAACATTGTACATAGTAACAGCCACAGTGTGCAATGACTGACTTTGATAGACTTAGCCCTTTTTAGCAATGCAAGGACCTAAAACAATTCCAAGGGACTCAAAATGGAAAATGCCATCAACATCTTGAGAAAGAATTATGGAGTCTGAATGCAGAGGAAAGCAGACCATTTCATTTTTTCTTTTGTTTTCTTTCTCATGGTTCCTCCCATTTTTTCTAATTCTATACAACACAGGAGTGTATATGTAGAGCCTATATCAGATTGTGTACCATATTGTGTACTGTCTTGGGGGGGGGTGGGGAGGAGAGGGAAGGGGAGAAAATTTAAAATTTATGGAAGTAAATGTTGAAAACTACAAATAAATAAATAAACTTTTAAAAACGAGAGCATTCAAAGGACCAAGGACCATCTAGGAGACCTCATCTCTCTATCTCATGACTGTTTTCATCAAAAAGACTCAGAAGGCACTAAACTGGGCAAACACCAAAGCACACATTTACATTTTTACATGAGATTACATTTTAAGAGACAGTAAATGGCCCACTACTGGAAGAGGATTCACTTCAGAATTAATTTTATACAGCCTGGGCTGGTTAGGGCAAAAGTCAGAAAAAGAACCAATGTAACTTTTGTCCAAAGAAACTTTATATTGCACCTGTTCTTCTCTTGCATTTTTCCAGATTTATAGGTGACATAGAGAAAAGGCAACAAAAAGACATTGACTTTAGAGATGACTTCAGAACCAAGAAGACCTGGGTTCAAATCCTACCTATGGTAATTACTGGCTTCACACCCCTGACCAAGATGTTTATCATTAGTGACACCAGTCAACTCTCAAAGACTATAAGTTATGGAGAAGGTGCTAATTTGGATTACTAGAGACTCCTCAGTCAGAAATTCCATAGACCAATGAAATCACGTTCATTACCCCTTCTTTAGGTCCCAGGGACAAAAATGCAAAGCTAGAATTGTTTCTGGAGCTGCTTGCTCCAGTTCATCTACCAAAAAGGCTTTTTTGAGTGTGTCTGTAGTTTACTGTTCCTCTCCTTCAACTTTTACCCTTAAACAAAGGGGCACAGTGCAGAAGCCAGGAGGGGAACTGGAACATCAGACATTGCTAAACTTGATGACAATTATTAGTTCAAGCTCTTTTGGCTGCCAGAGAAGTGATAGGTTCTTCCTCACTGGAGGTTTTCAAGCGGAGGCTCAATTGAAATGCTAAAATGGAGAGTCCGTTTCAGGTATAGGGTGGACTAGCTGACCACTGAAGTGCCTTCCATCTATCAAATCCCATAATTGTGTGAAGATCCTAAGAGCCTTGAACAAGCCACTGCTACTGCTTTTGAAAGTCTGAAGTACCAGTTTTTCCCATGGCCTCTTCTATGTGCTGATCCTTTGCTCTAGACTGAATTCTAAATGGTCTACTGGGTACAGTAGTTTTTCCCCTCCCATCCCCATTGAAGGCTGATGCTGGATGACAATTATTAGGTTTATTATATTGAAAATTTGGAGGTTTCTCCAAAGCTAAGGACCTCACTTTTTACTTTATTGAGAAAATAGAGGCAATTCACTGTAAGCTCTTTCTCTCCTCTTCAACTCACAATTTCTTGACAACTCCACCCATTCTCTTTCCCTTTACTCCAGGCTCTGATTGCACAGAAGAGAATAGAAGGAAGTCCAGAAGGAATTACAAACAAGCAGAACAGTTCTGAAAGACACATGTTGAATTTAGTATTTAAAAGTAAGATATACAAAAGTTATAATTTCATGTACAGTCCTATTTGTGTACTTCTATGTATATATAAATGTTCATTTTATTTAATGTTTGATTAAGTTTAGCATAAAAATTATTTAATATTTAATAATTATTTATAAACAAATATTTAAAGGTACCCACCATATGCCAGGTACTCTGTCAGGCACTCAGAATACAAAGTCAAAATTAAATAGTCTATGTTCTCAAGAAGTTTATATTCTATCAAATTTCATTTGTCTTACAATAAGGCCATGTGCTGTGGTAGAAAGGAGTAGATTAGGAAATCTGGGGTTTAGTCCCAGCTGTGTCATTAACTAATGGCATGACTTTGACCATGTCTCTTAACTCCGTGTCTCTGTGTTTTTTTTTTAATCTGCAAAATGGAATACTTCCCTTCTTCATCTCTCGCTTTTAGAATCCATATTTCCCTTTCAGGGCTCAGATCAGATGCCGCCTGCTTCAAGAGGCCTTTTATCATTCCGCTAGTTGTTGGTAAATCCACCAAAAACATATATATGTGTGTATATATATGTATATATATATGTATATGTATATATATATATACATATGTATATATATGTTGGTTCAATATTTTGTATGCATACATATGTATTTATGTATAGTGTGTGTGTGTGTGTGTGTGTGTGTGGTGTTCTACTCAGAGGCTGGGGAAGTGGTAGCTCTTACAAGGGGCTGTAATTTGGGATCAAGAACACCAGGTTCAGTCTCATGACTCCAAAGAGAGAAAGTCAGATTTTTCTCATGCTCTGTAGCTCATTGTCTCCTCTCCAGAGTCTCAGGAAAATATTATTAAGCAAAGATATAGCTCATGTCTAGAGTCTAGGGGAGACCTTCTAGAATTGTACTCACTCTACAAAGCAGTAGTCAGATACAGACAGTTATTAATTTCTCCATCACAGTTGAAATGCTTAAAACAAAACACACATTAATAAATAAAATATGGAACAGTAACCCATCACTCCTATTAACTCTTCTGAGAGGTAAAGACAACTTTGTAGGAACTGTTGAACAGACCTTTCCCTTTCATTTCTGATGTCTTTCTTGGAGACTCACAAGTCTAAAATCTCCTGATAAGCCAAGGAATGGCTTTGACTTTCTTAGTCTTTAAGGTGGTTATTTTGTCTAAGAAGTTGTTTTGGAAATCACCCCCTGCTTAGCAACCAACACCAACTCAAGGAAATCTCTGCTCAAATTCACAAAGTAGCTACCAGGATTGGAAATTTCCAAGATCTCTGGTCAGTTATGCTTAGTGGAAGAAATACAAAGTAGAAGAGGGAGCCTTGAGATCCAGTTTGAAGCTTGTATAGGCATGTTCTCATTGCCATAAGTACAGCAGCCATTGCTTCTAGATCAGAAAGCAAAGGAGAGAGAACCCCTCCCTTCCTTACTGGAATTTCAAGAGAAAGCTCTGCTTGGGCGTGTTCCAATAAAGAGGCTACCTCAAAGGAGGCCTAGAGCCACCCCTCCTCCATCCTTGTAGCACACAGAGTGGGTAGCTCTTCTTGGTTGACCCCAATCTTCTTCAATTCAACCCCAAATTGTGGGGGCATGAGGACCAATAAATTGCTGTTGGCAGCATATGTCCTTTGGCAACACGCTAGACCTAGTGGCCCACCAGAATTGAGTCAATGTGCAAGCTCAGTCCCATTACCCTATACAACTGCATATACATAGCTTGCTCCTAGGCATGGTTTATATCCATGTTTTCATTGTAATACAAGCATTAACATATAGCATTAGAACTGAAAGGAGTTTTAAGTGATCATCTGGTTCAGTGGTATCAAACTCAGATAGAAATGTGTCTCTTCTGTGGCATACTGACTGAGAACACCACAAATTAACATTATCTATGTCAGTGGTTCTCAACCTTCCTAATGCCACGACCCTTTAATACTCATATGTGGGTGTATCTGCATGTGGGTGGACCCGTCTGGAGACGGATAGAGGAGCAGGGTCTAGAGGAGGAGTGTCTCGGTTCCTAAGAATATTGGAAATATGTGCTTTCTGATGATCTTAGGCGACCCCTGTGAAAGGGTCCTTCAACCCCCAAAGGGGTTGCAGCCCACAGGTTGAGAACTGCTGATCTATGTTTTATTGTATTTTTATTTATTTTGTTAAATATTTTTTTCAATTACATTTTAATCTGCTTTAGCAACACTGGGAGTTTTGCAGCAAGAGACCTGATGAATTTGACACCTCTGATCTAGTCTAATTATTTTACAGATAAGGAAACTGAGGCCAAGATAGGGAAAATGACTTACCCAAGGTCATACGGTGAACAAGTATCAAAGCCAATACCAGAATCCAGTTCTTTTAACTGCTAGGTCAGGACTCATTCCTCTGCTCCACATTGTCTCTATAGCTTCCTTCAACTGTGAACTACCAAATGCGATAATTATGAAAACTTACTTGGAACACTATAAAGTAGTATTCAAATGTAAGGATTTATTAGATCAAGATTATGGGATTTAGGTTCATCTTCTCATTAGTACCTCCCTCTCTCCTCCTCTTACTCATCTGTTACTGCTTCTAAGGAACAAACCCTTACAAGGAGTTTCTTTCAAGGAGCAGGTCATAGTTCCTTACCCACTCAATCATTGGAACTAGTCTCTCTTCTTCAATCTTCTTTTCTTCAATTTGCTTGAAAACATAGAATACAAAGTATCTAATTGTTATATTAAACAACATACTGTTTCCAGCAAGGATGTGAACTCTATGGTTTGAAATGTCAATTGTCCTGCTGACTTTGCCTGTTCCTGTAGAAATTGCTTTTGCTAGTGGCTACCAGGAGTGGCTTATCTTGATGTTTGCAATAGAGTACAAGCTTTAACATGAGTTTAACATGATCACTGTTCCTTACCAGACAACAAGCTCTCTTTTATTTTGTCTCTTAAAAATAGCACTCTTAAGAAAGTAAAAAAAAAATAGCCCTCTTTTATTGCTGGCTAAAAATGTAAAAAGTTTGAGAACATCCACATTTCAGTTGTAATGGAAAACAATGGTTTTCCTTTCTTTTGTTTCTGGGTCTAGATTGGACAAGACCATCTAGATCTCAACACACTTTCTGAGACTAAGTATATGGAATTTGGCCAGAGCATTTTCCCTCTCTGTGTATCTTTCTCTCATTAGTTTATGTGGTGGTGAAACGGTATATATATTTCAATCTATTGAAATAAAACTACTGAAACCCTTAGCTCATCTTTTTCCACTTGGCTTTATCACTTCTTTGACATAGTTTTCCATACCTACGTTGAAGATGATTAATGAAATAATCAGTGTCTCATTTTCCTCTGGAGTTTTTCCAGATTCCTGCAGAGTTAGAGAATTTTAGTTACCTAAAGGTGTTCTGCAGTGCAAGTCACCACTTGGGAGGTGTGGAGGAAAAACTGCATTGAGTATGTCATTAGAGAGTCTCTCAGATAAAAAGTGGCTCATGGATACAACATAGTGTTACGTTCTTGTTAAGGCTGGCATTTGGGAGCATATTATGAAAATGAGGGGAAATGAGAACTAAATAATAATTCCTTTTTTGGGAAGTCTTCATTTGAATCATATCATACAGATCATGGAAGAAATTTGCCTAAAGAAAAAAATATAAAGGTATCAGATTAGGTAGAAATAAAGCATTTAGCAAGTGCTTACTGTATGTCAGGCAGGCTCTGTGCTATTCCTGGAAATACTAAAACAAACAAAAAGATAGTCCCTGATCTCAAGGAACTTACATTCTGATGTGGGAAGACAATATGTAAAAGGAAGCAGAAAAGGGGTTGGGACAAGGTGGAAAAGTAGAGCCAGGGCTGAGCTGCATTAGCAGTGAGCATGGCTAAAATAGATACTTCCTCAAATGCAAGTTCCAGGGGAAGAATTCATCAACTGGAGGGGAGACTGCAGGGGCGGACAAGGAAAAATTATCCAGGGGGCCAAGAACAGAATCAGAGTAGGAGACAGATTAAAGTAATTTGTTCTGAAAATCTCATTGTTCAGTCACCCGAAATCTTCCTGTATCACAGGATTCAGGGCTAGAAAGGAACATAGAGGACATCATGTAAAGTGACCTCCTCCCCCCCTCCCAATTTTTACAACAGATGAGGCAACTGAGGCACAAAGATGTTATATCACTTTCCCAGAGTATATAACCTTTTCTCATTCTTCTGTTAAGTCTCTGAGGCTGAATCCTCCACTCTACTAGTAATTCCCAGAGGCAGGATTTGAACCCATCTTCCTGACTCTGAGGCCAGCACCATATCCACTACAACAGGGGTGGTCCATTAGGTCCTCAAGATTGGCCCTTCCACTGAATCTAAACTTCACAAACTAGAGTTTATCTATCATCAGGGTTTATAGGTGAAGGGATTATGTGTCTGGAATTTTCTGGGACAGTTCTCATTTCAATAAATGAAAACATGCTTTGAAGGCTTTGTAAAAGCCTTATTGTTCTATCTATAATAACTATATTCTTTTATTTATAAGATATGAATATCTTATATCAAGCTATGCTTCCTAATTTTGTATCTGACAAATCTAATTGCTTTATTCCCAGGGTACAATACAATTCATCAGTAGAAGAGTGTCCCCATGATGCACTTTCCTCACCTTTACCTGACAGCATTCCTCAAGGCTCAGTTGATATGACCCCCTCTGTAGTCACTTAATTATCTTTCTCATTTGTTAGGAGAAAATTCTCCTTCATGTCATCACATATATTTTCATCTTTTTACACGTGCCTCTCCCCACACCCAGTAGAATATAAGTTCCTTGAAGGCAGATACTTTCATTTCATCTTTGCATTTTCAACACCAGCGTAGTGCTTGACCTATAGTAAGTACTTAATCAGTGACTGCTGGATTGGATGGGGATGCTCCGGGCAGTCACTTTTATTTGACAGCATGAGGTATTCACCATCATACTTCATTTTGGTGCATTTTATTGATGCTTCCCCTTAAAAGTGAAGAAAGTGCTAGCAAAAAGGCAGTAGCATCTTGTAGCCAGAGACTTTTTGGGTTCAGTTTCACAAAAGTACCCATATGGTCAGCTGATTGAAGGAAGGTTTTAAACGAATGGAATCTTGCACAATTGCACATCTAGTACCTTTTTTGGTCAGCATGAGAAGTGGCTGGGAAATGCCTTCCATGCATGTGTATTTGGATTGTGGTGGGAGAGAAAGCTGATCTAAAAAGCACTAAATCCTTTCTATTCAAGCATCAGCTATTTTTAAAAAGCTTCTTGAGAAGTGGGAAATATACTCGGAAATCAACTTTAGTCATAAGGAGGGACGAGCATTTCTCCTTTATTCATCCATGCATTCAGTCACAGTCATTCATTCTGGTTTCTCCACATAAGCAAACGCATTTTGTTCTGTGGTTTGAAGGAAGTTCCACACCCCCATCCCACCCGTTACTCACACACCTCTCTCTTACTTCCAACCCTCGGTACAACCTTCTCTATGTGCCTTTGGGCAGAGCATGTGCTACTGAGTATATGCGAACTTAGCTTCCAGCAAAAGAGAATTCGTGAATGGGGGAGGAAGGGAAACTCCGTTTTTATAACTGGTAGCGGTAATTCCTGATAAATTCCCCCCGCACCCGGACCCCGGTCCCCATTACTCCTGGGCATTCAGAACTGGTTTTAATGGTTTTGAATAGAGATCCTTGGCTAAAGCTCAGGGACTACTGGTGCCGGTGGACCGTCACTCCGCCGTCCTCCCCTGCCCATTAGAACTCACTGGGCTGGAGCCCACCAGGATGCATCTCCACCTGTTCTTTCTCCACCGCCTGCCCGTCGGAGCAGGGTTTTCTCATCTTCGGGTTAGTGCGCTCTCTGCCCTAAGTTAGGGCAGCCCAAATTGGGAGCAGAGATGGGTGGAAGGAGAACACAGCCGGGAGCGGCTTTCTGCTCCTTCCTTGCAGTGGGGAGTAGAATTAGGAAGGGAGGGCGATAAAGGGCCAGCTGTCCCGAGAGGGGCCGGAATTAGGTTGAAAGAGACGAAGTTGGCGCCCCTCTTTCCTAATCCGACCAGTGCTTTGGCAGGTAGGAAGAGCCCTGCTCAGTCCTCCAAATCCGGGAGCCTCGGGCGCTACAGTCCCTTGAACGCCAGATGGGGAGGGGCTGCGTCCGAGAAGGGCGGGAGCTGGCGGGGGTGGGGGGGGCTCGCCTTGCCTCTCTGGCGGTTTGGGGGCCGCCTCCTCCACCCTCTTCTCAGAGGAGTTGGTTCACTCTCCCTGGGGACCAAGTCAAGTCATCGTCAACATCTGTTTTGCCACTGTTACCGTCGCTGTTGCCTTCGGGCGGGGAGAAGCCTTGGCAATGCGGACCCTCCAGGGTGCCCTTTGGATGGCACTGTGGGGACTGGCGCGCCTTTGGGCCGGGGCCCAAGCGGGCTGCTCAGAAGTGGGGCGGTGCTGCCCTGGGCGGGACCCCACCTGCTTCGGCCGGGGCTGGAGGCTGGATAGGGTCTATGGGACGTGCTATTGTGACCAAATGTGTCGGCTCACTGGGGACTGCTGCTTCGACTACTCCAGGGCGTGCCCAGGTAGGGAGGTGACGAGCTCGGGACGGGGGCGTGATGTAGCTGAAGAGGGCAGCCCGCAGCCCGGGAGCCTTAGTGCCCCCACCTTCCCTAGGGCACGGTGTGCCTCCACCTGACCAGGGCTGGCCATCCCGCAGTTCTGCCCTGAGCCGTGCAGAGCTGCCAGCGCTGGGGCCCTTCTTCTCTTGAGGCCCAAAGAATTCTCGGATGTGACTCAGGCTCAGAAGAGAGCCGGGGCAGTGCTTCCCACTAACTTGGAGAAGTTCCACTCAACCAGTTGGGGAGAAGTTAGTGACCACCCGGTGGGGCAGTAGTCCTGTAGAACTTTCTGGCGTCACGGTTTGGAGGGCTTGCAGCGGAGGGAGGGGGGGGGGGGTGGAGTGTGAATTGGGGCAAAGGGTGAGCATTAAAAAAAATCTCCTTCCTACATAGGAATGCATCTGCCAGTATACATCGCAATGCCAGGGCTTTGCTTTTGCAAGCGTTGCATCATCATTCTCCTAAAGATTTTCTTTCTCCAAGCGTTTACAGTAGGTACTTGCCTGAGAAATGTGGAGGGTGGGAAGTTCTCTTTTCAATCGAAATAGATTTAGAGCTGAAAGGGATCTTAGAGGCCAAATACTGCTTAGACCATACCGGAGTCAGCATAGTGAGGGGAGAGGATGCTAGAATGAGAGTCAGGAAAGGCAGGCAGGCATCCAGACTGCAATGGCTCTTCTTCTAACATTGTACTGTGATATCTTGGACGAGTTACTGTTTGAGCAGTTTCCTTATCTAAAAAAAGGTGGGCAGGATACTTTCAAGACCTATCTCTCAGGAGCTATGTAAATGTAACTTGTAATTTATAGCAATAGCCAGTTTGTTAATATCTTAGTGGTGCATTTAAAATCGCTTTCCATCTTATCCCCACTGAACTAAATCTTAATGTGATTGATAACACTTGCTGTCTGTATGACGCTGGATCTCTGGTTCCTCCTCTGAAAATGGAGCTTCCTACTAACTCCATCCCTGTGGTTCTACAAATCACTAACCTGCTAAGAGAACCACTTTTCTGGGTTGCACAGGCCTAGTATACACCTTACAGTGCAGCACAGGAATGTGGGTTGTTTGGAGGAGATAGGCATCGTTTCTCCCTATTGCAAAGTGATGCTCCTGTGCTCTTCTCCCAGGAGGCAAGAATCAGGCTCAACATCTATATCATCTCATTCAGTAATTCACTGAAGATGCCTACTACGTGCAGAGTACTGTTTTAGCTAGGTAATATGGTTGCAAAGATAGAATGTAAGCTCTACTCTCGAAGACTTTATGGCCTAATGGAGAGAGAGACGTACACAAGTACCATGACACAACAAAGAGTGAGGTGAATGCAAAGGAGAAATTTAGTCAAAGTGCTCTGAGAAATTTGAGGCCTGAACGGCTTCCTGGAGGAGGTACTTTGAGTTGAGACTTGAAGAAAAGAAAGATTTCAACACACAGAGGAGTAATGCATTTGAGAAATGTAGAATGATCCAAAGAAGGGAGAACAGGAAGAGAATAGAAAGAAGCTCAGAGAGGGACTCACACCAGCAGGGCAATTTTGTAACTTTGTTAAACTTAACGAATACACTTTAAAAAAACTGTAAAGGAACCTCCAAGTTTCACATACAATCCTATTTCCTGTTTCTATTTGTATGTTGAAACATTTATGCTTGTTGATGTTTAAAATCAAATTGAAAAGAAATAATAATTATAATAATAAATAATTATAAGTGCCAGGCACTGTGATAAGCATTTGACAAATACAACATTTGATTCTCACAGCAAGCCTGGGAGGTAGGTGCTATTATTACCCCCATTTTAGAGTTGAAGAAACTGAGGCAAACAGGTAAAGTGACTTTCCCAAGGTCAGATAGCTAGGAAGTACCTGAGGCCGTATTTGGACTCAGTATTTCTGATTCCAAGGCCAGAGCTCTATCTACTGGCCCACCTAGAGTTAAAATAAAAATGTAAGAGAGAGCTCAGAACAAAAATGGGGATGGAGAATAATAATTCACTTTAATTAGAATGTAGAACACTGAACTATCTGATTTATGTAGCATGGAGTGACTCCTGATATGGGAACTGACTCTATCCCATCTTAGTAGATAGGTCTTAGGGAATTGTCTGAGAGACTTACCCGGGGTCACCAGGTGTCAATCACTGGCATTGAACTCAGGTCTTATGACTCCAATCCAAGTACTCCATTCATTTTTATCATGCTGCTTGCATATTAACAAGGGCAGTATGAGATAAAACTGGAAAGATAAGTTAGGGTGAGATGGTTCAGTGATCCAGGAGAGATGAAATAAAGACTAGCTAAAGCCTGAGAAATGGTGATTGCGTAATCATGTTTTTGAGTCACTCCTTATTTTATCCAAGATGTTGCCATCCCTGCATTGGAGTCTCCAGAACATTTCCTGCTCCTAATTAATTCTGCTTTCCTCCTCATGGGCAAGGGCAACCCCCTTGCCCTTTCCATGCTATAATCTATTATTCTCACTGCTGTAGTTCTCATTTTGGAGAAATGGGAAAGAGGTGAGAAAAAGGGAAATGAGGATGGGAATAAGCACTTATTAAGCACCTGCTACATGCTGGGCCCTATGATAAGTGCTTTACAAATATTATTTTATTTGATCCTCACAACAATCCTGTATTATAATCACCATTTTGCAGTTAAGAAGACCGAATCCGACAGAGGTTAAGTGATTTTCCCAGTGTCACAGAACTAGAAGTGTCTGAGGCCAGATTTGAGCTCAGATCCTTCTGACTCCAGACCCAGGGCTCTCTCCACCACACAATCTAGCTGTGTCTGATAAGTGACCTTCTCAACAGTAAGGCAAGCACAACAGTAGAGTTATAACTGGCAAGGGAAGAAATGAAATTCTTTCTAGTTTGCTATTTTAGAAATTAACTATTCTCTGAAGAGTGTCAATAGGAGTAGAAGGAACCATTGTTGTGATATGATACTCCAATGTATACTTCAACAATTCCTACACTTGACATCTTCCAAATTTTCCCATTTCTTTTGAGTGTATGTTGGATTTGTTCCCTTCTCTCTACTCACATGCCTATTGTCCTAATTCAGTCACTTTGCATTGGGATTGTTGTAATGTACTACAAATTGATTCCTCCTGCTTTTAGGCCCTTCTTACTATAATCCATCTACCACACAACTCCCAAACTGTCCTAAGGTACAGTTAAGAGCATGCCATTCCCTTGCTTAACAAACTTAGATGGAGGTGGCTAGGTGGTGCAGTGAATAGAGCACCAGCCCTGGAGTCAGGAAGACCTGAGTTCAAATGTGACCTCAGACACTTAACACAAAAACTAGCCATGTGACCTTGGGCAAGTCATTTAACCCCAATTGCCCTACTTTCCCCCTCCAAAAATAAAAAGAAACTTAGATTTTTTTTTTTTGCTTCTAGGATAAAATTAAATCTCCTTACTTTGCCATTTAAAACTGTCTCTTCCTCCATCAAGTTACCATTTACCTTTCCAGACACGTCATATTATTCCCTTTTCACATACCCTGTTTTCCAGAATAGTCAATGATCTGCTTAACTGAGTTCAGTTTTCCATCTCTGATTTCTGTAGCTAAGCACACTCTGACCCCCCCATACCTAGAACTCTTTTCTCACAATGGTGAGAAAACCTCTCAGAATTCTTAGCTTCTTTCATGGCTCATATGATCATAAATTTAGAATTGGAAGCAAGTTTAGAGACCAGCTTGTCCAACCCCCTCATTTAACAGATGAGGATCTGAGGCAAGTAGATTCTCGTAGAGAATCGACTTGCCCAACATCCCATAGTTGTAAGTGTTTGAGGTAGAATTTTAGTCTCTGACTTCTGATTCCCAAATCCAGTACCCTGCCTGCACTTCAACCCCGCCTTCCACAGCTCAGCCCAAGTGCCTCCTCCTCTATAAGAGCTTTCCTGAGCCAACAAGTTCTGTTAGTGCTCAAATTGTCCTGTTTTTTATTGATATAGGGATTGTCTCCTGCCTCCTCCTTGTACCTTCCCAAGTAGAATTCATTGAGGACTTAGAGACTCTTTGGGTTTGGTGGTGTTTTTTTTTTCAATCTAGTGACTACCATAGTGCCTTGCATATAGTAATAATAAATGTTTATTTAATAATAATAAATTATGTATTGAATTGAATAGTCCTGATGCAGCTTGACCCATATTCAGCTATTTCTACCTATTCAGCTATTTTACTTATTTCGTTCTTGAAGGATAGTGGGCAGTCTCTCTAAGTTGCCCAGCAGATTCAAGATCTAAGGAAATCACTCAGTTGAAGAACATTAAGCAACAAAGAAGACAAAGTGACCTCAAAAATCTCATGACTGTAGTTTGAGATTTTCGCTATACAAATGCAAAAGGTCATTTTTTTCAAGGGTCATGGTTCTATGTACAATTAATTCATTTTAAAATTAACACTCAAAATTATGTATGTTTGCTTTAGTTACTTTCATAACTCAGGGAAAACAACTTATTTTTAGGATATCTTTTTAAGGAAGGATTCTTCCTGAGTTTTATTGGTTTACAGTAAATTTGTGATTTCATTGGTATAGGTAACTCCCTGTGGGGAAACTCCCCCTATACTAGGTCTGAGAGCAGCTCAGGGTACTCTAAGTTAAATTATCACCTGTAAATCCACTAGATTAGAAGAAGGACTTGGCCCCAGTTTGTCTTGATTCTGGGTCCAGCTCTCAACCCCTACAGCATGTTCTTTTTTTTTTTTTTGTACTATTATTTGGCATCAGTTCTCCATTTTTTCTCTGTCTAGGGATTCAACCTCTTTTGTGTAGCTGGAAGACCTGTGGGAATAAATAAATGCCTGTAAGAGATTGAGTACAACTCCCACTGCAGAACTTCAACCCCCCTTCCATGAACATTATTTCCTTCTCTACTTCCTGCTGCCACCAACCTAAACCTGACCCCTAAGGAAATCTGACTTCTTTGGGATTGGGTGCTGGCCAATTTTCCTTTCCTTAATCCAACAAAGACAAAGTCAGGGTTAAAAGGTTTACTAAGGAATTAGGGAAACAAACTGAAGAAAAAGTAATGTGCAAAAGTATCAAACTATGGTATGTTAAAGGCATAATCTTTGCTTTAACCCATCAGATTCTTCCATGGCTGAATTGAAAGAAAGAAGTTTTTATTGACAACTGAAGCTGGGGGTGGGTGAGTAAGGGAGGTGATTTCAGGTTACCTTGTGGAGGGGGTCGTGTTTAGGCCAAAGAGAAAGGATATAAAATACCCTTTGAGGGTTCAATTCAATTCACCTAATATTAATATTTGTTTATGACTGGGTTTGACGCTAGGGATACAAAGATAAAACCAAAACATTCTTCTTGGGGAAAATGACATCCCCACAAATAATTTAATACAAAATGTATGCAGTGTAAGTTTAAAATATTTTTTGGGGGGAGGAACACAGTAACTGATGGGATCAGAAAAGTCTTCTGTGGGAGGTGGGACATGAGCTAGGTCTTGATAGGAGGTAGGCATTCCAAGAAGTAGAGATGAAGAGGGAGAGCATTCAGTTAAGGAAGCTGTTTTTTGGCTTCCTAGAGAGCAATTCTTTACAAGACTCTGGTTACAGAACTCCTACGGTCTTCATATGGTCAACATACAATCCTCATTTTAAGCCTATGAAGGTGGAAAAGTTAGAACAAAGAGCAAATACACAATTCCCAACTTCAGTGTAGAACTTTGAGATAAGTAATAGAGGAGATGACCCTGCCATCTGGAAGTACTCAAGTAAACTCAAGTTCTTAGTGAAAAAATTCTGAACAACTGTGTGTAGGGGAAAATTCTTGTTAGTGGTGGATAAGAGGAAACCAAAGCCAGAAAAGGATTTTTGTCTTAAGCATATCCACAATCCCTAAACATCCTCTCTTAATATCTTCACAAGTTTCAGAAAGCTCTGTTAAGAGAAAAAAAAAGAAAGTAGGCTTTAAGCATATTTTAGAATAATTTTTCTTGAACTCAACAGTTATTGACAAATATGAACATTTCCAAATTAGAAAAAAACAACTTAAAGAAGATTACAGATGAAAGTGCAATGGTTTTTTAAAAATATACTTCAACTTTCACATGCTTGTGCCACCACTTCCCTTATTGTCTGTGCTCTCTTCTGAGAAAACAGACGTTTAGGAAGATTTCTTATCAGTATGTTCTTTGGGCTCACAGATAAAAGTCCTGCTGTGACTTTTCTGACAGGGGTCATCAGGAAGATGGCAACTGAAGAGAATTGGTTTAGCTTCACTAATTTATATTTTTCATTATTCCTTTAGATAATATACATAAGCAATATTGTGTAATATACTACAGCATACCTGGACAGAAAGTAAATAGATGAAGAGTTTGGGAAATAGAGCACAAGCCTGGAAAAGAAGGATGATATAGTAGTAATGATAGTGGACTTCAATTATCTGTACATCTGGAGATCTCTCTCTGACAGAAGCAGAGCTAATGATTTCTTGGCTCACCTTAATGATAATTTTATCCATCAAAAGAGGTGGGAAAAGTCAGCTATTCTGCTTTGATTCTCATCAATGAGGGAGAACTGCTTGCTGAAGTTAAAATGATAGTACCTTGAAGGGGGAAGTAGCCATTCCATCTTAAAATTTGTAAAACTGAAGGAAAGAATATCTGAACATAGTTTAATCTCCACCCTAAATGTTAGGAGATCAGTCATCAAAGCTTTCAGAGAAAAGATAGTTAGATCCCATGGATTAAAATCGTGTAGGAGTAGAAAGCCCAGGAGGGAGGGGTTGGAGGTTTCAAGAATGAAATTCAGAAGACACAAAGAAGAACAATTTTGATGTAGAGGAAAAGGGAAAATGGTTGAAAAACATCAGTGTTGGACAATTTAGAATTATAAAAGGCATATAGAGCAGACAGAAAAAAAGGTAGGGAATGGAAAAGGAATACAAAAGTATGGCAAAGTGTCTGGGACACTAAAAATGAGGAATCGTTGTTGAGTTGTGTCCAACTCTTTGTGACCTATTTAGAGTTTTCTTGGCAAAGGTACAGGAGTGGTTTGCTATTTCCTTCTCCAGCTCATTTTACAGATGAGGAAACTGAGGCAAATAGGGTGGGTCACACAACTAGTGTCTGAGGTTGGATTTGAACTCAGGTCTTCCTGATTCCAGGTCTGGGGCTCTATTCGTTATTCCACTTAGCTACCCCAAGAAATCCCCTAGAAGAGTTAAGGACCAAAAAAGGGCAGGTTTATTTATTGCTGAATTTGGGACATGAGAAGATAAAAAAAATGATGGAGAGAATGCCAATTGGGGGTAGATTAGACAATGAACAATGGACAATGGAAAGAAGGCTGAGCTGTTTCTGCCCATTTTGCATCTATTTTTCCTGCCAAGGAGAATGATCTTTGGACTAAAAAGGACAGAATGAAAAAAATAGCTAATAAAGAGTTGAAACTCAAGATAAGTAGGGAGATAGTAAAAGCATCTAACTGCCCTTGAAAGTTTGTCACCAGAGAAGTACATCCCAGGGTACTGAAAGAACTAGTGGGTATGATGGTTGAGCAATAGATATTTGAACAATTATGAATAATGGGAAAAAGGATGCAGGACTGGGGAAAGGTAATGGTTGCTCCAGTTTTCAGAAAGGAGAAGAGTATGAAGCTTTTGAGATTTAGACCAGTGGGCTTCACTTCTGATTTCTTACAAAATTCTAGCATGTGGTGAATTGCTTTCTAGGAAAAGGAAGCTGGTATCATAAAGAAATAACATCACTTCAGCAAGAACAGGTGATGGCAGCTAACTTCGTTTTTTTCATGGTCAAGGTAGTTGTCGTGATAAGGTCACTGATATTAGCTATGGTCTATTAAGATTTTATTAAGGAATTTGAAAATGTGTCTCATATTATCCTCATGGTTAAAATGGAGAAATATGGGCTACCAGACTAGTTAGATGAATTTGGATGTAGTTGGATAGCGGAACCTAGTAATTAATTCCTAATGTCAGCTTAGATAGGTCCCTATAGTAGAGTAACTCAGGTATTTCTCCCGGTCTTATGCTGTCAATATTTTCATTAATGACTTGGAAGAAGGTAGAATCGATGGTATATTTTCAAAATTTGCATAAGACCCAAATTAGGAGCAATAGCTAACTCATGAGTTAGATGAGAGAGGATCTACAAAGCCTTCAATAGGAGTAAGATATATGACAATCTAAACACAAGACATTTAATAGAAAGAAATAGAATGTAGTCTTACACCTGGGCTTTTACAAATGAATTTTACAAGTTCAGTATGGGAGAGGCAGGGTTAGATAGCAGTTTGTCTGAAAAAGACCTGGTGCTTTTAGTGGATGTAAATCACAATATGAATCAGTAGAGGGACAGCCCCAAATGAATTTCATCTTTAGCTACATTAAAAAAGGTGTAGTATCTAGAATAAAGGAGATAAAAATGCCACTGTACTCTATCCTGGTCAGATTTCATCGTGAGTTTTATATTCAGTTCTGGGAGGTATATTTTAGGGAGGACATTGAGAGGCTAGAAAGCATACAGAAAGGGGAGTGGATTGATAAAGTCCCTGAAATCATACGGTAACAGGATTGGATGAAAGTTAGAGGGGAATGAGAAGCACTGGCTTCATGTAGAAAAGCTGTCATGTGGAAGAGGGATTAGGTTTGTTCACCCTCCAGGGCAGAACTAGGAGTAAGAGGTGGCAGTTGCAAGAGAGTCAGATTCAATTGTCAGTTCAATTCATTCAGCATTTATTAAATACCTACTATGTACCAGGTATTACACACTAGGCTTAGAGGATACAAAGAAAAAAAAAAATTAAAGCAATCCCTGCTCTTGGAGCAGCTGGATAGAGTGCCAGGCCTGGAGTCAAGAAGACTCAAAATCTTGCTGAGTTCAAATCTGGCCTCAGATACTTACTAGCTGTGTGACCTAGGACAAGTCACTTAATCCTGTTTGTCTCAATTCCCTTATCCATAAAAATGAGCTGGAGAAGAAAATGGCAAACCACTCCAGTATCTTTGCCAAGAAAATCTCAAATGGGGTCACGAAGAGTTGTATGCTACTGAACAACAACAATTTCTGCCCTCAAAGACCTTATAGTTTTCTGGGGGGAGGGAATATTACCAAAGACAAGTATATATATAAAATAAACATAAGATAATTTTTTTGGGGGGGACTGGTTGAGATAAGAACTGTGAAAATTTGAAAAGGCTCCAAGTGGGTGGAAACTAGTGGTGAGCTTTGAATGAAGCTAGGGTTTCTAAGAGGCAGAGGTGAGGAGAGAAGGCACCTCAGGTGTGAGGGACAATCTGTGTGCAAAGACTTGATGATGGGAAATGAATTATCTTGAGTGGAAAAAAGCAAGTAAGCACGTTGAACTTGTATATAGAGTACATGGAATGGGGGAGGGACAGAGTGGGGAGGAGGAATAATGGAAATATGTCTGGAAAGATAGTTTTGGAGCCTGAATGTGAAAAGTTTTAATTGCTATAAAGAAGATTTTATATTTTTCTCAGAGGCAATAGGGAATCACCAAAGCTTGAGCAGAATGATGTTGCAGTCAGACTTGTGCTTTAAAGGAGTATCAATATGTTAGCTGTGTGGAAGGTGTATTTGTAAGGTGTAGGGTTAGAAAGAGAGACTGAGTGCAGTTAGGAAGCTATTACAATATTCCAGCTCAAAGATCATGGGGACCTAAAGAAGGGTGATAGCCATGGGAATGGAGAGAAGGCGGAAGATAAGAGAGAAATTTTGGAGATAGAATTTACAAGGCTTAATGTAAGGGAAAACTTCCTAACAAGGTGAGCTATCCAGATGTGGAATGGTCTGTCTCACAAAGGAGGTTGTCTTTCAGTAGACACCTTTAAGGAAAGGATGGACAACCATTTGTGGAGCACTTACTAGGGGGAGTTCTTATCTAGGAGGTTTTCAGTGCTGAGATTGGGGAATCTGTGAGTCTAAAGCTACATTACTTGCCTTCAGTATATAGTGAGGGCTCAAATCTTGTCATACTGTTCAGTTAAGTGGCCTGCAGTCTGAAAGATCTGAGTTCAAATTTAGACATTTACTAACTGTATCTAGCTTCTGTCTCCCTTATTTTGCTCAACTGTGCATGTACTTCCCAGGGCCATGAGGACCAGATGAGATAAGATTTGTGAAGTGCCTAGCACTGTGCTTTGTCACTTAGTAGGAGCTTAATAAATGCTTGTTTACTTCCTTTCCTTCCCATGATCTAGTTCAGGGGACAGTTATTTCAGTCTGCACAGCTACCTTACTATTGAAAAGAAACAGGATCAGAGTATGACTTGGGGGAGGGAATAAGGGTTTCTAGCTAGGCAGGACCCTGAAGATCATGTAATCCAAAGTTTCTGTTTTACTGATGGGGATAATGAGCCTTAGAGAGTGAAGTGTCTTACTCAAGGTCATGTAGCTAGTAAATGGCAGAATCAGGATGATAATTCAGGTCTTTTAGCACCAGAGCTAGTAAATTCCCTGGGTTTTCTGTTCTTTTTTTTTTTTCCTCCTGGATGCCTCCTCAAACAGGTGTTTCTGCCTTCTAGTAGATAGACAGTGCGTGTGTGTGTGTGTGTGTGTGTGTGTGTGTGTGTGTGTGTGTGTGTGTGTGTGTGTGTGTGTGTGTTGGGGGGAATGCTAGTTAAGACGTTTGTTATCATTTGCAACTTCGGGGTATTGAAAAAAAGTAACCTCTCCTGTGAAACAACTTGCCTTTATTTCTGAAAACTCATTCTTAAAAAAAATCCCACAAATATTTTTTGATCTGAGTTTGCAGTTTGTGAGAATACCATCAGTCAACCTCTAGCACCATGAGCTGGGAGGGAGGCTTTCTCTGAACCCAACTGGCACCTTCATGTCTGCGTTTTTAAATGAACACAACATTTATACAATAATTCATAATGTCAACTTGTAATTTTTCTTAGTCATTCCACACAATAAGTCTTAGTGCTAACTCACCATTGTTATTTATAGCCCGCCTTATTTAGACAGTAGAGCTAAAGCTAAGGAAGCCAGTGGGAGGCAGGGTTCACTGTTTTGTGGCCTGAGAGACCACACATCTCTGAATACAGAACATAATGGTATGGATTCTCCTATTTCAGGTCCGGCAAGGTACCACCTAAAGAGAAGGCAGAAAATTGTTCATTTACTCCTGATTATAGTTGAGAGAGGCAGAAGAATGAAGTAGTAATAGATCACATTTCTTCAGCTCTTTGTTTTACAATTTTCCTCACAACAAGCCTGTGAGGAGGAGTATACTGAGACATGTTTAACAGCTGGCTGTGGGGAGGTGGGGGAAAGGAAATGTGCTGTAACACACACTTTTAATCTACATTATTAACATTTTCCCCATCATTTCAAGAAATGATAATAGCTAACGCTTATATAGCATTTACTATGTGTGAGGTACTACACTAAACACTTTACAATTTTTATTTCATTTGATTCTCACAACAACCCTGGGAGGTAAGTGTTCCTATTATCTCCATTTTACAGATGAGGAAACTGAGGCAAATTGGGGCTATTGGCTTGCCCAGGATCACACACAGCTAGTATGTGTTGGAGGCAGGATTTGAATTCAGGTCTCCCCTACTCCAGAACTCTGTACAACTATGCCATTTAGCTGCCCCAAGTCTAGAAAATCAACAATAAATCAAGCCCTTATTTGTAACATTTGCTGATTTTCATGGTATAAATATTCATACTAAAAATTCAACAATCTACTCTCTAGAGCCATTTGAACTGGCTCCAGCACACATCTGGGCTCAGGCAACACATGTGTTATCCACATTTACAGCCAAGGCATGGAGAATTGTAGTGATTTGTCCATGGTTGCATGTTGACTAAGTGTCAAACCCAAACTGACCTATATCTGATTCTGACTGGTACTCTTTTCACTTACCTCATTCTGCCTCATCTCTCTTCAAAGGGAAATCATGCCTGACGAATTTATTAAAAATTCTTTTTGAGGAGGTAGGAAGGAGAAATCACCTACATTCCATTTGGGGAACTACACAATGTTTTCAATGGCTTTAAACTATTTAGAACAATGTAAATTACAAATAGGGTGTGCTGGTAAATGTTTAACAATCTCTTCACCAAAAACCCATGATAAACTTTTAAGTCTAATTTGAATTATTGCCATTTTTGCCATCACTTTATTAGTTTAGACAATCAACAAAAGTATAAATCATGTCCTGATTTGTGGCATTTGCTAATTTCTGAGGTATAAATGCTCACACTGAAAATTTAACAATTGACTGCCTCAGTTCCTCATCTGTAAAATGAGCTATGGAAGGAAATGGTAAACCACTCCAGTATCTTTGCAAGAAAACCCCAAATGAGGTCATGAAGAATTGGACATTACTGAAAAATGACTGAATAGCAGAACAAAGAGGAATAGGAGGATACACAGTGTATATAAATAGTCTGTAGCCTCTTCCTAAAAATGCTTTTGGTTCAAGAAATGGTGCAAAAGGAGGTGGGCTGGTCATATGTTGACAATGAGAAATCTCAGATGGACAACTCTTACAATAAGTTGGTAGCCCTGAAGTACTAAAAGAAAGAAGAGGGTTCCAGACCTAGAATGGGTCTTACAGATGATATAGTCAGGGGTGTCAAAGTCTAATAGAAACCCTGAGATTCAGTCTATTGAGTTAGAAAACCACAACATAACTTTTTTGTTGTTTCATATTTTTACTTATTTTGTTAAACATTTCCCATTTATTTTTTAATCTGGTTCTGGTCTCTTTGCTGGCAGCAAGTTTGATACCTCTAATTGAGTTCAATCCCTTTGTTTTACAGATGAAGAAACTGAGGTCCAATCAGACTAAGTGGCTTAGCCCAAGGTCAGTCAAGTGGGCAAAAATGGCAGAATCAGGATTCAGACCCAAGTCCTCTTCCTTCAGATGGGATTGTTTTAGTTCTCCCCCCCCCCCCCCGCCCCAGCTGTGCTGCTACCAAAAGAAGGCCTTCTGTGTACAGAGAGATCCTGTTGGGAGGATCTCTAGGGATACGCGGACAAAAACAGCATGGAACAAGAAAGCATGGCAAGTGACAAAGTGAGATCTGTCTAGGCTGAAGAGCATTATTATTTCTGAGAATCATTAAAAACATCAGAAGGCTATGGATTTGGGATGCCTTGATTTGAGAGTTTTTTGTGATACAGATAGAACTGAGTTAGAGATAGAAAACAATGGGGGGAGGGATGGGTAATGTCTTAGTTTTGTCCCTAGCAAGGTTTGTTCTTTTTTGCATATTTTTGTCTTAAGTAGATTTTTTATTATCTGCTAACAGGGCATTACTTCTATCTTTGAAATTCTCCTACCCTTTGGCACTTTTCTTCCTGTATTCTCCCTGGTATATTGGAAAAAGCCTTCGATTTAGGGTCAAAGGACCTGAGTTCAAATCCTAGCTCTGCTACTTACTATCTGTGTGCTCTTATGTAAGTCATTTAACCTCTTTAGATCTTAGTTTTCTCATCTGTAAAATGAGGCATTGGACTAGATTACTTCCTCAATAGGCAGCTTTCAACCCTAAATCAATCCAAGAAACTTTACTCCCCCTAGTCTTTAGTTTATTTTTTTTTAATGTTGATTGATTAAAATTCACTTGTTACTAAAATTCTTCATACTTGGAAGGAGCCCTAAATCCTCTTCATTTTTTTCTGAAGTCAAAGTCATGGTGAACAGCAACTTCATTTCTTCTTTTATTTCTTTCTCAGTGTCCCTCAAGGTCCAACAGCAGTACTACTTCCTCCCTGGAATCTTTTCTGCTTCCTTCTACTGGAAGTGATTGCTTTCATCTCAGGCTTGTCATAGAACTTTGGATCACAGCCTAGTATTTAGCACATTCTGTCTTATGTCCTCTCTGTGTGTGTGTGTGTGTGTGTGTGTGTGTGTGTGTGTGTGTGTGTGTGTACCTATCCTATTCCCCTGAAAAACTGTAAGTTGTCTGTGGGCCAGGACCATGTCTCATTTGCTCTTTGTATGACCATTGCTGTACATAATGCCTTGCATTTAGCAGATATTGGCTGAAATGAATTTTTATGGAAACTGGTGACCTTGCTTTCTGGTATCTGTTGAATCTATAATCCCTGGCTGTCAGCAAAGCCCCCCAAATTCCTAGGATAACCCAAAGGGATCAAATTTTAACTGAGTTTTCAGAAACTGGGAGAGTGCAGTTAACTTGTAGTGATGACAATTCAGAATATCATGGAACAGACAAAATGACTTGTCAGGTTTCATTAGTAACTAGTGAAAAAGAAATGGATGCCAAGAATGCTGAATTTTAAGAGAACCTTTGGAGGGATTTATAGAGATGTGAGTTAAATTGAATGGGATAAGCATCAGAGGAAAGGGTACTGAACAGTAATGCATTAGATTTAAAATGAGATTGTTGTCATGCAGCTGTAATTATGTATGATTCTTAGCATTCAATCCATTTAGAATCTTTATGCTTCTCCTCCAGCTCTCCCCACAAAAAACTAGTCCTTATTTGGCTAAAAGAAATTGTAGTCAAAATAATCAAAAACACAAAAATAAATCAAGAATAGATTATTATGTTTTATTATATGCAGGAAGGGAACAAACATTGTGTACAAATCTTTCAACTTGATGTTTGGGGATTACCTTTTTATTTGTAATGATTTTCAAATGAATATATTCAATTTGTATCTCAGTTAAATCTCCTAAATATTGTATTTCAAAGTCCAAGAAACTTTCTGAATCTCTTTGATGGGTCTTTTAAAGTCATGGATTTTAAGCAAAACAGGAAGCCTCATTCTGCCAAGTTCGAACCTGAAGCAACAGTAACAATGATAGAAAACAGTAACTTGCAGTTTAGATTGCCTTTCCATCCAGGGACTTTAAACGACTTTGGAACCAACCAGATGAACTAAACAAAAATTTAAAGGTGAACCGAAATTTTTGAAAAAGTTTAGAATCTTAAATAGATTCGAAAAGCAGTTCTCATTTTCATCTTAGTTAGGGGCTTATTCCATGTATCTACGTGATAAGGATAAGTTGAGAGAAAGACTTAAGGGAAAGGAGGTGTGACTATCTAGGGAGTTTTGAAACTGAAGGATTTAAGCTGGAGAATAAAGGAAAGAGGATGAAGTTGAATGTACCCCCCAGGGTGCTGATAAGGTAAAGGGAGTGACAGCTTTCATGTTGAGGGACCCCCAGGTAGTTGCTACAAGAAAGTAGAAGAACTGAAGATCTTGATTCTGGGAAAATATGGTGAAAACGAAGAATTTGAGAATGAGCTCTTTGAAGTAGGTGTTGCCTTTCTTTCTGCCAGGGCAAGTACTTGTTATCTATGCTCAAAGTTCAGGTTGGCCTTCCTCCCAGAAGAGAAGAGAAAGGGGCTTAAGAACATTTGTTCACTTTCCAGGTTATCAGGAAAACCAAGTGTTCCTTGAAAAAACAGAAGGTGAGAGGTCATTTGGTAAGGGAAGAGACAAATAGTGATAGTTGGTGACTCCATGCTGAGGGATTCCAAAGCAGCTCTTTGCCAACCTGACAAAGCCAACAGAGAGCTCTGTAGTTTTTCCTGGGAATGTATGAAAGATATGATGTATGATCTCCCAAAATATCCAGTTGTATGCCACTCACTCCCCAGATGCAGTGATTCACGTAGGTGAAAGTGATAGCTTCCCAAGTACAAGAGAGGGGAGGCATGGCTAGACTGCAGTTTGTATGAAACAAGAATGAACTCTGCAGGCTCCATAATGATATGGCATTCACAAAAAATCACAGCAGTCTTTACTTTGCAAACCTGAAAGCGCTATATAAATGCCAGTGACTAGTATTGTTGTCATCATTGTCATTATTACTATTAGTATTCTTTATGTCATTTTAAATCCTGAGGGAAATAAATCTGAAAACCAGAAGGATCTCTTAAAAATCTTTTCTTAACCATTAAGTTGGCATAATGTATTTTGAAAAAAATCAATGATATTTGACCTTGAAATCCCAGTTTGTGACTGCTTGAGAACATCTAAAAAGGATTCAATAGCAAATTTGGTAAACTGACCTCTCAGCCTTTGTAGAGGAACATGATATTTGACCTTATATGTTTCATCAAGTGAATGGCGAAATAGAATCTATCTGTGGGAAACTGGGAGTAGCCAGCCTTCTGCCCACGGGGGACAGTACTCTTATCTCCACATTGTTCAGGTTAGTTCTAGGAAACTTTTGCCAACCATAGAAATTTGTCTCTTTTTTTTAACCTGCCTTGAAAGGTCTTGTCTTATTTTGGGTAGACCAAATGCTAAGGCATTTCTAGAAGTCAAGGTTATAGTCTGAGGTTCTCTTAATATCTGATAACATATTACATGGAAAAAGCTCTGAACTAGGAAGACCTGAGTTCATGTTCTGGCTATGCCAATAACTTGTAATACTTGAATCTTACTGACTTTCAGTTTATTCATCTGTAAAATGAGGGAGTTACACTAAATGATCTCTAAGGTTCTTTCAGCTCTAGTATTCCATACCTCTATTAGTTCTCAGTGATAGGTACTGAATCTTCTGGGATGGGCCTGCTTTAGGCTAAGTCTTCTTGGATCAGCTTCATACAGATCAAGGCTGAACCTTCTCTAGGACAGCATTTATTTTTTTCAATGGACCCTAAAATCCACTTTTGGATTTTGAGAGAAGAGTCCTTGCAGGTTCACCATCTATCATTAATGAACAGAGCAGGTTTACCAAGTCTGGTGCATTGTGATATTCTGATGTCTGGTATGTGTTGTAATATTAGACAAACATAGTTCCTAGGAATAGTTGTGAGGGCAAGACAAATAGAAACAATCTGAGGACTTGTATGCTACCTTTTCAACTGGATATCAGCCAAAAACAAATTTAGAACTTTAAATCCTACATTAGAAAAGACAATGGGGGGCAGAGCCAAAATGGCGGCATAGGAGCAGCAACATATTGCAGCTCTCACATAGCCACCCCAAAATACCCATAAAATATGACTCTAAACTATCCTAGAACTCCAAAATGCACACAAATATACTTTCCACTAAAGTCAGCTCAGCTATGAGGAACCATATCAGCACTGTGAACCAAAACCAGCCTGGCCTGAAACTGGGGCTGTGTCCCGGAGGCGTTTGAATGAGAGGAGCCGAGCCCCGGCTGGAGCTTCGGGTGAGCGGATTGGCGGCAGCTGCGGCAGGATCCAGAACTAGATCAGTGGGACTTGCGAGGGCGTGGGAGAAAAGCGGGTCTGGCTGAAACGCCTCCAGGTCTGAGAAGCAAAAGGCAGAGGTTCTGCACCCGCCTCCACATTACTGCTTCAGTGCTCTCAGCCTGCAGACTGCAGGGGGAACAAGCAATCGTTCAGAGGCCAAGTGCTCTCGCGTTGAGCAGCCTGGATCCAGATCACGGTCTTGGGCTTTGGTCCTGTGGTCCTTTGTCCTTCAGTGAGCCGGAAGTGGGGGAGGGACCCAGCAACTCCCTGAGAGCTCTGGCAGCTGGGAGGACCCCAGCGATTTGGGACAGAGCTTTCCCCTCTAGAAGCAGAGCTCCACAGAGAGTAAAAAAAAAAATCACGGACTGACCAACCATGAATAAGAATAAGCATAAGAAGCAAAGTAAGAACAGCAACCAAACCCTAGATTCCTTCTTTGGG
>CM053580.1:367389617-367419697 GCA_028627135.1 Pseudochirops cupreus
ATTATTATTATTATTATTATTATTATTATTAACTACATCCAACTGGAACTTGAGATACACAGGCACTGTGGTTGGGAGATCCATTGTGTCCTACTGGAAAGTCAGAGGGGTGAGGGGGGAAGACATAGGAGAGAATAGATTAGGGGTGGGGGGATACACTGGGATGGCTGTTTTGGAGCAGTGGGTAGGGGAAAGATGGGGAGAAAATTTGTAACTCAAAATTTCGTGGAAATGAATGATGTAAACTAAAATAAAATAAAAAATAAAAGAAAATTATGACTTCATAAATATATCCATCTTGATCCCAAGTTAAAGATTGCTTATAGAAATTATACCTTCTAGATTTGTAAATATAAGAAATTCCATCTTCTCATTAAAGAACTTGGAGCAGAAATAATGGAAATGGGAATTTTAATTCTATGGTTACTGCTACATTTCCTTTAAACAATCACAACACTCAAAGAAGCTAAATCATAGATCTGGTTGTGAGAGTAGAAGTAGCAGATAGCAGCTTACTTCTCCTCAAATTGCTGCTTTAGAATCCCTGAAAACTAGAAGGCCAAGATAATATCGTTACTGCAATCAGAGTTGGGGCCCATTGTATATAAAAAGGATAGTTAGAGAACCATATTTATTTCCAGAAACTGATTTGATACTGTAAAAATGTAGTGGAGACAAACTCAAAGACTTTCAGTATGCCTTACTTCAGCCTTCCTAAGGCTTCAGCTGACTATACAGAATGTCTTATAAAATTCTAATTTGATTAAATAACACGATTTATGTGTGGGCTCTCATTTTCCTTTCCTATTATGGATATTGATTTAAAATCATTCATTTAGATAACCATTTGATGTTAAACAGGAGGAAGTGAGATAGGTAGTAGAGATTGATTAGCTCTTCTTTTCAGTTATTCCCATCCACCTAAAATTACATTAATTAATGAAAATTAATTCAGAAGGATTGTCAGAGGCCATCTACTAGAACCTATGACTCAACAAGATTATTCCCTACAACATATCATATGCAGCCGTCAATCACTCAGTAAACATTTATTGGGCACCTACAATGTTTCAGAAATTGTACTAGATATTGAAGATATAAAAATGTGGTATGTTTTACTCTAGCTCCAGGAGGAAGGATGCTTTCTTCTTTTTTTTTTTCCTTTTTTTTTGGAGGGCAATTGGGGTTAAGTGACTTGCCCAAGGTCACACAGTAAGTATTAAGTGTCTGAGGCTGAAATTGAACTCAGATCCTCCTGATTCCAGGGCCAGTGTGTTATTCACCGTGCCACCTAGCCGCCCCAATCACTGCGCCACCTAGCTGTCCCTGAAGGATGCTTTCTCTTGGAGACAAAGCATATCACAGGACCTTACATTCTTCTAGGGAAATATGACATGTTCACATACAAATAAATACAACATATATGGAATAATGATAGGAACTGGACCTATGATTTCACTGGCAAAGGGAACTTCTGGACGAAGTTACAGACAACATAGGCGTGACTAATGTAGGATTTATTTTGCTTATTATTTGCTTGTTTTTCTTTCTCAGTAGGGAAGGGATTGTGGGAAGGAGAAAAATCAGAATTGGCAATAAAATAAAATTGAATTAAGAAAAAAAGAAAGTCATGCAACAAGCATTTATTAAGAGTCTATTATATGCCAGGTTTTGTGCTAAGCTCTGGGGATTAAAAAAAGATGCAAAAGACAGTCCTTGACCTCAAAGAACTCACGATCTGATGGTGAGGTGGGTGAGATGGGGGAGTTGTTCAGCAGACAAACTGAAGCAAGCCAAAACATTTGATCTTGGGGGTCAGCTCACATGTAGATGCCTTGGAGAAGCAGTTTTGGCATAGATTTGTGTTAAACAAACCTAGACACTTTGAAACCTGCTCTCATTTGCATCATCTTTGTTTATGCCTTTAAAATGTTTACGGACTTCCAAAGACCTGTTGGATTTCCAAAGACTTTTGGTGCCTAGAATTCTCAAAACTTCAGTTACGTTAGAAAGACAAGTCTTTCCTGTTTCAGTCCCAAGGTATAGCAGATTCAAGACAATGATTTACAAAACCTAGATGTTTGAAGGCCTGCTCTGGCCTTTGCATCTTCTTTGTTAATGCCTTTAAAAATGTTAATTGACTTCCCAAAGACCTGATAAACAGCCCCAGATTCTTGGAGCCTAGAAATCAGAAGTTTTGGTTGTATCTGAGTTACTTACAGGATGTAGTAGACTATGGTAATGATAAAACTATGATAATATCCCAGGATGTGAAAAACAGTCTATTGATGAGAATACTTGAATCTTTGTCCTTTGGAGCTTTAAAAACCTTGTTCAAATCATCATTAAATGGAGCTCATGGTTCTTCCTTGGACTACCCACATGGCTTAGTCTCTTCTTCTTTTTCACATCTCTGGTCATGTTTAATGCTGGACATTAAGCAAGCTCTCAACAACAAACAATTTATATAAACTGTATCTAGAATAAATAGGAAACGATTAAAAGAAGGAAGGCACTACAATTAAAAGGGGTTGAAAAAGGCTTCCCATATAAGATGGGATTTTAGTTGGGATTTGAAGGAAACCATGAGGCTGAGATGAAGAAGAAGAACATGCCAAGCTTGGGGGATAATCAGAGAAAATACCTGGAGCAAGAGATGAAACGTCTTGTTCATTGAACAGCAAGGAGGTCAGCGTTACTAGATTGAAGAATACATGGAGAGGGAAAAAGATGTAAGAATGCTGGAAAGGTATGTGTCTGTGGGGATAGGTCATGAAGGGCTTTGAATTCCAAACGGGATTTTATACTTGATCCTAGAGCTGAAAGGGAGTCACTAGAGTTTATCAAGTGAGGAGTGACATGGTTAGCCCTGTGCTTTAAGAAAATTGTTGTGGTTGTTAAATGGAGGATGAATTAGAGTAGGAAGTGACTTCTATGGTAGGCAGATCCGCCATCAGGTTATTGCAGTACAGCAATAATGATTATGAGGGTCTGCTCCAAGGTGGTAGCAGTTATCAGAGGAGAGATGTTGAAAAGGTGAAATTGTTAGGCCTCAGCAACAGATTGGATATGGGTAGTGTAAGAGTGAGGAGTCAAGGCTGACAATTGTAAGGTGATGAGGAAGTGTAGTCCAAATCTATCATTCACCTTAAGCTAGGATAATGGGGAAGACTCAATCTTGTTTACTAAAAATCTTTCTCTGGAGTAAGTCAATATATTTGATTCTTGGGGGTCAGTTTCTATATAGATGTCCTTGATGAACCTGGCTTTGCCCCCTCCCCCCCCCTTGAAGCCTGCTCTTGAGAGCATCCTTTGTTATGTGAATGACTTAATTGACTTTCCCAAAGACTTTTTGGTGCCTTGATAACAAAGCCTGATCCAGGAATCAGATAACCTTGATAATGTGCTCTAATGAGGACCCTTCCCAGACTGTGGCTTTGTTAAGCTAGCTCCTTGGGCCCCCTTGGGCTACACTTAGAAGGACCTTTAATTTGTGATCTTGAGATCAAAGCCTTTATCCCCAGACTTTAGGCACCTAAAGAACATATTCCTTATCAAATTTTCCATTCTGTGTTAGTTCCAGACTAAAGATAAATGATAATACCTAGATAACATATTCCTTTTCAAATTGTGTTACTTCCAGGATATAACAGGCTAAAGACAATGATAGTAAAACTTGAGTCCTTTTTTTCTTTTGTATCATTTGCTCTATAAAAAACTTGTTCAAAAAATCATTAAATGGAGTTCCTGGTTCTTCCTTGAACTACCCACATGGTCTGGTAATTTCTTATTCACATCTCCGATCATGCTTAAGTGCTGGCCACTGTGCAGCCCACAGCATTTCTCTTTCCAGTAAAAGAGGTATAAATTTTGGAAAGACTTTGCTAGCTACTTACACATAAAAAAGGCAGGACTGTGTCCAGACTAGGGGAAGATTAGGAAATTGGTCCCAGGATGAGATTTTGTGTTTATGCTTTCCCCTATTCCCTCATTTGCATAGGAAAACAGGAATGGTTTTCTATTTGAGAAATTGTGTGACTCTAGGTTCCAAAAGTCATTAGCAGTTTTTTGGGAAAGCTGCTTCTAGGGCAGGGGCTAATATTTTAACCTGAGGTACACTGACCTCTAAAGGGATTATACAAGATTTCAGGAGGTACATGAGCTTGGATGGGAAAAATATCATTTTTGGGGCGGTAGGGGGAAATACACCTTTATTTTTCACAAACCTAACTGAAACTTAGCATTTCCTTCAATTACTTAAAAATATGATTCTGAGAAATGGTCCATGGGCTTCATAAGACTGCCAAAGCAGTCCATAACACAAAAAGTTTAAAATCTGTTGTCCTAGGGAGAATGCTGATTAAGGGTAGCATGACTTTCTGAAAACATTGTGTAAGACATAAAGAATTTCCACCCCCAAACAAGAATATGGTCTCAGTTGAAGAGGCAAGATTCCGTGACTAGGAAACACTGTTCACTTAAGCCTGAAAGTACCAGGTATCTGGGAGTGGTTCTGCTCTGTGTTGGAAAGAGCTTGGCAATCTGCTGTTGAGATGAAAAGGTCATTCTAGCCAAGACTGAAAAGGAAAAGACAGTGAGTGACTGGGAAGGTAATTTTTCCCCCACAGAAAGGAATTTCACAAGTCTGATAGCTGAATGTTTCAAACATAGATGTTTTCTATAAAAGAGTTGTAGCTATGAAAAAAGCATATAAGTTTTAAGGTGAAATTCCATGGAAGGACAACTAGGTGGTACAGTGGTTAGTGTGTTGGGCCTGGAGTCAGGAAGACTCATCTTCCTGAGTTCATATCTAGCCTCAGACACTTACTAGTGTGACCCTGGGCAAGTCACTGAACCTTGTTTGCCTCAGTTCCTCATTTGCAAAGTGAGCTGGACAAGGAAATGGCAAACCACTTTGCCAAGAAAACCCCAAAAGGCATCATGAAGAGTTGGACTTGACTGAAAAAGAACTACTAAACAACAACAAGGAAGAGCCCATTGTTCTTTTAAGGAAGAAGTAATACTCCATATCGGAATCCAGATGTAATCAGAAGCTTTACTTTATATGGGACCAGAAGCTGGAAGCAGAGAAAACTACAACCAAATGCCCAATGGAGTTGCTACTTGTAGATAAATGCCAGCAGTAATCATTGGATCAGCAAAGACAACATGCCTGGTGGTGGTAGTGTGAAGAATAGTCCTGGTAAGGGCAGTGTGACAACCCTCTAGCATAAGAGAAATGAATTTACTCTTCATGCATGTGTCCTAGCTGTGTGTATTTCTTACATGTCTGCTTTTTTCCACAGATGACCTGTATGACCACTGTTCCACAGGTGGTATCTATTTGTGGGAACATAATTCCCAGATTTATGGGGGAAATGCTTTGCTTCTATTTTTCTTCCAATGCTGTTGCACTGGATGTTTTTACTTTGAACTAATTGTGTCCCTCAGTTCACTAGTAAAGGTAAACATAATAGGGGCTCACAAGCCACAGTTTTGAATGAGTTGAACCCTCAGAGTACATTGTGCTTCAGTTATTCTTGTTGGTATATTGGAGGAGCCTCAAGGAACTGTATCAAAGCATATATAATACTGAGTGAAGGAGTCTTTAGAAGTAAATTACATTTGCATTATGGAAGGAAAACTATCTGGACACATTTATTTGGATTTTCAAAATGTTTTCAAGAAGTTTAATGTAACTGTTTGGAAATGTTCTTTAATAACTTTTAAAAAATTGTTACCATGTAACACTATTTGATAGAAGGAATTGTGGTTAGACTGTAGTTAGTTTGAAAAATGTGTAGGGGTTAAGTGGACTGCAAACTCAATATAAGTCCCGTTTGTTGCAGCAGGCAAGCAACAACAACAATGATAATGATGATGAAGATGACATCCTATATTGGTCTACATTAGGAGAGGTATAACTTCCAAGAATAAGTAAGTGATAACTCCACTAAATTCTGCCCTCAGCAAGCCTCATTCAAATATTACATTTAGGTCTGAGTCTCACAGTTTAAGAGGGACAATTGCTAAACTGGAGAGCTTCTAGGGCAGGATGGTTAGGATGACGAATCCTTGAATCCATGTCATAAGAGGATTGGTTGAAGGAACTAAAAATATTTCATATGGAGAAGAGAAGACTCAGAGGAAAACAATGAATCATGTTATAATGAGTATTCCTTAGACATATGGATTAGAGTACACTGGGATGAAATGGATTCAAATTCTGTAATTCTGAGTAATGAGGTGCATATGAGTGATAGAGGAGACTTATAAGAAACAATAAGAATGAGCCTTTTGCTTTGACTTTGTGCTATCTGCTGATAAAAGGAGTGGACATCACCACTGATACACTTTGTATTTCCTTGATGGGATATATTCTAGTATCCTTGTACTAGGATACAGGGTCTTCCCTCTCACCCCCACCCCAAAAAATAAAAACCTCATAAAGATGCTGTTGACTAAAGTTAGGTGAGTAAATTCTATTGTGCATCTTAACATGTTAAACTCTGTGATTGAACATCCATGACCATTTTACTTCATATAGTTTTATCTAAAAAAAAACCAAACCCAGACACATTCTAGTGTTTACTTTGAAAAAAAAAATCATTAACCACTCCTGATATAACCATTAGATGGCACTATCTGTCAAGGTTTGGAGTTCTGGTGGCAAGGAAAAATGAAAGAAATTCTCAATCTGTTGGCACTTATACATTAGAAATGTAAGCAAGTCAGACTTTTTCTGAACTACATAATTTTCCTCCCACCTGGTGGCTTAGGGGGCATGATCTTCAATTGGTCCATGCCTCTATTCTGCTTGTAACTCAGCTGGCCAGAAGCTTTACTGAGGTGCTTTCTGCCCTTCACCAGTGGTGTCAGACTCAAATATAATGGATCTCTGCAGCTTCATATAGACTTAGAGAACTTCAACATAACATTGTTTAGGTTTTATTGTACTTTTATTTTGTTAAATGTTTATCAATTACATTTTAATCTAGTTGCCACCATAGGCTGGAAATTTTATACCTCTGCTTTATACCACCTGGACTGAGTAAGCAAGATGATCAAATCTTGCTTAGTAAGCAGTATTATTAAATAAGATATTTGTAAAGTACTTAACAAAGCCGCACAGTAGACACTTAATACAAATTGTTTCCTCCCCCACCCCCAACCTCTACCTTTTATCCCTGTGTAAGTGGTCAGAAGCAATATGGTTTGTCTATCTGCTATTTAAATGTGTCTGATTTATTACCAAAACCACAAGATTTTCTGTTGATTACAACTCAGGGCTCCCTAAACCAGGTGGAAAGAATAACTATTTTACAGCAAAGTTGAAAAATATCTCTTGTTTAGCTCTATGCCTTACAAATTATTCGATGACCTGTTCCAATGAAGTCCCTTTGTTCCCACCAAATTTATGAATCAGAAAAGTTATGACCAGTTATAGTTCTATATGAAACAAGACTGGGAATTAGAAGTCACTTAAAGAAAAAGAAAAATTACTTAGAAATGCCTGAATACTGAAGCTGTGGGGGCAAGGGGGAATGGAGTTAAATCTTCATGGTCATTTCACTTATCTTGTGGAGCTATGACAGCTAGAAACATTAGTCCATTCCAGCTCCATATCCCTTTTCAGAAGTTTGAATGAGAGAAGTGGCAAACATAGAGGGGTCCAGGCACATTATGATTTCCAATTTCAGTCTGCATTCATAGCACCTACTAGGACACCTCTTTTTCCCCTACTCAGTACTTAGTACTAAGTACTTCCCCATTGCACTTGATACTCTCTAAACTTGGACTAAACATAATGCTTGACTGCTTTGGCTCATAGTTCTCCCCCATCACCCCTGAATCTCACCATCCTTCCTCTTGGATGGGTAGCAGGCAGTGGAGGAACTCATGCTGTCCATGTATGGCATCATTTCCCAAAGTCTATGCCATCAGGTTACAAAACCCTTCCTTGCACAGAAGGGAAGTCTGAATATATGACAACATTGCAAATAAAAAAAATTAGAGATAGGTAGGGAGGAAGGGAAAGAGCAGAGAGAGACAGAGAGAGAGAGAGAGAGAAAGAGAAAGAGAGAGAGAGAGGTTTGCATCAAGTTTTATGAGAAGCCAGTTTTATCTTCTCATTTTAAATTCTATTTTTTTCTAGGATGAATTCAGTTAGGCTATATGATATAAAAAAACCTGGTTTAAAGTGAAAATATAATTAAAAGACTTAGGTGGGATGGGCAGGGGTTTATAAAATTAATTTATAAAAGTAATTGATTTCTATTTCCCTTTGATGAAGAGCACTTTTGGGACCATCCTTGATGATATGTTTATTCTGCCCAGTAGAGGTCACCATTTAATTTCATTAGATTTCATTAGAGCATAAAAAGTGTGTTTTTTCCCCCCCTCCTTCCTAGATACAGCATTCATGTATATTTCCTGTAACATTCTGTTTCTTCCTTAGGAACTACCTTCTTTCTAGTTCCCGAGCTTTCATACCTGTCCTTTAAAAGGCATAGGTGTGGTTTTATTAAAACTAAGTGCCAGGGTCATAGAATGTTAGAGCCTGGAGAAATTTGTGAAGTCATTTAGTTATCTCAATAGATAGCAAAGTTGAGAAAAGTCAAAGGGAGTTGAAAACTAGTAGGAGCAATTACTTGAAGCATTCTTCCTGAGGTCCAGGTCTGAGTAGTGCTTGGAAGGTAAAGATGGAGAGCAGATTTTTAAAAACTAGGTTAGGGTAACTGAAATTTTGAACAAGGTGCCAACATTTATAGATTACACTTCAGCAGGTAGAAACAATGGGGTTTAACAGAAGTTAGCAACATGGAAATTGCATGTGATAGAGAAAGTGTTTGGGAGAGCTGGTGGCAAAGCAGAGCTCTGTACCTCAGTTCAGCCTCAGACATTTACTGTGTAATCCTGGCAAATTACCTAATATCTGCCTACCTCAGCTTCCTCAACTGAAAAATAGGAATAATAATATCTTCCCAGGGTTGTTGTGAGAATCAAGTGAGGTAATATTTGTAAAAAGTTCTTAGCATTGTGTCTGGCACATAGTAGGCACCATACAAATGCATATTCCCTCCCTCCCTTCAGAGGACCTAAATTGGAATTCCTCCACTGACACTTAAAACCAGTGTAACCTTGGTCAAGTCATTTAACCTCCCTGGTGCTATTTCTTCATTTATAAAATTAAGGGATTAGATTAGATGATTTTGGAAGTTTTTTCCAGTACTAGATCCCTGATTCGATAGATTATTTAAAATAGCATAACTCTTCCCTCTTGCTGCTGCACCCCCAATAACTTTTCAATCCTGTCATACTGCCTTTATGTCTTTTTTTTTAAATGAGTTTTTATTTTTTTGCTTTTTTTTTTTTTTGGAGGGCAGTTGGTGTTAAGTGACTTGCCAAAGGTCACATGGCTAGCTTCTATGTTAAGTGTCTGAGGCCGGATTTGAACTCAGGTCCTCCTGACTCCAGGGCTGGTGCTCTGTTCACTGCGTCACCTAGCCGCCCCCTTAGTTATGTCTTTAATCTTATTTTTGTTGACCTATTTTCCCTTACTTCTCTATATTCTTAAAATTTTCCTTGCCAAGGCTAACCCTTCCTCCAGTACCTTTCATTCTATTACCTTCCATCCTCCATACCTTTGCCAGTTTCATAAATTAAAGATGCATTTGTTATATATCCATTATATGCCAGGTGCTGGGGAAACAAAGATAAAATTTATAGATTCCCTGTCTTTATATACCCTCCATTTTCTCTTACCTCTGCCTCTGCATAAATCAGAGAATCTCATCTTTAAAACTGCTGCATAAATGTATATAGATCTATATCCATACTCTGATGAGTTCTTCATTGGTTCTTCATACTTCATGGGTCTATATAATTTTTATAAGTGTTTTCACAGGTTAACTATCCAACATATTGGAGTTCTTCCTCTAGATCTTTTAGCATTTAAAGATACCAGTACAACACTCAAACTATCTACTTGTTATCCTTTACCCTCAATATATGACCAGAGCATCTCTTTTTAATTTGTATGTGTCTTTGAAAACATACCTCTTCTTGTGCATAAATCATCTTTGACAATATGATGAAAATTATACCAACCGTATATATGTCTACTGGACTTTGAGTTCGGTGTAAGTAATCATAAATTCATCAACAAGCATTTGTTAAGTATTTGCTATTTTTAAGGCATTGTGATAGGTGCTAGGGAAATAAAGAAAAAAATCAGTCAGGACTAAAAGCCAGGATAGCTGCTTGAACCAGAATCAGACTGCCCAGCTCCTATGTACTCATTCTAGCAAAAAATATGAAATTTTCGCCAGTCCAAATAATTAGCAAGAACCCCAGTTATAAACTATAGTTAGTGACTTCTTCCACCCCAGAACTGCATGCCCATCTGTGTGGGGCAGAAGCTTGCACAGGCTCATACAAAGAAGACCACAGCTTCCTAATAAGACCAGAGTTGGGCTAGAGACATACATATGCACTCATATATACATATACATATACATACATACATATGTACACATATACATATATGGTCACACACACACAAATACACACATACACTCAATTGGCTAAGAATTGACTGAAGCTGCCCTGTCTCCATTCCTAGGCCAATGAGTTGCCTGAGACTGACCAGACTTTGTGAGTTTCAGTCTCTGATTATTTTGTGGCTCTCCCAAACTCTCTCCTCCAAAGATTACCAAGTCTTCTTTATGGACTTTTGTTTGTCATGTAAAACAACTTACCTGTTGAAACTATGTGATGTCTAACCCCTCCTACCTGCAGTCCAGTTATTCTCTCTATCTTAGCACCCTATATAAACTCTGTTTCTAGCCCCCTCTGCAGGTACCTCAACATTTGCTGTATGGCACCCCAAGCTGCAGTTCACTTGCCAGAATTTAAGACCTCCATTTTGTTGTATGGACTGTTTTCATTAAAATTTGGGTTAGCTACATGTGTGTATGCACATGTGCATGTATGCATACTCACATACACATATAAACATATATACATATATACTATAAACATATATACTATGTTTATATTTATACATATACATATACACATATACTTACACACATATGCTGGCAGGGCTCTGGGTCTAGAGGAAATAAAAGAAGAGCAATAATCTTTCCTCTGTCAAGAAAGCCTCATGGTAGGGACCATGGAAGTCCTGGGGAGCAGTAGTGGCCAAAGTGGTGGACAAATGCCAGGACAACCTAGGCACAAGGGCTCTAAAGTACCTATCATTCTGTCCTCAGACACCCAAGAGTCTTCTAAAGATCCAGGACTCTAAACCTCAGAAGTCAAAAGTAGGGAGGGTTTAACCTAGATTGTTGAGGTCAGTTAGGAATTCAGATGATCCAGGACAAGACCACGCAGGACCCATCAATTACCTCACCCAAAATTTCAGCTATAAGGAGAGTCTGCCCTGGAGAAGTCCCAATTCAGGAATTATGGGTAGAGAAATGAATAAGTTAAAGGAAATACTAGCTGATGTAAAATATTATTGCAGATCTAGAGATGTTCCAAAGGAAGGAGTAACTCCATGATAACTACAAGCAATGATTTAGAGGAAAAAATGATTTCCCACAACCACATTAATACCTGGAAGATATAAAACAAGAGATAAAAATGAAGCAAAAACTCTGGAAGAAATAATTACAGAATAAGTAAGTCAGAACAAAAAGCATCAAACTTTATCTAAAAATAGATATAGGTTAGAAAATAGAACAGGTTAGAAAAATAGAATAGGTTAGAAAGAAACCATGACTCCAGTAGACAATAAGAAATGTTTTAATAAATCAAAAGATTGAAAAAAAGAAGAAAATGTAAGATATATGATATTTAAAAAATAATTGAACTGGAAAATATCCAAGGGAGGTAATTTAAGAATCACTAGCTCCTTTAAAAACTATGATTAAAAAAAGACTGGGCACTATATTTAAAGGAAGGCAAAGTGAAGACAGAATCCACTGATCACTTCTTGAAAAGAACTTCAAAAGGAAAAATATTAGAAATGTCAGACACAAAATTCAAAGCTCCCATGTTGAAGAAAAGTTCTTGTAAGCATAGGAAGAAACAGTTTAAGGAACTGCAATCAGGATCATACAAGACCTGGCAACTTCTACTACAAATGAGAAGAGGTCTTAGGGTACAATATTCTAAAATGCAAAAGATAGACATTTGCAACCAAGAATAACTTACCTTTCAAAACTAAGTATAATGCTATAGGCAGAAAATGGATCTTTAGTGAAACTGAGGACTTTTGAACCTTACTGATAAGAATGCCAGAAGTAAATAGTAACTTTGACATGGAAATATGAGAATCCAGAGAAACAGCAAAAAGTAAATTTATTTGAGCAATTGGAAGGAACTATGTTGATGTGCTGTTAACATTCTAATGGGGTAGAAGAAACAAGAATTCCTTCAGAAAGTTAAGAGTATCTTATATTAAAAGAGTTATATAAGAAAAACAGAGGTAGGGGCAGCTAGGTAGCACAGTGAATAGAGTACCGGCCCTGGAGTCAGGAAGACCTGAGTTCAAATCCACCTCAAACACATAACAAAACTAGCCATGTGACCTTGGGCAAGTCACTTAACACCAATTGCCCAGCCTTCCCCCCTCCAGAAAGTAAAACAGAGGTCCTGAGGGGTGATTTGATCTGTTCTGAGGTTTTGATGAGGTTAAAGAGAAGAGAGAGCAAAAGAAAGAATATATTAATGTAGAAAAGAGGAAGAAAATGGGGGAGAGAGCTAGACATTTCTAATAATTGAGGTAGATGAGAAAAAAAAAGTATACAAATATGGATGAAGGTTTATAGAAAAGGAGCATCACCTGAATTTTGCTCATAGATGAAACAGACAAACAAGAATTTCTAAGAGAATAGTCTCAAACAAAAGAAACTTCTGATCCTGAAAAAGGTTTGAAAGGGCAGGGGGGAAAAGAATGAGAATCAGGAAGGGTGTCTTAGATCATCATTTAGACAATTGGGAAATTACTGTACAAATTGTAGTATGTGAATATAATAGAATATTGTTGAACCAGAAAAAATGATGAAAATGATTTCAGAAAATACTGTGAAATCTGGGCTGATGCAAAGTGAAATGAGTAGAATCAGGACAACAATTTATACAGAGTAAGTAACATTGTAAAGGAAAACAACTTTAAAAGACTTAAGAACTTTTTCAATCCCCAATGACTGCTCCTTCTTTTATTTCCCTGTCTTTATCCCCTCAGCATAAATCAGGTCAGAAGAAAAGACAAAAAACTATCCTGTCACCATTTCAATCACATAGAACTGCTTCCAATAGTCAGTTGGTAAACTGTAGATGATAGACAAAGAGTTGGATAGAGTGGTGGCAGGAAGGGACTTGTAAAGATAATAGACAGCTAGTATCCACAGTATTGAATAACTTAATACTCAAATTTTCATTTTGCAGAATATGCATGATTCAGAAAAGTGTGCCTTTGTTTCTGCACACTATATTCGATATGTTCTTTCTGGACCTCCACATATTCAAGGTCGTGCTCCAACCCTATCATCCTATTTGGTACACTGTTATAGCAACATTATAGCAACAGGAATAGGTCTTTTCTTCATCTTATTATTTTACTGCACTCACTATATTTAGTGGAAATTCAGAGAGCTCCATATTTATAGTGGAACAACTAGAGTGATGAAACTTGATTAATGAATAGCAGGAGAAGCAGGTAGGGAAAGAAAACTTGGAATTAATGAACAAGAATTATGCTTGTAGTTAGTTTTTCTGGATACTGAAAGGGTTAAATGTGGAAGCGTTCTGAGCTCTCCCTCTCTCCCTTCCCAATTTAGGCTTTGTATTACAAAATATTATTAGAATAGTGTATTAGTTTGAAGTCCTTTGTTTAATATGAATGAGAAACCTTAGCAGTCTTTATCTATCAATTCTGAAAAAAAGTGTCCTGAGCTAAAATCTGTTCATATCATTCTTAGTGAAGGTGAAACTAGCTGCGGCCTTGAGACCATATGTGACCTTCTAGGTCCTTGGGTGCAGTCTTTTGACTGAATCCAAGTTTTACAGAATAAATCCTTTTATTAAGGGGATTTGTTCTTGGAAGTTCAGATTCAGTCAAAGGGCTGCACTTGAGGACCTAGAAAGCCACATGGCTACAGGCTCCCCATCCCTGTTTTAGGATAATGGTCAGACTAAGAAAAGAAGTCATGTCTTGAGGTCACCTTTGACCAAGCTGAAAGGGAATCCCTTAGAAAGGAATGGTTAAAGAGGGATCGAATGGTTTTTTTTTTCCAGATATTAATAATCAATTTATTAACTAGGTTTGCCAATAATCAATAAATTGATGGTCAGAAGTTTCTCTCAGTAATCAAAGACCAAGATGCAAGATCCTTCATCATCTTAAATGTCCTGCTGTCTTCCTGACAGCACATTATTAGGCCCTCCCCTGACCAGGTAAAGACCACCCTAATTGAGAACACTTATGAGGAGGTAGGAGGAAATGGTTTTTAAGCAAACCAAAACATGAAGTGATTATCTGTCTCTCTGTTTGATGAATAAGAACCTTTACCTGAAACTTTTGTCTGAATTTTGTGATTACATTTTATTTTATTGTAAAATAATGGGAGTTTTTTTGGGGAGGGAATATTATAAATTGTGAGTGGAAGTGGCTTGTGTCAGAGAAATTTTCAAAGGAAGTATTCATTTCTGTCCCTTTGGATTTTGCCTCTCTCTCAGCAGAGATACTTAGAAAAATTAAATTAATAAATTTATCTCTGGCTGACTTGTCCCTAAAATGCAGAGTACAGAGTTTTCCTTACCTGCTAAGACATTCGATGGTGACACCCTCAATTCATGTATAGATAACTCTCATAAAGTTTTTGCATAGCTGTGAGAGTAGGCATATCATTTGGTGTTATTGATAGTCTGTTAGTTATTGTTTTGGAGGGAATTAATAAGGGCTGAGATTTTTCCATCCCTTTAGTAGTTTCCCTCATTCAAAGACCTTGTATTTCAATTCCCTCAACCCTTCACAACTGCAAAGCTTATAACACATATCTCTATATATACTTGTTTAAACTTGGATATTTTTCTCATCTTTTCTCCCTGTAGTGACATTTCTACTTCCTTTCTAAATACATAAAGAACTGGGATGTTAGGGTCCAAGTATCATATCTCTGCTGTCCTCTCTGTGGAACCCAATCTGTCCTCATTTTCACAATAGCTTTCCATTTGACTAGTTTGTTGTCCTTTTTTTCTTAAATTTTATAATTTTATATAAAAATTAAAAATAAATTTAATTTTTAATACATTTTACATTTAATTTTAATAAATTTCATTTTTGTTCTTCAATGACATTGGGATGATTTTGCATGTCTTGCCAAGCTTAATTTAAAACATTTCTACTCTCTGTTGTTTCTGCTTTTTGAGATACCTTCATAATTATCCACTATTATACTTCCTAAGATTTCACAAAGGAGTTGATCTTCTAACTCACAGGCGCCTTTGGACAGCAGTGTCTCTCCATTTGGCAAGTAAGTCAAATGTTTTCTGACCAAGTCCTTTTCTAAGCTCTTTTAGTCTTGTTGAGGCAACTGATTTATATTAATTAAAATTCTCTACTAGATTATGATAATTGGCATTGACAAATGTCATTTTTGTTGTCCTTTTCCATTTTGAGTATTGATTACTTGTTTAAAGAGATGATGGTTAAGTTGTTTCAATTCACACTATAATATTTTCTTATTATAATTTTTCTTGAGGAGGAGAGAAGAGGAGAGGGGAGGAGAGAAGAATTTAACTAGTTAACTTGGGGTTTACTGGCTAGATTTCTTAAAGACCAGGCCTTAAACCGAATTCACTTTGGATCTCTTTGATGGGACAACAATAGATCCCTGTCTAAGTGCCAGTTAATGCTTATTTTGCAGGTCCACCGGTCTCAGAGTGAATGTAAGTAGCAGCTGTTTCTCTTTTGGCCAGCAACTCTGAGGGCCTTCCTCTCCCAGTTTGATTTTTTAAAAATTAAAGGGATCATGCCTTGACTCACTTCTTAAAGAGGTCTATTCACTGAGGCCTTGCCTCATTCAAAGTGAGAAACTGAAAAGACTTTAGCTTAAAAAGACCTAGGTCTCCCACTGCATCCTGGGCCATCTCTAGTCCTCCTGATTGATATCTGGTCACTGGACCCAGAAGATTCTGGAGGAGAAAATGAGACTGGTGACTTCACACAGCTCTCCTTCACTCAAAACAAATTTGATTGCAAGTTATGTCATCTTCATCTCCCTGATGTCACGGTTCTCTTAGAGAATGAAGGACAAAACATAATCTTAGTTCTTAGAAGTCAGTGATCTGACTATACACAGACAGCTGATAGACAACTTGTACATCAATAAGTATTTTTATCTGTCAAAATACAATATTTTTGTGGTGCACATACTGTATATTAGACTAATATACTAGATAGATATTTAGTATTACATGGAGTATTTGAAGTATCTAGGTTGCACAGTAAATAGAGCACAGGACCCGGAGTCAAGAATACCTGTGTTCAAATTGTATAAGGTATGGGGACCCCAAAAATCCCCTACCCAAGAAAAATCAAAAGTCAGGTACCTTGAGGAAGGAACAGGAAGATTTATTTTCTTCCCCCACTGCAGGAAGAGGTCAGTCTTCTCCATGGCGGGGATCAAGGAGAGGAGGCGTGTTACAAAAGGTAGAACAAGAATTTATACCCTAATGCAGTCAAGCCCCCTCCGCCTGGCTGTCCCTTCTCCCATCAGCTGGGAGGTGGGCTCTCAGTCTTGGTGTGAAATCTAGCCTGATGGCAAATAACAAAGAAGCCTGCCACCATCTCCTATTGGCTGGGAGGTGGGACAGGGAGCCAAAGTATTATACATGTCCTTATTTGGTATATGCCAGAGCAAGAGAGCAGGTCAAAAACTCCTGAAAAAGAGCCTAATGCTTTTAAGGGTATGGCATACAAAGGTGGAGGTCTAAAACTCCTGAAAGGGGCCTAATGCTGATGACAGAAAGGGAAAGGGGGAAGGGTCCTAGGTTGTGTAAACCCAGGACTCAGGTCTGTCCAGTCTTACAAAACCAGTCTGTCTCTGGTTTCCAGATAGTTTCTCTCCCTTTCCATCTCAGGAGTCTTCACAGAGGGTACAGAGAGCGTACCCCACTCAAAATCTAGCTTTAGATGCTCACTAGGCTAATCACTTAACCTGTCTACCTCAGCTTCCTCACATGTGAAAAGGGCATAGTAATAGCATCTACCTCCTAAGGTTGCTGTAAGGATAAAATAAGTTAATACTTATAAAGTGTTTTGCAAACCTTAAAACTCTATAAATCTTAGCTATTGTTACTATTTCTATTGATTAATTGATTGATTCTTGATATTAAACATTGATCTTGCCTTTTCTCCAGATTTCTATTGTTGCTGTTCAGTTGTTCTGCCATTTTTCAGTCATGTCTGACTTGAAAACCCAACACTGGATTGTTTTGCCATTTCCTTCCCCAGCTTATTTTATAGGTGAGGAAACTGAGGCAAAAAGGATTAAGTGACTTGCCCTGGGCCACAATCTGCTATCTATTGACTGCACCACCTAGATGCTCTCATTCATCCTTCGACTATCCACCAAACTTTTCTCTGTGATATACCGCAAAAGTAATTGCCTTCTCAAGTTTCTTTTTTCTTTCCTCAGAGATTTTCTCTTAGAGTCAAATATTAGTGCTGTAGTGCATACCCAGAGTATTTCCTTACCTCTGGCTAGTTGGGGAACCATCAAAAGAAGAGAAAGAGGACTGTCTAATAGACAGATTGTAAGGGAGGGAGGACCTATGGCAGAGAATGACTGGTAGAGTACACAGCAGAGGACTTTCTTACGTACTTGCCAGGCTTAATATTCACAGCTCATCAGTACCATCTGCCCCTGGGATCTCTCTCAAATGAAGGGTGGAGAGGTCCTCCAAAACTTTCATATGAGGAGGGTGCCCAGGTCAGTCACCTTTTCATTTCCCACTTGACTGTGCTCCTTTGTACTTCTTCATATTACTCCCCACTGCCCCCCATTTTCCCTTCCCACTGCGAGCTTCCTTTTCTTTGTTATCTTTTCCTATTATATTGCAAGCTCCTTGAACTCTGGGACTGTTTCTTTTTCATGTTTGCATACTCAGGACATCAAAGTGCTAGGCACTTAGAAGGTGCTTAATAAAAGTTTAGTGACTGACAGAAAAATGAGACAACTTATGGAGGCCATATGGAGGACAGAAACCTATCTAGGGTCACAGAATTTGAGACATGGGGGAGAACTGCCTTCTCCAAACTGGACCTAAAAGCAATCCCCGCTTAAAACACCTGGCAAGTTGGCTATTAGGGTCCTCTTGAAGATTTTCAGGGAGGAAGGACCAATCAGTTCTCTTGGCTTTCCCCTCTGTTTTGGGACAGCTCTAACTTTGTTAGAAAGTTTTTCTTGACTTCTGGCTTAAATCTTCCTCTAACTTCCACTCAGTGTTCCTGGTTCTGCTCTGAGGCTAAACAGAACAAGTCTATTATGAAACAAGTAATTAACCATTTCTGCATGACAGTCTTTGAAATAAATACTTGAAGACCATTATTTTGTTCCCTCTCTTCCTCACCCTATAGTCTTCTTTTCTCCAAGCTAAATATCAGTTTCTTTGAGTGATCCTTATGTGACTTGATCTCAAAGCCCTTTATCATCCTTCTCTGAATGAGATCTGGCTCAACAATGTTCTTCATAAATTATGGCATAGTTAATAGAATAGAGCACAATATGTCAGAGGTCTGAGGAAGTTGCAATCCAATGGAACTATCTTTCTCATTTTCCTGGAAGCTATATTTAATGCTCCATAAGTTTAAATCTATCAGAGTTATTGGTTCTGTGTGCATAGGTAAGTCAACCTCCATAAGTTTAAATCTATCAGAGTTATTGGTTCTGTGTGCATAGGTAAGTCAACCTCCCTGAGCCTTACTTTCTTCCACTGTAAAATGGGGCTAATAATGCCTCTGTGGCACTTCATTGAAGTAAGGCACATAATTTCAGTGTGGATGATTTTCATTCAATCAACAAAGATTAAAGTCTAATATGTAACAAGGCAAGGCAGTAAGATGGTGTAGTAGATGGAGTTATCAGGCCTGAAGTCAGGAGGACATGAGTTCAAATCCAGCCTCATAATTTTCTGTAGTTCTTATACACGTCTTCAATTAATATATAAAATAGGAAGCATCAGCAGCCTATTTAATTAGGTCTTACATTTCAATTGCTTGTTCAAATATTATTAAAAAATTTAAAGATCTAGATAGTGATTATTGCTTCTTGGATTCACTTGAGAGAAAAGGTTTTTGTCTAACTACTCTCTCTAACAAAAAGATTGTGAAAGATTTGTAGCCCATCTAGATAGACCTCAATGACTCATAGATATTGGCAGTGATTGTATTAGCAATTTCACCAATGAAAGTACTTTGAAAATTAATAAAGCACTATGCAAATGCAAGGTGGCATTATTATTCATTGGAATTATCCTGAGTGTATGCATTCATTCATTTATCTGTTGTCTCACAAGAATTCATTATGGGGCAGAAAGAAGAAGACTGGATTGGCTGTTCAAGGACATGGGTCCAGAGTCCTATTCTGCTGCTTACTACCCATCTAACCTTGGACAAGTTATTCCACCTCTCAGCGATGCACTTTTTTATAAATGATGCCCTCTAAGGTTCATTCCAGCTCTAAAGCTATTAACCTATGAACAATTATTTACTGAGTGCAGTATTTGCCAAGTGGACAAGACGTTGTCTTGGAGAAAACACATGGTCTCTGCCCTTTAGGAACTTATAGTCTAGACATAAACATAAATAACTATAGTCCAAGGCTGAATAAGGTGACTGTTCTGAGGGTGAGACAAAAATAGGTCCATGATGGTTACACTATCAAAGTCTTAGTGCTCTTACTAAATTACAGGTCCTCGGTCCTTGAGGGCAGGGACCACGACTCATTTACATTTGTATTCTTCCTGGTGCTTAGTATGTAGTAGGAGCTTAACACATCTCCTGAATTACAGCATTTAAAAGGACACCTCCAAAAGAATTTGATTTTTTTCAAGTAGATCGGCATTTAGGTTTGAAATATTCAACATTCTTTTGTAGTCAGCACACTGCATAAGAACATTAGTATGTACTTAAAAGGAATAACAAGTTGTACACAATAGATTTACAGTTTCATGTGCAACCATCCTTTTTTTCCCCCTATTCCACTGTTAGAGAAATGTTTGATTTATTTCTTAAGTTCAGATTAAAAAAACCCAAAACATTAGTACATGGAATCGGCATGTTATTCAATAAATTCTGACAAGTGAATTCAGATACTAAGGACTGAGATTTTCTTGGAATTCACTATTTTTAGTCATGAAATGAATTGTTAATGTCTTTTTTTTTGGTGGGGGGAGGTTTAGGTCCTTGTAATGGTAATAGTAATTTGAAGATCTTCCCTGACCCTTAATAAGCCTAAGGAAATTTGAAGACTTTGCCTGCTCTGAAGATATACACTCCCCCTATTAGGCTGAATATAATCATGTGGAGCCTCTGGTGGGAGGAGTTTGCTGAAGGATGGAGCACAACCCACAAGAAGCTGGGATTCAGAGCAGTTAGAGACTGGAGGGAGAAGAGGACATACCTGAGGGAGACAGGTTTGTGAGTAAATGTCGGTTTATGGGAAGGCTAAAGGGAAGGGGAAGGCTGTGGCTCTCTGTGCTGTTATAGCTTATTAAGTTCTCTGCTACTGTGATAGAGTTGGCTTACTGGTTCTAGGATTTGGTTTTCTGGGGTCTGAATAAATATTTTGCTTCTGTCTTCTATATGGAGAGTCTGTTATATTTTGTGATTGAGCACTATGCCAGTATATTTACAGTGACCATTGGCACTGTGAATATTGTGTTGGTACTACAATGCTGAACTTACTTTTAAAAAAACAGATTTTTGTTTTTATCTTTCAAGTTTTTGTCATCTACTTTTTCTTCCATTTCTTCCCATTCTTCCTCTCTGAGGGCCATCCTGTATAACAAAGAATTTTAAGAAAAGAGGAAGAGAAAAAAAATCAGCAAAACAAAGTAACACAGTGAAAAAAATATTATATGAGCTATTCCAAACACATGAACCTTTACTTTTACAAAGGAGCAAGGGGAGGAGCTATATTATAATATTTCTTCTTTGGTTCAAACTTGGTTTTTATAATTTAATATTTAGTTTAAAGTTAATTGTGATTTTATTCTTTTAATTTGCATTATTGTAGTAATTTTGTATATTTTTTCCTGGTTCCGCTTACTTTACTTTGCATCAATTCATGTCTTTCTATGTTTCTTTTATTCATCATGTTCATTATAACACTCATCTACCACTTTTTGTTTAGTTATTCACCAGTGATAGGCCTTTACTTTGTTTCTGGTTCTTTGCTTTACTATAGAAAGTGCTGCTATAAATATTGTAGTGTGTATAGAGTCTTTATTTTTATCAATGATGTCCTCAAGTTATATGACTAGTAATAGAATTTCTGGGTCAAAGGGTATGGGCATTTTAGTCACTGCGTAATTCCAAATTGTTTCCAGAATGGCTGTGCCAAGTAACAGTTCCACATACATCAGTGAACCTCTTTCTATAACCTCGCCAACGCTATTCCTACCTTTTGTCATCTTTGTTGATTTACTGGATATGAGGGAAACATTAGGTTCTCTCTCTCTCTCTCTGTCTCTGTCTCTCTTTTCCTCTCTTTCTTTATTATTTGTATCTCTCTTATTTGAGGTAGGTAGGTTGTACAATAGATAGAGTACTAGAGATCTGGCCTCAGATACCTGATAGCTGTGTGACCTTGGCCAAGTCACTTAACCTCTTTCTACCTTAGTTTTGTCAACTGTAAAAATAACAGCACCTGCCTCCCAGGTTAGTTGTGAGGCTCAAATGAGATAAATATTTGTGAAGTGCTTAGTACAGGGCCTAGAACACAGCAGACAATGAATGTTTGCTCCTTTCTGCTTGTGGTGATTTTTAGCATTCCTCTATTTGACTGTTAATGAGCTTCAGTTCTGAGAACTATTTGTTAATTTCTTTTGACAACTTATCTATAGCTTATCTTATATATTTCCATTAGTTTAGATGCTGAACTTTCAGTTTAAAAAATTTAATATTAACATATTGCTCAGTTTGAAGTGTTTTCTGAGATAAACTTGCATTTTAAGGTGGAATTTCTTTCCTCCAAATTTTTCATATTTCTGTGGGTTTTCTGAATAAAATGGCATTAGATACAAAAAAGAATAATTGTTCTACCTACACAGTTATTGACCTGCTAGTTTTTCAACCCTAAATAAGAACCTTATTAATTTTTTCTGCTCTTAAAACCATACTGCTGCACATCATTGGAAAAAATTATGAAATTGAAGTAATTTCATAGACTACAAATTTACAGGGTGTGATCTTGGCTGGCTTTTCATTGCTTCTCAACAATCTTTCTACTTTTATTATTAACCCTGAGAGAACATGTTTATTTGGGCCTAAAATTTTAATTTTCAATCCCAACTATTACAAAAATAGCCTCTACTAGACTTCTTCCTTTTAGGTGAAAGGTAAGCCCCTTGAGGTAATTGGGTTAGCTTTTATTTTCATTTTGTCCTTGTAGTTCTTGTGCCTAGCATACAGTAGGTACATAACAAATTCCTGTTGAATTGAATTCAATTGAGTTCAAGGCCTGTGTCTCATATAAACTTTTTAACTCCCCTGGAACCTAGCACAGTGTCTTGTAGGTGGTATATCTCCAGGAAATATTTATTGTTGTTAGCTTTCTACTTCACTGAGAAAACGGGAGCTATTTGACAAGAACGTTTTCATTTCTCCTGCCTTATATCCTGTCTAAGATGAAACAGTATCCCTCCTCCTTATTTGAAGTTCATCCTTCTTACATGTGGCCTTGATCATGTCTTATCTCCTTCAGGACGTTACTCCGGTGATCATCCTTTCTTGCATTCATCTTCAAAATTTCTCTTCAGTTACCTTCACTGATTTATAATCAAGTTTCTCTAAATGTAAAACAAAACAATATTAAAAACAAAAACAACAAAACACCCTTTCTTTGGATCACATGGAGCCATATTTACTTTTTTCTTCTTTCTTTTAATGCCAATTAAAAGATTTCTAAAATTGGTGCCACTTCTTCCTTACCCACTAATTTTATATCTCTTAACTTCTTGTAACCTAGATTCTAATTCCAGATGCTCCTAAAATTACTTTCTTTTTAAAGTCACAGATTAACTAGATAACAAGATACAATATCCTCTTTTAGTATTCATGCCCTTTGTTCTCTCTACAATATTTCACACCACTGTCCATCCTTTTTTTCTGTGTAATCTTTTCTCCCTTGACTTTAGAGTTATCATGTTCTCCTGATTCTCCTCTCACCCCTCTAACCTCTCTCCTCAGTTACTTTTATTGTTTCCTTGGTATGTTTTCAACTGTTTACTATGAATATTTCTTAAGGCCTTTTCTTGGCAATCTAGTTTTCTCTACAGTCTCTTCCATTGGCTACCATGATTCCAATGACTTCAGCCCAGATATAGTCTCTAAACTCCTTTATCTTCATCTGCTATCAGGACGTCACTATAAAAATGTTTTGTGAGTACTTCAAACTCTGTCTAGAACAAAATTGGGAAGAATATCTGACATCATACATGGTAAAGTTAGTATATTAAAAAAAAACCACATAACCTCCTTGATCTAGAATTGTGGGTCATTTTTTTTTTTTTGCTTTTGGAGGGGGGAGGGCAGGACAATTGGGGTTAAGTGACTTGCCCAAGGTCTCATGGCTAGTAAGTGTTGAGTGTTTGAGGCTGGATTTGAATCCAGGTCCTCTTGACTTCAGGGCTGGTGCTCTATTCATTCACTGCACCACCTAGCTGCCCCATGTGGGTCATATCTTAATGAAATTTAATAAAGATGATATAAAGTCTTAAGCTTGGATTCAGAAAATCAACTTTATTCTTCATTCAAACTGTACTACTTCCTATCCCTCTAATGTTCTCTAATATTCTGGAAATTTGGAAGGTCTTTCCCTTTATCATTTATTGAATTTCTTCTTGTCCTCAATTTTTAAAAATTTTGAATGTAAACACTAAAAGAGAAAGTATTTCTATATACACAGGAGAGTTGAAAAGAAGACAATATAGGAAGCCATAAATCCCCATTTTTTGCTTTTGCTTTTTAAAAAAAGTTTATAATCAATTTCACCTTACTTTCAAAACATTCTGTTTGTTTGTGTTTTCTCCCAAACTTCCTTCCATTCTTTTCTGTGAACTAAAAATGTTTTTTGATGGTCCTTTTTTTGGATATTATTATTACTAAGCCTCCTACTCCTCCAACCTCTCTTCCCTCAACATGTTCTTTAAAGTCCAGTTCATCTAAAAAGATCTTCCTGATTCACTCAGTTAGTAATATTCTTTCTTCCCTTTGACTTCACATAAAACTTTTTGCACTTATCTTATGTACTTACGCATTATTTTGTATTACAGTTATTTGCGTGTACCAAATAACAGTGGATAGAGAGCTGTCAAGAGTCAAGAAAGCCTGGATTTAATTTTTTTTCATCTGACACATAATTGCTCTAAGAATTTGGGGAAATCACTTAACCTCTAAGTGCCCCAGGCAACTCTTAAGGACTGGAAGTTGCAGAATCATGCCAATCTGCATTGATAGAGGAAATTTTATCACTGAGAATTTCTTATACCAATGAAATTATAAGTCACATGCTAAAAATATAGTGAATTTTGTGTTAGATCTTTCCACTAGATTATAAGCTCTGAGTGGACAGTGACTAAGGGGCAGGTGGTACAGTGCAAAGGGTGTTGGACATGAAGTGAGAAAGACTTGAGTTCAGATCTGCCTCAAATACTACCCTTGTGAACCTGGACAGGGAACATAGTCTTGACCTGCCTCAGTTTTCTCTGTAAACTGGAAATAATGATAGCACCTAAAAAGATGTCTTAGAGATAGTATCAACAGAAATCAGTAACTGATTGAATGTGAGAGGGAGGTTGTGAAGATAAAATGAGTTAATATTTGTTATGTACTTTCTAAATCTCAAGTGTTAGAAAATGTTGGTATTATTATTTCTTATCTAAACTTTATGTCTCTCCCAATTTTTAACACAATTGTATAAATACAGCAGGCATGTAATAACTTTGTGAAACTGAAGTAACTTCTATTAGAATTCCATTATTTATAAGGTTGAGTCCAGGTGACATTAAAATTAATCCAGTGGTATAGTCACAAGAACGTATAATTTGAAAGAGCAGCAGAGATTTCCCTTGTTCACTTTTGGTTCTAGTCAGATTGCTTCACTTGCTGTTATCTGAACTTGGTTTTCTATCTTCTGCCTTTGATCAGACTCCTTCTTTACTGTTGTCTCTTTGACACCCTTATCTCCCTTTAAAGTTTCACTTGGAGACTCTACTGGGAAGACTTTCCTGATCCTCTTAACTTCTCTCTATCCTCAAACTTAATTTTGTTTATTTACCTGTATACACCCATCCCCCAACTCCCTCTGAATATAGACTCCTGGATGATAGGGTCTTATCTTTGGTCTTATCTTTGTATCTAGAACATTGCCTTGAACATAGTAAACTCAATAAGTTTGTATCAGATGGTATAAAACATATTAAAAAAATTTTTTTTTGAACATAATGTTTAAGATAGCTTTGTGATGTTCCAGAAATTAATACTTAATGTATGGGTAATTGTACTGTACTGAGAACAATATTACATTAATTAACCATTATACAGTTTTATGTATAATTCAAATAGTTTGTTAAACTAATGTCTCCGTATTTTACAAAATTAAAATTTTAAAAGTGCTGTGTTTTATATATAGAGTTAAGAAACATTTGTTGGTGTGTGTGTGAAAGATTTATTTATTTTTTTAAAATAGCCAAATTACTGAGATTCCAGGAAACAGAAAAAAAAGATTGAAGAGTTTCAGAAAGGAAATTAAAGACGTTGGTACTGTGGTACTTCCATGCCACTTCAAGAACAATATAAAAACAAGCCATGAAGAGGGGTCTATGCCCAGAAGATTGCAACAACAACAACAATGAAAGAACAGGAAGTGATCAAAAAGTCAAACAGGAGGAGGAAAGTTGGATAAAATTTCAATTCAATTCAAAATATTTGTTTGGAACCAACTATGTACAAGTCACTGGGAATACAAAGATAAGTACAGTGGAGGTCTGGGTAAGTGCACAAATAACTGAATCAAAGGAGAGTAAACTAAAAAAAAGGAAAGACCTTCTCAAGGTCTTTTGAGAAATTTGAGGAGGAAAAGATCACTTATACCTGCAGGATGGTGAAACAGCTAGGAAGATTATATGAAGGAAGTGAAACCTTCATTGAGCCTTGAAGGAAAGCAGTTCAACAGGTGGAGATGGATGTGAGGTGAGGGCAAGACAAGAATGTGTTGTTGTTGTTGAGTCATGTCCAACTCTTTATGACCCTATTTGGGTTTTCTTGGCAAAGATACTGAGTGTTTTGCCATTTCTTTCTTAAGCTCATTTTGCAAATGAAGAAATTAAACTAAAAAGAGTTAAGTGACTGGCCAGGGTCACACAGCTCATAAGTATCTGAGGCCAGATTTGAACTCAAGAAGATAAATCTTCCAGACCCCAGGCCCAGCACTCCATCCGCTACACCACTTAGCTGCCTAAGACCAGAATGGCAACAGTCCAGTTTGGCCAGAATGTAGATTATGTAAAGAAGGAATATAATATCATGGAAAAAAATAAGTGGATTTGGAATCAGAGGTTCTGTGTTCAAATCCTGTTTGTGCTATTTACTCCCACATAACTAGGTGACACAGTGAATAGAGCACTAGGCTTGGCCTCAGGAAGGTCTGAGTTCAAATGCAGCCTCAGACACTTAATAACTATGTGACCTTAGGCAAATAACCTCTGTTTGCCTCAGTTTCCTCATTTCAAATCAGAAACAATATCATCTACTTCATGTGCTTGTTGTGAGGATCAAATGAGATAGTTTTTGTCAGATAGATATTTAGCAAATACCTGGCACATAGTGGACACTACATAAATGTGACCACTATGAATTTGTCTTTTTGTTCTCTTCATCCTTCCCAACCTTGTCCTCTTCTTCCTCAAACTTTGGACAAGTCACTTAGCTTCTATGGGCATCAATTTCTTTATCAGTAAAATAAGAACACTGGATTGTATCTTAATCTATGAAGCTGGACAGGCAGACTGCAACCAAATTATAGAGGGTCATGAAACTGTCATTTGAGAATAAATCCCCACAATTGAAAAAAGCTTTTAGAAATAATTTTATCAAGTTAGTTCAGTAAAGGAGAAAGCCAGAAAAAGATGTGACTTCCTCCAGAGTCTCTGTAAGTTTCACATTTTATAGAGTTCAAGCAAGGGCATAAGGAAAAGCAGCTGGTTGGCTGGTGGGTAATGGTTAGGCAGTTTTCAGAAAAGGGCATTTTTTTTAGGTAAGGTTGAGAAAAGGTTGCTTGAGATGTACATCAGCAGGTAAATATAAATGTTCAATAAAATTTGGATAAGCCAAAATCTGTTGAGAGGACCCCAAACCTGACTGCACCTAAAACAAGATGATGTAATATTTTATTTTTCCCAATTAAATGTAAAAACAATTTTTAACATTGATTTAAAAATTTTTTTAAGTTTCTAATTTTCTCCCTTTCTTTCCTCCCTGCCTTATCCATTGAGAAGGCAAGTAATTCGATATGTTATTCACGTGCAATCATGCAAAGCCCATTTCCACATAAAACAAGACATGTGTCTAAACATTCCTTGAAGTCATCTGGCTTCCCTGTAGTGCCTGTGAGGATAGCGTGTTCTTAATAAGAAACTTTGGGTTAGATAATTTCTAGCCACATAATGCTAGATTCAAACAATATTAATAAACAATACGTATTTCCATCCAAAAGGTCCAGAGTCAGGAGACAAAAGTCAGGAGATAAAAGAATCAGTCAACTCTTGAGATTTATTGGCAGTTTTAGAGTAGACAAGTGACCTGATCAAAGCAGTGCATTATGAAGATGACTTGGGCATTGGTGTGAATGAATGAGAGAAATGAGAGGCTGGAGTCAGTCAGACAACGTCAGGGCAAATCTAATGGTCTAGGAGAGAAGAGATGAAGGTCTGAACTATGATAGTTGCAGCATTAATGGAGGGGTGGAAGAAGAAGCATTTATCAGAAGCTACTATGTATTAGGTAGTGCTAAGTGCTTTACAAATACTATCTCCTGTGAGGTAGGTGCTGCTATTTATTCTCATTTTACAGTTGAGGAAAGTGAAATAGAGTTTACATGACTTGCTTGGGGTCACACAGTTAGTAGCTTTCTGAGGCTAAATTTGAACTTAGATCTTCCTAACTCCAAATCTAGTGCTCTAGCTCGTATGCTATCTAGCACTTAGGGGGACAGCCAGATGGAAGAATGGAATAGAGGGAGAAGAGAATTTAGAGGTTATCTAGTCCAGCCCTCTAGGACTAAACCTGAGAAACAAAGATGTTAAGTAAGTACATAAGCAGCAGTTGGCAGATCCAGAATTGAAACTAAATCCTCTGACTTGAAATTCAACATTTATTTCCATTGTGCCTTGCTGTCTCACATATTATATAGGTAGTAACAATAGAGGTTGACAACTGATTGAATACGTGATGTTAATGAAGTGTTAGAGACTACTCCAAAGTTAAGATCCTAGGAGCTGATGACAAGAGTCATTCTATTAAGAGAAATAAAAGCATTTACAGCTGAGAGAACAGCTGAGAGAAATCCTGGGATTATAGATTTAGCTAGAGTTCAATTTCAGAGAGAGGAGCTAGGAGAATATTCAGGTGGATATATTCATTGGAAAGTTGGAAATACGAGAGATGCTGATTGTGGAAGTATTGATTTAAGAATCACCTATATAGAGATCATAAATAAATAAAATCATGAATGAATGAAATCATGTGCACAGTGTAGAGAAGACATTAGACCCTAGTTCATGACCTTGGAGAACATTCATGCATAACCATGAAGAAAAGAGTGAAGTCCTCTCAGAAGAGATAAAGAGTCCATTAGAGCGTAGGGTTATGGGAATGAAAATTTAATTGGGTACCTAGAAGGATAAAGGAAGATGGAACAGAAAAAAACAAAGGTTTATTGGATTGCCAATAAGGAAGATATTAATGATTTTGGAGAAAGCTATTCCCTTAGAGTGATGGAATCAAGGCTAATGCAAAGGATTGAGGAGTGAGTGAATGGTAAGGAAGTAGTATAATATGCTTAATTTGGAGTTTGGCAGTAGAAGGGAGGAGAGAAATAGGATGATAGCTTGAGGGCGTTGTAACAGCAAAGAGAAGATTTTTTTTCTTCTACAGGGAAGCTTGAGCAAGTTTATGGTAGGTTGAGAGGAGGGGTCCAATAGAAAGTGAGGAAATGAAGATGTAGAGAGAATAGAAATGGAAGAAGATCCTTACAAGGGAGGAAGGGGTAGAAATGAGGCTATACATGGGGTCAACTTTGCCACATCCTTAATGGAATTGTTTGTACAAAATCATCTAGTGAAATGAAATTTATTGAGAGCAGAGGGGGAAGGAAGAGTCCATTGTAAAAATAATAGAAACAAACTGAACCCTCTAGATCCTCAACTTTTTAAATAATGTAGCTAAAGTTTGACTCTCACTTCTCTCTCAGTGTAGCTGTGTTTGCACATGAGTGTTTGTGCTCATGGGCACTTGGATTTTATGCTAGGAATTATTAAGCTTCTTTTTTAATAGACTTTAGGTAGTTAATATATCTTTGAAAATTGGAGTTCCCTGTCATTTATTGATTTGCTTTGATTGATTTCTTGTCTAGACTCACAAAATTGCCTAATTTGGGTCATTGCTGATGTGACAGTTGGGTGGATTACCAAAACAGTGCAGTGTGGAGTAATATTTGGTAGTTCCTACTGTCCCAATTTGATTTAATGGACAGAGTTTACAGGTTGTTCATTTTAAGCAGCCTAAG
>CM053580.1:367420197-367464273 GCA_028627135.1 Pseudochirops cupreus
TTCACCACCTAGCTGTCCTGACTACAGTACACATACTTTATTTTTAAATCCACACACAAAACTATCTAGTCCAGGGGTGGGGAACTGCAGCCTTGAGGCCACATGTGGCCTTTTAGGTCTGGCATTTTGGGTATGGCCTTTTGACTGAGTTCATGTTTCATAGAACAAATCCTTTTATTAAGGGGATTTTTTCTGTGAAGTTTGGATTCAGTCAAAGGGCCACACTTGAGGACCTAGAGGGCCACATATGACCTTAAGGTTGCAGGTTCCCCACCCCTGATTTCTGGTCAATCTGATTGAAAAAAAAAATCAGTGAATAGTGGTGTTTGGTGTTATGTTACCTAAATATCCATTTGGTTGAAATTTGATTGCAATTGATTAATAATTATATATCCATATAATTGGTGATTATATGTTATACATATTATATGGCATTATATCTATCTATCTATCTTCATAAAAACAATTTAAGGATTGGATCTACTTAAAAAATCAATTTGGCATCTAGATCTACTATCCAGTTTTTCTTCCTGATTGCTTTGCTTTGAGGAAAGCATAAAACCAGCCTCTTAGTAAAAATGGCCCAAGTAGATTTCTCTATAGATTAAAATTGTAGAATGCTCAGATGGTGCTGGATCATTGCTTTCTTTGGATGATAAAAAAGTAAAAACTTGCTTTTCTGGAAAGTTTAATGGGAAAAAAATAACCAAAGTAAAGAAGAAACTGCATGGTACAGGGGAAAGATTTGGAGTCAGAGGACCTAAATTCAAACCCCAGTTTATTGTGACCTAGGGCAAGTAATGGTACCTCTATGTGTCTGGTTTTTTTCTCAGCAAAATGAGAATTGGACTAGGCTTTAAAAATCCCTTTCTGCTTTAAATTTATGAGCCTACAACATTTATAGAAATGAGGGACTATTCTCTTTACCACAGTGGATTGAGTATCTGGCCTGGAGTCAGGATGACCCTTCTTCCTGAGTTCAACTCTGCCTTCAGTCACTTGCTAGCTTGGGTGATCCTGGGGAAATCACTTAATCCTGTTTGCCTCAGTTTCCTTATCTGTAAAGTGAGGTAGATAAGGAAATGGCAAACCACTCCAGTATCTCTGCCACCTCCTGAACCCAAATGGAGTCACAGAGAATCAAACATGATTGAAAAATGACTGAACAACGACAAATATTAACAATTATTATTATTATCATTGTTAGTTTTTTGCCTTTTAAAACATTCCAACAAAAGGAATTATGTCCAGATGTAAAACATCTGGAATATTTTGAATCCAAAGGACAAAGGAGATGAATAAAAAAGGTAAAATCTTCATAAATAGACACAAGAACCCCTGTTGTTGTTTATACTTCATTCTTGAAGAAGACTGTGGCATCAGGAAGGTGATGCCATGACTTGCAAGTGGATTAGATCACTGGGCAAAATCATCAGTCTCACTTTTCTCCTCTGGAGCCGTCTAGACCCATTGGCAAGATATAGACCAGGACAGCTGAATATGGCCCCACCACAAAAACTCTAATCCTTGGTTAATTCACCATAAATCATCCATCATGTTTCAGCACCTAAGGCAGGGGCACAAAGCAGACTCTCAGACTTATGCTTGGGTCTCATTGAATAAGTTAATGCAGAACACAAAGAAAAAATATTTTAAAAAAGATAAAAAGAAAATTAATAATCACAAGTAGTTGGAAGGGAAAAAGCATATGAAAATATTAGCTATTACTATTGTGAACTCAAATAATATTTTCGTTCATCAAATATATTTTGACCAATGGATTCCCAGTGACTTAACATATAGTAGACACTTAATAAGTGCTTGTTGAATTGAATAATCCTGGTCTTTGGTCAACCTGTGTGACCCTTGTGTATGTCCTCCCATAAGTCCTTCATAGGTGGGATAGTCAAGAAGTTATGGGCTTTACTCCCCCTTTTATGCCAGGGGAGTAATGGACTCTCCACTGGTTATCTTTCATACTTCCCACAGGAACACATTTCTGATCATACATCTTTCTGATCATATCCCCTAAAGCATTACTCTCATGCCATTCATGGTTGGCAATATGTTGCAGCCACCATACACCCCCACTCATTCCTTTTTGGATTATTTAATTCTTTGGAGGCTATGATACTCCATAGCTTACAGTCATATAATGCAATGTAAGAATGGGGTTACTAAAAAGATAGACCTTTATTTCAGGTAGAGGTATAGAGTCATTAAAAGTTCTGCACAATTTCCAAAAAGACAATTTAGCCCTCTCTCCTTTTCCTTTTCAAATCCATAAGAGTAATTATGTAAAATAGGAAACTACTATATGACCTACTACCTCCCCATTGCCGGCCACATCTCAAGTAAGCTTCTTCCCAGTCTAATGCCACTTTTTGTCCTCCCCTTTGACAGTAACTTTGTGGTACCCCAGGATCTCTGCTCATGTGGTTCATATCTAGGGTGTCTTTTTCTTTATAGTGTAGGGCAATGTTCTAGGGTCTCTTTGTCCAAATATCTCAAGGTCTAAGGTCTCTCTCTGAGGTTTCTCTTACCCCCAACTGAATTTATCTTAAAATGTTGATTTGAAGGTATCTTTCATGATGTCTTTAGGGATTAGTTTCTCCTCTTTAAGCACTACAGAATTAAAAACAAACAAACTCCAGGAAGGAACATGAACCCAGCACCTTCTGGGCCAGCTCTGTATGTACTCTGCTCTAATTTTGTAATTATCCATGTTACATTTAATATACACTTAAAGTGTACATAATATAAATTTACAGTTTTATATAAAAAAATCACCGAGTTAACTTTCCTCATTAAGAATAACTAAGAACACAGAGAACAAGAAGAATTGAGTGTAAATTTGAACATAAACAATATTAATCAAAAGGAAGTTTTAGGATAGTTAGAGTTCCAAATATTGAATGGATAAGTGAAGAAGTTTATAGAACGCCCTCATTTGATGGTCATTAAAGTTTCCTTGGAGTTAATATCCCAGCTACCTGTCACATCTAATGTTGTGTGTTGTCAAATGTCTCCAAGATCTTGGATTTGTTCCATCTTTTCTCTCACATGGGAACCACATTAGTTCACTTCCAAATTATGCCTGTTTTTCACTATTGCAATAACCTGGTAATTAATCTGTTTCCAATCTTTCTTCTTTTTCCATCCATAATCAATAATTTACAAAATAATGTTCCTAAGACACAAATCTAACCATGCCTCTCTCTGACTAAAAAATATTTCACTGATTCCTATTTCCTCTAGGACAAAAACAACTGGCATTTAAAGCCCTTTATTGCACCTTTCTGACTCTAATCTGCCTTTGGGGCTCTAATCTACCTTTTCAGATATATTTCACATCATTTCCCTTGCACAATATTCCAACCAAACTGGCCTAGTTGATATTCTTTATACATGGAATTCCATCTCCTTCCTTTGTGCCTTTGTATAGGTTTTCTGCCATGTCTGCACTTGTTTCTCATAATTTGACTTGTATCCTCATCACAATACCTGACACATAGTAGGTACCTAATTAATGCTTCTTGATTAATTGATAGGGAGGCCAGAAAGATTTGTTACTGTTAGGAATCCTATTCAAAGACACCAAGAGATTTTCTTGCTGATAGATCTGTATAACAAAAGCAATAATGTAGATAAAAAAATTTTAAAAGGTTGTTGCCCTGCTAAGTTCACTTAGCTCTTTTGTTCTACCCATCCTGTGTGTGTGTGTGTGTGTGTGTGTGTCTGTGTGTGTGTGTATGCATGCAGTTTGATAGGTCTTTTTTGTCACTTAATTTGCTACTCTGTTTGATTAAACATCTTTTGCTTCGTGCTAGGTCTTTTTGGTTGGGCTTCAAAAGCAATGATTTTTGGTGGGGCACTCATGAAATACCTCCAAACTGAGGGCCCTGGCTAATATAGATGTTTGTTGAATGAATGCATAAAATTTTTTTCATTTGTACTGTGTACTTTACTTTAAACAAAGAAATTTCTTAATGCAAGGAAAGTAGTTGCTCTTTTAAAGTCCTTTCCAGATCTATGATTCCATGATTCTAGATTGTATTGTTTATCATTTCATATAAATTGCAAGTATTTTAATTTTGTTGACTTAAATTTTATTACCTCTCTATTAAAATGCTTTTAGGTAATAAAACCATAGCTCCAGGGCTAAAAGGAAAATGATAGTTAATATGTCATGAATGTTCCTTTTGTGTTTCACAGGAGGAAGCTGAAGTCCAGTGTAATATCTTTTAGTCCACCTAATGCAGGATGTCCTTTGTTGTCTTAACATCCCTATCCCTTTGCTATTGGGATCCCTTTCTGCCACCTTAGGGTTGAATAATTAACATAATGGGACCCAATCATCAACCAATCCTGGCTTGATGGGGCTGATTTGGTATCAGACCCTGTCCATATCTAACCACTTGTTTATGGTCAAGGAAAAAGGAGACTGATTATTTCCCCTAAAGTCCCAAATGGCATGACTTTATACCTGAGGACCAATCCAGGTGGTTGTCTCTTTCCCCTCCAAGCCATTTCTGGTGATGAGGATATGCTGAATAAAGCTGTTTGCTTGATCATAGATCAGGAAACTTCTTCAGTGCCCCAGGGGAATTCCTGTCAATGTACCTGGCTTCTTGACACATTAGGCTGCACTTCCCACCCTCCTGCTCTCCTAAGAGGAGCCAATAGGGGCTACAACACCTAGAGAGCTTAGATGATTTGCCCAAAGTCATATAGGTAATAAATGACAGAGTCAGAATTCAAACCTAGATTTTGGGATTCCAAATCGAGTATCATTTCTGATTTGTTATATTGTTATAGTGGTCCAACAAAATAATATATTTTCCTGCCAGATTTCAATCAGTTTGATTTTCTGTTGATGACTAATAGTAGTGCCACCTCAATTTCTGAAATTGTGCAGCCCATATTCAAGATTATAACATCAAATTTAATATTAAAAAATAGTATTCCTCAGAACCTAAGACTGGCCCTTTATTGCAAGAGCACTCAATTTCCTAGTTTGCTCCTTTCCCTTTTAGGTGTATAGTGGCCTTCTGGTTACTGTTCATTTGGAATGCCATTATTACATTTATGAAGACTTTGAAATGGGCTTTGGGGCACATAGAGGGTGGAAACTGCTCCTTGGAGAGCACCAGCTGATTTGGCCCTTACTGTGAACATTGCTTTCCATTTCTACAAAGAAGTGTTTTGAGGCTTAATTTATGAATGTGCTCTACCTGCTTATGAATCTAAGGATTCCACAGGGTATTTTAATATTTTATTTTTACCCCAATTACATGTAAAAACAATTTTTAACCTTCTTTTTTACTTCAAATTTTGAGTTCCAAATTCGACAGGTACTTTCAAGTAAATTTGATCGGAGAAGTAGAAGATTTGAAGAATGACTCAGAAGAGATATCTATAGAGAAGTCACAGGTTGTGGCTCATTTTGTGGCCAGAAAACTTCAAATGACAGCTGTGACTGTAGCTTATCTTCTGAGGTAAAGCCCAGCTAAATTCAGTGACCTGTTGCCAGATTGGTCATAAGAGTAAAACATTTAGGCACAGAAACTTTCTAGAATAATGTATCACGTTACACTAGATTTTGGTTGATATTGGTCAAAAGAGTATCCACACTGACAAAATTCAGTGGTGGAAGTGTATAGGAGGCATATTTGCTTCTTTTTTTTTTTCCTTTTTGGTGGAGGGGAGAGATGGGCAATTGGGGTTAAGTGACTTGCCCAAGGTCACATGGCTAGTAAGTGTTAAGTGTCTGAGGCCAGATATGAACTCAGGTCCTCCTGACTCCAGGGCCAGTGCTCTATTTACTGCACCACCTAGCTGCCCTGCATATTTGCTTTCTGTCAATGATTTGTGATTCATTCTCTCTCTCTTTTTAAAAAGAGTTGGATTGTCTGTGAGCAACAACTCAAAGTGGAATCAGTTTAAAGGAAATAATTTGAAACTGAAGAGTTAGAAGAAACTCTTGACATGGTTTAGTCAACAAACGAAGTTACCATTTATTATGCTGAGAAAATTGAATTTGCTTATCTTTGCTGTTTGCAATTTCTCAGAGCTTTCTTTCTCTAATTCTTTGCTGCAGGGAGGATGTGTATGTTAATTAATTGATTAGAAAAATGAAGGAATTGTATTAACCACTCCATATTTCCACTCAGGATCAATTTGGGGGTAAAATAAATTATAATTCAAACCTTAATTGATCATAGGATGGAGTGTTTTGCTTAACTGAATTTTTTGGTTAATTGAAGGTTGAGCAGAAATCACATTAATTTCAACTCAGGTGAAAACCTTTCTAAAATGTGGACAAATGTTCACCTCTGTCTTATTATACACAGTACACATTTTTCTTGTTTAACCAAACCTGTTACTTCATTGATACAAGGGAATGGCCCTTAAGGAAAGCTAACAATGTCGATTGGTACCTGCTATGCAACTTATGATCTTAGAGAGTTCCCTGTGGGCACTGATGTTAAATGATGTGCCATAAGGTCACACAACCAGTTTTGTGTCTGAGGTAGGAATTGAGCCCTGGTCTTCCTGACTCCAAGATGGTCTTATAGTACTGATAGTGAATGAAATGTAATCTTTAATCATTCAAAATTTTGCTGTGGCTCAGGGTTATTATAACACTGTAGGTATAAAAAATGAAAATTGAACTGACTTCAAAGCATACCTGAGAAGTTGCTTTTTTTTTTGTAATTTAATCTCATATATAGATTTATATTGTCCAATTCTTTACTTTTTAAAGGGGAAAGCAGCTAATATTCTGGTTATTTGCTGGGTCTGGTTCATAAATATTCATTGTTTTGCAATCTGGTTAACTCTAGTTAAAGCATTAAACAATTAAACAATTTTTTTCCTTTGATGGTTCCTCTTTGATCTGAGGTACATATCCCTATTTTTTTTTAAAACAGTTATCTATCTATCTACCTATCTTGCTCCCAAATGTACTTTTATGTCTTACTTTCTACTTCTCTTCCTAAAGCACTATAGAAGACCTTTATTTTTCTCCTCCATTCTCCTGTTCTTTCTTCCAATTTAATTTAGTGCATAGAATAATTTTTATGTTAGCAAAAAAAGAAAGTAAGGAAGTCAAAGTCATTTTTTACTTTAATATACAAGTATAACTAAAGATCATATGTCTCTTAAAATAATATTACTCACATGGTATTGAAGTGGTTTGGTTAGGAGCAAGTCTTGAAAGCTTTTTGAAGCTGAAGACAATGCCTCATCATATACCCAATTTGATTTTTTAATAAATGATTTCTTTTCAATGTTTTCTTTCATTTCTTTTAGTTCTCAAAACTTTATTATGTGATGTCTGCTATTTTCATTTCTTGACTTTGTACAGTAATTGGCATATCTAAAGCATGCCAAATAAAACATATTGAGAAATTGTATGTCCAGACAAAGAATACATATATCCTCTCTGGCATCTCAAGATATAATGTTAGGGATCTCAAAGCCCATGGGTCTTCTCCCCACTCTTTTCAGACTTTGTGACCATCCTGGGGCTTTGTCAGAGAAGCCCTCTACTCTTTCTGCCTCAGACCAGTGAGCTTTGAAGTCTATACATGTCTACTCTTTTGTCACAGCTGGTGCTCAGTTTGCTTGTGGGTCCCTCTTTTCTATTGTCTTATGACTTCCAACTAATTTTTTGTGATGTTTTGGCATGAGAGATATCACTTTCTATAGATTCTTATTGAATTTCTTAATTATTTGGTCTGGTAAGAAATTAGGTTTTGCTAGAATTGGTGAAGGGCACCTTGCTTCCCATTCAGGTACCCAAGAAGCACAAATGGGTGGAATTTCAAAAATTTTAAACTTAAACAAGATGGTTGTGTGACATAGTTAATAGTACAATTAAACTGATTCAGATATGGATGACTACCCAGACTCAAAATATTGTAACTAATGAGTCAATGTTAACTGGGAAGGAAGTCTTTTATAGAGAATCCAAGTGATCTGTGCTTGTCTTTATGGTTTTAGCATTGTTATTAAATGTTTGCATAAAGGCATAGTTAGCATTCCTATCAAAATTTCAGATGACACAATTTTGTAAAACATAGGTAATCTACTGGATGAGGATTCAAAAAGACCTCAACACGTTAGAACATAGGGATAACTCCAACAAGGTGAAATTTAATTAGCCATTTATTAAGTACCTATGATATTTCAGGCATTGTGTTGGGTGCTGAATATACAAGAACAAAATTAAAATAGTCATTACCTTGGAGATTATATTCTATCAGGGAGAAAACATGTACATAAATAAGTATATGCAAAATAAATACAAAGCTATTGAGAGGGAGGACACTAGCATTTAGGGTAATAAGCAAAGACTTCATGTAGAAGGTTATGCTTGAATTGAGTTTTGAAGGAAACCAGGGGTTCTAAGGAGCAGAGGTGAGGAGAGTCTTTTCCTAGTATGGAGAGTAGGCAGTGAGAAGATACAAAGATAGGAGATGTACTTTTATGTGTGAAAAACAGTAGGGCCAATTTGGGTAGAAAGGAAGGGAAGTAAAGTATAGTAAGTGTGAAAAGGGATGTTTGGGCCAGGTTGTAATGGGCATTAAAAGCTAGACAAAGCAGTTTATATTAGATCCCAGGAGAAATAGAAAGCCATTGGAATTTATTGAGTAGGAGAGTGACTTATTCAGCCTTGTGCTTTAAGAAAATCACTCTGGCAGCTAGGTAGAGGATGGATTAGAGTGGGGAGAGGCTTTTGGCAGCAACACTGATTAGGAAGCTTATCCAATAGACCACATGGACTTAAATCATGTTAGTGGCCACTTGAGTAAAGAGAAGGGGATGGGTTGGATGCAAAAAAAGTCCAAACAGATAATGTAGTCTCTGACTTCATTAAGAAGTGTATAGCTTGAATGAAGAAAGAGGCAACAGTCTTGCTGTATTCTTCCCTGATCAAACTACATCTGGAGTACTATGTTCAATTCTGGGCATCTCATTTTAGTAAATTCATTGACAGGCTGCTGAATGCCCAGAAGAGAACATCCAGAATGGCAAAGGGTCTTGAGTCTATGCTAAATGAGAACAGATCAAAAGACCTGGGGATGTTAACCTGGAGAAAAGAGAACTCAAGTGGGACATGGTAGCTCTCTTTAAGTATTTGATGGCAGTCATATGGAAAAGTGAGGGATTTTATTCTGTTTGACCAAGAAGACAGGACTAAGAACAAAGAATGGAAGTTGCAGAGAGACCAATTTAGGTGTGATATGAAAAAAAAATTCTAAAAATGACAAGTATAAACAATCTAATGGGCTGCCTTGGGAGGTAGTAGGTTTCCCATTCACTGGTTGTCTTCAGGGAAAGGCTGGTTGGACCACTTGTCAGATATGTTTTATTGGGGATTCTTTTTCAGATAGGAATTGAACTAGACAGTCTCTGTGGACTCTATCAATGCTGAAGTTCTGTGGTTCTGAGCCTGTGACTCGTGTTGTGGCAGAAAATGTGGGTGTACAGCTTGTTTATTAAAAATGTCTTTTAGGAAAATACTTATTCCCCCTACCCTTGTAAACTGTCATCTGTGCTAAATGGATTTAGGGCCAATTTAATGAGTATATGTATAATTTACAACTGACTGTAGGAGAGATAAATTAGGTTCCTGAGAGTTACATATCATAGAATCTTTAGAATAGGAAGGAAAGGTAATTTTACTGATCTTATTTTCAGATGTGGTCAAATTTCTCATCAGAGATGTGTAGGGATTTATCCCAATTTTGAATATATCTTTGAAAGAGGATTCCACAAGTTTCCTTGCTGTCTCTAATGTTTAATAACTTGTCTTACTTGTAGGAAATTATTTCTTATGCCACTTAATCCAGCATGATTTAGTGAAAAGAGCTCTGGATTTGGAATCAAAAGACTTAGGTTCCAATTTTAGCACCTCCATGTATTCCCTGTGTAAACTGGGCAAATCACTGAACATATCTGGGACTTATTTTCCTAGTTTGTAAAATGAAGGGTTGGCCTCGAGAGTCTCTGAGGACTGTCTAGATCAAGCATCCTATAGAATTATACATATTTTAAATCTAAGATCTTTGGATCCTGTGATTCTAAGTTTAGTGTCCTTTCTACAGTGCCTAAGCATGGAAGCCCCTTTCCTGGGCTTCCATATGGTCTTAACATTACTAAAAGATACCCATGAAGTGTGAATTTAGAACCATTGGATTCAGTTCTCCTATACCAATTCTCCTCTACCTGCATCCTCATGTCTTTTTTTTTTTTTTGGAGGGGGAAGGCAGGGCAATTGGGGTTAAGTGACTTGCCCAAGGTCACATGGCTAGTAAGTGTTAAATGTCTGAGGCCAGATTTGAACTCAGGTCTCCTGACTCCAGTGCTGGTGCTCTATTCACTGTACCACCCAGCCACCCCAATGGGCATATCTTTAAAGAAAGTCAAAGAAAGCTCTTTATTTGATAGTTGAATATAAAGATAATGGAACACTCACTGGTCTGGAAATCATTAGACCTGAATTCAAATATGGTTTTACTTGGGTGACCTTGGATAAATAACTTAATCTCTTCAGGCCTTAGTATCCTCGGTAATAAATGAGAAGATAGGATAAAATGACCTTTAAGGTCCTTTCTTTTTCTAAATGCTATAATAATATAATCATGTCAGTTTAAATCTATTTCCTCTAAAAGTCAGAGGAAGCAGAGAGAGGATTGTTGATCCCATCCTCTCAGAATCCTTTCTTAACGAAGCAGTCTTATTATAGAGTGCCTTGATATTGATTGAATTGAGTTATAATCCTCATCCAATCATGTGACCTGACTGTGTAATGATGCCTTTGTGGCACTCTCTCTAAAAGGGCAGGTCACTTTGAAGGCAGGTGCTGTCCCTGTCCTCTAACACTAGTATTCTAACGGAATTTTGGATGAAATTATTACTCCTCCCTTCAGTTTTCTGTCCCTTAGGCTGAGTAATGCCATTTATTTTAGCTTACCTTCATAAATCTTTGTAATTCTCCTCTGAATACACTCTACACTCTTGAAGACCTTCCTTAGTTATGAAAGCCAAAATTACCCACAGGACTCTCGGGAAGATTGTATCTGTTTTATGAGTTTTTCTATTCCATGCTCTTTATCTCTGCTTCTTGATATCATGGTTCTGAAGATAGAAGTGCAGAGTATATGAGAACTTGCATGGTGTTTAACCAAGTCAGAGATGCTTAAACCAAAGTCAGCACTCATTAAGGTTTTCAAGCTAAAGTCCAAAATTATCAAGTCCTTGCTCAGGATCCTTGATCCTCAGGGTCAGGCCAACTCTCTGAAAATTAGCTACAGGAGTCAAGATGACGGCATCAAAGTGCTGAGGGTGGAGCATATTAAGCCTTTGGTTTGAGAACTCATTTTCTCACAGACTAGCCTGAAACAGCTTGAGTCATAGTGTTAGACCCATCTGTTTGTATGGGATGGAAGATGGGATGTGCTAGGGGAAAATAATGTTTTCTTTTTTTTAACTCTCTTAGAGTGGGTGAGATACTCCCCTTCTTCCTCCTCCCCTCACCGCATACACACCATGTTTATTATGTTCTAAATTTTGTATGACCCAATGCATTTCTTAAAAACCAAGGGAAGAGTATGGTAGGGTAGGGAGGTAAGCATATTCATGGAATGAGAAGTGTGTGGAGCCACTCCCTTCCCAGGTGAGCAGAGGTAGGGATGTTAGAGGACTAAGGTCTTTTGTGGCTCTCATTCCTTTCCTTCTGTTCACCTTTGGTTTAGTGATGCTGTAAGAGAAGATGACTCCAATTTCCCTTCCCTGCTTCTGCTTTTTATGCTATTCTTTCCTACTTGATTTCTTCCCAAAACTATGCAAAGAAGATTTGTGGGAATAAGAGAAAAAATTGACTCTCTATAACTTCTAGTAAGATATAGATGTTGGAAAGTAGGAAGAAGGTCTTTTTTTGGGCAATAGCATCTAGCAGTGAAATACTCTATCAAGAGGAAGTCATTTTACACTTGTGCATCTAGAGATTGTGAATTTCTGCCTCCTCTATTGTACTTTGAATTCTCTTGAATGAACTCCCCAAGTGCTGGATGAGGTGTGTCTGGGCAAGTAGTTCCTCTGCTAGATGCCATGGCCAACAGGGGGAGGGAAGAAGACAATATCCTCATGGTCACCCTCCCCCCCAAAAGTAATTCCCTCTCAGGGCTCAAGTTCTTTCTTAAATCCTGACTTCTCCATAAACATCTTAAACTCTCAAGCCACGTGGATTGACCTTTACATATCACCTAAGGGCATTGTATTGTTCATAGTCCTTCTGACTTAATCAGAAATACTAAAAGAATAGCAAAATGTTAACTCATTAACAACACATCATTATCACTATCATCATCATCATCATCATCATCATCATCATCATCATCATCAGTTGAATTCTGTGACTACCAAATCTCTACTCCCTCTCACTCCTCAGCAGCCATCTCTAGGTAGACTATACAGCAGGGAGAATTCCCATTGGTTCACTTCGTGAGGAGAGCCAAGTGTTCTTTGGAAAACCTGACTACTGGTGTGACGCCTTGATCAGATTCACTTAAGTTCTCCTATCTCAGAGAAACTTGAGATTCTTCTAGAAATGAGGAAATTCCTTTTGGATACATTTTGCAGCTTAAAGATGGTCATACGGATAGCAGAGGTTTTCTGCTCTATTTCTTTTCTTCCATTGCTAAACCCAGCTCCTCTTTTATACACCTCTATTCCACTACAATTTAGTGCTTGATGAAATTTGAAGGGTGGGATTCAAATCTAAAGTATACAATGGTGAGGGCTGAGATGAAGAAAAAGGTATGTAAACTTGCTTTATCAATGATATACAAATGAAGACGATCAGAGCTAGTGATCTCAGTATTACTCCAATCTTAACCATTACTTCTTTCCCTCTCCCTTTTTTAGGAGAATGGTTGAGTGCACAGTGACCAGAGATTATGGACTCTTCCCTTTTGTCTCATTCTAAAACAAATCACCCTACTTGTAGCCTTGGCCTTACTTCCTCTTCCCTTTCCTTTAGCTCTTTAAATTATCATCTCCTTCTATGAATCTTAAGTTTCTCTCTACAATGGCTCTTTCCTCCAACTTACAAACATGCTCAATGGTTTCCTAACCTAAAAATTACTTCTAAATTAACTATGGTCTTATCTCTCTCTTCTTTTTCACTATCAGACTTTCCATTGTTTCAATTATTATCTCTATGTGGACTCCCAAATCCTTATGTTCAGAGCTCCAATCTTGTATTTTCAACTACTTGTTAGATATTACCATCTGAATGTCCCGCTGACAGCTCAAACTCAATACATCTAGCACTGAACTTATTATCTTTGACCATAAAACCTTCTCCTCTTCTATTTACCCACTACTATTGATGACACAACCATTTTCCAGTCACTTAAGCTTAAAATATTATAATGATCTTTGAATATCCTTTCTTTCTCACTTGTAACTAATCAGTTGCCAACTCCTCAAAATTCTACTTTCATAACTATTCTTTCCTCTGTTTTTTTTTCCTTTCTGTTTTCCACCCAACTTCAGGTCTCCTTTTCAACATGTTAGAGTACTATAAGACCCTACCAATTGGTCCTGCTTCTAGCCTCTTTCCTCTCTAGTTCATTTTCACACCGTCGTCAAAATAATCTACTAAACTTGGAATTAATCAAAAAGTCTGACCATGACAATCTCCCACTCCAAAACATTCAGTTCAGCATTGTGTACCAAATAAAGAATACATTCCTTAACCTTGTATTTGCGGCTCTCCACAGTCTGACTTCAAACTACCTTTCCAACTCTTTCCAATATAACTCACTTCACGTACTCTACATTTCAGTCAAACTGAGCTAGTCAAACTCTGGGGCTTCACAGTTTATATGACTGAAAGAAATTCCATTCCATTTCTACAAATTGAAATCCCTTCCTTCAAGATTTTCTGTATCTTAAGTGATACTTTCTCCATGGAGCCTTTTCTAATCCTATAGTTAAAAGTAATCTCACTTTTCTTAAACATATCACAGTCCTTTGCTTAGATCTGTACTTTGGAATGATCACCTACTTTGGAATGTCACCTAGTTATTTCCTCTTCCTCCCATTATATTGCAAGTTGCTTGAGAGCAGGGACTATATCTATTTCATATTTGTATCCATCTTTACTTCCTCCTCAGGAATTTATTTTGTATCCCCATATTAAAATATCAAACAATTAATCAACATGTATTTATTTATTTATTGCCTTTTTTTTGGAGGGGAGGAGGAAGGGCAATTGGGGTTAAGTGACTTGCCCAGGGTCACATGGCTAGTAAGTGTCTGAGGCCGGATTTAACTCAGATCCTCCTGACTCTAGGGCCAGTGCTCTATTCACTGTACCACCTAGCCACTTCGATGTGTATTTATTTAACAGCTACTCTGTGTCAGGTACACTGTGTTAGATGTTGGGGATACAAGTACAAGGAATGAAACAATCTCTGCTCACAATGACCTCATATTTTAATAGGAGAGATGAGTACATATCAACCATATAGACAGCATAAGTGTAAAGTTAATGAATAAATACATTATTTTTATACATACATGTGCACACACACACACACACACACACAAACACAAAGTAGTTTGGGAAGAAGGGCCCTAATAATTGGAGGAATCAGGAAAAACAGCATGCAGAAAGAAGATGGTACTTGAACTGCATTTTAAGGGAAGAGATAGCCTATATGAAGTAGAGTAAGGAGAAATGGTATTGCAGGCATAGGGAATGGTCAGTGAAAAGTCACAAAGACAGGAGAAGGAATGTCATTAGTGAAGAACCAAGAGGTCAGTTTGACTACATTACAGAGTGTGAGAGGGGGAATAATGTCCTATGAAGTTGAAAAGATAGGTTGGAGCCAGGTTGTGAAGAGCTTTAAAAGCTAAAGGAGGTGTTCATATTTTTTCCCCAAAGGGGCAAGAGAAAGCAACTCAAGTTGGCTGGGTAGAGGAGTCATATGGTCAAATCTGTGCTTAAGGAAAATAATTTTAAAAGTATGTGTATGATGCAATGGAGTGGTGAGACATTTGGGGTAGGGAGACCAATGAGGAGGATATTTACAATAATCTGAGCAAGAGGTGATTAGAATATGAACTAAGGTGGTAGCAGTGTGAGTGGAGAGAAGGAATAAGATGAGAGAAATATTGTAAAGGCTGAAATATCAAGATTTAACAAGTATCAGCTGTGTGACCCCAGAAACTTCACTTAACCTCCTTTTGTCTTAATCCAATGGAGAAAAAAATAGCAAACCACTCTAGTATCTTTGTCAAGGAAACCATATGGACAGCATTGGTGTGCTAAGGTCCTAGGAGTCGTGCAGAGTAGGACACGACTGAGTGACTGAAGGAAAACAGCAACAATGTGGAGTGAGGGAGTGAGGAACTGAAGATAATGCTTGAAGTTGAGTGAGTGATGATGGAAACCAAACTGCAGAATTGAGGAGTGAGTGAAAAGAGAGGAGGAATGTAGACATTTATTTCAAGGAGTTTACCTAAGAAGGAGAAACATTGAACAATAGCTTGAGGGAGTGATTGGGTCAAGTAAAGGCTTGTAAAAGATGAGAGTGACTTGAAAATGCTTGAAGGCAGTAGAGAAGGAACCAGTTGACAGGGAGAGATTGAAGATTCCAGAGAGAGGAGGAATGATTTAGAATGAAATCTGCTGGAGAAGATAGGTGGGGGGATGGGAACCAAGTACACATGTAGAGTAATTGAACTGGAAAGGAGAAAAGTTACCTCTTAGTCAGAGCCTGAGTTGGGGGGAGGAGGGAAGAGGAAGAGATGATGTCAAGGCACTTTGAAATGAACAATATAATTAAAGAGGGAACACCTGTTGAATGATCTCATTTTTTTTTTTCTCAGTAAAATAAGAGGCAAGGTTCTTCCTTAGTTGAGAGTTAGATGTAAGGAGAGGTCGTAGGAGGACTAAGGAGGGAGGAGAAAGTCTAAAATAGTTTCTGGGGGGAATGAAATAGGGGGCCAACTAGGGAATAAGGGTACAATTGAGGTTGTTTAAAATAAATATTTAATGCACAATGCCTAAATAGTACTTAATGTTTGATGAAATTAATTGAATTGAATTCGATATTCACTGCCTCTGCTTATCCACTTCAATCCCTTGAAACCAGGATTCCATCCCCACCACTTTACTGAAAAACTGTTCTATCAGAAGTCAGTGAGCATGTAGTTACTAAATTCAAAGACCTTTTCTTAGTGTTCTATTATTTTTAATCTTTTTCCCACATTTTAAACTACTCTTAAAACGTACTGTGATTCTGTGACATTGCTCTACTGCTTTTCCTCCTACCTCTCTTGATATTCCTTTTCTACATCCTCTGGTTCCTCTTACTGCTCCCAACCCTAGATATAAGCATTCTCTGTGCATCAATTCTCCCTTCCCTCCTTCCTTCCCTTCCTTTCCTTATTTCTTTATCCCTTCCCTTCTTCCTTCTCTTCTTCCTTTCCTTGTCCCTTCCTTTGTCCCTTCTCCTCTCCCTTCCCAGGGATTCCTTCTCCAGGCATTTTCTCTGACTGTCCCCTATGCTTGGAATGTTCTAACTAAACCCCCACATTTTAGAGGGAACCTTTTCCAACCCCCTTAATTCTACTGCCTTCCCTCTGTCATTTTTTTTCTTTTTATCCCGCATATAGCTTGTTTGTACATATTTATTCGTCTGTTGTCATGCCCATTAGATCGTGGCCTCTTTGAGGTCAGGGACTATTTTTTGTCTCTCTTTGTATCCTCAGTACTTTGCAAAGTGTTTGGCATGTAGTAGGTGCTCAACGAATATTTATTTATTGATTAACTGTGTTTTATTGACTATGGACAAGTCACTAAAAATCTCAAGACCGCAGTTTCCTCATCTGTAAAGAAGGAGGATGGATTAGATGAACTCAAGGTCCCTTCTAAATCTATGATCCTATATTTCTGTGACAGTAAAGTCAGTCATCTACAACCCTATTCCTTTACCAACAAACAAAACTAAAAACTTTTCTCCAAGCCTATCATTTCTCTGTCCATTAATTGCCTGTCTGGACATGTTTGTTTTAGTGAGAAGGTTTGACCTCACTGGTCAAGTAATGATGACTTGTTAAGGTCAACAAGGAAAGCAAATTTAAGAGTCTCACCAAAGTCTCTATAGCCTCAAGAATCAAATGTAGGGTTTGTCAACAGTTACTCTTAGGAATAGAACTTGAAGACAATTTCCAAAGGTATTTGCTTTGATTACTTTTCTCTAGTGTTATGAAAAGAGAGTTTGCATTTAATTTTTCTGACATATAAGCCAAGTAGCATAATCTGTGGATAGAGAATAAATCAATTGACTTTTGAATTACAGAAGTACAATATTTCTTTTTTGAATGGCAATGGATTCCAGTTTTATTTTTGATTTTTTTTTTACGAGTTTAACAGTTGTATCCTACTCATCTTTCCAGATCTACCTGCATAAAATAATAATGAGATCTCACGGGACTATGAATTGTTGAGTGAGTATGTCAGCAATGCTTAATGTACAGTGACTTCATGCAGAGAACTGAAATGAGACACAGATGATTCATTTACACATTTATTTTCTATCCTGTATATTCTACCAGACTGAAATGGAGAACAATTAATTTCATAGACATTTGACATAAATTAAACAAGTATTTTGATGTAGAACAGTTGTACAGACATGCATATAAATATGCTGACTGGTGCAGAAATATTTAGCTGCTCAGCAAAATCTATTAATACGAAACCACATTTCCTTTTTATGAAGTTAAAATGCAGCAGATATGGAGACATTGATACAGATATCATTAAATGTAAGAGAAAATTGTTACACTAAAGGTGTATGACAGACAGCTGAACAAACATTTATATATGAAACTGGGTCATCTATAGCAAAATGAAACAAACTTTTTAAGCCAATATAATAATAATAAGAAGAAAGCATGTTGAGGCAGATGAATGAGATTAGACAAGACTTACCACTTATTCATATGCTTTATCTTCTATTGACATCTTGTATTAAAATATTTCAACATAGCTATTTATTATGAAATGCTAATGCAGTGTATTGATGGTAGTGAAGCCATGACTACCCAATCAACTGAGAAATCTTGGGAAGAAATACTGTTTGTGCTTTTTTTGGGTATTTCCCTGCAACATTTAGAGAATTCTCAGAAAAAACAACAACCCAACCCTCCAAAATGTTAAACTGAACAAAATGATGTATAGTTCATGCTAGTGCACCTATGAGTATATAACTTAACAACATGAAGACTGAATATTGTCTTAGTTGATCCTTAAATTGCTTTTATGTTTGTGTACTCTATCCCTAAGGTTTTTATGTTTGTTGTTGCATGGGTTTTGAGAGGCAGTTTACAGTAGACGATAGCTTGCTGGCCTTGGAGTCAGGAAAACCTGGATTCTAGACCTGTTACCGATAAATACTGGCTGGGGACTATTAGCAAGTCCTAACCTCTCAGTGTTTCATGCTTATCACTCAAATGAGATGTTATAGTTGAGTCACAGATCTGCTTCTGTGGAAAAATCTTACATCAAAGAAATCACAGGTCTGGACTTCCTCCTTCCCGCTCCCCCACCCCCAAAAGGTGCTTTAAATTTGTAAGACTTGAGTAACACAGTAGAAGCTATATGTCTAAAATTTTGTGCCATTTTCCTTTCTGACTATATCTACCTTGTTGAGAAATTATCCATGATTAGCCCCAAAGGGTTTTTGCTTGAGTTAGCCATTGTAATTCCTAAACAAGTTCATCATAAATCATCATGCAATTATTTTGCAATGCTCTACAGGGCATTTCTGCCTGAAACTAACATAGAGCTCAATTTCTAGCAATTAGTTATTGAGTTTTAAGATTTAGAAATTTTCTTTTTTTAATAACCACAGAATGTAGTAGAGAAATAGAGCAACCATCTAGATGTTTTAGGTCTTCTCAAAACAAATGTCATAGAAAATATTCAAATAATTGAAGTCAAGGTTTTTCTTTTACTTAACTCATTTGCATAGTGCCTTTAAGCTTCTACTTTTCCTTAGCCATCCATATGTAATCTTTGTTTGGTTCTCAAAAGTTTGAGTATGAAAAAATAATTTGAAGGAAAGTGACTTTATTTCTCTGAGTTAAAAATATTTCCTATTCCTTCGATTCATTCTGAAAAAGTCTACTTTTTTTTAAATCTTCTGATGATCATATGAAAAAACAGCTAATATCATACAGGTAGAAAGTGCAATCAGCATCCTACCTTTTATTTTGTATGCACTAGGGATAATATGAAGCTTTCTATGGAAAGGACTGCTAGGTCAAGGAAAATATTATCTGGATAATTCAAGTAAAGAACCAACAAACAAACAATAAATTCCCACTCTGTTGCCCATTAACAGATTACATTGTTATACCAAATTGTCTGATGACTTATGACCATGCAGACTTGACTCAAACATTTCTGGAAAATTCCTAAAAAACCAGTTATGAGAGGAAAAAGGACTTCAAAAGTTGTGCTAAAACTATGCAGACACAAAAGGTGGAACAGGCAATTATTTTTAACAGAAGGTACCATTGCATCATCTATGTAAGCATTTTAAGTCACTTCTGCATACGTCCTATGTACATAACACCATAGCATGAGGTTGTTTCATATTAGCATAAGGTGTTGCTATAGTAACAGTGGCATGATTGTCTTGATGGCACTTGTAGGAAGCAGACATGAATGAACATTTGGGATTTTACATCCCCTACATAGTAATAAAAGACAACATAAATGCATTTAGTGAGCAATTAAGACAGCATTGTATTTTTTTCTGAATACTATTTAATGAACTTTCCTCTTTTAACAAAACCTAATGAAAAGAAGGAATACAGTATTAATTAGTTTGTTATTAAACTGTTAAAGGTTGTTAAGGTTGAGAAGGAATGCTATGCAGATATGGTCTAGAAAATGGATTTCTTTTTTGCAGACATCAAACTTATGTTAAATAATTTTAAAATAAAAATGATTTAGAACAAATATTTGGAGAGTTTGGTTATCACACTAAAACATTTAGGACACATTGTTGGTGATAACAGAATGTAAGCTCCTTGAGAGCAAGGACTGTTTGGTTTTTGTCTTTGTATCTACAGCACAGTCTAGTGCTTGGCTCACAGCAGTCACTTAAATGCTTGTTAAATCAATGAAAGCATTAAAGTGAGAAATGTGACAGTGATGGGCCCAAAGATTCATCAGTAAGAGTCATGTATTCTGATAAACCATACAGAGATGCCTACCAAATTCTCTGAAGATGGAATTTTCAGCAGTCACTTAAATGCTTGTTAAATCAATGAAAGCATTAAAGTGAGAAATGTGACAGTGATGGGCTCAAGGATTCATCAGTAAGAGTCATGTATTCTGATAAACCATACAGCAATGCCTACCAAATTCTCTGAAGATGGAATTTTCAGCAGTCTTTGCTTGATGAGATTCAGCCATTATTTTAAGATGAATTTAACAGGTTCATAGTATTATGACTCTGATTGCTGTGATAGGTGTACTCTCAATCTTATCTGTGATTTTTTGTGGTCACAGTAGGAGAGTCTAGTGATGTTGTTTGAAGTAATTACACACTGCATTGCTACAATTCCTTTTGGATAGTGTAGCTGCATCATGTCAGTCTATCATTATTGCACAGATAATACTGTATACACAGTAAGACAATATAAAAAGGTTGATTTCAATATTTGAGTGATTTGGCTATTTTAAATAAAATCAAAGTTGAAACCACTTCTAGGTTATTTTACTTAGTTAATAAAATGCTGTTTGGATGAAAAAATACTAACATTATAAAATCTAAAATCTAAAGTAAAAATACAAAATTGATGAGAACTTTTAACTTGGAGATATCTTGTACTTTGGTCTAGTGACTTATGCTGGACTTATGCTGTAGATGTGCATCTACATGAAGAACAGCCTTAACATGAGTTACTTTACAGCATGTACTTTTAACAATACAGACATTTTGGAGCATAGAGGAGGACCAGGTTATGTCTTGAATATGAATGGTTCAGATTGTTCATTTAAGTTCATAGTACTAAAGACAGTATAAAAGCCTCTAACGTATAAAATAGTTTGAGGAAGGACTGCTTTTTCTCCTGAAGACACAGATTTTTCTTTATTGTGTATTAAAAAGGCAGCTAGGTCAAATATTTTGAGTTATCAAATTCCCCCAAATATAATGAAACACTTGCCCAAGGGAAGTTAATTTTTCTTCAAAGCAGCATGAGATAAATATATAAATGTTTCTTGTAAGTTTCTAATTCCTTAAAATATGAGTTCCAGTAACTTCTTTCTGTTATTTTAAGGAAATATTAGGTTTTAAATATTTCAGATTATTTAGATAGTTGAAAAAAACTTTAGATGACAAGATGATATACACGCATTGGGTAAAATGCTTTTTCAGTCTAAAGTTACTTCTACAATTAAGGACAGAAGGACACATTTTTAATAAAACAAAATTAATCCTGGTCATACTAAAGGAAAAAAGGGAACTTGTATTTGATTCAAAAGGAAGAAAAAATCGACACCAAATATAAAATATTTTTACTGCATATTTAGGAAAACACAGCATGGCATTAGTGGATAGAGAGCTGGCCTTGAAGACTCAGGTTCAATACCTGTCTCTGACTGGGCAAGCCCATTAAACTCTCAGTGCCCTAGGCAACTAAGCCCATAAAATACAAATCAGTTGCCATTCTGCATTGGTTGAGAAAATTCCCACACTAGGAGTTATCCATGCTGAGGAAATCAGAGGTCTAGATAAAAAGAAATAAGAAACCATATAGTTCACATCCAATATCTTTGGTCAAGCCTCATTTCATACTCCATTAGTTTCTGTACCTTAGCCTAGAAGAATAGCAATAAAAGTACCCATTTCCCTTGGTTGAAATGTTACATTTATCAAGTAGCCTAAAATATTGTTACGTCTTCAACTGAGCACTCTCTGGCATCTCAGACGCCAGACTTCATTAATGATTGTTTTATTAACACTCCTCCTTCCTATTTAAGAAAGTACTTATTTTTGAAAATCAGGAGCCTGGTATAGAGCCAGAAAATTCCTCTTATTCTCCTGAGAACTATTGTTCTTTTGTTAGAAATAAAATTAAGGAAATCTATCTTTTGCTCTCATCAAGTCATTTTTATGCTGTATTCATGAGTCTCTTTTCAATTCTTTTCTCCTTAGCCCCTGCTGTATTCTTCAGTTCTCTCACAACCTCCTATCACTGTTAGTATTGGGTTCTAAGTTGCTCTTGTTCATTAACCTGCTCTGCTCTATGTTGTAATTGATTGTTTCTTTCTTGGTAACTATTGTGTGACCAATAGGTTGATGAGCTTTGATGGGTCGATTTGAGGAAAGATGGGAGGGAGTGACAAAGGGGGAATTTAGGTAAGTGAAGACACTGAATTGAAGATTAGATATAGGGATTTTCTGAAGTAGGTCAGGAAGGTTTTCATAGGATGGAAAGATTCTCCAAATTTTAGTGGGAACATTCATTGACCTTCCCAAATGTCTTTCCTAATAGACTAGCACCTACTAGGAAGGGGATGATTTATTTTTTCCATTGAAAATACATTAAATCAATTGTCTTTTTAGAACTTCCATTCCCTACCTCATTCCTACCCACCTGGTTTCAGGATGAACATTGGCTGCTGGAAATATATGCAGTTAAATCTAAAAGTTGGCATTAAAAAAGGATGTTTCAGTGGCTTAATGGCACTTCATTACTGCTTAATAAACATTTACTTCTGACTTGTTTATAGTTTAATATCGTGACTCTTTACATTTGCATAAGTTTTAAAACCTGTTTACAACAATGTAAAGATAATATTCTATGAGTTTTAAAAAATAGATTTTAAAATGAACAGGAAGACTTTGCTACTTCTATAGAGAGAATGTGCATAGCATGGATCATTTTGTTGCTAGTGAATCCTGTATAGTAGTATGCTATGTCTAACAAATTTAGATCATATGAGTCCATATTTGCTTTTAGTCGGCTATTAAAAGAAAAAGATACACAGGTCTAATATATAACATGAAAGGCAGCATGTCTTCGGGAATAGAAGGCCAGCCTCAGAATAAAAAAGACCAGGGTTCAAGTCCTGTTTCTGACACATACTGATTGTGTGACTGGGAGCAAGTCATTTAACACTTCTATGGCCCAGTCACTAAAAGATAAGTTACAGAAAAGTTGCTACTACAGATTGGTGCACACTGGAGTTCTCCACACTGATGAAATCACATGACTAGATCTCCTCATTCACTACCCTCATACATAGCGTTCAATGCAATACAAGGAAGATCTTGATTTTACAGGTCTATCTCATAAAATTAAGGATGAATCTACTTGCAGTCACTGAATTGAACTGAAGTTTTAGATTCAATTGGTAAACTAGGCCAGTAAAAAGAGGTCCATAATTAGTACAAACTGGTGCTTTCAGTTGACTCCCAGATTCCTGCCAATTCTTGAGGTACCAGTTCTAGTTCCAGACACTTGCAGACTTGGGTCCTGAATCAACTGTAGTTTGTCAGGGCTTCAATTCATTCTAAGGGCATTATATAGAATTGTACAAAGAGAGATGCCAGGGAAGGCTGGTAGCAATTTCACCAGGAACTTTGGAGGAAGAGGAGAGCATTTACAATGCAGACATAAAGTGATTGATTCCAAAACGCCAATCTTAAAAGGTACTGCTTTGACTTCAAAGTTGGTAGCAAGTAGTAGAAGGTGATACTGATCTTTCTTTCTAAGTCTATCTTGATTACCACTTACTTTCCCAACAAATTCCTTTCCTCATTTTGCCTCACAAAGTACACAGTGGGGTACTCTATAGAGTGGGTGATTTCTTTCAACTCATACTGTTGAATTATTTTGCCTACACCTGTCCAAATTGTTTACAGGCTTACCATTTTCATTGTGCCTACAACCAGAGTCACTCCTTCTTGGAGCTGCTCCTCACTCCCTTGTCCTTTTTCTTTTTCTTAAAAAAAAAACAAACCCAACAACCTGGGTATGTAGAAGTAACTATGCAACAGAATATTTTGTTTCTAAAAACACACTTCCAGGATGAAAGGGTTGTTCTAGTAGGCAAATTCTCATTGAAATTAAGGGGATAAGTCCCACTGTTATCATTAGGTTTTGATCAATAGAACTTACAATGGTTCTCATTCAGAATGGTACCGCTATGGCAGGCTGGACTCTTATCTTTGGAAAAGGGAAAACACTAGTATATGAGTAAAATATATATGGAAGGGTAGTATTAAGATACATGTAGTAAAAACTCAAGAGATCTACATAGCTATAGAGACCTTAGCTCATCCCATGGAACTAGACAGTACCCAGTCACAGAATTTCTTTACAGATGGGAATGTTTTTGCAAATGATTTCTTTAACAGAGGATTTATAATTAGATTTACATTCTCAATTCTGAAATTCTTATTAATATGTTATCTCTTTTTATGTATATAAATATATGTACATGTATACTAAATATATATATATATATTTCCTTGTTTAAAAACATCTTATTAACTTATATTTTGTTTCCCATATTTCCCTTTTGTTGCATTTGTTACTCCTGGTCATCCCATGTTGCCCTATTATTAAAGAAGGGTTTTTTCTTTATTAAAAAATATATGTATATATACATGTTTACAGGCTAAAAGCTTTTAAGACTAGCAAAGAAGTTATGCATAAATGGCAATAATAGAAAAATAAACATTTATTCAATTATGTCAGGCAAGTAGCATAAATGATTAGTGAAATCAATAAATAAATAGTGATATTCCTTAAGTTGGAATTTAACAATTTAGGAAGTGCTCTAAGATTTTGGGGTTTAGAACTCCCCCCTTTTTATTGGTAATATGCCTTCTTTTTAAATTTCCATTTTCATTCAAGTTTCATAGGACTCATTTCAGGAGAAAAGAAGGTAGGTAGGTAGAAAGGAAAGAAGGAAGGAAGGAAGGGAGGGAGGAAAGAATGTTGGTTCAATAAGCTGTTTTTAGAATCTTAACCAAAATTTAAAATCCACATGAATTTAAAGACAAAACAAAATACTTTCAAAATAAAAAAAGAATAGCAATATTTTGCTGTAACGTGGCTATTAAGCAAGAAAATCATTAAGAACTCTTTGCTTTTAATATTATAAGCAAAATTGTTAATAAAAAAATACAAATCTTCATAGACATTTTCCTAAAGTTTGATTTTCCCCCTGTACTTATTTGGTATTATAACAGGCAAATTCTCTAGAGGAATAGAGATGAAACCCACTATTTTAAAATGAATTTTGAGGAAAAAACAATCTAATCTCTTATTAGGTTAGAATAGTAATTTATATGCTCTTTAAAAGAAATTCTATGAAATTACAATTTGGATTTCATACAGACAATGTGGTGAAATTCATAGCAATTCATCAATTTCACTGTCTATTTCCTAGGAAACTAGGTATTTAAAAATCAGAATTTCATTTATTAACATTACATTATTTTGATAAATATTTATCAATTTTACATTCTTAGAATAAAAATGTTAAACAATCCATAATCCTCTTCAGTCTGCTCTTAAGGGAAGATTTCTTCTTACTGTTTTGAGCACATCTTGAAAGTATTTGCGAGTACCTTTTATTTATTTTTGTTTCAGAAAAACAATTAGCTTTGTATGTCTTCCTGTCTAATGTATTTCATGTCCAAAGTCTCAGAAGAAGAAATAGGTACATATTGCCAAATTATTTTTTTCCTAAATCCAACAATACTATAATGATTTAATTTTGAAAAAATTGAGATTATCATAAGTATCAGTGTGATTCAATTGATAACAGTTTAAATGACTATGATTCACTATCAATAATAATTTTTAAAATAAATAACTGTAGCTTACTGCCCAAACATTGCTTTTAATAAACTGGGTAATCACATACAGACATAAAAACTCTCCAGATACTTCCTTATGAATTTTTTTGTGGTTTGAAGGGATATATTTAAGCTTTCAAATCATAATTATTTTCTCTGATAATTTACCTGTACACATGCGATGGCAAATATTTTTTTATTAAGAAGTAATTTGGTGCATCCACTCATGGGTGCTAGTATTTTCCTGACCCAAAGTGGTTGATTTTTTCCATTTAAAGAAGAATTTTCTACTCTTAACTTTTAGTGCTCATTGCAGGCACTCATTCCTCTTTGTGATACACTACACATACACTTTAGTTTCCACTTTGTTTATGAACTACCAGTGTACTTTGATTCTTCTGGTAAGTAGTTTAAATGAAGCTGTATTGGGTGAATTAGGCAAAGGCGTGGTTGACCTAATAATTTTGCTTATTTTCATTCTAAAATCACTTGATGTGGCCAAGCAAACCTAGTGGCAATCCATACTGGTTGCTAGATTTAAAAGAATGAACTGATCATCCATGTTGTAGGCTATTTCTTTTGAGATCCAGACATTTTTTGCTCACTGACAAGTGTCAACAAACATTAAGTTGTGGGTAACAGTAAGGAATATCCCCTAGTGACAATAACCTCCAGGTAACTTTCAGTCCACTCTCTGGATCATCTTGGAAGCCTTCAGAGCCCCAATCCCAAATATCTCTTCATGAAATTGTTTGCCTGAGGAATAAAGTATTTTTCTTTTCTGCTAAAGAATTTTGACCATAAAAAATTAAGGAGAATTGGAGGAGGGGTTGGGGTAGAAGAATTTCTTAAAAAATCTCAGCCATAAAATAGCCTTTCCTTAAAACTCTCAGAGTGAAGAGGGTGCTTTTCTGATAGGAGGCTTTCAAAATCATGGGTTATAGAGTTAGTGTCTTTGGGCAAAACTTGGGGTAGAACTAACAGTTATATCATTGGTGAACTTTTTTGGACAGTAAGACAAATTCACCCCAGAAAACCATCTGCACTCTTTGTTTCATAATGTGCCATGTAGACAAATGACACAAATTTTTAAAAAAATGAACCCATTATTATAGAGCACTCAGAAAAAAACAAACAACAACACCTTATTTCATGTAGACACATTCTAAAGTGGCTATTGGGTCTTGTTTATATTTTACCTATAGGCAAGTATTTTGGAAAATACCTTTAAGCTTGATTCTGGAAAATTGTCTATAGAAAATACCGACCAATACTTTAAGCATATAAAAACTCTCTCATTTAGTCTTAGTTATTGAAAATATCAACTAACAAACAACATAAATATGTTATTAATGATCATGACATTGTGAGCTATGTATCAGAACAATTAAACATGAAAATCATTGTAAGTCATAAGCACAGTGGAAAATAGATATGTAAAATTATATTTAATAGTAGAGCGACCTGTATTTCAACTAAGACCCCTCCCCTCCCAATTGCATTCAAAACTGAGAGATAATGACCAGATTTTATTCATAAAGAAATGATATTTTATAAAAGTTTTAAGTTAGATTATAAACACAGACTAATCTAACCATTAAAAGAAAGTGATTTAGTAATAAAACTTATAATGCAGTTTTTTATTAAAAAAAAATATTTTGTGCTTGGATTTTGGTCCATTGTATTCTGAACTGTGGATCTCTCACCAAACATTCACATGTCCTTAATTAAAGTCAAGCAGATTTCAGAGATTTCTGAAAAACTGCTAAAATACAGAAATTTAGAGCTAAAAGAAGGCACACAGGAAATCATCTGAGCCACATTCTTACAGATGAGAAAACTGAGGGGCAGAGAGTTTTGATGACTTCTCTAAGACCAACTAGCTAGTGGCAGAGTACAAAAGAGAATTGAGATTTCTTGTTTCTCAGGATAGTACTATTTTTCGATACATCAAGATGTGTTCCATTGGCAACATGGTGGGCATATTTAGTGATTTTTTCCTTTATACCCATTCAAGGATTAAGTGAAGACTCTCTTCAGGGAAGAGGAGTGTCAGGTGCCTATTGGAAGGTCTATACCCTACTGGAGAAGAGGGAGGTAGTCCATGTGGGACTTGAGGAAAATAGAGTAGCTTCTACAATAAAGGAGTTCTAATATTTTAATAAGCTTGGACCAAAATGACCATTAAAATTATTTTAAAATAAAATTTTGGACAGCATGTTATAAAGCATTGGACTGGGAGCCCAGAGATTGGGGAGTGGGGTTTAGGTCAAGTACTGGTTCTACCATTCATAGACCATGTGTCTTCTGATAAGATAGTTAACTTCAGGCCTCAGTTTTCTCATCTGTAACCAGGGGCCACTTATACTTATGTTACTTACCTCAGAGAGTCATTATGTATAAAGTGCTTCATTAATGGTAAAATGCTCTAAAGTTCAAGTACATTCTGTTTTTTCATACTGTCATGGAAAGAGGCTTTGGAGTCAGAGGACCGACCTGAGTTCTAATTTGATTTTTGATGCTTATTACCACTTTGAATTTGTGCAAGTCATCGTACCCCCTGGGCCTCCATTTCTTCATCTGTCAAACAAGGGGATTGAGACTATATGACTCCTGAGGTTCCTTCTAGCTCTAAACTATAGTCCTTGGTTTTTTTTTTTTCCACCATAGATAATGCCATGATGGCTAGGTATTGCCAACTTTTAATATAAAATTCCAAATAACTTAATTTCTGGTCATTAAATCTTGCCTATTCTCATGAATTATAATTTAAACCACAAATGCCACAATTAAGCAAAGGCAAATTAAAAAAATGCACCTTATGACATAGCACAGAGAACTAAAAATACTGTATTCCCTTAAATAAACTAAAAGACAACGAGTCTTATAATAGAAAGCAAGGTACATGAGATATTTTAAATAGAGGTTGCAATCTTGCAACATAAGTCTGTACAGCTCCTCCTGGCATCGGGCTATGAAGGAAGTACCTGCGTCCCTGGAAATTTAATTCCATATATTCTTGAGATTTTTGGCTCCCCCAAATCCATTATTTACAAATAGATGCATTTTGCAAGCTCGAAGCACCTTTTTTTTTCACATTGTTATGAACGCATGCATTGACATTTCATCCTTTCATGTGCAAATTCTAAAATTCATTGGAACCCCAAAAATTGTTAAAATAGTTTAAAATTTGTCTAATTATAAGTGAAAGGATCAAAAATGTCAGACGTTGCAGAATGCCAATTCCTGATAGAGCTCTCTTTATTTTATCCACTGTTGTGAAGTCATTTGTGTTAGGTTGTTACAAAAAGCAGCCTCGGCTCTTTATTTAGACAGTACTTAAACTAAACTGTTCATGCCATGCAAAAATAACATCTTATGCACTTGTTTTTGTGGGAGGGGGGAAAGACAGGGGAGGCTTCCCATTTTTAGTTCATAGGCTTTACTAATTGTGGTTTTTAAGAAACAAGTTTTTATTGCTTTTTTAACTAGTCACATGCTGGTTTCACGCGTGGGACAATAACCTGTCTCCCCAGGATTTGAATGAATCTCTGGGGCAAACAAATGGTTTTCCATCTTGTACCCTTCTTGATTATTGTCCTTTTTTACTTCACCCACAGCTTGGTAAATGTCTTGCATACAATTGTGACTTGTGTTTTGTGGGGAGGAAGAGAGAGCACTGGTCTCTTCTCTTAAAGGGTCTCTTCCATCACTATGCTTACTCCCACAGCAGTTTGTGCTGGGGTCTGACTGCCTGTCCTCTGAGGCTCCATGGAGCTCTAAGAAGTCTTCTTCTTCTCCAGTGTCTATTTCAGTGAAGCTCCTCCTCTCTCTTGAAGAGAAAGGAAATAGTTTTTGTTTGGGAAATAGTGGGGATGAACCTTTTGCAGGTCCTTGACAGAGCCCTGAGACCTCAGTGCCCAGCAAGGGTCTCTCCCCCTGGGGAGAATTCTCCTCTAAGAGAATGGTGCTGATATGTTGGGGTGTGGGTAGAGTAAAGTCCGCCATAGTGGTGACTGGCAAGGGCCTGGCAGTGCTAGGTGGAGTCTGGGGGGCACTGCTTCTGCTCTCCTTGAAGTTCACTTTCAGGGACCTGGACTTTAGGGGATTGCTACCTTTCAGAGAACTTTTGGGACTCTCTGTTGCACTGTCAAACTGCAGAGGACCATGCAGCCCAGACTGGGGTACTACTGAGTCTGGGCTCCCAATGGTGTCAATTGGAGTATATTCAAATGTAGCATCTCTAGGGGCAGAACTTTTCTCCCTGGTGAGTGTTAAAAATGGGAGTCCCTTGGTTCTTTGGTACTCTTCTGCCCCTGTGGGATCAGGGGGGAATCTCATCTGTAAGTGAGTGCTGGCATAGGGTGGGAGGGGTGATCTTTCAGTTTCTGTGAAGTCAGTGGCACAGCTGGTGAAGCTGTCAATACTAGAGGTGCTCCTCATGTCCATGATGACCTCTGTCTGGGCCACAGCCAGCTGCTCCTGAGGGCAGGCCACCTCCTCCATCTCAATCTCCTCTTTGTACCCTGGTGGTTTTTCAGCCTGTTCTTGGTAGTCCGAGGCATTCAGATGTGAGTGGGGCTGTGTAGTCTTAGTGATTTCGTTGTATAGCATCTCCAGTTTGTGGGCACTCAAGTGCTGTGGGCTGGAAGAAGTATTGTTGAGCTGTTCATGGGAATCTTTCTGACTCACTTCCTGATACTTATTCTCATAGGATTTGTTGGAGCTGGTTTCAGACAATGCTTTCCTGGCCCACTTCCATCGACTTGGAGACAGGTGGTTATCATCTGTTGAGTCCTTAGTGTTGGCAGAATCTCCTACTTTCTCTACAGCCACATCAATAAGTTCCATACTCCGAGCAAAGGCATCTTTTAAGTTCATGGAAACAATACTTCCATTTCTTTTAGCCCGCTCCAGAGCCTCCCTTCTTTTAATTGCCTTCTCCTGACGTTTTTGTTCCTTGTAAAACTCCGAGAAATTGTTCACAATGATTGGGATAGGAAGTGCAATCACTAGCACCCCAGCTATACAGCAGAGGCCTCCCACAATTTTTCCCAATAAAGTTTTAGGGTAGATGTCACCATACCCTACAGTGGTCATGGTGATAGTGGCCCACCAAAAGGAGGCAGGGATACTGGTGAATTTGGTAGCATCTTCATCCTTCTCGGCAAAAAACACAAGACTAGAAAATATCATTATCCCCATGGCTAAAAAGAGTATCAACAAACCCAATTCATTGTAACTCCGCCTTAGGGTGAATCCCAAAGACTGGAGGCCTGTTGAATGTCTGGCAAGTTTCAGGATCCGGAGTATTCTCATGATACGGAAGATCTGTACCACCCTCCTGACGTTCTGGAACTGGAGGACGCTCTTATTGGACTCAGTCAGGAAAATGGTGACATAATATGGTAAAATGGCCAGCAAATCAATGACATTTAATGGACCTTTAAAGAATTTCCACTTATTTGGTGAGGACAGGAAGCGTAAAAGGTACTCCATTGTAAACCAGGCTATGCAGACAGCCTCTACATGTGCTAACTGTGGGTTGTCATTAGGCTGACCAAATTCATCCATTTCTTGAAGTTCAGGTAGGGTGTTGAGAGACAGGGCAATGGTGGATAGCACGATGAATAGAATGGACACAATGGCCAAGATCTGGAGGGGAAAAATAAAACATTAATTAGCAATCTACAAATCACAGAAAAGTTGACATTTAGTGCTTGCAAACAGGGTTTTATAATTTATAAAGCCCTTTTCTCACAATAATCCTGTAAGATATATAGTGCAAGAATGATTAACCTCATTTTATAGATAAAGGAACTGAAGATCAGAGAGTTTAAGTGTTTTGCCCAGTTAATCAGGAGGTGGAGCTGGGACTCAAATTCCAGTCTTCTGATTACAAGTCCAATGTTCAGCAGCCAGGGGGTGCAGTGGATAGAACACTGGTTTTGGAATCAGGAGGGCTAGAGTCCAAATCTGATCTCACACATTTTCTAGCTGTATGACCATGGGCAAGTAATTTAATCCCTCTTTGTCTCAGTTTCCTCAACTGTAAGATGGGATAATAACAGGATCTACCTCACAGGGTTATTGTGAGGATCGAATGAGATAATAAAAGCAAAGCATTTATCACAATGCCTGGCACAGAACTGATTCCATATAAATGCTTATTCTCTGCCCTTTGCCTTCCCCTTTTTCATGAAATCACAGTATTTTTCACTATTTTAGTTATACAAGGTGGTTAGAAAGTAAATATGTATAAATAATCCTCTAATTTTTTTAAAAAAGTGACCCAAAACATGACATACTTGTAGTTACTGAAGCAGCTAGGTAGTGTAGTGGAAAGAGTGTCTAACCTGGAATTAAGAAGATCTGAGTACAAATCCAGCCTTGGACACTTACTAGCTGTGAGGCCTTGGGCTAATCACATAATCTGTCTGCCTCATTTCCTCCATCTGTAAAATGGGGATAATGATGGCCACTTCCCAGGGTTATTAGGGGCTAGAGGCATTATTATCTCCATTTTACAGATGAAGAAACTGAAGCTTGGGGAAATTTAAGGACTTTCCTATAATCAGATAATTAGTCATGTGAGAAGTGAGAATCCAACCCAGGTTTCCTCAAAGTCTAGCACTCTTTCCCCAATATCATGCAGATTCATTAAGTTGTTCCACAGATCCAATAGTTCTAGTCAGTGGTGCATGTTCAAATTCCAGGTCCCCAAAGAAAGTTTTTCAAGGAAAGCCTCTCCCCAGTCAAACTCATTATCCTTAGAAATGTCAGATTATTCACCTTGGAAACCAACACCCTTTCATTGGACTTTAGCACTAAAGAGACCATTGAAGCATTTATTCAGCACCTACCATATGCAAAGAATTTTGTTAGGTAATGGAGATAAATAGAAAAAAAGAAAGAAGCTCAGACATCTAAGAGCTTACTTTCTACATTATCTGTGCTCTTGTCTCTAGAATATTCCCTTCTTCATCATTAGTAGTGTTTATGAGATTGAAAGCTATTCAAGGTGAAAAAAATCCTTTCCCTCTAAGAATTTATAATCTAAAGCCTGACACTGATGTAGAATGATTTGTGTATATGACTATGTAATATTCTGAAGAAAAAAGGCCATCAAAAGCACAGGTAAATATTTACATATGTAACAAGAGCAATCTCTTTGGATCATGCACATTGATTGACTCCATGAGCCATGCCCTATCAATATAGGAGCCAGCTATACATCTCTGTTCTTGTATATCATTTTGCATGGGTCAGAAGCCCTTGTCCCATTCCCCATGCAGTCAAAGGGTATGTTCTAATGGGTTACACATTATTTACATTATTGAGGCAGAGTGTTCCTAGTTTTGGGGTTGTGAAATGTACAAGCTATTCTCCTTGAGTAAAGGAAAATTTCATGGAGAAAGCTTTTGGAAGAGAAATACAACTTGAATCACATTGGTAACAAACGTGCACATTAAATATAGGATGTGACATGTGACATGTGACCTGTACAAAGTTAGATGAGGGGAAAGAAGAGTGAAGTAGATCCAAACAACTTGTAAAACTCATGGCCTGTCCACCTCCAGGACAGGCATTCAATTCTGGCAACTGCCTCTCAAGAAAGGTCTAGCAATTAATCCACAGAAGGGGTAGATGGTGTGTTGGTTACAAAATAAGTTGTAAGGGCAGTATCTAAGAAGGATAGACTAAGGAGGTTATGGAAGTTAAGGAAGACTAAGACTCAGAAAGTCTACGTTGTAGAGCTACAAAATAATGAAACAACATGATCTGACTCTTTCTCATTAAATTATGGACTCCTAGGTTTTAAACAGAACCTTATCTGTATTTGAAGGAGAAGGCTTGGGTTCAAATTTTGCCTTAGCTATTTATTCTCTGTATGACCCAGCTTCTTTGGGATCTAAAAGTTGAGAGGACTAGAAGATGTCTAAGATTCTATCCAGTTATAAATCCCATGATCTCTTGCAATAGTTTTAGGATAAAGAAAATGAGCATTTCTTTATTTAGTAGAAAGTATTTAGAACCCCAAATACCTTCTCTGAACACACTCTCCTGTCCTACCTCTCCCACTCTCTTATTCTTCCTAAACCTGGCTCTCTGCCTTTATCTTAATTTCTACTCCCTTGATACTTCCATTTCTGACTATTCCATCAAATCTATTGTGGCTTTACTTTTCTCACTAACTTGTGCTCACTCAATGGTGTGACATTTAGTTTCATGAGTTCCTCTTCTTTAGCCTTGAATCCTATAACCACTTGTGCTAACCGGTCTTGGGTATCTATCCCTTACCAATCACATTCTCTGCTCCTACTCTCAAGCTATAGAAAAAAATGTTTAAGTAAAACACAAAGTTGAGCTGACTAGGGTCCATTATGCATTCATGCTTTTTAACCTCCACTGTGCTTCACTATTTTACAATAATTCTTTCAATAAATTTTTAGAAAAAAATAATTTTATTTATTCTGAACTTGAACTACAAAAAGACATAAACACAGAATATAAACTGTATTCTATTTCATACTGTGAATTTTAATTTTGTCCCACTTGCTTTTTTAAAAAGTGTATAATAAATTCTACACATTACTTTCAAAACTGTCCTCTGTGCTTTCTTCTGAATTTCTGTCAGTTCCCTGCTTTAAAATAAGCTTCAATAGTTCTCTCTTTTTTTGGCATCATTTTTGCTAACTCTTTTGTCCCTTTCCACCACCTCCTTAGTTAACTGAGAGAAGGGGGGAAAACCCTTGTAAGACATAAGCATGAGAGAGGATTCTGGGAAGATGGTGGAGTAGGTTAGAAAATTCCAAGCTCAAGATTTTCCCCCACAAGAGTTAAAATAGTACCTTAGAGTGAACAAAGTGTGGATGAAGACACATAAGAACAGGGGCATAACCAAGGTCCTCCTGGGACAATTTGAGAAGATCAGAAGAAAAATTCTGGGAGGAGGTGGGCCCTGTGAAGAGTAAACACCTCCAAGCTAGGTTCCATTTTAAGAGCAAGCAGCAAGCCTAGGGGTTAGGTTGTTTGAGAGGCTGCCTCAGCCCCAGCCAAAAGAACTTTTATCCTGAGGTAGTGAGGGGAGTTGGGCATTTGATGTCCAGAAGATGGAGGAAACCTCTGCTGACAGGGAACACCAGACCCAGCTGTGCTACAAAAAACCGTGGGGCAAGAAGGAACCAGCCCATGTGGGGTGAGTGCAGAAGCAGTGGGGCAGAAAGCCCCTGGCTGTGGGCACTTACAGGAGGCTGGAGGTTTGGCTTTGGTTTTAGGCTAGAGGGGAGAACTGAAGATCTGGGGCAAGAGGCAAAATTTTCCATACCCCAGGGCTACAGTTGATTATAAATAACTAAGTTATCACCACAAAAAGAAATGCACAGGCAAGGGAGAAAGAATCTAACCACAAAAATCTATTATGGGAATAGGGGTTCATCTTCAGAGGAGGAAATTAAAGTAAATAGACCCCCAAAGAATAACATCAAATGTTACCTGCCCATAAAGAATTTATAGACCTTAGAAAAGTCTTCAAAAATAAAATGACGGAGATGGAAGAAAAACTAAAAAAGAAAAAATAATCCAAGAAAAACAGGAAGGGCATGAAAGTAAAGTCAACCAATTAGAAGGGAGGATCCTGAATTTTAAGGAAGAAAATGATACCTTGAAAATTAGAATTGGATAAAGTGAAGCCAGTTAAATTATAAGAGATCAAGAAATGATTAAACAAAATATGAATAATGCAAAAAATAGAAGAGAAAGTGAAACATAAGAAAAACAACAGATTTGGAGAATAGATCAAGAAGAGAAAATATAAAAACAGTTGGACTAACTGAAAGTTATGGTAAAAAAAAGAATCTTGATACAATAATACAAGAAATAATTAAAGAAAATTGTCCTGAAATATTAGAACAAGGTGGGAAAGTAGAAATAGAAAAAAAATCCATTGATTACCACTTAAAAGATATCCTATTAGAAAAACTCATAGGAATATCATAGTCAAATTCTGAAATGCCCAGCTCAAGGAAAAAATATTAAATGCATCAAGATTAAAACAACTTAAATATGATGGCACCACAATTAGAATTACATAAGATCTAGCAGCAGAGACATTAAAGGACTGCAGGTCTTGGAGCACGATATATTAGAGAGTAAAAGAACTATGGCTCCTGCCAAAAATATCATACCCTGCAAAGTTAAGTATAATCTTTGGTGAAAAAAATAGGACCTTTGATAAACTCTCAGACTTTCAAGACTTTGTTAAAAAAATCCTGAACTTGATATACAATTTGACACACAAGAACTAGTAGAAATATAAGGTATATAAAAAAGAATGATTATAAGGGATCCATAAGGACAGACTGTTTACTTTTTATATATGTAAAATGTATGTCTAAAATTCTTATTAATAATTGGGTAGTTCATAGGAAAGATTGGGGTAAACCTGAGTATGATATGAATTTAAAAAGTAAAACCATTTAGGAATAGCCTAAAAGAGTAATTATTTTATACCAATGAGGTGCAAGAGGAAGAACTGATACACAGGAATTAGATGGGGGAGGAGAACTGGTAGTTCTGGTAACTTACTTTCATTGGGAATGGGTTTAAGAGGGAACTGTAAAAGAATATAAAATCTTACAAATTCAGAAAAAATAAAATGGTAGGGGCATAGGTAGGGGGATGAGGACAAAGCAGGGATCTTTACAGGGGAGGGTGAGGAAATAGGTAAATTGGAGTTTTTAGACTTATGGAAATGGGAGGACAGGGGAGGGATCTTTGGAGGGGGATAGGCAAGTCATAGGAGCGCAAGGTAGTGAGTAAAAGTAAAGTAGAGGAGGCAGGAGTGTTAGGAAACAAGAAATACCCACATACATACAAACAAAGATCAGGACTGGAATAGGTTTGAGAAAGTATATGTCTCCATATGTATGTATATATCTATAGCTATGGAGAAACATATCTAAAGTTTATTGTAGTCTTCTGGGGTTGGGGGTGGGGAGAGTATGTATATATTTATAGCTATAGAGAAATATGTCTAAACTTTTATTGTGGCCTTCTGGGGGAGGGATTGAGGGGAGGGGAAAAAAAGAACAAAGTAAAATAGTGCACAGCGGAGAACAAAAGAAAACTCACTAGGAAGCAAAGAAAGGTGGACAATTCTCAACATGAGTATTATTTATCATATAGGCTTTCTCGAAATAAAAATTTATTGTTACATGTTTTGAATCTTTTCTTATGTTCTGCTATGCACAACATGCTTTTTTTTCTTTCTAACTTTGCATTTAAATTCCAAATTTAAGTTTATGATATGTTTTTGTTTCTTTACTCTGTATTTGTCTTCTGGCATTTGAGTCTAAAATAAAATTTAAAAAGAAATAAGCATAATTAAGCAAAATAAGTCCATACAATGGCAATTTCCAGAAAAAATTATGTTTTTGCACCTTGTTTCCATTATTTCTCTGTCAGAAGATGAGGAACGTGCTCCACCAAAGGTATTCTAGAGACATAGATGGTTATTTCCTTGATCAGAGGTACATTTTTCAAAGGTGTTTTATTAAAATAATATTGTCCCTGTATGAAATGTTCTCTTGATTCTGCTCATTTCATTTTGTGTCAATTCCTAGTACCCAGGATCCTCTGAAATAGTCTTATAACTTCTTAGGGAACAATAATATTTGATTACATACATATATCAAAATTTTTTTTGGTTTATTCCCCAATTATCTAAGAGGCAATCTAAGGTTCTTTTTTAGATTTTAGTTCCCTGTTTGATACTCTTTTCAGGTTCAGGAAGTTTCTTTTGCTTAAGACTATTCTTTTCCATGTATCATCTTTCCTTTTAATCCTCCTTTTCTTTTGGTCATTGCTTGATATATTTCTATATCAAATTCTCTCTGTGTGTGTCTTCTTTATCCATTTCAGACAATGAGTAAAGTTCATTTGATGGCCACTCCCTCATTTCTATCTCCATGTTTGCATATTGTTCTTCTCACATACCAAAATATGAGAAACAGCAAATTCTACAATTCTTGACTTCTTCTTCCTTTATACCCTAGTACACCACTCCTCATATATTCTTTTTATTTTCTCTCTTCAGTCTCTAAGAACAGAATGAATCCACCTCTAGATTCTCTGCTTTTGAAAAGAAATTTAAAATTTTAAAGCATTTTCTTCTTTTAAAAATTTGAGCTCCATATTCTTTACCTCTCCCCTGCTTCTCCACTCACTGATAAGGCAAGCAAAATTATATCAATCATAAATGTGAAATCATGCAAAGCACATTTCCATATCAACCAGAAAGCCAAAAAAAAAAAAAAGGCAAGAAAACCACACTTCAATTTGCAGTTTAAGTTCCCCAGTTCTCTCTGACGGTGAACAGTACCATCTCAATATGAGTCCTTTGGAACCATCCTGGACTGCTACACTGACCAGAATAGTCAAAAAGTCTTTCACAGTTGATTACCATTACATTGTTTCTGTTGTGCACAGTCTCCCAACTCTCCTCATCTCACTCTGCATCAGTTCATATAGATCTTCCCATGTTTTTTTCTGAAACTACTCCATCATCATTTTTGAATAGTATTTTATTTTTTCCAATTACATACAAAATAATTTTAACATACATATTTTAAAATTTTGAGTTCCAAATTTTCTCCCTCCTTCCCTCCTCTCACCCCTCCCTGAGATAGTAAGCAATTTGATATAGATTATACATATGTAATCATGCAAGACATATTTCCATATTGGTCATGTTGTGAAAGAAAACACAGACCAAAAAGAAAACCGCTATGAAAAAAATAAAGCGAAAAATAGTATGCTTAAATCTGCATTCAAATGCCATCAGTTTTTTCTCTCTGGAGGTGGATAGCATTGTTCATTATGACTCCTTTGGAATTTTCTTGGATCATTATATTGCTGAAAATAGCCAAGTCATTCAGAGAGTTGATCATCATGTAATATTGCTGTTATTGGATTTAGTACTCTCCTGGTTCTGCTCACTTCACTTTGCATCAGTTAATGTAAATCTTTCTAGGTTTTTCTGAAATCATCTTGCTCCTCATTTCTTATAGCACAATAATACTCCATCACAATCATGTACCACAACTTGTTCAGTCATTCAATTGATGTATATCCCCTCAATTTCTAATTCTTTTCCTCCACGAAAAGAGATGTTATGAATATTTTAGTATATTTGGTATACTCATTATCTTGGTATTCAAAGTTCTCTAAAATTTAGCTCCAACCTACCACTCTAGCCTAATTTTACATTAATTCCTTTCATACACTTTACATTCCAGTCCATTTTTTTCCCCAATCCTCTCTCACCTTTAGCTATGCTTTTATATGCATAGTATCTTTCTGATCCCACACAAACCTGCAAAGACTCTTTCTACAACTCTTACCTGTTGAAATTCTGCCCTTCCTTCAAGGCCCAATCTATGGCTGTCTCCTCAGCTAGAAGGGAAAAGTCTCTCTTTTTTCTCTGTATATTCTCTATGAACTCATCATACTCCAACTTTTTGTGAACCCCTCTTATCTTCCCTAATACAATGTCAGCTCCTTAACAGTAAATATTGTTATTTTTGCATCAGTGTGCCTCTAACAACACAGACTGCTTAGGAAATGTTTCTTGCATTAAGTAGTATTGAATTACTCTAAGAGCATGATGAAAAACCTCTCCTCAAAGGATCTGATTTCTTTTGACCTGGTAAGTATCTTGTGAAGAGTTATTAACTTGGTTACAACTACTGCTGCCCTAAGAATAATTTATGTGCCAGATGGCTATCCCACTTAAAGGAGAGTTGCTGAGCTGTGAGTATAGTGGTTAATCAATGATAGGAAATTCAAAGGTCAGTGGTTCTCAATCTGTGGGTCGTGACCTCTTTGGGGGTTGAACAACCCTTTCACAGGGGTCACAGGGGTTGCCTAAGACCATTGGAAAACACATATTTCTGATGATCTTAGGAACGGAGACACCGCTCCTGTGTCTGTCTCCAGGTGGATCCGCCTACATGCAGATACACCCACATACAAGTATTAAAGGGTTACAGCATTAGGAAGGTTAAGAACTACTTTATAACCATTATAACTTTTTTTGAAGCCTCTGGCTCAAGTGAACAATGGTACATAACAAAAACAATTTACTTTTAACTCACCTCAGAACTTTCCCCCCTTTTTGGTCCTTTCCCTTTATCTTTTCCTCTTTCTTTGCTTCTCTTTCTCTCATATGAGGTGTCTTTCTATGTCTCTCTTTCTCTTTCTCTTCTTTAGCATTTTTAGAGCAGGAATGGTACTTAGAGGTCACTTAGTCCAACTCCCTCATTTTACAGATGAGGAAATTTATAGAATATTAGAGCTAGAAAGGATCTTAGATATAATTTAATTTAGTGTTTTCATTTGATGTATGTAGAAGCTGAGTTGAGAGAGCTGCAGTAATTTGTCTAAGGTAATACAGAAGGAAAGTGGTAGAGCCTGGACTTGAACATTTATTGAAAGTCTGCAGCTACTGTCTCCTGTTTTTCTTCTTTTCTGTCCCTTCCTATCTCCTTTTACCTTCTAGCCTTTTCTTTTCCTCTTCTCTTCCTTCTCCCTCTCTCTTTTTAAGCAGGCCATAACATGAAACGTCAGTGTGTGCTCAGCCATGTATATGCATACACATTGTACTAAAATTTAAGGTCCATTTGTAACTTTAGAAACAGATGAATTCCAGGAGGAAGCATTCTAGATTTAAAGTTAGATGACCTGGGATTTGACTCTGGAGTTTTCTACTTACTATCTGTCATATCTTAGGCAAGTCTCTCTGAGCCTTCAATTCCTCAATTGTAATTAATTTGCTTGTTTTTTTTCTACTTTAGTATGGATCTATTTTCTTTCTTTGTGGCATTTTTGTTGTTGCTACATTGTGTCTGATTCTCCATAACCCTGTTTAGGGTTTTCTTGGCAAAGATACCAGAGTGGTTTGCCATTTCTTTCTCCAGCTCATTTTATACATGAGACACTGAGGCAAACAGGATTAAGAGATTTGCCCAGGATCAAACAGCTAGTAAATGTCTGAGGCCAGATTTGAATTCATGGAGATGAGTTTTCCTGATTCTAAGCCCAATGTTCTACCCACTTCACCACCCAGGTGCAGGAAAGGAGACTTTAATAGGAAAAGTTGTACCTCCACTGCCCTAAATGACTCTACAAGCGAAATGTTGAAATTCCTCCAAGAAGGATATGCATAAATTCATGACATAAGCTTATCCAATTTACTAATGGGCAGTCAGGGATATTCAGGTGCATCAATAACCTGAATGAATTGCAACAATTGCATATGCACAGAATGTGATTCAGTGAGACTTTCAGTCCATCAACAAGGCTTTGTTAAGTGTCTATGTGCCAGGCACTGTGCTAAGTGCTAGGGATAAAAAGCCAAAATTAAAACAGTCCCTGTCCTTGAGGAGCTTCCATTCTACTGAAGGGGAAGCAACATGTAAACATATCAGTATACACAAAATATATACAAAGTAAATAAAAGTATACTGAGTCATCATTCTTACTACATTAAGTCTTATGTCCTTACAATCATAAGAATTCAGTTCTCCTTGAGTGTTTTATAATTGATTACAGTAATTGTTTGCAGGATCACATTAGATTTTGGGTTCAATTGTCTGGCATTTGTTTATTTTTGTTTTGCTTTTCCAAATTCCAGTATCTTTTAACCTTAAACCATTTTATTGACCAGGATTACATATCATAATTATTCAAAGATTGGTGATCTAGGTGATATAACATCCATATCTTATTTTCTCTCTTGTTGCTCAGTTGTCCCACTTCGGGAGTATTTTTTCCCTGCTGCCTTTAGTCTTTCAATGAAGGGCAAGGAGAAAAATTAAAATGTTAAGTGAATTGATTCTTTTCCCTTTTAACACTGAAGGTGGGGTCAATGTTGGAATTGGGCAAATCTGTGGATTTCATTCATTTATATTAATCTAATATTCAAAATGCAAGGATTGGTTAAATCCAGACATATAATATTTTGCAATATTTTTCAATTTCTACAGTGTAGTATAGTGAAGCAAATGTTAGATTTCTGGTCTTTGGACCTGAGTTCCATTCCTGGCTCCTCTATTTACTACTTGTGCCACCTTGGATGGCTCAAGTATTCTGGGCCTTAGTTTCCTCATCTGTAAAATGATCAGGTTTGACTAAATAACCCCTAGTTATCCTTCTAATTCTAAATATATGATCTGTGGATAGGATTGATATTTAGTTCAGGAATATAGCCATTACGGCAAATAAACAGAAGTCTAGAATTTTAAAAATCATTGATAAGGGATGAGTGGAGAAGGGAGGAGTCATGATGTAATTTCATCAATGTGAAGTATTTCTGGTGTGGAAACTCCTACTAATGAAGATCTGTGATTGATGGTCCTAGAGAGTTGTTTGGGGGCATTGAAATGTTAAACTAACTTGCTGAAGATGATATATACTAGCCAGCTAAGTGACTCAGTGTGTAGAGCACTATACCTATAGTCAGGAAGGCTCATCTTCCTGAGTTCAAATATGACCTATTAGCTATCTAACCTTGGGCAAATCACTTAACCTCTCGCTTCAGTTTCCTCATCTGTAAGAATGAGGATATTAATAATACCCTCCTCCCAGGGTTGCTGTGACGGTCAAATATGATATTTGTAAAGCATTTAGCACAGTGCTTGGCACTCAGTTAGTGCTATATAGATATTCAATTTTATTATTATATAGATAATGTTTTAGAAACAGATCTTGAATCAAGGTCTTTCTACCTTTAAGGCTAGCCATCTATCTGCTACCTCACACTGTCTCTCAGGAAAAGCATTAATTACTGAAGGGGAAAGAACAGTAATCAACCCTTATATAATCCCTGAATTAAACAGTAGTTTAAGTGAATTATTTTTTGTTGTTGTTGTTGCAGATTTTAATTTAAACTATCAGAAACCATTTACACTCATTTTGGGAAAATTGTATGGTTTAAATATCTTGTAAGGTCTGGTGCTGTCCTGGACAGATAGCATTATAGACAAATTATTTAACACACCAAAGATGATGTGTGCTGTAATAAAACCAATGAAAATTTATTATGCCAATGGAGTTTTATCACAATAAATAAAATCAATTTAAGATGGTAGAATAAACTAAAGGAAACATGAGTCTGAAGATTTATTCAGATATACAAATAGGTATAGGGAAGTGAGAACTTGACTCAAAGTCAGGCAGAACTGGGTCAAACTCCCAGCTCTGATACATATTGGCCATGTGACCATGCGTCAATTGATTAACCTCTCAATACTGTAGGCAACTTTCTAAGGTTCCAAGTTGTAGAGAAGGTGGTGACCTGTATGTGCAGAGGGATTTTCCTCATCTTGGAGTTCTCTCTACTAATGAAATCACAGGTCCATTTCCTATCCTATCTCATAATAAAGGATTATTGCTTTTAGATATGACTTTGTCAGCATACTTTACTCCCATTTTTACTTTTCTTTTTCCTCTCAAAACTGCCACCATCCAGAGCTAGCAATAGTGAAGAAAATTTATTTTCCATTATACTCATAAAATCATATCTAAGAGTAATAATCCTTTGTTATAAGACAGTATAGGAAATAGACCTGTGATTTCAATGACGTAGAGAACGCCTGATTATTGATAGCTTAAGGAATTTAGATGGATCAAGATTAAATTTAGGCACAAAGATTTACTTGGCACAGTTATACATGCCAAGAAAAGAACAGGACAGAAGCAATTACATGTATGACTGAGGTCAAAATCAAGTGACTGAATGAGTTCTTCTCCAAAGCTCCTTATAGTTCTTATTAATATCAATATCTATAAAATATAGATATTTGATATCTATAGCTTTATGATGCTCTATTGAAAATATCCAGAGAATGCTGGCCATTTCTAAATGACCAAAACAATGGCATTTCACTGTTAATTCTGTCATTTCTTTTTTTCTTTTTGGAGGGGGGAAGGCAGGGCAATTGGGGTTAAGTGACTTGCCCAAGGTCACATTGCTAGTAAGTGTTAAGTGTCTGAGGCCACATTTGAACTTAGGTCCTCCTGACTCCAGGGCCAGTGCTCAATGCACTGCACCACCTAGCCTCCCCTATTCTGTTCTTTCTTTTTTTTTTTT
>CM053580.1:367464773-367538478 GCA_028627135.1 Pseudochirops cupreus
CACAATTTCACCATTTGGAATATTATCCCTTCCTATTCAATTGATCCTATGCCCTCTATTTCCATGCTTTTCTAAGATCATTGAGCTCATCATTTCTTATAGCACAGTAGTATTCCATCACAACCATACACCACAACTTGTTCAACCATTCCCCAATTGATGGGCATCCTTGCAACTTCCAGTTCTTTGCCACCACAAAAAGAGCTACTATAAACGTCCAATCCACATTGAAAGTTATAATTACTATTTGTTAATTTCTTTCCATCTTATTTTTACTCACTATTTTCTTTCTCAGATTTTTTAAATCCTATCCTTATTACCTTACCTCCTCTCCCTACCTCCCAACCTACCCTCCACTACATAATGTATATGAAAATTCTTCAATAGATCCAAAGTTCTATTTGTAGGTACTTTATGCAGTACCATGCACATACATTGTGATGACACAACATTTGTGAGGAATTGAATTGGATCATAGAATTAGAAATAGAAGGAACCTCAAGATTGTCTAATTCAACCTTCTAATTTTACAGTTCTCTAGGACAGAATCAAAATGGAGAAGGGATTCTTTATACATAGTGAAGCCCTCAAGATTCTTCTATTTGTGGAAGAAATTATGACTATTAGTAGCAAACCTACAAACAATATGGAATCTTTTTCAGAAAATTAAAAGTATATGAAGGATTTTAGCTTAACAATCCACAAAAAAGTTACTAAGTGGGTAAAGAATACCTATTGAGCTTCTCTTTACTGTGGTTGGATGGGGAGCCCATTGAGTTGATACAGCAGTACAATTATGTTATGCATACACTATAAATGGACAATGAGCTGAGTCCAGAATGAAAAAGGAAGAAGATGACAGGTTACATTATAGGTATAAAATCATATAACTTCAGTAACTGTAATATTTACCCTCCAACAAAAAATACTGCTTAAAAACATTCAATATCTTCCACTGATGTTAAATGACTATGAATCGTGTATCATATCACAACGTTTGAAGAATCAAAATTGGAGGTCACCCAAAAAGTAATGGAAAGATGTATGATGGGTATCAATATTCTTTAATATGTTACTAGTGATTATTTTAGTGCAAGAAACAAGTTAGAATAGATACAAGAGATATATGAAAGAGAAGCAAGAAAGGGAGAGAAAGGAAGACAGGCAGGTAGGTAGGAAGATACATAGGTAGGAAGGAAGGAAGGAAGGAAGGAAGATATAGAAGTCTCGTATCATAAGGTGGCTTGCAGGTCATTCAGTAAGAGTAAGAGATAATAATAGGCAGTAAAACAGAGTACACTGGATCAGTTGCATTCTGCATTGCTAGAGAAAATACTGACATGTATGAACAGACAGATCATTGATAAATAGAAGTATTGAAGAAGTGATCAACGTAAGAAACTCAAAGTTATTAAAGTTAATTACAATGTGTATTTTGAATGTCTGCTGACTATAGGATGGTGCAGATGGGTCTGGAAGCTATGAAAATGGCCTGAGGCAGCCTTTTTCTAGAAGAATTTAATAAACAAATACTTGGAGAAATGGACATTAAAATACTTAACCCAGAGACAATTTAATTTTAGAAGTCTTCACTTTTCAAATTTTTGCTCTAAATGGAATATTTTGTGCTTTACAAATAGAAGGTAAAATCAATGTGATTATTTAAAATTTTTTAAAAGAAGAAGTGAATATAATTTCCCTGCTTCTTGCAATTTTTAATTCCCTAAGTAAATCAAACTGATGTGCATAGGCAGGTGTCTCTGTGACACTGCTATACTTTGTGTGACACGCTGCTACATTTTGTCTGTCTTCATAAAATTAACAGTACAAGGATTCTCTAAGTACCCAACTCCTACTTCACTGCTATTGCTGGTTCTCATAAGAATGTTATTCTTGAGCTCTATCCTTTCCAGCCTCCCAAGTCCCTTCTTAGTATAGAGTACAGGACAGATCCAATCTTTTTCAGAGAAGAAGAGAATGATATACTACCAGGACTACAACTCCCAGAATTCACAGCTAGCCACAGGATTCCTCCATCTCCACTTAACAAAAGGATTAGCTCCTCTCAAAAGGCCCTATTACACCTTTATTACCTTAGTCAAATAATATTCATCTTCTCATAGCAGCTATAAAGGTGAATAGATATAATGACCTAGAGGGACGAAAGAAATTCTAAAGTACTTTCCCCATAAAGTCCAGTCTTTTAAAAAATATTACATAGACTCAATCTTTCTAAAAATATTATCTGTAGACTATCTGTATCTTGCCTCCTTAAAAAAGCACATCCTATGGCATCTGACACAATGCTCTGTGTAGAACTGGTACTCAAAAAATATTTGTTGATCCCCCTTCCCTTCAATAGAGAGGTGGAAAACTAGATATATGGGATATAGTAGTGTCTGTCTGACCTGGTTCTTTGCTTCATCAGAGTTTTGGAATGAGCAGATGGGGAGGAAGGTTAAAGGATAACAACCGTAGCTAAAAAAAGAAGACATCAAGACAACTTTTTTAAAAAGAATTATTTGTTTCATTAAGTGTTCCCTATACATGATCCAAAATCCCAATTTGTCTAATGTAGGATAGATGGTTGGAAAAATAAGTGATTTCTTTTTAAGGGGCACTTAGTGGCTTCTGTGATCTTTTTAATTGTAAATTTCCTTCCTTTCTCCTTTAGTGTCTGTCTTTTCACTTGATAATTTCAGGCAGTCTTTTAAATATTAATGTTTTTTCTTTCTATTGTCCCCTAAACACATATTGCTTTATCCTTACAACATATAAAATCTTTCTTATCACTCTCTTTAAGCGATTTTCAGTTAATTCCTTTATTTTGATCTTTCTACTTCAGTTTTGATTTTTTTTTCTTGAAGTGTGGTTTTGCTTTGAGTATTATCACATGAACTAGATTGGACCACAGGGAATCCCCCACCCCAGCACTTTAAAAAAAAATTGAAAAGCATTATCTTTAAAACTAAGTATTGTTCTTACAACTTAAAATATAGGAAGCAGATTCGGGATGAGTGTTGGGGTTTAGAATTAAACCTATGTCTTCCGTTCAATAACTAGGTGCTCATTCTCAAGGAAAGGTAGTACAAAACTGATGCCTTCAAAATAAGATTATGATCACATTACTCATTTGTGAAATATGTATTTACCTTTTTGGGGTCAGTCTTATCAATTAGGACTCTAGTCATTTATTCAAAGTGTTTTCTACTTCCATTGCTATGGGGATAATGTTTCCTAGCTTTTCAATTAAAATGATAAATAGGTATGAATCATTTACCAAGGCTATTGAAATCACGTTTAAAGTCTTGCCTTAAGACAGTACCATTTTACCAAATTTTGTCTGTTTATTATTGTCAGATGATGGCTTTTTTCTTATCTGCAACATTATTAAGTGGCTAATGATTATTGGAAAATTGGAGTAGCCATTTCAGAAAAATGGAGAATGGAGAATGCCATTTCAGAAAAATAAATCTGAATGTCATATGATCATCAGACATTCTGTTAATATTGGATTATAAATATCATTTGAATGTTCCAATTATGGGATTGGTTTCAGAATAAGGTTAAAAGCTCAATCTTGAACTAAATTAATTTTTATTACATGATGTTAGACATGGTTCAAATTGTATGTTCAAATAATTTGTTAGATATAGCTATATTATCATCTGTATCCAAGTACTTGTTTGATTATATTAAGCTGTGTTTACATAATGTCTGGACGACAAGAGAAAAATTCAGTCACCTAGATTTTTTTGGCCCATAATTTGTTTTAAAGCTATTCACCATACTAATGACAAATGTATAAGTGGTTATCTTATTAGCTTGAACATTGAATGCTTGATTTACAAAATTTTTAACTTAAATATTTTGGCACACAGATACCAAAATAATAGTTGTTTACATTTACATGTTTCACACACATGTACACATATATGTTAATGTAGAAAGAGGCTGCACTGTGTATATAACATAGACACACACAGAGGCCATATATTGTATGTCTACATTATACACACATAATGTTTCTGAGGTGTGTTATATTTAATTTTCAAGGTAACCTACAATTGATAAGCAATGTACCATCCTCCTTTCAAGAGGAGGAAGTAAAAGGCCAGAAAGGAGAAATGAATTCCTCAAGGTCACATCAAGAGTCAGTGGCAGAGCAAAGAATCAAACTTAGATCCTCTCAATACAAATTCAGCACATCTTCCAAAACTTCAAGGCTACAAGGACTTTAACTCTTAAACATCAAACAAAAACATTGTGGAACTGTCCTCATATGTGGTGCTGAATACATAATCATATATATTTTGTGTATGTATTGTAGCACATTTCAAGTGAATAGATAAAAGTACTTTACAGATAGTCTCTTAATATTACTTTGAGAAACATTGTACATACACAGTGAATATGTGTATATGTACATACATATATGCATAAAACATGTGTTTGCATGTACTCATGTCACTTCCTAACCACCTCTTAGTTTCCTGCACTCTGGCTTTTGTCTTCATTTCCCCTGACCAGAACTTTAGACTTCATTCTGAGAAGCTGGGCTCTGATAGATGAGTTTTTTTTCCTTACCTTGACCAGAGTCAGACCTCACTCTCTCACCATCTCCTTACCCTATCATATAGGTATCCATTCTTCCCTTTCCTGCTCTTTTTTATGTGTTGCTTCTCCCTATTAGAATGTAAGCTCCTTGCAGATAGGGACTTTCTTGTTTTCTTGTATTGGTATCCTCAGTGCTTAACATAGTTTTGGTCCTATGGAAAGAGTTCAATAAATGTTTTACCTACTTACCTACTTGATCTCTCTCTCTCTCTCTTTCTTTCTTTCTATCCATCCAACTATCTATCTATCTATCTATCTATCTATCTATCTATCTATCTACCGTCTACTAAGCCCTCAAGATATTTTTGTTTCATCAATGAAGGAATATTCTCCATGTTATTTTGAAGATAAAACTATTTGGGATGATTCTTATGTATGCTTAATAAATGGATGTAAATTCCCATGAATGATCAATAATCCTTTCTGCATATACAAGCTATGGAATTGTTGGTAAGTACATTTGTATTTCTTTGACTTAGCTTGTCATCGTTTGAAAGTATGACTTATTCTTGCTTCTGAGTGCTAATCCATTGCTAAATTCACTTATCTCTTGGAATCTGACTGCACAAAACAGAAGGTAAACTATTTTCAAAATAATTATAGAGCCACAATTCAGTCAGCTCTACCCATTACCTGCTTGACAAGTGGAGCACATTAAATTCCCCTTAGTCTGAAATACAAAGTGGCATGGGTACTGGGGAGATCCGAATCATTATCTCAACACTTTAATTATAATCTTTTATTTTTTTAAGATAAATTAAAAATTGAATTAAATGTTCAAGCTACATTATACTGATTCATTAACAACTGATTCATTTAGGTCACATATTTAATTTACCTGCTAAAACAATCTAATTGAAGATAAATTTACATTTATATATTGCTTTAAAGTTTGCAAAACAATTTTCTCAATATACAATGATTTGCTGAGGAGCAGTGTTTTCTGCTGATTTGTTTGGGATTGAATACTCATAACAATACCAATTGTATACATATATTTTTCTCAATAAATTTATATTTATCCAAAAACAAATTTAACAAATGCCATGCTATGAGACTTGGAATTTCTCATGCTTTTATAAAAATGAATAAATTCAGAAAATGTGAATATTAAGATAGGAATTGTTTTGTAAAACAGCACAGGTACATTTGAGGTATTCACTTGTAGACTAGGATCAGAAATCCATTTGTGTATGGAGCACATAAATTTAATTATAAATAATTATACTAAGCTTTAATTACAATTATTAATTGGCCCAAGGTTATCATAATGGCACCTGATATCACCAGTTACACAAAGGCAGTAGTGAGTGGCTGATAGGGTCTTTCTGGCCTATTGGTCTATGTGTCTAATTAAACTTTTCTTTAAACTCAAGATTATAGGCAGCCTACCTTGACCCATAGGGTTCGTATTATAATATGGAAGTTAATATATTCAGAAAGAAAATGCTTTTGCAGTACTGATTTCACTGGAATTGGATAAATAATGTGTGCTTCTTAAAGTCTAACAAACACACAACAACAACACAGATAATATCATAGAACTACTGTAAAAGGCCCAATTTGTACTTACTGAACTTTTGATATCTTAACCTATATTAATGTTATGAGTGGTACATTAACATGTACCATAACTTTCATAGATAAACATAGAAAAGCACAATTCAAAATGATGATCAGATGTTAACACCCTCCCCCCCACTCAAAACTAATGTGCTGAGTGCAAACCACAATCAGTTTGAAAATCATAGAATCATAGGGTCTCAGAGTTGGAAAGGATCTCAGTTTCAGTTAATCTAACCTTTTCTGGAATAAAAATTCTGCCTACTACATATCTGACAAATGATAATGCAGTTTCTACTTGAATACGTCCAGTAAGGGGAAAAATCACTACTTTCCAAAGTGAGTCCATTCTAGGAAGTTATTTTTTTTTTAACATCACGTTAAACTTACACTTGCTTCCTTCCAACTTGTACTCATTGCTTTGGGTCTTTTACCCCAGTGGTGTCAAATTCAAATAGAAAGGGGGGGAGGGTCACTAATCTGTATATAAGGATCCATGTGTTAAAAATGTAATATTATCTGTGTTTTATTGTAGTTTTATTTTGTTAAATATTTCCTAATTATATTTTAATCTGGTTCAGGAAGCGCTTGGAAGTATTGCCACATACAGTTGCTATCCTTTCTTTTGATACCTTTGCTCTATTTTCTTTCTTCTCTTGTTAAACAGAACCATCCTAATTCCTCTGCCACATGAGAGCCCTTAAAATATTAGCCCAGTGTCTGGCATGAGGTAGGTACTTAATGCATGCTTTATTGATTGATAGATTGGTTGAAGGCAGTTTTCTTGTCCACCCTGTTGTTTCTTCTTCAGGCAAGTATTTATCCTATTTCATTTGGACATTCAGTCTCAGCCCCAAGCAAAATAGTGATTTGGTGACGTTTGTCTTTGGTGCCTTTTCATATTCTTTTAAATCACTACCCCACATTCTTCTCCTATACGAGTTATACTCTCCCATTGTCTTTTGGAAGTCTTGAAATTTCCACTATAGCTATATAGAAATTTCACTATATAGAAATTTCCACTACTCTGCTATAATTCTCTAAAAAAAACAAAACAAAACCCAAAACCTGGCATGGAGACAAAGAACTTCTGTCTTAATACTAATTCCCCTGAGCCTAACTCTGCTGATCTCATAAATTATTCTCTTGAAGGCGTTAATAACTTAATTAACAAATGATATAAAATGAAATTTCCAGAAAGAAAAACTTCAAAGAATTAATTTTTAATGGTGAGAGTACTGCAATAGAATGGTTGCAGAGATATCTTGGAGGTCTTTCAAATCACAAGACAGTCATTCTTCTACTCTTTCTACATTTAAGGTTTTTTTTTTTTACCACTTGAAAAAAGAAGATAGAATCAGTTTTTTCCCCTACAGAATGAAAAATCGCTCAATTTGAAAACCTAGTTTTCTTCATGCAGCATACAATTTATGCTCATTGACATTTTTAATGGAGCTGATTTACTGACTAGCTCTTAGGCTTTTATCTTTGAATTTATTCTTCCTTCTTCTGGGTTGTCAATACCCACATTTAAAGACACTATAAAACAATTCCCTTACCAGTGACACTGCTCTTTGGTTTTCCTGTTTTACGATGACATCATAATAAGGATGATAATTTAAATATTAATGACTTGTTACAGTCTGTTTATGGTACTTAATATGGCTCAGTACAGTGAAAGAATATTTGATACTAAATTCCACCTTTTGATTTATCTTTTTCTATAAGAAAATTAATTTAATTTCCTTTCAACTCTCATAGGACCTAATTTTCTCTCTCTCATGTCTTTTTATATTCTACTTTAAATTTTATTTGTGAACATGTCATATTCTTCCACTACAAGACTGTGAGTTCTTTGAGGATGGTGAATTCTGTCTTCCTTATCTATGTAGCCTTTGAAGAATTTTGCATAGTGTCTTGCAGATAGTAGGCATTCAATAACAACAAGAAGAACAAAATGTGGGAGAGGGGAGCAAGTGGTCCTGGAGTCTGGATACTTGGCTTCTAATATGACCTCAGAGATTTGCCAAACATGTATAATGGGGAGTTTGGTTCATGTCCAGATTACCTAAAATAATGTCACCCAAGCAGAAAATATTGAGGACCTGCTTTCAGGAGCCTGGAGGACTAGAACATGCATGGAAATTCTGTGTTGGTCTACCACAGGGCTGGAAACAACCTATTTCCGTTGGCTGCATTGCTGCAACAGTCTGCATCTTTAAAGCTTCCTGCCTGAGCACTGTTGGGGCTTTTTTCTGTATTTACATTGGAAATCAAAGGACTCCCTCATAGCAATTCACATTATATTTTAAAGGGAGAAGACCTGAATAATGCTTCCTTCTTTTCATTGTCCCCAACTCCCTTAGGCCATAGGACCCAGAGAAATTGCCCTAGGATTTTGTTTTCAATTGTTTTCACTTCTAGGTGCAGGGAACAGAGTTTCTGATCTGGCTTGATAGCTTAAACCACAGACAGGGATTTGGAAATCCAGGTTGGTCGTGTAGCAAGTCCAGCAGCGAAGCCCTCAGGAGTAAGGGTACAAGGATATCAATACTGTGGGTGTTGCACTTGAACCTGGGACTAATCCTATGTGGGAATTGAACCAACCTGTGAGTTTAATCCCTGAAACTGAAGTCAGATGATGGTAGGGGCTTATGACCAGAGGTATAGGAGAAAATTTTTGTGTATCTACTATTGCTATATTTTTGAAGTAAATACTCCTTTGTAAAAGCTAATCCAATGTTAAGTGGTTAAATAGAATTGAAGTATTAATCACTGGGCCTGAAAACTGGAACATAGCTAGTCCAAATCAGAGAAGAGAGACTCACCAACTCCTTTCATCGTACTGTAAAATGTGAGATGCCTGGCCCTGAGTAGGTGCTAGAGCAACCATGTTATATTTACAAAATGGTGATAATCATAGTTGGACTTCCCCTGTATAGAGTTGTGAGGACAGTATTTTGCAAATCCAGACATACTACATAAATGTGAATTAGTATTTGTTAACTTGTCTGAATTTAATTTCTATCAAATTTACATGACTTCCAAACCTTTAGACTAGATTCACTAAGTCTACATGAAGAAAAAGTCCCTTATAGTCAAAATGAGTTGATTTCTCTGTCTAGAAGAAGAGTTACCTAGGAATAAACTTTTCCTATTAAAATAATCACTTTCTAGAAGGGACAAAAAGCCATGTGAGAGCATACAAATAAAAGTAATTTAAAATCGCCTCCCCTCCTATATCAACAGAACAACAGCAGTCCTTCTAGCTGATGTATTCCACAGATTTAATAACTAAGCAAAGCAACTATCAGTCTTTAAATGATTATCCTGTCTCTTATCAGGTGGTTCCAGCAGACCATTTTAAAACAGACTCTGCTCAAGCCTATGTGATTTGAATAAATCCTCTTTTAAACATGTTATCAAAGAGTATTGAAAGACGACCATTTCTAACATGGATATTTTGTATGTATCTTGGAAGAAACAAGATACGAGATGATGGCTTCTACTTTCCCCCCTATAAAATGCATATCTCTTGCAGATTCACTGATGAAAGAATGGTTTATTGTCTTTTCATTATTTAAAATTTTGTTCTCCTTACTTTATTGTTAATCATCTTTGATTGGATTCTAAATTCCATGATCTCTTTTAAACAATACACATTATTAAAATAAATCTAGTTCTACACACTCTTCATGGCAAAGGACAAAGTAAGATGGGAGTTTTTAATTAGATCTCTGTAAATTCAGTGATCTATGGGATCTAATTGACATGACAAATGTAGAACAAAATTTCTTCAGTCTCTTTCCATTCAGGGCATTCCTAAGTAGAAAACTAGAGAAGACTTTGGAAATTCAAGTTTTATTTATGCAATCTGTTTTTTACATTTTGGGAAATTCTTTTTTTTCTTTTCTTTTTTAATTGTTAATTAACTTTTGTTTATTTTTAGTTTACATCATTCATTTCCATGAGTTTTTGAGTTACAAATTTTCTCCCCATCTTTCCCCTACCCACCACCCCAAAACAGCCATCCCATTGTATAACCCCTCCCCCAGTCTATTCTCTCCTATGTCCTCCCCCATCACCCCTCTGACTTTCCTGTAGGGCAAGATGGATCTCCCTACTCCAGTGCCTGTATATCTTAATTCCCAATTGCATGTAATTAAAAATAATAATAATAATTGTATATATATATATATATATATATACACATATGTATTTTTTACATTCAATTATAGAACTTTAAATTCTAGATTCTTTCCCTTCCTCCCTCGTCGCCCACCCCCACTGGACAGACAAGCAATTCAATACATGTGTAGTTCCACAGAATATCTCCACAATGGACATATTGTGAAAGACTATCTATATTTCCCTCCTTCCTATTCTGCCCCCCATTCCATTCTCTACTTTGTCCCTGTCCCTTTACAGAAGTGTACGATTCTAACAACCCTCCCCCTATACCCTGCCCTCCCCTCCATCATCCCCCTTTCATCCCCATCTGCCCTACTCTCCTGTAGGGCAAGATACCCAATTTAGAGTGTATGTCATTCCTTCCCTAAGCCAAATTCAATGAGAGTAAGGTTGACCCATTCCCTTTTGCTTTCCTGCTCTTCCCCTCCATTGTAACAGTTATCCCTTGCTTCTTCTACATGAGATGATTAACCCCATTCTGTTTCTCCCTGTCTCCTCTCATTCTTATCCTCTCCCACCTCTCAATTTCACCTTTTAAAATATTATCCCTTCCTGTTCAATTGGTCCTGTGCCCCCTGTCTATGTACACATATATACACACACTTAGATATGTATTCATATGCATATATATACCCTCCTATATAGACATATGTGTATGTATACATATATATACATTTATATTCCCTTCACCTATCCTCATACTGAGAAAAGTTTCATAAGTTACACTTATTGTTTTTCCATGTTGGTATGTAAATAGTCAACTTTGATAAGTTCCTTATGATTTCTTTTCCATGTTTACCTTCTCATGCTTCTTGTATTTGAATGTGAAATTTTCTATTCGGTTCTGTTTTTTTCAGCAAGAATGCTTCAAAGTCTTCCATCTCATTGAATGACCATATTTTCCGCTGAAACATTATACTGAATTTTGCTGAGTAGGTGATTCTTGGTTTTAATCCTAGCTCCCTTGATCTCCAGAATATCATATTCCAGGCCCTTCGATGCCTTAATGTAGAAGATGCTAGATCCTGGGTTATCCTGATTGTGTTTCTGCAGTATTCAAATTGTTTCTTCTTGGCAGCTTGTAATATTTTCTCCTTGATCTGGGGACTCCAGAACCTGGCTATGACATTTCTAGGAGTTTTCTTTTTGGGATCTTTTTCAAGAGGTGATTGATGAATTTCTTCAAGTTCTATTTTGCCCTCTGGTTCTAAAATATCTGGGCAATTTTCCTTGAGAATTTCTTGAAGGATGATTTCTAGGTTCTTTTCCTGATCATGGCTTTCAGGTAGTCCAAATAATTTTTAAATTGTCTCTCTTGGATCTATTTTCCAGGTCAGTAGTTTTTTCAGGGAGATATTTCACATTGCCTTCTATTTTTTTCATTTGTTTGGTTCTGTTTAATAGTATCTTGATTTCTCATAAAGTCATTTACTTCCACTTGCTGCACCCTAAATCTGAAGGAATTATTTTCTTCTTTGATCTTTTTGAGATTCTTTTTCTATCTGGCAAATTTGACTTTTTAAGGCATTCTTCTCCTCATTGGCTTTTTGGGCCTCTTTTGCCATTTGAATTAATGTATTTTTAAGGTGTTATTTTCTTTAGTCAGGTTGTTGACTCTCTTTTCATGATTTTCTTGCATCATTCTCATTTCTCTTCCCAGTTATTCCTACACTTCTCTTATTTGGTTTCAAAATCCTTCTTAAGCTGCTCTATGGCTTGTAATTAGTTTACATTTTTCTTGGAAGCTTTTGATGTGGGAGTTCTGACTGTGTTGTGTTCCTCCTGCTCTATGCTTTGTCCCCAAAAAAGGAATCTAAAATTTTATTGCTGAGCTTGGTTTGCTTCCTTTGCCTGCTCATGTTGCCAGTCAATTAACTTGATGTTTGAGCCACAGTGGATCTCTGCTTCCCGAGGGGAGAGCTTTGTCCCAAATTTCTGGGATTTTTGCAGCTGCTGGAGCTATTAGGAGGCCAGTGTCTCTGCAGCCCCCACCACCTTTGGCTCACTGGTCACACACCTCAGGACCACCACCCAAGACCATGATCCTGATCCAGGCAGGTTAAACAAGAGCACTTAGCCTCTGAATGATCACTTGGCCCCTCTGCAATCTGCAGGCCATGAGCTCTGAAGCAGCCACATGGAGGCGGCTGCAGGGTTGCCGCTTCTGCTGCTTTCTTTCCCTGGGGGCAGTAGGCCAGAACCCCTTCTTTCCCCCAAGTTTAGCTGAGTTCCACTGACCCTTCACTTTGTCCTTGGTTCTTATGGGTTGATAATTCTGGAAATTGCCACAGCTGCCAGTGATCCACACTCCCGAGTGCTCCAGCCATAGCTTGTCCTGGCCGCCCTGGGGCCAAGCCGTGGTTTCAGACCCGGCTGGTTTCAGCTCCCAGCACTCTGCGATGAGCCCTTCCCACCTGCCCGCCGGGCTGCCTTCAGTGGGAGATGAGTTTTTCTGTAATTTTATGGGTTCTGGAGCTCTAAAATTTGTTTAGAGTCATATTTTATAGGTATTTGAGGTGGTTATGGGGGGAGCTGCAGAATTCTCCTGCTTCTATGCTGCCATCTTGACTCTGCCCCTATTAGGAAATTCTTTTACCTTTCCTCCAACTCTTGATCCCTTCCTTACAAAAAAAAATCTTGCAAAACTCACAATACAATAATCATGACAATGTTACAAAATTCAGTTCTCATAATCTCATTCCCCAAAGAGGGAGATACCCTTTACAATCTGTTCTTCTGGACTAGAGGTGTCAAACTTACAGCCCATAGGCCCACAATACTCCTGAGTGTAGCCTGAGCTAGGTTAAACTGTAATTATGAAATATTTAGCAAAATTAATAAAAATATAATAGAATATAGATAATTCTCATGTGTGGTTTTCTAAGTCAATATGCAGCCACAGGAATTCTTATGTATGGTTTAGTGGCCACATTTATATTTGAGTTTGAAACCACTCTCCTGGACCATCACTGAGTTATACAGAATTCAGTTTCCTTCTATTGATCTTCCATTTACATTTTCCTTTTGGGATTGTTAGCAGAGCTGGCCAAGGTAATTGAATGAAAATTCAGTCCCTTTTTCTTATTGTTCATCTATTTTGTTTAAACGAATTATACTGACCCTTCTTATATGATTTATGCTCCCCAAATACCATGTAAAATGGAATTAACCAGCACTAAACATATATTAATTTATCAGAGGAATAGGGACCAGATCTGATTTTATTGATACTCTCTTCTCTCTGGGTTTTTCCTATGCCACTCTATTATAGCTGTCCTCCTACCTGCTCCTTTTCCGTCTCCTTTTGTTGGATCTTCATCTAAAACATGCTCTCTAACTATAAGTGTCCTATAGGGTTCTGTCCTGAACCCTCTTTTCCTATACTTCACTTGGTGATCTCATCATCTTCCATAGATCTAATTACCACCTCTACGCTGACAGTTCTCAAATCTACCTTCCCCAAACTCTCTATTGATATCTAATCTCTCATCCTTTTTTTCGGACATCTTAGGTTAAATGCTTAGTAGATATCTTAAACCCAACATGTCCTAAATGGAACTTATCTTTTCCCTAAGCTCTCTCCTTACTCTTCCTATATTTTCTATTACATTTGAAAGCAGCACCATCCTCCAACCCCTCAATCTCCCAGTCATCTTCTACTTTCTCTCATATCTCACCCCACACATCCAGTCTGTTTCCAAGGCCTGTCAATTTCATCTTAGTGACATCTCTCAAATATGCCCCCTTCTTTCCCTTGACACTAATCATCACTCTGATGTAGACCCTCATCATTTCAGTCATTGCAAGAGCCTGCTGGTGGATCTGTCTGCCATAACTCTGTCCCCAACTCCAATCCATCTTCCACTCAGATATCAAAATCTTCCTAAAATATGGGTCTTCATGTCACCCTCTTCTTCCCTCCTCATTAAACTCCAGTCACTATAGCTTTCAGGGTCAAATGCAAAATCTTTTGGCATTCAAAGCCAAACAGCTAGTTCCCCCTTACCTTTCCAGTCTTCTTACATCATCATGTAATATACTCATCATATAATCTGCAATCCAATGACACTAACTTCCTGGCTGTTCTAGAAACAAGACGCTCTACTTCTTGGTTCTGGGTATTTTCTTTGACTGTCCCTTATGCCTAGAATGCTTTCACTTCTCATCTTCACCTACTGATTCTCCTGGCTTCCTTTAAGTCCCAATCAAAATCCCATTTTAAACAAGAAGCCTTTCTCAACCCCTTTTAATTCTAATGTCTTCCCTCTGTTAACAACTTCATTTTTTTTTGTATATAGTTTTTTTGTGTACATGTGTCTGTTGTCTCTCCCATTATATTGTAAGCTCCTTGAGAGCAGAGATTGTCTTTTGACTCTTTTTTGTGTCTCCAGTGTTCTGCACTGTGCCTGGCGCATAGCAGGCCGTTAATAAATGTTTATCTATTGATTAATAGTCAACTCCAAGAGGAGGAAACTCCCTGTACCAATATAATATCTTCTTTGTAACTTAATATTCTTAGAGAGTTATGTAGGGCAGTGAGACATTAGATGATTCACTCAGGGTAAGTTACATAGTTGCTATGACTCACACTTGAACCCAGATTTTCTAGGCGCCAAGATCCATTTTCTAACTACTATGCCACATGATTTCTCACATTTATAAAAGATAATAGTAAAAGAGTATCTCTTTATTGCAAGAGTTCCAACTCTCAGGAAGCTTTTTAAAGAATCTATAGCCACAAAACTCTGTGATTTAGTGGGGAAAAGACTTTCTAGTTTTTTGGATATTGTTTTTAAGAACCAAGTCCTTCCAAAGAAACTACAAATGAACTGTGATGATATTTTTCAAAGATCTTAAAGATTTCCTTGAAATACGCTAAAGGCAAAGAATAAGAATCCAACAGCTTCGTCAGTTTATGACATCATCAGATAGAATGGGGATAGCAAATAATGTTACAGCATGACATTATGAGGACATTAATATTTATATAGTCAAATGAAAATCTAGACTTGCTTTTAATTGTAATATACTGCACACAGGTTTATTTATAAAGGAGAACCTTTATAAAGGTTCTTTTCCAAATAAAGAATAACTAAAATTCTTTTAAAGAGGCACTAGTTATTCATATTCAAAATTATAACCAGAACATAACTCAGAAAATTATTTGGCACAATGAAAAGTCAAATAGATTATATATTAATTTTTGCCTAGAGTTAAACTAGTGAAATATCATTTCTGAAGCAACAAGTTACCCTGAGGGAGAGACAGGAAGCAGTGAGGGCTAGTGAAGTCAAACTGGTGCTACCACCATCTCCCCTTGGACCCTGAAGGAAACCTGACAGAACCCACAAGCTTTGGAAATAGTGGTGTCTTCCAGACTACCAGAAGTGCTTCCAGTCAGGCTCCCACACCTATTACTGGCAATCTTTATTATCACCGGCATCAACTGTTGACCAGCTGCCATCACCAGATATTGTCTGTACATTGGTCTGCATGGTACCCTGGGAGTGTCAGTGATACTTCCTCCATGGCACCAATTCTGCATCCAATCCAACCCTAATGGTCACCATCCTCAAGGGTGTCTACTGTGTAGAAGAGACGAGTCATATCCACTAAATGCCCATTGATTGCCTCTCACAGAACAAGCAAGCCAGTTCAGATGAAGCAATAAGTCACTCTGAGAGAGGCAGTCTATACTAGTCAGGTCAAATCACCACCCTGAGCACTGTGTCCCCTCAGATTCTGATGGAGATACCCTAACATGCTCAACCCAAGAGGCTGGGGAATAGCGATTCTTCTAGCTTGGTGTCCAAGTCATCATCTCAGGAAACAACTCTTGTAGAGATATATCTTAGCAACTGTTCCTTCATAACCATATATTTTGGAGACCCAGAGAATAAAGTTCCTGTCACTAAAGTCCTTAGCATTATCAAATGGCTCATAATAAGAACCTGATATGATTTTGTCATTGGAAATTATAAGACTTCTAAAGGCATTACCATCTGCTTTTCTGTTGCACTGTAAAAACTATGAGACCTTTCCATCTAACTTGCAGCTGAAACCTTCCATATGTGTTATCTCCTCAATTTGAATGTGAGCTCCTTGAATGTAGGGATTGTCTACTTTTCCATTCAACACTTAGCACAATACTTTGTACATAGCAATCACTTCACAAATACTTCATTCATTTATTCACTTTTAAAATACTAAATAGCTTTATTTATAAAGAAAGTTTCATTAAAAGGGACAAGGAATGCCAAAAAGGCAAGGAATACTGCATGAATACTCAGTGAAACACTGATAACAAATTGAGCACATTCTTTGCTTCTAATTGGTCATTTTTATTATTCATCAAATTCCTGAGATCCAGTTCCACATCTCAAAATGATTTTTGCATATTTTCATTTCATCATTCTACAATACCTTAAAATCAATACATCTACAACTCAATTCATCATCTTTCTCCAAACTAGTTTCTTCTTCTTACTTTTTAAAATTTCTTTTAATTCATACATCACAATCAACTATTAAGTCATGTTGGTTCTTCCTTCATAATCTCTGTTGAATCAGTTCCCTCCTCTGAATTCCCATTGCCATCACACTATTTTAAATAATTATCTTCTGATTGGCCATCTAATTGGAATCCCACATCCCATCTCTTAACACCCTCCACATTTCCTTCCTGCATGTGGCCATCAGACAAATTTTCCTAATGCAGAGCTTTGATCATATCACTTTACTGTCTACTGAATAAAGCATCAACTGCTCTATCAGGTATTCATGAATCTGGCTCCATATATAGCCTCTGCTCCAGCCCATTTTCCAAACATACTCTGCCCTTTTCCCCTCTGTGCGTTTGTTTTTTCCTGAACAGCATATGTATAACAACCCCCTGGGCCAGCTTCACCAACTCCCACTAGCACTTGCAGATTGAGTCCCTATGGGACAATGATTTCTCCCTTCAGGGATTTAGGGATAATCCTGAAAGGTTGGAGTCTCATTATTAGTCCTCATTTCATGTGTTCTCCATTGAATATCATGTAGCCAGTCAGAGTTAATTAACTTTTAGAAAGTGGTGTTTACTGAGATGCTGTGATAGAAATAGCTGCTACAAAACCAATCTCTCCCCAAAATTTGAGACAAATTCTCCCACAAATACATGCAAAGTCCTGGGGAATGTGGGCTCAAACTTAGAGGGCACACTAGGCAAAGGGGTTACCCATAGCACTTGGTTGAATGGAAGTCTTTTTCTTCTTTTGCAGAGTCCTCACAAAGGCACACATACATTTAGATTCCTGTTGCACAACAAAGATCAATGTTATCTTTAATTATTGCATTTAGTTTGTCCTCAGGTTGTCTTTTAGCTCTTAGTGAAGACACTGTCATAAACCACTACTTCTCTGGGGACACTTCTGTCAAGGCTGATTGGAAGTACAAATCTTCGAACTTTTTGAAGTTTACCAGGGAAGATCTCCTTTTGGGCTCACCACTCCCTCCCTCTCTGGTACAGGTGCAAAGGTTCTGCGCATCTGGGTGAGTCCAGAGTTTTAGCATTTCACTGCTGGAATACTTTCTTGCATGCACACGCACCCACCCACCCACACACTCACACACACACACACCTCACTCACACACATTTAGAGGCATGTCTAATTCTTTCAACCAAATCACAAAACATTTCCTTTCTAGCATCACTTGCTTTAGTTCCAATAGTTCTAAGCATTTCATTCATTCCAGAATTGGGATGAGAGATTAATTTATTCCCATTTGATTTACACTTTTGATTGATTGATTCAGTAGAGATGCCTTAGATTTGTTCATGCCTGGTTTTCACATTTGGTTGATTGATTATATAACTCAAAGAAAGATAAATTGTTAAGGGACAGAGCATCTTGTAGGTCACTATAATTGGGGTTGAGGGGTGTGAGACACACTTCTTAATATGTTATATATTCTTCCTGAGATTACCTATTTGAATCAGTTAGAATTTACCAGATGCTCACCATATGACAAGCACTAAGACTCTGGGAATACAAGTACAAAAAAATGAGACACCTGCCTTCAGGGAGTTTATATTCTAATAGAAAGACACAATATGTATAGGAAAGTATTGGTCAGAGAAAGCAGTTTTCATCTAGGATAATCACAGGGATTCTGAGGAGAGCCATAAGACAACAGTCTGTCATGACCTTTCCAGTAGCAATGGAAATAATTATAATTATTTCCTGAGGAAAAAAAGTAGAAAGGGTATGGGATAAAGAAAGTGTGGGGATGATATGCATGTACTAACAGGAAAGATAACAAGATGCCTGTGCTGGCTAGGCTTCACTATGGATGACTTGATGGAATTTGAATTATGATCTGGGGCTATATAAATATAGTGAGTTAGGCAAAATATTTTCCTTACCCACCAATCAAGACAGCTCTGTCCTAAGCAGAATCTCAAAATCATATGGGTTTAATGGAAATCATACTTTTTCCTCAAAGGCTAAATCAGATGCATGCCATTCTTTTTGTTTCTTTTTTTTTTTTTTTGAGAGGAGAAGGCAAGGTAATTAGGGTTAAGTGACTTGCCCAAGGTCACACAGCTAGTAAGTGTCTGAGGTGGAATTTGAACTCAGGTCCTTCTGATTCCAGGGCTGGTGCTCTATTCGCCATGCCACCTAGCTGCCCCCATTCTTAAGACACTTTTCACATACTATCTGGTTTATAGTTCTTTGTATCCACATTTCATCTTATCTCCTTTACTTCAAGCTCTCTGAGGACAGAACATGTCTCCTCCATCTTTATAATCCCACATTGTCTAATGCAATGCTTTGCATATGACAACATAACCAAAATATTTGTTGAATGAATGAATAAAGTTATGGAAGATGGAACAAAATTCATATATAATCATGGAGTAATTATCTGTGTTCAGTTGTATATCCAAGTACAAAGATATGTGCATGTCATTATCTTATTTTAAATATCCCTGCAGGTTATCCTGTCCTAATTTAATATACATGATAAATTAATGACCTATCGTTCAACTGTTTAATTTAGTATGAACTCATTACGATACGTTTTCAATTAGACAAACTCGCTTACTTTAGCTGCAAATATGTGGAAATTTTTCTTTGATTATTCTTCCCAGGTGAAAACTTGGCTTTCAAAAAGTATATGAAAGTCCATTTAATTTTTCTCTACTGCCACCATATTTTTTTAGATTGGTCCCCAGTTATGTACTGCCACTTAGGTAATTTACTTCTTTTAGATTCCATAGGTACTTCACAAAATCTACTAAGTTTACCTCTATTTCCCATAGTGCCTTCTCCCTTAATCTGATTTCTCTTATCCCCCAACTAACTCCCCACCATTCTATTAAATTCACATGTTAATTCTTGCTGTGGACCAAATATCATGCTAGATGCTGGGGATATACAATGTGGAATGGGAACTGGATGAAGAAATGGACAAGGAGCTGGACAGGGAGCTGGAAGCTGCCTGCCTTTGAATCCAGGTGACAGTTGGAACTGGGACCATGGAAGAGGAGCCATGGAAGCTGAGACCCAGCCAGAAGTCAAGCTGAAAGAAGACTGTACTTAGAGACTGTACTGACTGAGGAGATTATGATTTACTGTGACCTAGGGGTAGAGAACTTTGACTTTTGTACTTTGTGATTGAATTAAGGACTTGGTGATTGACTAAATGATTGTACTTTGTTGAAAACTATTGTGACCACTTTGGTAAAAACTATGTGGCCATTTTAGTGATAAGTCACTGTGAATGCTGTATTTTGATTTTCTGTGATAAGTTGTAACATTGTGAATGCTGTGCCTTGATTTTCTGTGAATGTTTTGCTCTGATTTGCTATGGAATAAATAGAGTGTTTGCTATACTGTGTAATCAGAACCTTCAAAGCTGTTCACAGTAGCATTCTTCTGGAAAGCTGCTCCTGCATGACATTACACTGTATCACTGTTCATGTCCTATGGGACTGCGTGTAGCCCCATAGGAACAGGGAAGTTAAACTTTTAGAAACTCTACTACCAAGGCCTATACAATCAAGTTCAAATCTGATCCATAAGTATTGATATACTGATACAATTCTCAACCAATAATAAAAAATACCAAATAAAATAGGGTATTAATTTCAATTTCACAAAACTCAGTATGTCCCTAAAAAGAAATAATTATCTTTCTCCCCATATCCAGCTCTTTTCCTGACTTCCTTATTTCTACTGAGGATAATACCATCCTTGTTGCCATCTAATATTACAATTGAACTGATAACTTCCTGTCACCTCCTTCCTTCAGATCCAATTAGTTGCCCAGAGTTCCTGATTCTTTCTCAAAAATCTCTCCCATCCATAATTTTCTGTTCACTCACAGAATCACCACTCTAGTTCAGGTCCTCATGCATTTAACCTGTAGTGCTGCTGACTAGGCTTTCCTGACTTTAGTCTCTTCTCTCCTCTACAATTCATCTTCCACATAGCTGCTATTCCAATATTCCTAAAGCACAAGTATGGCCACATCACCACCCTGGTGAAGAAGATTTAATGGAAACCTATTGCCTTTAGGATAACCTCTAAATTCTTGCTTGACTTTTAAAGCCCTTTACTACCTGGCTCTGACCTATCTTTCCAAACTGATTTAATCTCCCTCTTTCCTCATGTATTCTATGTTCTAACCAAACTGGCCTAGTTGCTGTTTCTCACACAAAACATTCCATTTCCTGCCTCTGCCCCTTTGTACAGGCTGTCTCATCATGCCTAGGACACACTGTCTACTCACAACCGATTTTTCAAATCATTGGTGTCATTTCAGATTTAGCTGAAACATCACTTCCTCTGTGAATCCTACCTCACTCCTCGAGTTGTTAGTGCCCAATTACTTGAAGTTTTCTTGTGTGTTTTTTTGTATTTATGCCATCTAAATTTTGCATCATCTTACTTACATATAAGTTGTTTCCCCTTGGAGAGTGCAAGATTCTTGAGGTCAAAGATGATTTTGTTATTTTATTTCCATCATTTGTGCTTGTCACAGTGCTTTCAACATTGTTTGTGCTTTGTGAGTATTTGTTGAAATTGTTTTTTTCCCTTTTAATATTCAGTCTTTCCAAGAAAAATATTCCCTATTTCAAGACCTTTGATGTTTGGCAGGAAAGGCAAAACAGCGTAGTGGAGACAGAACTGACCTTTAAGGTAGAAAAACCTTGGGTTTTTCTTGGCTGTGGGTGACCCTGGGTAAGTTACTTACATTCTCTGTGCTCAATGTAACTCTTTAAGACAGTAAGGTTTAGAGAAGGTGAAGACTTGCTTTGGAGGAAGGAGTTTCCTCATCTGAAAATTCTCTTTATTAATGAAATCATAGGTCCAGTCTTCATCCCTAGTCATATTATTTATATGTTATATATTAGCTAATGAGAAGAATCATTGTTATTATTATGATAATAAATTGTAACATATGTTTAACTTGCACAAACTATAAATTATAAAGACATAAACTGGGCTTGAAACTAAAAATCTTTGAAGTATATACTTTTCCAACCAGTAGATGTCTCTGTTCTTTCATGCTACTCCTCAAAAAAAGTTAAAAGATTTCTTTAAGAAACGCATGTTAAAAGTTTTTTTTTTTAAATGACTACTTAAACAATATAGAAAGTGTTCTCATTTTCTATACCACTTCACATTCACTTAGATTTTGAATTTAGTCATGCTTTCCAACGATTGTGGGCCCCAAGGTTTAAGTGAGCTAATGATACGGTATTTTTGCTAATTTCCCCCAAAGTTTTCCTCCTTATCAGGCTTGGTGTTAGCTAAGAAAGAAGTTTCTTTATAATATTATGCTGTCTTGGCCTCTCACTATATGTGGAAGCCTGAATATTTCAATATTACAATCTTTAATAGTGATTTAAAGGGTCTGTAACCCCTTTCCCAAAATTTCTTCAACAATTCTCTGACCCTTCCCTGTATGCTCACTCTAATGCACTGAGGATGGATTTCAATAGAGACATCTCAACTTTACCATAGAGTCATAGATTTATTTATTTTTATTTGTTTACTTTTTTGGAGGGCAATTGCGGTTACGTGACTTGCCCAAAGTCACACGGCTAATAAGTGTGTCAAGTGTCTAAGGTGCTCTATTCATTGTGCCACCTAGCCGCCCCCATAGTCATAGATTTAGAACTGAAAGTGAACTCAAATGTCATCTAGTTAAATCGCTTCCTTTCATACATGAAGAAACTGTGCTCTAGAAAAGTTTAGTGAGTTGCCTACAATCCTATAGGTATGTCCTTTGATTCCAAATATAGTGTTCTTATTTTTGAATTGTGTTGTACATTTTGGGATGCAAAGAGAGAGAAAAATCTATCATCACTTTACTATGTGTTAATTAGGGTGATGATGCTTTAGTGAAACAGATTTGATTGGGCCTTGCTGTTTGAAAGATGATTTTAAAGAGAAAATACTTTAAATATGGTATGTGTTTTTATGCAATTAGTCTGTGTCTCACTTCTCTCTGTTGCTGTGTCTATTTCTCCACCCCTTGACTGTCAAATAAAGAATATAGCCATCTTCTGAAGTCTTAGAGGACGTCACCCACCACCCTAGACTTCAATTCACTTCAACAAACAAGTTATTAAATGTCTACTGTGCATTTCACAAGACTTCTGATGAAAAAATCCTATCCACCTTCAGAGAGAGAGAATTGATGAACTTTTGAGTGCAGATTGAAGCAAACTTTTTTCGCTTTAAATTTCCTTGCTATTTTTTCAACATGGTTAGTATAGAAATATGTTTTACATGACTTCACATGTAAAATTGATATTACATTGCTTGTCTTTTCAATGAGTGAGGGAAGAAAAGAACTTGGAACTCAAAAATTAATTTTAAAAATGTTTTCTGTGTATAAAGCCATGCTAACTGGTTGGGGGTGAGGAGGGGAGCAAGGAGAAAGTGGTCATGTAAAACATGGCCCCAACCCTCATGGAACTCAGTCAAGTCAGGTCATATGATATGCAAATCTGATATAGTGGATTGAATGTTGCACTTAAAATCAGAAATAACCAAATCCTGCCTCGGGTATAAACAATGTGATCACATAACCTCCATGAGCCTTGGTATCTTCACCTGTAAAATGGGGATTATAATAATTACAGAATCTGCCAAACATGATTGTTGTGAGAGTAAAATGAGATAGTGTTAAGTAAAGCATTTTTCAATTTTCAAATGTCTGGATATATTATGTGGAGGGAGAAATGTGGCATGGTGCCAGTCTTGGAGTTAGGAGAACCAGGATTCAGAAACCACTTCACACTTTTGCTCGTTGTGTGGACAAGTCCCTGGTTAACTTCCTTCAGCTTGTTTTCTCATGTATAAAATAAGTATGTTAATAATAACTGTAGCATTTAATCTCACAAGGTCATTGTGAGGATCAAATGAGATAATGTAGGTAAAGCATTTTGTGAACCTTGTAGTACATACTTAAATGTCAATTATTGTTATTTTCAATGAATACCTGCAATGTCAGATAATACATGATAAATCAATGAAAGGTGCAGACAAAATGCTTTGTAAGGAGAGGCAGTATGACATAATGGAAAGTGTGATGATAGAAGAGCCCTGGGAAATAGGAGGGAATGAAAAGAAGAGGAAATTAGAAGGAAGTCAGATTAAGGAAGGGATCAGGACTAACCAAAGCAAACTCTAAAGATGCACAAAAACATTTATAGCAGCTCTTTTGAGGTGTCAAAGAATGGAAATTTCAAGAAGGTACACATTAACTGGAGAATGGTTATACAAATTATGGTATATAGATGGGATGGAATCCTGTTGTGTCGTAAAGAATAATGAAGGGGACGGTTTCAGAGAAAGCTGCGAAGATTCATATGAACCAATGCAAAGTAAACTGAGCCAGAACCAGGAGAAAAATTTATTCAGTAACAGCAATATTGTAAAGACAGATGACTTTGAATAAATTAAGGACTCTGATCAGTGTAATGACCAACCAGAATTCCGGAAGACTAATGATGAAACATGCTACCCACCTTCTGATAGAGAGTGGTAGGGCTCATACGTGCACGTGTGTACATACATGTATACATACACATACATGTACGTGTGTGTGTGATGGCCAATGTGGACATTTGTTTTGATTGTCTATTTGTGTTTCTAATGGCAGTTTTATTTTTCTTTCGTTATCAATTGGAGGGTGGATGACTGGAAAGGAAGGCAGATTTTTGCTGGTTGAAAAATAAAACATAATTAAAAAGAGAGCCCTGGTTTTGAATCTGATCATTGACACAAGCTGTGTGACCATGGGCAAGTCATGTAACTTTTCTGAACTTCCATTTCCTGATCTGCGAAATGGAAATAATACTGCCTTTATGTTGTGTATATTTCACAAGAGAATTGTGATGATTCAATGACATAATAACATACATGCATATATACACACAAATACATACATATACACGTGTGTATGTATATGTATGTGTGTATCTATCATCTGTCTGTCTATCTATCTATCTATCTATCTATCTATCTATCTATCTATCTATCTATCTGTTGATAGTGTTTTGTTATACTTAAAGAAATGCATAAAATGCCCCTGGAGAATTACCAACTAGGGGATCAGGTAAGGCTTCCTCCCAAAAAATTCTGTTGAAATTGGTCTTGAAAGGATGGGCAAGAATTCAATAGCCACATTATTGTATTCTTTAAGTCACTTTGTGTTAAGATTTGGATGTCATGCTTCATAGAAAACTTTTTTAAAAAATGAATAGAGGATGAATCTCTAGAAACAGAACATATTAGGAAGTTTCACTCAAACTCAGATTCAAAGTCAGAAGCTCTTCAGTTTGGATGAATAGAAAACTCTAGATCCCTAAGATTCAAAACAATCAAGATATCATGAATAATTAAAAGGATAATATTAACTCTCATTTATATAGCACTTTTCAGTCACAAAGTACTTTGTACCTATTATCTCATCTCAACTTTACAGCAAAGTAGATACTTCAAACATTACAATAATATGAGAACCCTTATTTTGTAGATAAGAAAACACATCCACAGAGGTTGGACCTGTTCAAGGTCACATAGTTATTAATAAGTGGCAAAGTTAGGCTTTTAGCCCAGGTCTTCTACCTCCACTTCCAATGACTGTTTTAGTAAGATACACTGCTTAATGCTCTTAAAAGGGCTTCTCTAAAAGATGTTGTGGAATGACAGAAAGAAGAGTGGGCTAGAGATTTAGTTCAGGCTGGTACAGTATAAAATGTATCACCATTTGGTGCTTCAAGTCTTCTTGTCTATGAGATCCTTATACCAGGTAATAGGTATCTAATGGGGACTGAAAAAATCATGTTTTCACCTTTTGGTTCTGGGTAAAGGTCAGTTGACTTGACCATATAAGTATTAAAACTATATTTCCTCACAATAAAGGAATATGAATGTATACAGTGAAGACTTTGAAACCAGAATCTCCTAAGCTCATATGTCTATGAAGGTGAATTTGGTTCTAAATTCATAGATCCCACAACAGCCTCTGAGAAGGTACTGGAAAACCTATACGAGAAGGGCAGTTTTGAAAGTAATGTGTAGAACTTATCACATAGATAAAAATAAGAGGTATGAAAATGAGATTTTATACTTAATCCTCTTTTCTGTTCTGCTATGTGTAATTTTTTATATTCAAAATAAAAAATAAAATAAGAAAGAGGATGTCCCTGAAATGGTGCCAAGGAATCTACAACATTGTTAGAATTTCTGCTCAACAGGCATCTTATAATGCAATAAATGTAAAAAATGAATTCTCCAAGTGAATACCCATGTAATACAGAAAGTTGCTATTGATGCTATATACAGAAGAATGTCTTTTCTAAAAAATCTTGAGAGTAGAATAAACATCTTCTGCCTAGATGGCACCTTCAGAAAGTTCCCTCTATAGGAAATGACTCGAGAACTATTATTTTTCTTTTCATTTGCCAGTGCCTGACAATGTGTGATAAAGAGTTTGAATGGACACCCAATTCAGTCCTTGAAGTCTTTTTGTTACATGATGAACCACAAAATTTATGCAAAACCAATTTTCTACATTCAGAAAACTTTATTTCAGTTTCTTCTCCCTCCTCCATTATTTTAATGAAAAGAATTTACACAGTAACTGGTGACCCATGTCTAGCAACATGGCATTGGCTTTCAGGCATTCTTAAGCTAGCAGGAAAATGTGTAGCCCAGCTGTAGCAATAGTACGGTTAGCCCACTAACTTCATGACCTCATGCCAAAGCCAGAGTCAGATCAGCGCTTTTAGAAAGACATTTATTGCCAGTACCTAACATGGTGCTTTCTTGTGAGGGAGGGATATGTGATTATTCAGGATAGGGAACTCATGGTGTGGAAATTACTTCCCCCAATGCAGAGCACTAGTAGGTCTATGACTTAGTAGATCTATACTGGGGAGTTACCCCTAAAACATAGAAGGTTTAGTAGTTTACCTAGAGCAGCGGTTCTCAACCTGTGGGTTGCGACCCCTTTTGGGGTTGAACGACCCTTTCACAGGGCTCACAGGAGTTGCCTAAGACCATCAGAAAACACATATTTCCGATGGTCTTAGGAACTGAGACACCACTCCTCTATTCATCTCCAGGTGGTCTGCCTACATGCAGATATGCCCACATACTAGTATTAAAGGGTTGCAGGCATTAGGAAGGTTGAGAACCACTGACCTAGAGTCATGTACAATATAGTGCCCAAAAGGGGGACTTGAAACCAGGCTTTGTGGCCTCCAAGCCTAGCACTTTATCTACCACACCAGTATGCCTTTGCTTTTCATGTAATTCAAAAATGCTTGCTGAATTGAATTGAATTGTTGGTGGTGTTGCCTTGTATCAGGGAGCTTTCTGGGGGTTCTGTGTTAGTGTTCTTTTTAGGTGGGAGAGACTTTTTGGGGTACACCTTTCACATAAAATTAGAAGATAAAGTACCTTCCAACTCTAACAATCTATTGATATATATGGATTATTAGATATATATTGTATCTAATATATACACATTATATATATGTATTTATGTATATATACATATATATATAATATGGATTAGAATGACCACCACATTAATTGCTAAATCTAAACATGATATCTGACATGTACAACAATAGTGAGTTAATAATGCCCTATAATTTCCCTTTTGGCATGTTCTAACTTTGGGGCATTCAAAAATGTAGATATGATTTTGTGTCTGTAAACATCCAGTTAGTCAAATTATTTCTTTCTATACCTCTTGGCCAAATTCTCCATTTTAAAATATGCAAGAAGCTTACAGAGACTTTGAATGATATATACACTGAAGGGCATAACTTGGCCTTTGGAGTGACTTTGCATCTGGTGTTATTCAAAAGAACATTATAGCTGGAAGAGGCCTAAGTCCAACCCCCTCTTTTTGTCGATGAGGAAATTGAGGCTCAGAGGTGTAAAGTGACTGGATCTATATTACATTTTCTGTGTCTATTGTCAAAAGCACAATGTTGTTTTCTTTTTAAAAGAATGATTTTTAAAAAATAGCTTCTGAAGATTGCAGGTTGGGTGTTTTTATCAAGGATACTTCACGGTTAGTTAATTCTTTGTAAATAAAAGTAGCAAGGAACACATACTTATCAGCCAAGTACCTATTTTTATTTCTAAGCAAACAAACATTGATTTGCTTCTCTACTATTAATGGAAACATTCTTATGGTAAGAATGATTGTCCTACAAGGGGTCAAGATATGAACAAAATTCTCTTTGTAATCATAAAAGCCCCCATCATGATTGTCCCACATATGCTTCAAGGACAGGTGGATTCAGGTCATGACAGGTGGTTCTAGTGGAATGAGAATGATATTGCTATAGAAAACTCAACATTAATTAGAAAGCAATCAAATGACAAGGCAGTCTTGGCTGTCTGGAAAGATATACTTTAAAAAGTCAAAACATTGTGAGTCACTCTCTTACAATGCAATTCCCTATCTTGGCTCCACCTCGTTGATTTCAGCTTCTGCTCCAAGACAGGAAATGATTTTCCCCTAAAATGAAATAGCTTGTTTGAAATTCGTAGCTTTAATGCTCTTCAAAATCTTTTTTTGACCTATTGAGCATTTTGATTATAAAAAAGCTATTTTAAGTAAATACTTTTTCCAGATGATGAAGCTGTTTATTGTGTTAGACTTAATCTAATCACTGGATTAATTAGAAGGTTCCAAATATTCACTAGGGAAGGTTTTATACATTTATTTGGAGATATATAGTTTAAAAGATGAAAGTATATTACATTGCTCAACTTTCCTTCCCCCAGTAAGAGGCTCAAGATAAAAAAAAAAAGCAAACAACCCAAAGACTTAAGGAATTAAGGCAGAGTTTTTGAATGTTCTTTTGTAGAAAACAAAGAGTAAGAGGTACGGTTCCAGAGTTTTGCTTTTAATTATACTGATTCATCAGCAGCAGCAGCAACAATGATATGTGTGTGAGAGAGAAAGAGACAGAAACAGAGAGAAAGAGACAAGGGAGAGGTGTCTAAGGTACATGTAGGGCAACAGACAAACACCAATGCTACTTGACAATATAGCAAAGGAATCATAGAGAGTGGAAGGAAACAAATTGAATAGCTTTTTGGCTCCATGTTGGTGGAAGGCCTTATCACAGTTAAATCCTGTAGCTCCAGTGTGGGATTGTCTGATATTATCAGGAGAAGAGTTTGTCTAGGAGTCTCTGACTACCTCAGGGTCATTCTTGCTATCTAAGGATTCCATATTAATATCTCATGCCACATGGTGGGACTAGGATAACCTCTAGGTTTATAGCCTTAGGTGATCAGACCCTAGGGTACAGGGAACTTTTGTTTGTATAGACAAGGAATGCATAACAATAATACAATCTTCTCAAGATCTTTTTAAAAAATTGATTACTTTTAGTTTTTAGTTAATTACTTTTACTTTTAGTTTACAAGATTCAATTCCACAATCCCTTGAATTTCAAATTTTCTCCCCTCCCTCTTCTGCGCCCTCCCCCCCCCCCCCCCATGGCGGGATACAATCAGAGGCTTATACAAACTGATTCTAAGTGAGAAAAGCAGAACCAGGAAAAATTTGTACACAATCACAGACACATCGTATGTGTGACGACCAACTTTGATAAACTGGACTCTTCTCAGCAACGCACAACTCTACAAGTCTCAAGATGGAAAGAGATATCTACATTCAGAGAAAGATCTAGAAAGAACATAGTTTAAATGGAGACTGAAGCGATCTACATGTTATCACTTCTTTTCATGTTTGGTTTTCTTTCCTTTTTCCCATTGTTCACTCCATTGGTTACAACCCTTCTACACAAACAGACTAATGTCCAATATGAAAGTATTTGCAGATTCTCAAGATCTTTGAGATACTTTAATATCTATTTTTATATGTACATGTTATTTCCCCAGATAAAATGTAAGCTCATTGAGTAAAGGGACTATTTAAATTTTTTAAATTTCATATTTATAGAATAAAATATGCATTTCCTTAACATGGTATAATAAAAAACCAGATGACAGCACATGAAATTGCAAATCTGTTATGTACATCTTGCTATTCCTTTTGAGTATATAATAAAGTTATCATGTAAATTTCTTTTTTCTCTTTTATTTCTTCCCTCTCTCCCCACTCTAGAGATGGCCATTAGATGCAAATATGTGTTTTATGTGTGTGTGTGTGTGTGTGTGTGTGTGTGTGCGCGCGCACATGTTAAATCATTCTATACATACTTCTATTTATCAGTTCTTTCTCTGATACACAGCAGCCACTTAAAGAATGTTTTTGGATTGATTCTACTAAATCCTCAGAATAGAGAAAGCAACACAACATCAGAATAACCTTGGATTGAACCAGTCTAAATCAAAAAGGACGGATAGTATTTGGCTAGAATCAGATCTGCCTCAAACATGCAGAAATTTGAAGAGTTCTTTGATTCTCTACTTTCTTGTTTTGTGGTAATCATTAAGTAGTTCAGATCAGTTCACTTAAGTGAACCGGAATTGACTCAATCCTTGATGCTTATGACTGGGTAGTAGCAAACCATGGTACCACGAAATTTCTTCCATCCTAGAAAATCGTTCTGATTTCACTTTAGTTAAGTAATTTTCATAAAAAATTATTTTATTAAAATTCCCTTAACTTTTTAACCCTCTTAATTTTGGCAAGCTGATACTTCTCTAAGATTTTGTGTTGCATTTTTATTTTCTTTAATTGCTACTCCAAGTATTTACTCTTAGGCAATATTTGTAAAGCTTAGGGATTCTTAAATTTTTTTTGTCTTGGATTCCTTTAGTAACCTGGTGAAACCTATGGACTTCTCAAAATAATGTTTTAAAATGTATAAAATGAAACACATAGAATTACAATTACACCTAAATTACCAAAGGTTAGTGGAAACAAAGATGTAATTTTTTTTCATATTAAAGTTCATGGACTCCCTAAAATTCACAGTTGTGGGTGTTGGTTGATCCCAGGTTAAGAATCCTTGATATAGTCAAAGTAAAGCAGAAAACTACTTGATGATCCTGAGAACTTATGATAGACTATAAAAACTCAATAAGAAAAAAAAATAGGTGAACTTGTCTACTGTATAGGTCTGAGTAAGAATTCATTTGACAAGAAGTACCATTATATGTTTTTACAAACTTATATACGGAAGAAACAATAAGTCTATTATTGCACACAAAGGAACTGTGTGAATAGAACTAAAAAATATTCTTTATAAAAATAGAGTGACCTAAATAACTGGAGAAATATTAATTACTCATAGGCAGTCTAAGCCAATAGAAAAAAAATGACACTACTACCTAAATTAATTTATTCATTTAGTGCCATATCAAGCTACCAAGGGGATTACTTTGCAGAGTTAGATAAAATAATAATGATTTCTGCTTGGTATTGACTCCACAGAATATCCTGCCTCTCCAAGGATAAGCTGAGCAACTGAAATCTCATCATCTTCTAATTGATTTAGCTTTTGATACTCAATATCTTCTCAGCTTCCCAAGTTGTCTCTCCCCTGTAATGGAGGCCAACAAGGTGGAGCATTAAATTCCTCCCAAACTCTTCTTTTATAGAAGACTCGGAACTTTTCTGATATCTCTCCATTTTTCATCAGTCACTCTGCTTCATTTTGAATCTACAGAACATCATGACCCCACAATGGTACTCCTCAATGGCTCCCTGTTCCCTTTTCAGCTTACTTTTGTATCTTGTATTTCCCCAGAGATTGTAAGCTCCTTGAGGGCAGGGCCTTTTCTTTTTCTTGTATGTATCCCCAGTGCAGTGCCTGGCACATATTAAGTATTTAATAAATATTTAATGATTAAATCTAAAGGAACAAAACATCAAGATTTCCAAGGGGAACAATGAAAATAAAAGCAAGAAGGAAAGGCATTTTATAGCTACCAAATCTGAAACTACATTAAAAGCAAAAATCATCCAAATTACTTGGTACTTGTTTAAAAATAGAGAAATTGATCAGTGGAATAGTTAGTAATAAAAACCTATAGAAGCAAATAATCACTGAAGCATGGTGCTCAATAAACCTGAGACCTCAGCTACTGGGGTAAAGATTTAGTATTTGACAAAAACTCCTGGAAAAACTATCAATATTTGGTAGAAATTAGGTCTAAATCAACATCTCACACTATATACTAAATTTCAAATGAATATATGACAGACATAAATGGTAATATCATAATTAAATTGGAAGAGAAAAGAAGAAATTATCATTTGAATTTATATGTAAGGAAAGAATTTATGATCACCTTAAAGATAGATCAGAGAAGATAAAATGAACAACCTCAATTCATAGAAATTCTAAAAGTTTTGCAGAAATAAAACAAATGCAGTTAAAATTAGAAGGAAAATAGATAACTGGGGAAAACTCTTTTTAAAGTTTCTCTGATAATGTTTTATGTCCAAGATATAAAAGAAACTGATCCAAATGTTTAAGGACAAGAGCCATTACCTAATAGATAAACAATCTAAGGATATGAACAAACAGTTTTCAAATGAAGGTATCTAATCTATCAAGAATTCTATAAAAATGTTCTAAATCATTAGTAATTAGGAAGATGGAAATTAATCAACTACAAGATTCTTTCTCACCTCCATTGGGTCATCAAAGGTAACAAAAAAGGAAAATAACAAATGCTGGAGGAACTGTGGGAAAACAAGTACAGTGATACACTGTTGGTAGAGCTGTAAATTGGTCCAGTGATTCTAAAAAGCAATGTGGATATATGACCCCAAAATTACTTAGTCCAGTGATACCATTACTGGTTCTACACTTCAGGGAGATCAAAGAAAGAGAAAAGAAACTATATATATATATAAAAACTTTTATATCAGTCATTTTAGTAGAGGCAAAGAGTTGAAAAGGAGGTATCCACAAATTGGAGAATAATTAAATTATGGTATATGAACTTTATTACAAGAATTAACAAAAGAGAAGATTTCCCAAAAACCCTAGGAAGACTTGTATGAACTGATGCCAAGTAAGTGAGTAGAACCAAGATGACAATTTATACAATAAGAACAACACTGTAATTGAGACAAGCAACTGAATGATTGAACTCTGATGAACTTAATGACCAGCCATGATTCCAGAGGACTAATGACTAAATATGTCATGCATCTCTTGACAAAGAGGTCATGTACTAAAGAAAGGATGAAACGCACATTTACTGACACAGTCAATGTGGAATTTGTTTTACTTGACTATGCACATACATCACCAGTATTTCCCCATTTCCCCCAACTAAGAGAAGAGAACAGGATAAGGTGGCTGAGACAAATAAACAAACAACTCTCTCCCCTGAAAAAAAAAACTAAAAAACAAAACAAAAGAAAAAAGAGCATCACTAAGGTAGCTTTTTTTACAAAAAAGTTTTAAGGGAACAGAGCGGAAGGAAGGTCAGAAAGTGTGGATAAGTGCATCCACTTTGAAAATTATTTCAGTTTAGTATACACTTTAAAAGAAAAACAAGTGATCTGCAATTTCATGTCAATTTTCTTTTCTTGTCCTACTATGCGTATGGAATGCCCATTTTATTTTATATGGTGCTTGCTAAATTCAGAATAAAATGAAAACAACAGCAGCAACAGCAACAACAACTTGGTTCTTGTTATCTGCAGTTACGGATTACTCCTCATGTCATAAGACCATTTGCCTAGCATGTTGTAGAGGGATTTTAGTTGAGGTGCAGGTTAAATGAGTTGGTTTCTTAGATTCCCTATCAGTTCTGAGGTTCAATGAGTCAAACTTGCTTATTTATAGGAAATATCTTTATGACATTGTTTCCAAACTGTAGGAGTTCACATTCTATATTCCTTCCTCAATGACTTCTTGATTGAATCAGTCAATCTGAAGTATAAACTAAAGATGAATAAGGCCTAGGTGTGTCAAGACTGAGTCAAAGGCAAAAACTTGGTGCAAACAAAGTATTGAAACAATTAATCAAAGAGGGAGTGAAGTGCTTTTGAGCCATTATATGAAAATAAATGAGTCACTTAGGAAATGTATTGTTATTGGTCGAGGAGAGTCAGTCATTCCTTGTAGGGCTTGCATCAAAACATTAAGCCAACTCAGAATTCTGTATTTTCTAATAGCAAGCCAGCCAACTGGTAGACCAATTCAAGCCAAGCCTCTGAGAGGGACTCATTGGGCATGGGAGCAGGGCAAGATTTTCCTTGTGAACTTGAAGAGGCTAGAAGATTTAAACATCCCTAGCAGTATCCCTAGCCCAGTAGGAGTAACACCTGTATTGAGGACTAAGAATAAACTAGATGCAATGAGGAAAATCAGCTTTAAGACTCTGCAAAGATTCCAGCAGAGCAATATATTTAAGGATTTCCAACGACCTTTGTGGCATGTGTTTTCTGTGCTTGAGCCTACTCGGCTGTGTTATATACTTGTGAGAGTATGCTAGCGTATGGGATGGATGGTAGTGGTGGTGACACCAAATGCTCCTGTTATGCTCTTTTAGTAAATACCTTTTTCTAAAAGTTAATTGTCTGGTTGGCTTGTAACCAATGGGAACACACAGGTGGAGAATGATAATGATATGTTTTTAAAGCCCACACACTAGAACCCTAGAAGGGGAGGAGTATCAGCTTCCCTCTGGGTCCCAGTCTGCCAACTTATGTGGGAGTTGGGAAATGAGCCCAGAGCTACAAAGAAGTCAAAGATTTAAATATGGAAAGGATATGTGAGATCATTTAGTCTAACCCCTTCATTTTACATATTTTACATATGAGCTTTAGAGAGTCTAAGTGAATTCCAAGATAAAAAATGTTGTCATTGTTTAAAACATAGGTGTTGTCATTTGTCCTACATTTTTGAAGAGGACCAATGACATCACAACTTGTTTGTGAATTGGATTTAAGTGAGGCAGAACTCCACAAAGTTGTCAGCCTCACTCTCTCTTCCTGAATCATTTAATTCCAGTGACAAGACAAAAGACAAGACCACTGGTGATGACCCAGGATGCAGTGGATGACCTTGGTTTTTTTCATGCCTGATCAAACTCTAAGACTCCATAGCACATGCATCAGCCACCTTCATGACTGTTGAAACAAATTATTCTCATTTGCCCATGCCAGCAGTGAATATCTTCATGTGCTTGGGGTACACATTCCTCTAACTCAATGACAGGTTTGAGGCCTGTCAATTATCCTCAACCTGGTTTAGCCTGTCTGCCAACATGGTTGTACTGGGGTGTGGCTGCTTCACATGCTACAGCTGCTTGGAGCCACAAGTGAGAGTTGGGTAAATCAGGTGGACATCAAAAATGAATAGGAAGCCCTGAAAACAGCTCGGCAAGCCCTCACACCAGAAGTGCTAGTTCTCCTGAACATCCCAGGTACACCTCAAACACAGGTACTATGATGTTAAATCTAGTGCTCTTTCCACAGCCCCTACCCCTAAAGAGTTTACATTTTCCAATATGTGAAATCAGCTTTTAAAGGCAAGGAATAAAAATAGTATGGGACTAGAAGTTAGATAATTAAAAATAAGAGTAATTCTTGACTCACTGTGATTAGAAAAGTTTATGAACTATTTTCTAAACTTGATGATAATTCTCAGATTCAGTCTTCTTCCACCAAATCTTTCAGCAGAACAGAAAAACAACTCAACTAATTTAATATCCTCTGAGCCTATAACTTTGCGCCATTTCTTCCTTTATTTGTCTAAGGGTTGAGTAGCAGTTAAACGTCCTAAAGACTCTTCAAAAGATTAGGAAAAAGGCAAAGTGAATTATAAGCAAACAAATTCATCCTGGGGAATTGACTGTATATAATGTCTGAACTTCAAACACTTTCTACATAAAGCTTTCTTTCATGGTAACCCATCTAAGTCACACCATACCTGATAACACATCAATGCCAAATCAAAATATTTTGCAATATAGACGTCTTTGCACAAAAAGCAAGTTGTTTATATAAAAACAGAAAATGTGAAAATAAAAAAAAAGAGATGGCATAAGAATTAGAATTAGGAAAAGGACATATTTCAAATCACTTGCCATTTCTCATTATCTTAGAAAAATAATTTTGAAACTTAAATTCTTGTTTATACTTCCCTTGCTGTATATTGTCGTGTATTGTAGCCTAAGTCCGTTTTTCTTTTTCTTCTACATCAGAGGTTATTAGCGTTTCCAAGTATATCATGGACCTCTTTTGCCATCTGGTGAAGCCTATGGACCTTTCTCACAATAATGTTTTTGAATGCATAAGATAAAATGCTTAAGACTATAAAGAAAATCAATTATGTTGAAATGGTGCTATAAACAATCCTCTTTTGGTGACCTTACCTACTTCCAGTGCCTCAAGTGTCATGCTTATGCAATGTTTATGTACAGACTACTGAGTCTATACAGCCCCTAGTATCTCTCTTAAATTCCAGCTCAACATTTCTAAATGCGGGTTCAAGACTTGATATATTATCTTCTTTCCCAAATCTGTCACTCCGTCCAACTTCATTATTTTTGTTGATTGAAGTCACTGAGATTCAAAACCTCGAGAGTCATGAGTTTATTGATTTAGAGTCAATAAGGATTAGGCAGAATCTTAGAGGTCATCTTGTCTAACCACCTCATTTTACAAATGAGGAAACTGAAAGCCATGGGACATAAATTGACTTGTCCAAATTCCCAAAGTAGCATCAGAGACAGGATTTGAACTAAAGTCCTCTATTCTAGAGCTTGTGCTTGTTTGACTTATCTTCATTGCTTCCTTGCCAGCTATCCTCTCCAAATGATTAGTTGTTCAGTCCTGTGAATTCTATTTCTATAATACTTCTTATGTCTATTTCCTATTCTTCATTCACACTGTCAAAACTGTGGTTGAGGTCTCCATCATTTGTCTCTTAGAGTATTGTAATAGCCTGTCCTGTGCCTACTTAATAATAATAATAGTAGATGGTATTTATATGGTGGTTTGAGATTCACCAAGAGCTTTACAAATATCCCATTTAATCCTTACAACAAATCCTGGGAAGTCAGTGATGCTATTATCATCCTTTTTTTTTTTTTAATAGATGAGGAAACTGAAGTAAACAGATGTTAAATGATTTGCCCAGGGTCGCACAACCAAGTGTTTGTGGCTAGATTTGAACTGAGATTTTACTGACTCTAAGTCCAGTGACCTATCCATTGCACCACTTTGCTGCTCTTCTTCTAATGGGTCTCCCTAGCCCTATTCTCTTCTCTCTCTGATCAGCCATTTGCACAGCTACCAAATAAATTTGATCATGTCAGTCCTGGATTCAGATACCCTCAGGAAGTCCCTATTACCTATAAAACAAAATACAAACTCAGCTTGGAATTTAAGGTTCTTTACAATCTGGTTCCAATAAACCTTTTTTTTTTTTAAATTTCACATCAATTCCCTTTAGTACAACCTGCTTCTGCCCAACTGGATAGCTCCCTATTTTATTTCTTCCTTTCTGTAGATCAACCCCAATGCTTGGAACACAATCTCTTCCTTTAAGGTTCACCACAGATAAAATCTGTTATCTTGGATCACCCTAGTTGAACATATCCTCTCCTTCAAATTTTTGTCTGGCTCTCTCCTTCACCCTTATCCTATTCTATAGTACCTTGGACAGCACTTTTGTTTATGTGTCATCCCTCCCACCCCCATTAGGTTTTAAGTTACTTGAGGGCAGGGGTTATCTAATTTTTCATTTTATATCCTCAGCACCAAAGCAATTCCTTGCACCTAGAAAATATTTCCTTAGTTGAAATGAATTATGGTTATTCATACATGTCATGTACTCAATTTCCTCATAAACTCTGTGAAGACAAGGACTGCTTCTTATGTATCTTTGTACTTCTTTCCTTTTCATTCCTCTCTCCCCTAGCATAGTGGCTTGTACATAACAAATGGAATATATCAAAACTGAGTAGTACAAATAATGAATCCCTGGAAATGGTTGCATGTATTTAAATTCTCAGTATTTGAAGTTATAATTATGTAAAATATGGTCATTGGTTCCAACCAATATAAGTATGCAGTGAGCACTGGAATAATGTAACCACTCCAGGGAAATTCTTTGTTCTTACTAATAAGGTCCTAGCTGTAACTGGTATATATGTGGTATTTATTTATTCATAGCAATACTACTACATCCATACTATTTTTAAATTTAATTTTCATAATAAGGCTGTGCACACAGTGAAGTCCTTCTCATCAATCCTGTGCAGTTTTAGGTAGGACAAATAGGTCCACTTTAAGGGTATGTTGTCCATATGATTCTTGCTCAGGTGGGTGTGATACTAGATGACTTCTGATGTCCCTGCCAACCTTTAGATTCTCTGATGGTGAGGTATGTTGCAGCCCAGACATCTCCCTAGGTCACAAAGCTAACAAGGGTGGGTACTGAGTTCACATGTAAGCAGTAAATGATCAATTGAAGAATGGAAAGAGCTCTTAGAAGTCTTTGAGTTCAACTACCTGACTTAATAGATAAGGAAACAGAAACTCTAAGGAGTCACATGACTTGCCTCCAAGTGATAAATAGTGAAGTCAGAATTCAAACCCAGGTTTTAAGAACAAATCCAATGTCTATTCCAGTAAAATTAAGTAGAGGTTTGAAGGAAGCATTTGTCTCAATATTTTGGGTGTTTCCAGTAGAAATATTATTCATCTGAATTGTCTGGAGAATGCATTACCTTCTTCCTTCAATTTTTATTTTTTGCATTTTTATGTTACTTTCCTAGCTATCAAATACAAAAGAGGCTATAAAATGGGCATTTGGAGTAAGTGGACACTCTCATTATAGGGAAAAAAGTCCCTTTTTTTGTTTTAAATTCATAGACCATACTGACAATATTGGTTCCCTATTGTGAATTATATCCTTTCTGATGGTTTTAGCTTCTATCAACATCTTTCTCGCTCTGGAAGAATCCTCAATTAAGACCTCATATAAACACTCAGATACTTTTGAAAAATAGGCTGTAAAGAAAAAGGAGCATTCTAAATCTTTTAAAGATACCACTGAAACATTTTCAGATTGTTGGAGTTAGATTAGATAATGTATGTAAAGTGCTTTGCAAATCTTAAAGCACTACATAGATGCCAAATATTATCATCAGCATCATCATTATTAGAATAAAAGGTTTGGGATGTTGATTAAATGACAGAGTATGAAGATACATGTTATATTGTTGTTGTTTGTTCATTTTTGAAAAGGACCAATGATGTCATGGGATAATGTCCTAAATTAGGCATGGATTGGATTTAAGTGAGACTGAGTTACACAAAGTTGTCAGCCTCTCTCTTTCAGAGTCATTGAAGTCCCATGGCAGAACAAAAGTCAGGATGACTGGTGATGGCCTAGGATACAGTGAATTACCTTCATGCCTTTGACGTCTCCACAGAGCCTCCTTCAGTACCCTTCGAGGCCATTGAAACAAATTGTTCTTATCCACCCATTTAGTCAGGGGAATTCTTCACATGCTTGGGGTAGACTGATAAGTTTTGACCCACTGGTTACCCTCAATGGTTTAGCCCATCTGCTGACATCTCTCTCTCTCTCTCTGTCTCTCTCTCTGTCTTTCCCTCTCCCTCTCTCACCTTGGATCATACTTTGTTTATGTGTCAACTCTCCCACCCCATTAGGTTTTAAGCTATCTGAAGGTACTAGTTGTATGATTTTTCATTTTGTATCCTCAACACTGAATATCATGTCTTGCACACAGAAAATGTCTCCCTAATTGAAATGAATTATGGTTATTTATATATGTCGTATGTACTCAATTTCATCATAAACTGTGTGAAGACAAGGACTGCTTCTTATGTTTCTTTGTACTCTCTTCTCTCTCTTTTTTCCTTTCATCTCTCTCCTCCACTTCCAACATAGTGGCTTGTACACAATGAATGGAATATATCTAGGACCTACTTAGTGTGAATAAATTATAGAGACACAGAACCTGTTGGCTCTATATCTATAAACATATGTATATATGTATTTATGCACCCATATATATATACAAGGTGTCCCCAAAGCCTTAGTGTGCTTTTCAACTGTTAAGGAGAGACGTATAAAGAGACACTATGGTTTACTGGATAGGAAGCTGGTCCCTTGGTCAGTAAGACGTGTATTCAAGTTATGCCTCTGCCATATACTGACTATGGGACTGTGTCTGATCAAGTAACTCAACCTCTCAATACTCAAGACAACTCTTTAAGACTTTAAGTTGAGAGAAGCTGACCTGTGCTGGTTGAGGAAATTCTTTCCTGGGAGCCTCTATTTAATCCTAGAGGTAACAGGAAACCAGTGGAGTTTATTGAATAGGAGAGAGACATAATCAGCCCTGTACTCTAGTAAATAATTTTGGGAGCTATTTGGAAGATCACTTAGATAAGGGAAAGGTCTGAAGTTGGAAGAACAATTCATAGGCTCTTGCAGTTGTTTAGGTAAGAAATGCTAAAGGCCTGAACTGGAGTGGATAAGAAGGGGATCAGAGAAAGACTGTAGTGTTCAAAACAAGATGATTTGTCAAAAGCTTGGCTGTTCAGGGGTGAGAGAGAACAAGGAGTCAAGCACTATGAACCTGAGGAACTAGAAGGATGGTAGTATTTATGAAAGAAATAGGAAAGCTTGGGGGAGGGGTGGGGAATTTGGAGAGAAAGATAATGAGCTCAGTTTTGTTTATGTTGAGTTTGATTAGGTATAGAACATATAGTTTGAAATATCAAATAAGTAGTTGGAAACATGAGATTGGAATGCAGAAAAGAACTGGATTCATATATTTGAGAGTCTTCTGCATATAGATGATATTCAGACCCATGGAAGATGATGAGCTCACCAACTGAGAGTGTAGAGAGAGAATAGAAGAGAGTTGAGGACAGAGCCTTGGGATACACTTATGGTTAGTGGGCATGATATAGAATATGAACCAGTGAAGGAGACTAAGGAGGAGTGATTAGAAAAGTAGAAAGAAGACAAAGAGAGAGAGTAGTAGTATGAGAACCCAGAGAAGAGGGAGTAGCCAGAAGAAGGTGATCAACAGGGTTACATGCCACAAAGGTTGAAACAAATGAGGTTGGAGGAAGGGCTATCAGTTGCTAATTTTTTTTGCTTTTTTTTTGAGGGGCAATTGGGGTTAAATGACTTGTCCAAAGTCACATGGCTAGTAAGTGTTAAGTGTCTGAGGTTGTATTTAAACTCAGGTCTTCCTGACTCCAGGACCAGTGCTCTATTCATTGTGCCACCTAGCTGCCTCTGAGGGAGTGATATTAGAAGCCAGTGGAAAAAAGGGTGAAGGAAGAAGAAGTAGAGATGGTGAATGTAGATAACTTTTTTTAGGAGTTTGACTATGAAAAGAAGGAGAGACACAGGACAATATTTTGAATGGATAGAAGGATCTAATGAGGTTCTTTTTGCAGGATGAGATAAAACTGGACATGTTTTTAGGGAACTGGAAAGGAACCAATAGCTACTCTAAAGAAAGACTGATATTTAGAGAAATAAAGAGGGGATGATTTTGTGGGAAATTAGCTGGATAGTAAGGGAGAGAATGAGATATAAAGTACATGTAGAGGGATAGACATTGGTAAAGAGAAGGATCTCCCTTCATTGGATATGATTCCTGCTCTCAAGAAGTTTACAGCCTTGCAGAAGAGCTGTTATCAAGCAAATATGTATTATACTAGGTGGCCAGAGGGATGTCTTTAATTTATAGCTGCCTGATATAGAACAAGCAAAATGATTGTCAAGTGAAGAGGACAAAAGAAACTCCAGAGTATGGTGTGACTGAAATATGGCATGAATCTAGGTTATTAAATATTAATGAATGCTTAAGAGTATTTCCTGTACTGAGTTTATTTCTGCCTAGAACATTCAGTAAATCAGAAATTTTATCTGAGTTTGTATTGCACCCTGTTATGATTACTTGCCAAGGTCCAGGGATGGTGGCACAGACTACACTTCAGATTGAAAAATCAAAGCTTAATGATAATGTTCAGTTGAAAGTCTTGCTGTTTCTCTCTGTTTCTCTCTCTCAGAATGCAATTATATAGTTAACTCTGCTCTATGAAACAGAATTTATATTAAGAACAAAATTTAGGGGGTGGCTAGGTGGTGCAGTGAATAGAGCACCGGCCCTGGAGTCAGGAGGACCTGAGTTCAAATCCAGCCTCAGACACTTGACACATTTACTAGCCATGTGACTTTGGGCAAGTCACTTAACCCCCAATTGCCCTCCAAAAAGCAAAAAAAAAAAAAAAAGAACAGAATTTACCTCCAAATTATCTTGGACATTTGTTACCACGAAGATTTAAAATTCTGGTTGGTTATCAGTCAAAGGTCTCTCTTTACCTTAGAATGCTTTCTGTAGCTAGAAGTGTTAAAGAATAAATCCACAAAATTTATCTGAATTAGTATCACTGATACAAACCACAAGAGATTGATAGAGATAGAAACATTTTAAATGTATTTAATACTTGGGCACTGACATGTGAGGATACATACAAGCATAAATAAAGATAACTATAAAATATTTTTTATAAATAATTCAACAACACATTAAACATTTACTGAATGCATACTCTGTGAAAGGCAAGGAGAAATCACGTCCACATGGTTTGTTGTGACAGTAAGTTGGGCATAAATGTGAATGCTTCTCAAATAAATGTGAGATCAATACGAATCAAAACACCAAAAACAAGGAAAAACCCTTAAACTAGTTAGTGGATGCAAAAGTAGAATATATTTAAGTATCTACACCTATAATATTGTTAGTGTTTTCTATTTGCCTTGGACCGACTTCTTGTTTACATGTGGTATTCTCTCCAGTCAAATTCTTGAGAGTAGGAACTGTTTTGTTTTTGTGCTTAGCATAATTCGTTGAATATTAATAAATGTTTCTGGAATTGAATGTACATCAGCATGCAGATATAATAAATTGATAAGTTGAGGGATATCAAGAACAAATGCAAACATTTAAGGAAGAAGAGAAAGAACAGAGGGAGCTCACTTTAGGCTAGATTAATTGGAAAGAGTATGGTATGAAAATTTACTTCTATGCCATATGAGGTCTGAAGATGCTTGATCCGGAGAAGAAAAGACACATGGAAGACTTGCAAGCAGTGTCTGAATCTCAAACATTTGGTTTTTTTGTTTGCTGTTTTTGTACCTTTCTTTGTAGCTCCAGTGCTTAGCAAGGTGTCTGGAACATAGTGGGTAATTAATAAATGCTTCTTGATTGATTGATTCATTGTGGAAGATAGATTCAATTTGTTCTGCCTCATCACAAAATGCTGAGGAGCAATAGGATAGAGCAATAGATGGACAGCTTCAGAGAGACAGATTTCAACTTAAGGAACAATTTCCTAATAATTAGAGCTGTAAAAAACTGAAGGTGCTATCTCAGGAAGACCTGAATTCACACTGTTTTTTAAGGAGAGGCTGGATGACCACTTATTAAGGACCCTGTTGAGGGGATTCTTGTTTGGATATGGGCTCTATGAGATGGATTCAGGTACCTTCCTATTAGTTTCTGTGATCTAAAAGTTACTGGAAAGGGAGGTTGGCTGACTATTAATCAAGAAAGGCAATGCAGTCAGTCAAATTCTATAATGGAAACCTTGAGATATTCAAAGAAACTAAGGGAAGGCGTCCGGTATGTTGGGGTGTGGAAACTTTTATATGGAATTTATGCAAAGAATTGACTAAGAATTACCCAATATGAGAAACCCTGTCGGGGTTGTGATCAGTACTTGTGGACTGAGTACCTCTACTGGAGAAAGACCAGATGCATTTATGTATCTTATTGCGATATTTGTCGCATACTTTCTTCTAGTCTCTTCTTTTAATGTGTGTATGACATTTTGTTGCTTCTTTCCTTCATTTCACGTGTTTTGCAGGGGGGAAGGCAGGGCAATTGGGGTTAAGTGACTTGCCCGGGGTCACATGGCTAGTAAGTGTGTCAAGTGTCTGAGGTTGGATTTGAACTCAGGTCCTCCTGACTCCAGGGTCAGCGCTCTATTCACTGTGCCACCTAGCTGCCTCTCTATTAAAAATGTTCTTAACTATTTACTTTTCCAAGTGAATTTTAAAATCCTTTTTATTAAATTCTCAAACACCTCACTGATTATAACTCACATTGCAAAGAGTAATTTATGCATTATAATTGCGAATAATTTATAATTTAGAACTTTATGTGAGAAGTATTGGCATATTTACCCTTAAAATATTGACTCAATGAGCCACTTACATTAGCTATCCTTCTGCCTTGCATATGGTGGGCACTTCATAAATCCATACATAAAATTACTTAATGCATGATAATCGATGATTGATTCAGGCATCATACAATTTTGCATAGTTTGAACTTTCTACTATTGTTAAAAATCATTATGACTATTTTGAACAGATCTGTATTTTTCCCTTCAATAAACTTTTGCACCCTTTAATAGCCTTCATAGAAATGCAGTACAACAGAGTAAATGGAGTGCTAGGCTTGGAGTGGGGAACACCTAGGTTGAAATCTCTTCTGACACTGACTGTGAGAACATAGGCAAGTCATTTTACATCTATGTACCTCTGGCCCTTAATGGCTGTATTTTGGACCATCCAGGTTTAGATGAATGTCAATGGTAACCACTGTTTCTCTTTGGAACAGCAACCCTGAGAATCTTCCCCTCCCAGCTTGACTTTTTAATTTTTTTCTTTTTTCTAGTTAAAGGGGCGATCCCTTCACTCACTTTTTTAAGAGGCCTATTCACTGAATGGGTGTTACCTCACTCTAAGTGAGTACCTGAAAAGGCCTTAGCCTAAAAGGGCCAGGGTCTCCCATTGCATCCAGTCATCTCCAGTAATCCTGATGAATATCTGGTCATTGGATCCAAATGGCTCTGGAGGCAAAAGTGAGGCTGGTGACCTTGCATAGCCCTCCCTTATTCAAATCAAAGTCAACAGCAAGTCATGTCATCATTTCCCTGAAGCCATGGTCCTCTTGGAAAATGAAGGACAAACACATCAACCTCAGGCCAGACCCTAGCCTTATCCACATAGCCTTATCCTGGATTGTCTCTGTGTTCACTGAGGGAGTTCCCTAACATCTCAAAATCACAGGTTCATCAAGTATTCTTACAACAACCCACTTACACGTATTAATTTTATACCAGGGTCATTGACTGAATGACAATTTCGTTTTAACTTTTGTTGTATATTGCCAAATTGCTTTTGAAAAAGACTACAGAAATTGATAGCTTCACCAGTAGTAAATTATCATGCTTATTTCCTACAGCCCTGACAATTCAATTCAACAAGCAATGCTAACATTACTAGTTCTCTTAGTTGGCACTGAGAATGTAAATCCTAAAAATGAAACTATCTTTGCCCTCAAGGAGCTTAGATTCTATTGGCCATTGAATTTTTATCATTTTCCACTTTTTGCCAATTTGATGTGTATAAGAAAGTACCTTATTTTATTTTGCATTTCTCTGATCATTAGGTTCAAGTGGATTCTCTCCTTTGAGAACTGTCTCCTTATATTTTAAAACAACATATCCATAGGGAAATGAGTATTCTTCTTGTAAATTTTAATCAGTTCATTATAGATCCTGGATGACAGATTCTTATATGAAATATATACTGCATTTCTCTTCAATTTGTTTAATTTAATATTATGCAGGATAAAATATTAATTTTATATAATATACTTTTATTTTAGGCAATCAAAAAGAATCAACTCTTTCTCCAATAAACTTTCATTTGTTCAACATACATTTTTTTCTCCTGACCTACTGAGGGAAAGATAATCATTCCTTTTCCCATTTCCTAATGTTTAAAAAATTATATATCTGATGCAATTAGAATTCATTATAGTATGCAGTTTGAGCTGTTGGTATAAATGCATTTTTTTTGGTGCAGTTTTGCATTGCACTGCTACAGTTTAATTTTTCCAACAATTTTTTGAATAATGGTTCTTTTCTCAATAATTTATCATCTTAAATTGGTCAAATATGAACTTATAGCACATCATTTTTTCTAAGTCAGTATTCTCTATCCTGTTACATTGTCTCTTCTGTTTTCTTCATATTTCTAGCAGATCATTTTAATAGTGACTAACTTCATAGTATATTTAAAGATCTGACAGGCAAGTCCACATTCATCAGGTTTTTTCAGTTTAAAATTTTCTGTCTGTCTATTTTACATATGTTTTTATAAATCTTTAAAAAAAATCTAATTCTATGAACTAACCCATAGATATTTTTGGTATTGCACTGAATCTATCAATTCATTTTGGAAATATTGACATACTTATCTTTAACATATTGATTCAATGAACCACATGTAGAGGTTTTACTCTTCCTTGTGCTTGGTAGGAATTTAGTAAATCTATGTGAATATACTATAATCTTTGACAAAGAATACTACCCTTAGGTATGGCTGAGTGAGGAAATGCTGGGAATATATCCAAATTTTAATCTTGGGGAGAACACTTTGATAAAAGTATAAGTTTTGACTACAGAGAATACTCCATGAAAATAAACAATTTTTAGAATTGTACCCCAGCTGATCCAATACCTTCAGCAATTTGAAGCAACAACTGTAAATGGTCACATAGTTAAATCCCAGTCTCTAGCTTAAGTATAAATTTCACAAAAAAAAAATCATCAAAGGATTAAAAAATCCATCAAATTAAAACAAGGAAGTACCTCAACAATCCAAAAAGAGTAAATGACATCCTTTCTCCTAATTGAGCAGCAAATAAATTCAGTGGAATAGGACCAGATACATGAAATTTACAAGGGGATCAATAACCAGGAAAGTTTAAACTTAATAATGAGTAATAATAAGTGCTTTGCAATCAATCCCTCATTTGATTCTAACAACAACCCTGGGAGGTAGACACTATTATTTTTTCCCATTTTACAGATGAGGAAACTATGGTAAACAGATATTTAAGTGACTTGCTCAAGATCACACAGCTGGTAAGTTTCAGAGGCTGAATTTGAACTCATTTTTCTGATTCTAGGTCTGGCACTCTGAGAAATCTCACTGACTTAATGTTGCAGAAATGTTACACTTTTTACTGAGACACAGTCATGAGGCTATGTATAATAGGTAAATAATGTCCATGAAAAATGAAAATTCACCTTACTGATTGTGCCCAGGTATTGAACTGATGATCCATTATGACTTATCATGACATTATCCTTTGTGATCCATTATTCCCACATGACTATGAAATTTTTTCTGTAGAGAAATTTGGTATTGATAAATCTAACTTTAAAGCAAATTGAATTCTATATAGATAGCAAAGGCAGACAGAGTATGGCTCACCTGGTTTTTTGCTCAGCTAGCATAAAACCTCATAGCTTTATCTTCCAAATGCAATCACACACAGTCATTAGGCTGAGTTCAAACCCTGAAATATTCTTTCAGTGAAGCAGTCCAGAACAAATATTGCTCTCAGCTGGCTTTTCTGGTTTATAGGTTTATAGTGATGGAGCTAGACTGTTATTGCTATGTTTTTTTAAAATAAATTCGTTGCTCTTAATGATGATTTCACATAGTTGTCTGAACAATCATTTAATTAAAGTTGGAGATACTACACATTGAGGGATCTAAAATGTTGGGAAAATATGCCTTTCTAGCAGCTCTCATGGGGAATTTAGAAAAGAAAAAAGAATTTAAGAAATGTGAAAAGTGAAACCAGTTAGCCTAGAGAAGAGTAGGCTGAGGGATGAGCAGGGTTCAGTGTAAAACGCATTGGGTTTGGAATCAGAGGCCCTGAATTTCAGACAGCAGCTCTGTCACTGTGTGACCTTAGATAAATCATTTAACTTTTCTGGATCTCCATTTCCTTATCTGTAAAATGAAGAGGCTGGAGTAGATGACCTCTAAGGTTCCTTCCAACTTGAAATCTATGATACTAAAATATACAAAAGATAATGGACATTAGTTCTTTGTAGCCACCAAGATGTAATAGTACACTGTTTTAAGAAGGATTTAGGAGTGTGTATATGTATATGACAAATACAGCTAACAAGTTTCTGGACACCTAATGTAGTGTCTTTTTGATTACAGAATATTGACTACTAGTTCCTTGACTTTGATGTTAACTTTCTAAAAACTTGTGATTGACTTATGGCAATAACCTTGACAGAGTCAAATCTAGGCCTTTCTGGACCAGATTTGGCTCATCTTTGGAGCAAATATTATAAAACTTTCAGGAAACCAGTGATCGAGGGTTTACAGAGAGTAGAGTAGGGTAGGGAAGGAGTTTATTCCAACATACCATCTCATAGCTTCCTGTTTTAATTAGTTATTATCATTAAGTATGTGCTAAGCATTGTCATTTTTTAAATGCTGCTGGAAGACTGAAAATAGTATTAGATTTCACCACATTCAATAAATCAGCACCCTGGACAAAGCCCTGATCAACTCACCATAGTCATGGTTCTGACCTTTAAAAAACTCCTTTCTATCCGCTGTCCATTCTCAGACATTTCTTTCTTTTCTTTTTTCTTTCTTTCTTTCTTTCTTTCTTTCTTTCTTTCTTTCTTTCTTTCTTTCTTTCTTTCCTTTCTTTCTTTTCTTTCTTTCCTTCCTTCTTTCCTTCCTTCCTTCCTTCTCTCTATAACTGATGCTGCTTTTTTTCCTACCAGGAATGAAGATTACTAATGTATAAGCTGTGTAACTTTGGGGGGAGTCATTTAATCTTCACTGGAGCTCAATTTCTTCATTTATAAAATGAGAAGAATTGTACTAAATAATCTAGAAGGTCCTTTCTAGCTTCAAGATTCTAGCCAGGACAATAATATTAGTAATGGATCATAATTAAAATATGTATGTATGCATACATATGTATATATGTTCTTATACGTATGTGTAGGCATACATACACACACATATATGTATATGTATATATGGGTTTGTGTATCTATCATCTATCTATCTATCTATCTATCTATCTATCTATCTATCTATCTATCTTGAAAGTTCAATTCTTACTAAGTTCCCTTGGCCTTCATTATTCCTTAGTCCATCTGAGTTTTCTGTATAGGATGCCTTTCAACTAAGTGTCTAAGAATTTTTTTGGGGGTAGTTCCATTGTACTTCTGACCAAAAATGAATCTCTTTCTCAAGCTATCTAGGCCTTTGCTAGATACTAGTTTATCTTTTCAACTTATTCTTTAAACTCAGAGTCACCTAATTTTTCATGGAAGGAAGACAAAAGCCACTTCAATGTGGCTACTGCCATTCATCAGCAATTACCTAAAGCTGGGAGACATATACATAACTACATGAAAAGCATACCATTCTCAGGAACTCACAAAAGAAGGAGTCAAATCACAACATAAATTCTCTTGTTTCTCCTTTAACTTTTGTTAGAAAATTATGCTGAGTACCTTACAATCAAAATAGCCATAAACTAAAAACAGCTACTAAATTAAACCCCTTATTTCTCAGCTATAAAGACTTGGATTGTGGATCCCTATTGAGATCACATGGAATCAAAGGATTATGAGATTTAAAGCAGAAAGGAATCTTATGGATAATTTAGTTCAGAGGTCTGCAAGGGTCAAATCCAGAGATCCACTGTCTGTTTTGGATTGACCTGTTAAAAATCATACTAAACTCAAAATGGTACAGAAATATGCAGCAGGCTGTATTTGCCCCTAATCCAGCCCTAATCTAGTCCAACTTATTCTACAGATGAAGAAGCTGAAGCCTAGACAAGTTAATTGACTTTTCCAAAAGTCACTCATTTGGCAAGGAACAAAGTCAAGATTTGAACTCACATCTGAGAATACAAAGCTACTTCTCAGCAGAGGAAACAAGCCACTCTCCATCTTTCATCGCCGCTTTGCTTAGAAGGAATAGTAGGAGTCATATAAGAAAATGGTTAATGAACACCTACCTCAGAGACAGGGTAGTACAGTGGTGAAAGTATAGTATCTGGGTTTGGATCATGGCTTTGACACTGTGCTTCCATGTGATCCTAGATATGCTTATTCCTCTCCAGGCACTACTCTGGATTTCCTCTTTCTTGCTTCAGAAACCTTTTCATCCTGGAAACTCATTTCTGCTATGGAATTCACACATTGGCAATACCATATCCCTATAGCCTCTCCCTCTGTTTGAATGGCTTCTCCCAGAACCTCCATTTAAAGGAGAGAGGCAAGACCAACCACATTCATTCTTCTCCTGGTGGCTCTCAGACTTTCTCTACCAGGTCCTCATTCCCAGGTATCTTTTGTCTCTGACACCCTTTGCCTCTGACACCCCTGTTGGAATGTAAACTCCTTGAAGGCAGGAGCTGTCTTTCTATATGTATGTATTGGTATTCCCTGTGTTTAGCACTATGCCTGGCACACAGTAAGCCCTGATTTAGCCTCTTTTGCTTTAGCTTCCTCATCTGTAAAATGGGGATAATAATAGCACCTGTTTCCCAGGGTTGTTGTGAGGATCAAGAGAAATGATAAATGTAAAGCACTCAGCACAGTGTCTGGCTCATAGTAAGTGCTACGTAAAGGTTTATAAGAAATTATATATTTATAATATTTATATTTGCTCATAAATATATAATAAATGTAAGTAATATGATAAATATTATTATTAGTAGTAAATTACTAACAGTCTGCAAAATTGGTTGTTTCTAGTATTGCCCACCTTCCCAGGGTTGGGTTTACTTTGCAAACCTTAAAGCATCATGCAAATGTCAATTAATATTGTCATCTCACTGTATGTTAACACTGATCTGGAGGCTATGAGCCCATTTTGTAAGTTAATAACTTTGCTTAGAGGATAAGGGAAGCTTTTTGTTGTTCTAGATTGGGTGATTTTGTCATTGTAAGGTACTGTTTAATTCCTCCACTAGTGTAGATCAGCAACCCTAGTGTCACTTTAAATCTTAAAGAGTTGCAGGGGTGGGGAACCTGCGGCCTTGAGATCACATGTGGCCCTTAAGGTCCTCAAGTGCAGCCCTTTGACTGAATCCAAACTTCACAGAACAAATCCCCTAAATAAAAGGATTTGTTCTGTAAAACTTGGACTCAGTCAAAAGGCAGCACTCAAGGACCTAGAATGCCACCTGTGGCCTTGAGGCTGCAGGTTCCTCACCCCTACAAGGCTTTGGGTATTGTGAGACTAAATGATTTGCCTCTGGTCACAGGCCAGTATCAAAAGTAGGATTTGATTTCAGATGTTTTTCATCATCAGACTGTCCCTTTATCCAACCAGGTCATACTATAAGACTGCAATTAATGACTAAAGTCAAGTTTTAGAAGTAGCCATGTTTTTCACACTTTGTGTTGCTCACATACATGGTTACTAAGGAGCTGGAAAGGCAGTGCGAGGTATCAGGAAAAGACTGGATTTGGAATCTGAGGAACTGAGCTATAATCCCAGTTTTCTCATTTACTAGATATGTGACATTGGGTACATTAATAATCTCTTTTGAGCCTTAGTTTCTTCATCTACAAGTGGGGGTGAGTGGTAGAATAGTGATTGGACTGGATCATCTTTAAAGTCTCTTCCAGCCTTAAATTCTGCTTGATTGCAGATCTTTGGGCAAAATTTTCTTTTACATCCTCTAAAGGAAATTTGTATTCCTTGTGCTTAAATTGCAGGTTCCCAGTGCCCTTGTGCTCAGATTCCTCCATTGTGGTAAAGCCAACCCAGGTCTATTCTATCCAGTTTCCTATATGCCAAGATTAACAGTTTCACAATCTCATTTTATCAACAATCCCATCCCTTCAAAGAACACATTTGATTATTAGACTATCTCAGAATTGGGAAGTGAATAGAAGATATTTAGTTCAACCCATACTTGAAAAAACATCTCTGATTACAACAACCTGACAGGTGGTGATCCAATCTTTGCTTGAATTCACACAATAAGGGAGAGCCCACTATCTGAGGTAACCCTTTTCACTTCTGCATATTTCTAAATATGCTTCTTCAGAAGTTCATCCTAGGGCTCGCCTGGGCCAAAGAGAACCAGTCCCATCTCTTTCAAACAGAAGTCTTTCAAATAAATACTTGAAGGCAGATGCTCTTTCCCCTGAGTCTTCTTTTCTTTAGGCTAAACATCCTGACTTCCTTCAAGGGATTTGGCAGTCCTCTTCTAAGAGCTTTCCAGCTTACTAGTGTCCTTCCTAAAATATATCACCTAAAACCAAACAGAATACTTCAGATGTGGTTTGATTAAATTAATTTTGTGCATGACTGAAAGCCAGAATAATTTAAAAAAAAAAAACCTCTCCCAAGGGTTATTTGCATTATAAGAGGCTAATTTATTAACCTGAAGTTATGACTCTCCATGAATTATCAAGTTTCAGGGGAAATGTTCAGGGTCAGGGGAGCCTTTCTGTTGCTTTCAAATGATATTTAAGTATCTGCCTACTCTGTTAATGTGCAAGGCCAGTGAGTCCTTCCTGGCTCTTTCTCCTCCCTTTCCTTACCCTCCCCTCCCCTCCTCTTCTCTCCCTTCCTCTCCTCTTCCTTCCTCTTCCTTCCCCTTCTCTGTTCTCCTCTCCCCTCCCCTCTTTTTTGTTGAACCTGTGATATCATTGGAATGAGGAACTCTCATTAAGGAAGCTTTTTCTGCTAATATTCATCAGACATTCAAATGGGAGCACTGAGAAATTAAATGATTGGCCCAGGAATATACAACTAATACGTGAAAAAGATAGATTTTGATCCACATCTTCCTGACTCAGGCCAACTCTGCACCACACACCTTCTCTCCCTTTTGCACATATTTCCTTATGGAGAGAGCTGAAGCTTTAGTTTTCACTGTTACTTTAGGTTGGCTTGCTGGGCTTATATGTCACTTAGCATCACTGAAGCTAAGCCTTCTGAGCTGTAAAATGAAGACTGTGTTGTTATAGACTTTCTCCCTCCCTTCCAGGGATGTTAGGAGAAGCAACTTGTTAACAGTTGTAAAGTACTTGGGAAGTATGAAATTTGGTATGATGCCCCATGACAAGCAATAATTGTCACAGCCGTATCTCCTCAAATGCATCCATAATGCCTTTCAGATGTTAAGGAAGCATTAGGCAGTACAGTTTCTATGAGCTGGGAAGATTTACACAGTAATCCATGAAGTATCCCTGGGGTAACAGATTCTGCAGTAGATTTTTCTAGTCTCAGATTTAGTGTTAGGCAAACTGTAATTTGTAAATCCCCAAATTTCATAAGAGCAGTAACAGCAGCAGATGGTGAAAATACATTTCTAATTCATTTTAAGTCTGCTCAATGAAATGAGTTCTCCATGTACTTCTTATACTCTAATTATTTTCCTATATGGCTTTTGCTATTTCTTCTAAATAAAATAATTATGAAGGGTTGAGAACGGCTTATGCTCACTTCTGCTGAGAAGCATCAGCAGTTGGATTATATACTGCGTCTTGATAGCAATGATAATAGTAACTCATGTTTATATACATGACTCATTAATTAACAACATAAAATAATGGTACAGTAGTTTGTAGCTGGAAATTGTCATAGAAATTACTTATTCCAATTCTCCCATTTTACAGATAAGGAAACTGAAGTTTGTAGAAGTAAAGAGACTTGCTCAAGGTTCCACAACTAATGGATGAAGTAAAACCAGAATCAAGGTCCCTAGACTCGTCACTCACCATTTCTTCTACTTTTTCCACTTTTATCACCGTGATTGATTCCATAATAATTCTGTACATATTTCCCAGCTTCTTTATGGGGAGAGATAGATAGATAGATAAAACATGCATGAAATGCTGACTATGTCCCAGGCACTATGCTAAGTTGGTGGAAGGGTGGGGCAGGATGTAAAAGAAAGAAAAAGGTAAACAGAGGGTTATCCACTGTAAGGAAGAGTGAGGAGAAGAAAGGAAATTACATGTCTTATATACACCAGGCACTGTGCTGAGTACTTTATGAAAAATTACTTTATATGATACTCACAGAAAATTTGGAATAGGAAGGCACAAATACTATCACAGTTTACAGCTGAAGAAACTGATATAGACAAAAGTTAAGTGACTTGACCAAGGTCACGCAACTAACAAAACTAATTAAATATCTGAGGTCAGATTTGAACTCAAGTCTTCCTGACCTTGGGCCCAGTGCTTTATCCACTTTACTACACATCAGTTTAGGTAGCCTGGGCTTTGCAAAGCCTAAAGTGTGTCTAACCCAGACTTTTATTAGAAGCAGAGGGAATCTTGGCAATATTGTATGTTCCGTTAGGGTCATATCCCAGGCTAAGGCTTTTCTTTTTATTCCTCTGGGGACACACACACACACACACACACACACACACACTCCATGGACCTAGAGAGAGTCACAGCACACAGTAAAACCAATCATTTCTGTTAACATAACCCACCTATGTGATGGGGTACAGCTGTCCCCAACATGTACTTTGGAAGTTTCCTTTCTTTCAATGATTATTTAAATAAATATCCTCCAGGATTTCATACTTGTCACTTAAAATAACTACTTGATTTATTTTGTTACTGCTACATCTGTAGATGTGGAAAGTTACGTAGGCTGTTTCCAGGTCCCATCGCTGGTACAGCCATAAAAGACTGGCAGAGATGACTGTGAGTGAGGGCAGCACATGCACGTAATAATGGCCAGGCCAGGTGTCACACACAGGCCCGTGATTCCAGCTTCAGGAGAGGCTGGGGCTGGTGGAGTGATTTTACTTGTGAATCACCAGCTGCAGTAGGCTTAAAGTTGATGGGGTGTTCACAGTAAGTCAAGTACAATATGGTGATCTCCTGGGAGTGGGAGATAGGGCACCAGGATGTCTAAGGAGGATCAAATAGGCTCAGGTACAAAATGGAGTAGGTCAGGGCTTTCATTCCAACCAGTAGTGGGATTGGCTTTGAGTGACTGCTGGATGTCTAGCCTAGTCAAGATAGGGGTATCCAGCCTCAAAATAATAAAAATAGACAAACAAGCAAATAACACCCTTTGTACATTAAACTGGGCATGTAAGATGTATCACTGGCAGAGCTGTACACGATCATGAACTCTACCATGACAGATGTCTCTTAGTATTGATTCTTTGGCTCTGGTTTCCTATTTTTTTCTCTGGATTACTCTTATTGAGCAGGTTCAACTGGACCCTAGCCCCCCATTCATACAGGTCTTTAGGTATGACTCAGTCTTCAGAATGATGCCACCCTGTTCATACTCTCAGGATAGTCCCATAACAGTACAACTCAGGCTCCATCTACAGTAGACCAAAAAAGGGTGTCAACAACAGTTGCTCTTAAATTAGGTGGTTGGGCTACTTCTGGATAAGTAGAAGGTACTTTTAATCTGTATAATTTTCTAATTAGGCCCATACTCAGAATCTAAATGGGCTCTTTCACTTGATAGCTCAATGAACTGTCACAGAAATACGTCTGGTTAGAGTATCCTCCATAATTCCCTCCATCTAACCTAATTCAGCCATAAGTGGAAAACATCTCCTTCTGTGGAAAGGACAATAAATCCTCTTGGTACACTATGCATGCCCTTAGCCCTAGTATTTGTTGCTAGTAGAACATGTACTGTTTCTGGAAAACTGAAGTTGAGCATCTGGTTAGTGTGACCTTAATTTTGAATATCAGATTATTTGGTTTTCTCCTTCCAATGCCACTGTTGTTCTTCAGTCATTTCAGTCATGTCTGACTCTTCATGACCCCGTTTGGGATTTTCTAGGCAAAGACACTGGAGTGGTTTGCCGCTTCCTCTCCAACTCATTTTGCAGATGAGGAAATTGAGGTAAACAGGGCTAAGTGACTTGCTCAAGGTCACACAACTTGTAAGTATCTAAGGCCAGATTTGAGCTGAGGAAGAAGTCTTTCTGACTTCAGGACTGGCACCCTATCCACGGTGTCACTTAGCTGTCCCTTCCAATTCTGGTCAATGATTTTAAACTACCTTAGTAACCCTGGGTTGTTGATGGTAATGCTTAGTTAATGCTGTATGTGGCCACAATGAGATTAGATTTTCCTTTTAAAATTTTCGTTGATTTTGTTCATTTGTAAGAGATATAGTCACTTAAATCTTTCTGAGGTAGCTTGCAAAGAAGCCAGGTGTTGAGGGATTGCTAAGAGATATCATCTAACCAGGGTTAATAATTAACTCCGGCATGGTATAAACAAATAAGAGAATGAATGAATGGGGATTGATCTCCTGAGGTGGAAAATAATATTATGTGGGAAAATGTTTTTTCCTGATTGAGAAGAGATGGTCTATTTACTCTTTCCAAGAAGAGAAATGAAGTGTTTAGCTTCTAGTATGGCTTATCTGCTCACAGGGAGAAAGGAAGAAGGGATTTTTAAAAGGGAAGTTACAGAGGCAGATGCAAGGATTATGTCTCTTCCTTAATGGCAGTTTCTCTTTGACTAGTGGTTGAGAATAAGGCAGATTGAGACAAAGGCTGGGTTAAGAGAAAAGCTGGCAGTGGAGTTTTGTTTTTATTTTATAGCAAGAATGCGGTTTGATTGTTTGAGGGCAAATGTTCAGTGACAAATGCCACCTGTTTGGTGGAAATCTTTCTCTATAGTTAAAAAGCATAAAAGGACCAGGAATGATGACAACAAAGAGAAAACTGAGATCTCAGCTAGGAAGGGGTTGTTGTGTTATTTCCATCTTGAGCAAGTCACATAACTTCTCTTGACTACAGTTTCTTCAACAGTAAGAATAAAGGGGTTGGATTCAATGGATTCTGGTGTCGCTTCTTAAGCTCTAAATCTGTGTTCTTAGACTGTTGTGGTTTTAAAAGAAAGTTTGTCTTAAAGTAATAATCTTTAATGGGCAGCTAGGTAGATAGAATTCTGTTATTAGAGTCAGGAAGGTCTGAGTTCAAATCTGGTGTTAGGCATTTATTAGCTGCGTGACCCTGGGCAAGTCACTTAACTTTGTTTGCATCAGTTTCCTAATCTGCAAAATGATCTGGAGAAGGAAATGGCCAACCTCCAGTATCTTTGCCAAGAAAACCTCCAATGGGGTCACAAAGAATTGGATGTGACTGAATAACAATCATCTTTAATAATCATTTTTAATATAGTGTCTCTTTAAATGTTACTATTTTAATAAAGAGATATCCATTTTTATGTTTTAAAGAGAAGCAGCACCTCATGGTAACAAACAACGAATATCTAGAGCAAAGGTGACAAACTTGAGAAACCCATAAAACTCCAAAGCTCTTTGGTGCTCCAAGACCACATTAAAATGTAATTGACAAACTTGTACCGAAAATAAATAATACATCGTAACATAGATAATGTCAATTTGTGGTTTTCCAAGTCAGTATGAGACTAGGAGATCCATTCTTATTTGAGTTTGACACCATTCAAGGACTCAGTTTCCTTATCTGTAAAATAAATACTCAATAATATTTAAGGTCCCTTCTAACTCTAAGTGTAAAGCTATACTGTGGTTATGAGAAGATAGAAGGAGTACGTGAGGAAGAGCTCTGATATGAAGAGCAGCCTTTCAATAACTGAACAGACTCCACAGGCTTAATGAAATGGAAGGACTTGGTCTTATCCGAATATGGGAAAGAGAAGGGTGACTTGGATAGGGATGAGGAAGTAACTGGGAGCGGTAACAGGGGGCAGCCTATGTATGACCCCTAACTATGATGATTCTGAGTGTAGTAAAGAGCTTACAAAAGAGGCCCAGAGAAGGAGAATAATGCCATATGCATATGATACTCAATCAGTTGCAGCAAAAGTATAATAATTACTACGCTGATGTGAAGTGGAGTGGAGGTAGATTTGGGAGTAACACTTATTTTTTTTAGAGGCACTCATAAAATGGAGGCTCAAACTCTGTGGCTGAGTTGTCTCAGTTGTGACTGACTCTTCATGATCCTTTTTTTGGAGTTTTCTTGCAAAGGTACTGGAGGGGTTTGCCATTTCCTTCTCCAGTTCATTTTATAGGTGACCAACTGAGGCAAATAAGATTAAATGACTTGCCCAGGGTCACATAGCAACTAAGTGTCTGAGGCCATATTTGAACTCAGAAAGATGAGTCTTCCTGACTCCAGGCCCAACACTCTGTCCACTGCCCCACCTAGTAGCCCTCAGTTTCTCATTGTCTCTTCTCTAAAGAAGAGAAAACTGCAGAATTATCAACAAAGGGTTTAGAAATCTGAAGGTACAGATCTACTCTACTCTGTTATAAAAAAAAGAGAACTATACATCCCTCCCTCACCCCCCCCCCCCCACTTACTGAAATGATAACTCTGAGTTTTATTTTTGGAAAAAAAGTACTTTTCATTACATAAAAATTTAATGGCTTTTCAGTGACAGGGAAGTTCCAAGTGCCTTTCAGTGGCTTTTCTTTGGCTGCTGCTGAGGGTGAGAGTGAGTGAGCAAAGCCTGCATGGGGGTAACTTAAAAGTAGGGTAACCAGTATGTGAGTAGCTCAGAAGAAAACACTTCAGCTGTTTTGCTACAACTTCTTGAGAAGTGACTGCAAGATTCTGTCCTCTCTTAAGAGTCTATAGTCTCTCTGTCTTCTTTCCCTTCCATGCATGAGTAAGAAGAGTTTAAAATATTGTATTAATACAGCATTCTTCCTTTTGTGACCTAAAGTGACTATTTTTTCCACTGGTTAAGGTGAGGATTGGAGAATGCGAGAGCAAGAATGGATGTATATTTGGAATAAGGCAGAGGAAAAAAGAGATTAAAAAAGTTAATTCCTTTTCTCTTGATTATAGTCTCACCTGGCTTCAGGTTTTTTTTCTTTCACTGTCTAGCCTTTGAATGAAGGTTTAATTAAGAGACTTGCATCCCAACTATGGATTACAGTTTAGTCAGACTGCAAAAAGAGAATGGCTGTTATTCCTCTGTGTATGAAGATAACCCTGCTAGCAATGAAATGTTCAGACCGGTAGATTCAACAGCCAAAAAAATTCACGTGATTGATCATGGATTGTATTAAGAGAGGCATGGCTTCAAGCTCCAACTCAGTCACTCTGTACTCTGCCCTCAGATCATGTCAGGAATATTATATTCATTTCTTGGCACTGAATTTTAGAAAGGACATTGATAAACTGGAGAGCATCCTGAGGGGGTTGATCAGAGTACAGGTCCTTAAGGCCATGACATATATATGAGGATCAGTAGAGGCTCAGGAGAGACATGATAAATGCCTTCAAGTGTGAGAAAGGTTGTCTTGTGGGAGAGGAATCAGATTTGTATAGTTTGACTTCAGAGGCTAGAACTGGTAGAAGCTGTAAAGCAGCGTATTTAGGCTTAATATGAGGAAAAGCTTCCCAGGGTTCTGATGTTTGCTCCATCTTGTTTGAGACTAGAAATGCTTTTAGAACCCTGTCTACTGAGATCTAGGGAGATGGTTTTGATTGTTCAACAGGATCTATAGGAAGGGGGAGACTAGCAGTAGGGAGACAAGTGAGGAAAATAGATATGGTGAAGAGCGTGGTGGCTGGATGAGCAGGCAGAAGCAGAGAGATTTGAGTTCTGTGGTCAGAGGTAGACTTGGCATGACTTGGCAACTGAATGGATAAGTGGTGGGTTTGGTGGGAGAATGTGAAGCTGAATTCCATTTTGGAAATGTTGAGTTTGAGATGCCTATGGGATATCCAGAAGGACCTTTCCTACAGGCAGTTGAGGATGCATGACTGGAGAAGAGGAGAGATATTAGGGTGATTTTATATATATCTATATATCTATATCTATATATATATATATGTATATGTATATGTATATATATATATGCATACACACACACATACACATACACATACATATACACATATATATATATAAATAATGTGTGTATGTATGTATATGTATATACACACACACACATATATGTATTTACACACACATATATAAAGAGATAGATATATGGATTTAGATATATAGAGATATATGTGTATATCTGTTACGGGAATCTGAAGATCTTCCCTGCCCCTAGGCCCTTTGACAGGCTTAAGTGGCTCTGAGAACCTTCCCTGGTTTGAAAGTATACTCTGCCCCCTAATAGGCTGAATGTAGTCACAAGGAGCCTGTGGCCGGAGGCTTGTTCTTCAGGAATGCCCAGGCCTTATTACTTTGTGATTGGGCACTGGGTCAGGAGGGCTGTGACAGGAGAAGGCCATATATATACCGATGTGAGTTTTTGCTTTGGGGCTCACTTTGAGAAGAATTGCGGGATTTGGCCAGATGAGACTCTGGGAAGCCGTTGAGCCCCCTGGCTTTGAAAAACCCAGATGTTGGTGCTTCCCTTTCTGGTAACTGGATAGGTATGGATGTTAATGGCCAGATGGTTGGAAGCCCATCTGCTGATCTGTTTCTTTGCTTGTAACTTGTGTTTGTAACTTGTGTTTGTATTCTCTGAAGTTCAGGGTGTTGACTTTTTCCTCTGAACTAGGTAAATGACATTTGTTTGATTGATTAAAGTAAGATTGTTAACCCATTTTGAGTTGCTTTCCTTTAGAAAAGAAGATCTAAGAACCTGTGCTAGCAGCCACCCTGGGTATGCTAAGGTGTTTGCTGATACAATATCTCTTTCTATATTTATATCCATATAATGTACATGCATATATTTGTGTACATGCATAAATACACACATACATACATGTGTATACACATGCATATATATGTATATATGAATCACTTGTTTTAATATTTTATTTTTTTCCCCAATGGCATGTTAACATTAAAAAAAAAAAGTTTTGAGTTCCAAATCCTATCCTTACCTCCTTTCTTCCCCTCTCCCTTCCCTGAGATGGTAAGCAATCTGATACAGGTTATACACATGTAATCCATATGAACCATTTATGAAGACATTATACTTAAATCCACACTTGCTGCTGAGAGGTCAAACAAAGTACAAATAGAGAGGAAAAAAAGGCTCAAGATTGAGCTCTAAGAAATATGAATGCTAAGGGGGAAGGAGATATATGATGATTTAGTAAAGGAGATAGAAAAATAGTCAAATAGATAGAAAGAGGAGCAGGAGAAAGCTGTGTCACAAAAGTCAAGAAAGGAGAGAAAGTTGAGGAGGAAGTCATGGTAAACAGTATCAAAAACTCCAAGGAGTCACTTTATCATATAGTAAAATGTTCATAAGCCTGGATGGAGGGATGTTGGCATAAGCCAAAGCGGGGGGTGCTAGTTGGTAGCATCTGTGAACACATAAATGCAGTCAGTTGTCAGTTGTGTAAATAACTGAGAGAGGAGGAACACGCTACTAAATATCATTTGTTCTGAGGGTCTTTCTGGCACAAAGAGGATGGAGTGAGAATCAGGCCCCTAGCGCCAGAGGCCTTTTGGCCTATGTCTCTGGGGCCCCAGATGGTGGCCAGATCTCCAAACTCCACCTCCTATTTTTGCTACTGTGGTGGTGCTGGCCTCTCTGACATATTAAGATAGCTACAGATGGTCAAGAGACACCATTGTTTGGCTCAGGCAAAATCCTTGTAAATAAACACTCCAGTTACTCATTTACTTCTTGCACCTGTTCATTGTTTGACCAAATATCCTCATTGCTGTTCAGTAGTGTCCTACTCTTCATGACCCCATTTGGCGTTTTCTTGGCAAAGGTACTAGAGTGGTTTGCCATTCCTTTCTTCAGCTTATTTTACAGATGAAGAAACCAAGGCAAACAGGGTTAAGTGGCCTGGCCAGAGTCACACAGCTAATAAGTGTCTGAGGTCAGATTTGAAATCAGGTCTTCCTGACTCCAGGACCAGGACACAGAACTCTCTCCATTGTGCCATCTAGCATTCTTAAGCCCTTTTATTTGTCTGTGCTGATAACAATCACTTTTAGAGGGTAAGCTCCAAGAGCCCTAGGGCTAGGAATACTTAAGGTCAGGGTTCCAAATATCTGGCCCCCGATTTTTTTAATCTATAGCTGCTATTTTCACTCAGCTAGATGAGGTGCTAAAGATAGGACTAGGTGGGAATCTGACTCACTGACAGCCAATCCAGAAGCTTTAATCTGTGAATCTGGTCAAAAGTATGACTCACTGACATCCAATAAGGAGGATAGGATATTAAATTCCAGTCGTCATGTTGATCTGAGGCCAGTGTAACATGTCGTGCCATGCCCCAGTAATAAGAAACCCAGGATCACATTGTATCTTTGCAGGTAATTTTGTACAATACCCATTATTTGTCACACATATTTAACAAAGAGGTTTTGGTCACGATGATGATGATTTTTTAGCTAGTTTTATACTCTACGTTTTTTTTTTTTAAGAAAAATCTAGCAAGGCAAAGAAATCCTTATAGCTGATTGATAGGGAAATAACCCTGAGTCATTTTTAATAGAGAAATGAGAGCAGAGGAATAGGGTAAGTCCACACGAGCCTTTTACTGCTTTCCAAAAATAAAATAGTAAGTTATATTTGTCTCATGTCACCTTTTGTATATCAAAGCCTGACCTTCATTTCAAAACAAGGCATATGTGGAATAATATTTCTAAATACTAAGGGAAATTTTAACTTGATGGCCTGTAAGTTCTTACTTCCTTCAGGGTTAAGTTTTGAGGCAACTCTGGAGCAGAATAAAAGGAAGAATGAACTCTTTTCAGACTGAATTGAGCTATTCTCCTAATAATCCTATCCTCTCAGATCATAAGTGGCAGAAGTTTGGAATTCCCTCTTTCTGAATGCCAGGTTGGGAAGGGAAGTCAGTGGGTAGATCATCTGCACTGCATTGCATCTGGCCCAGGATCTGTGTTATTACCTCACTCCCTATCCCTTTGTTGGATAGAAAGAGAAAATAAAATTATGCTTTCCTGATTTGGCCATCCTTTCTTATAATGCTGACCAGGGTTTAAGGAACAAAAATGTGTGGGCAGGAGCAGCCTGTAACCACCTACTGGCTTTTTACCATTGGGTCAACTCCCAGACCACCAAAGGCTCCTCAGAATAAGTCACATGGTATCATCCTAGAAGTAATGATGCCCTGAGGGAGACTGAGCTTGGTAATCTTGAGAATCATGGCTGATATAAATATATATTCCTTGTAACCTTGGGTGGAAAGATAGGATTGGTGGTGGTGGGGGAGGCGGGCAGACAAACTTGAAGCATAATTTACAAACACGCAGTCAGGGTAAAATCAGTGAGTAGAAGTAGACAGTATCAATGAACTCATAGAAAGCCCCAAATCATCAGTTCTGAAAGAAGGAGAATTAGATAATTGAGGAAGGAGGAAAAGTCTACTAAACACCATTTATTCTGAGGGTCTTTTTGGTCAAGAACTAGAGAAAGGGAAAGTTAAGCCCCTAGAGATAAACTCTAGTCATATAGATCCCACCTTTTCCAGAGGATGCAAGTGCTCTACATTAGGAGGAACTATAACGAGGACAGTTTGGGTTTCAGTTAGTTATCTTCCTCCTTTCCCCTCCCATCTCCTACTTTCCATAGTACTATTGAGAATAACACACCTTCCTAGTCTTTTATGTTCACAATCTAGAAAATGTCCTGGATTCCTCACTATCTCTCATTCTCTATATCCAAGCTGTTGTTAAGGCCTGTTGATTTCTACTTTGCTTCTCTCTCAAACAGCCCCTTTCTCACCTATGATACTGCCACCATTCTAGTACAGGCCCTCACTCCCTCATTCCTGGACTGTTGCCTGTTGGTGGGTCTGCCTGCCTGAAGTTTTTTCCCACTCCAAACCATCCTTCATTCAGCCACCAAAGTCCTTTTCCTAAAGCCCAGGTCTGATCACATCATCCTCTACTCAAAAAACTTCAGGGGTTTCCCTATTGCCTCAAGGATAAAATGCAAAATCCTTTGTTTGGCACTCAAAGCCTATCATAATCTAGCCCTTTCCTAACTTTCCAGTCTTTAATCTTCTTACACTTAACTTCCTACTACATATGTACTTTACAGTTTAGTGACATTGGCCTCCTGCCTGTTCCATTAACAAAACAGTGCATCTCTCAGCTCTGGGCAGTTTCTCTCATTGTTCCTTATGCCTGGAATGTTCTTCCTCTTCACCTTTGGCTGCTAGCTTTCCTGGCTTCCTTTAACTAAAATCCCATCTTCCATAGGAAGCCTTTCCCAATCTCTCTTCTTTCCAGTGCCTTCCTTCTCTTAATTGTTTCCTGTTTATCCTGCATATATAATTTGTTTGCACATAGTTGTTAATTGTCTTTCTCAGTAGATGGTGAGCTCTTTGAAGGCAAGGACTATCCATTTGCCTCTTTCTGTTATCACTAGTGCTTAATTGAGTTAATAAGATAAGTTTGGGTGGTTGTTTTCTCTAGTTCTGGAAGAGGACCAAAATGACATCGCTATGCCAGAGTCAGTTTCAATGTGTCCGACTGTGGCTGATCAGACCAATACAGATTCAGAATGCTCTACCACAGGTTGGGCACAAAAGGTGGATTCTCTAAATCTGTGTATTTTGTGTTTCTCTTGAGCTACTTCAATTCCGCTTTGCTCACCTTCTGTGATGAGGGAACACCATGCTGGGCAGTCCTGTGCCAGTGTCTCCCATGTTAAACAATCAATTCCAAAATTCTTAAGAGAGACCTTGAGAGTGTTCTTGTATTGCTTTTTCTGACCACTATGTGAATGTTTGCCCAGTCTGAGTTTACCAAAAATAATCTTTTAGTCAAGTGTACATTTGGCATTTGAATAACGTGGGTAGCCCATCAGAGTTGTATTCTCTGCAGTAGAGTTTGAATTCTTAGCAGTTTAGTTTGAGAAAGGACCTCAGTATCTGGTACCTTATCCTGCTAGGTGATCTTCAGGATCTTCCTAATGAAGAGGTTACCCATAAAGAGGGTTAGGGCTGCTCGAGACCCCAAAATATCAACGTGCCGGATCCTGCCGAATTCGACTCAAGTCTTCTCTAAGCCAAAGAAAAGTAAAGTTTATTGAAAGTTCATTAAAAGTTTGTTAAAAGTTCATCATATTGGGTAGACTCTTAAGGAGCCTAGGTATCTATCTGTGGTACTTGCATTGGGCAAGCAGGACAGAGTGAATCTATGACAGAGTAAATCTGTCACAGAATAAGTCTGGGCTATGTCATTCTATGGCGCTGTCACACTACATGGAGGGAAGATGGGATCTTATATCCAGAAAGGTTGTAGGGGAGATCTAGAGGTGGTACAGAGGAGGAGTTTGGGGAAGGTCTTCAGGAGGAATCAGATGCGGTCAGACTCCAGTAATAAGTGATAAGGGTGGGAAGTTGCTGGAGGCTACCTAGAGACCACAGACAACCGTGGGCCAGGCCAGTTCAAGGGTGGGAACAGGAGCATCAAGGGTGGGAAACTGTTGGAACAAAGGAGGGCTAAAGACTTGGGCAGAGCCACAGTTTAAGGCCTGTGACCTCAGGCAAATGCCTTCTGTGGGAAGATTCAAGGAGAGCTCAAGGGGGCTCCCAGAGCCTAGAGCCTGAACCTCATCACGAAGACAATTCAAATATAAATGATTCAGTTTCCTGGCATGACACTTGTATACAGTCCAGGTTTCACAGGCATACAGTAATGAGGTCAGTGCAATGGCTCTGTAGATTTTCAGTTTGGTAGTCAGTCTAATAGCTCTTTTAACCAACCAACAAACCCCAAGTGTTAACCTTCTATGTCATATGTCTATGTCAATAGCTTTCATAAAGAAAAAATAAAGAAAAAAGTTATAAATTGGATCTAAAAGCAAGGTCCCTTGTCCCCTATTAAAAAACAACAACAAACAAACATACAATGTTAAAACAGATTATCCATTTAAATAACAACTCAATCCTTTCTCATCCGTCTCTGTCCCCTTCTCACTTCATACACAAAAGTTTTGTGTTATACGAACAGATTAAATCCGAATAGGAAGTTCTTCTGGCCCCAGCAGAGAAATGGGCCAAAGTGATAGCGCTGGAAAGGCTACTTTGGAAACATCTGATGTAGGGCTTTTTTTGGATGATGTTATTTGTCTGAGAAAGACAGTCAATACCCTTTCTACTGTGGATGTCAGTTTATTGCAATCACAGTTGCACTGCTGAGATGCCAATTTATGAGTAGAAGCTGCCAAAAGGAACAATTTTCACAAAATGCACCATAAAATGATTTCCCTGAGATGTTCTCTATTGTAGCTGGCAAATGTTTATGGCTTCACTGATCCAGCAGGCCCTGGGATCTAAATCTTTCTTTGCAGTTGGCCACCTTGTTCTTGGGCTTTGAGGCACCATTCTTGTAAGCTGAGCCAGTAACACTATAGAATTATGCTATGAACTAAGGGCCTTGAAAGCAGTTTGGGTTTCTTTTCACTTCAGCACATAATGAATGCAATGGAAAGTGACCACACTGAGAGGAATGATTAATAGTTCTGGAAGTTTTAGAACTCTGACCCACCTAAAATGATCTTTGTGTTGTTGTTCAGTCGTTTTTTAGTCATATTCAACTAAATCCCGTTTAGAGTTTTCTTAACAAAGATACTAAAGTGGCTTGCCATTTATTTTACTGAGACAAACAGGGTTAAGTTAGACTTGCCCAGGGTCACACTGATAGTGAGTGTCTGAGGTCAAATTTGAACTCAGAAAGATGAGTCTTTCTTTGTGCCACCTAGCTGTCCAAATGGTCTGTGAATGTAATCTAAAACACTGAACTCTCCTGCAAAGGAGATTTTAAAAATCTTAAGAATTCTTTAGTCTGCTAGTTGTATGGCTGCCATCATCTATATACATTTCAATAAAAAAAGCAAGGTAGGAGTTTTATTCTTTTTCATCAGCATTTGAGAAATAAGGTAAGTTACTTTGCCATTATGTACTTGACTCCTCATCAATCAACTACAGTCTTTTTTCATTTTACTTCTGAATGGGACAGTGAAAGTAGCAGGGTAGTGCTGAGATATCCTTCCTTATTCTTCCTTGGAGGTGGGCCCCTTCAACCCTACATCCTATCTCAGCTCTTATCTCTCTCATTCCTTGTGGTACTAGTAGTGATCCTGGGGCTCATCATACCAGACCTCAGCATTCTTGCAAATCTATGATATAATCACTACCAGCAAAACTTCTCTTGTTCTTCCCATCTGGGGAGAGAACAGGCTGAGATTTCAGTCACAGGCTTTCCAAGGTTCATGGAGGCAAGCCTTGGTATATCCCCAGTTACCCTTTTGTCACAAGTTTCAGTTTCATGTTGAACATTCCATGGAAGTGGGGGCCTATGAGCTATGTACTGAGACAGATAGCTCTGGGAGTAGCCAACATGGAGTCACATCAGCGTGACATGTATGCATGTTGTATCCTCCTAAAACAGGCCATAAGTTCTATGAAAGCAGGTTTATGCAAATTTATATAAGTTATATAAACTATATTTCTCTTATTGTCTTACACAGTGTTTTGTATGCAGTTGGTACTTAAAAAGTGTATTGAAATGAACTGATACTCAAGGTGGTCTGAAACTAAAAAATCCTGAGAAAGCTTATATGAACTTATGCAAAAAGAAGCAAACAGAACCAGAACATTGTACATAGTAATAGCAATATTGTATGACGATCAACTGTGAAAGAGTTAGCTACTCTCACTGATGTAACAACTGTTCCTGAGGACTAATGATGAAAAATGCTATGTATATGCAGAGAAAGAACTGATGAACTCTGAGATCAGAATAAAGTATTTTTTTTCAATTAAAAACAAAGAAATAAGATGGTCTGAAGCTCAAGGAAGGAATCTTTGAGACTAGACAGGCAAGTACTTTCTTTTAACGGTAGTCCCATACTTGTAGGAAAGTGGAAGGAACAAATTGTGGAAGGTATCGAGAATCCTAGCAGACTCAACAGTTTGATCAATGCAAATCTGTTTTAGACTAGAAACCTGAAGAGTTTTGTCTACCATCAATCAAGAGCTCAGGATTTTGGGAAAATTAGGAACTGAGAGTGGTATCTCCATAAATCCTATCAGCTCAATCAGTGGTTAGATTTTGGTCACATTAAGAGAAGAGTTCAATGTTTTTTAAAGGCTTCCTTAATTGTATCTTTGATTCCTTCATGAGATGGCTGACTCCAGAGAAAAGAACCAAAGAATAGTCAGTCAAAGGGAGCTAGCCCAGTTTGTTGGATTTATATTTCAACAAAAACCAGCTAGGTGTTACAATGGATAGAGCTCCTAGTCTGGACTCGGGAAGACCTGAGTTCTAATCTAGCCTTAGACACTTATTAGCTGTGTGACCCTGGGTAAATCACTTAACCCTGTTTGCCTCAGCTTCCTAAACTGTAAAATGAGCTGGAGAAGGAAATGACAAAACATTCCATATCTTTGCCAAGAAAAAGTGAAGTCGCAAAGAATCAGAGAAGACTAAAATGACTGAACATCAACCAAACCTAGAGGTTTTTAAGATCTTTCAGCTTTATCACTTACCCTTTTTGTTTTCCCTTTTAAACTGCTGTTTTTTTGCAAGAGATCTGTGCATTTATTTCAAAGGCTATAAGGAAAAGAAAGAAGTAGAAATCTATGTTGTTTTTTTCTTTTTTTTCCTATGGGAAATCTGTGAGAAGGAATATTCAGAAGAAAAAAGGAATAACAGCAACCTAAAGGAATAGGTGGGTCAAAATAGATTTGCATTGATCAATAGGTGGGTTCATGATGGAAAAGAAAAGGGAGGCACAAGGAATGGATCCATAGATCAAAAAGTATCTCTGGAGATAGAGCACTGCAGATTTTGGGGGAAGGAAAAATTACTCTGGCCTCTGAGAACACTAGTGGAAGCTCCATTGAGAACCATGGCTGAGTACAAATACTTCTGAGTTCATAGTTTTGCTTCCTTGGGTGAGTGTACCCAGATCAGGTCCCTGAATGGAGCAGAATACTCTTCTTTCTCTGGTTCGGCCACTCCATTTATAGCAGAAGTTCCTACCAACTATTTCTATTCAACTCATTTTTTTTAAAAGAGTGGCTGGAACTAAGGCAAACACGTTAATTAAGAATGTATTCATATTGACAGCTCAGGTAGGGAGGGAATGCTATAATATAGGAGTTCTTTATCTTCTATGTCACAGGTGCATTTGGCAGACTAGTGAAATCTATGAATCCCTTCTTTGAATGTTTTTAAATGCATGAACTATGTAGGATTACATAGAAATACAGTTTAGGGGTAGCTAGCTAGCGCAGAGAATAGAGCACTGACTGGAGTCAGGGGGATCTGAGTTCAGATCCCACCTCAGACACTTAACACTTACTAGCTGTGTAACCTTGGGAAAGTCACTTAACCCCAATTGCCCTGCCTTCTCCCCTCCAAAAAGCAAAAAAAAATGCAGTTTATCTATCTATCTATCTATCTGCCTGCCTGCCTGTCTATCTACCTATCCCTCTCTCTATATATCTATATATCTATATATATCTATATACATATATATGTATATAATTTTTTTTTCCTATCTATTCTATCTACCTACTTGTCAAATTCAAGGAACCCAGATTAAATCCCTGCTTTAGTGACAAGGTTACTCAGATTTTGAAATTATCCATTGGCCAGAGATGCTTCCAAAAGAATGATGAAATCACCTATTATTTCATGGAGAAATGATATTAATAATGATACTGCTTTATATTGATGTGGATCATTTCTTCTAAGTTCTGCAGGTTACAGACCTTTTCACTTTCATCCTCACGACATCCTTGTAAGTTAGACATGTAGCAGTTAATAAGAAATTCATCTCTGAATATAGTTGCCACATATGGCCATCTGTCTATCATAACCATGGAGTGAAATGACAGGGTGGATGTTATTTATCATTCAACACTAAAGAAATAGTGTTTGAAATGGGACCTCTGTCACAGGATGGATAGTTTATGATCTACTTTGAGTCTGTTTTTCTAACAACTTACCTTAGATATGAGCTGATTACTTCCTATGTATACCTTTTCTATGGAGAGAACAGCAGTTCATGGCCAGGATACCTGTCCTATTACTGAGTGCCACGGACATGATAGATGAATGGAGCCAAGTGACTACTGATGCCGTGTGGTGCTTGAAGCCACAACAGCCTCTTTTCATATCCCAGACCTATCCCAGTAACTTCCCCTTAAGCAAGGTACATTCTTCACCTTAAGTAACCACATGAAATTCTCTGGCCAGGTCTACAAGTCAGTATTACAGAGGCATAAATAAAAGACCTATTTTCTGTAAGCTTGTTAGATACCTGTATTTGAGGCTAGCCAACTTCTTGTACCAAGAGAAATGTTTCACAGCTGGGGCCCTGTACTATGTCTTAGTTAGGTATTACTTGAGCAGATAGTGTAATGTCTAGCACTGGAGAAACATTCAGAGCCAGAGAGAACTATAATTGAATGAATGGCCAAATACTCCTAAACTTGAGTGAAAATTAATGCTTCAGTGAATACAGTTTCTTTTATTGGAATTTTAATTCTTTCCATAATTCTCTTGCAATTACTTTGAGTAAATCAGACTAATTTAACAAATAGTGGACCAGATCTGGGTTATAGTCTTGACTGTATCAATAAATGGTCATATGATCTTGGGTAGGTTACATTACCTCTTCCTGGGCCTCAGCTTTCTCATCTATAAAATAAGGAGCTTGAACTGGAATCAGGGGTGGGAAACCTGCTGCCTCAAAGCCACATGTTGCTAGGTCCTGTGTGGTGGGGCAACAGTGCTCAGAGAAACCACAACAATGGCACAAAAATCATCTGAAAGTGTTTTCCCCCATGTGTTTAATGTGGCATGTCAAAATGTTCCAGGAAGGAAGGTATTTTAGCATCATGAGAATCCTGTGTCTGCCTATATTGTAATATTATTCAGAAGGAGTCAATGGCAGGTTAAATCAGGTGTTAAATCAGAATGGTTACAGTATACATGTAACTGAAGCAGAAATGCTTCTAGTTTCTCATTCTATATAACTTGCTCTGTGAAGCTTTGGTAATCCATTGGTCATCTAATAAGCAGTGCCATTCATTAAAAACTAATTGTAAGATGCTTGAGTTTGGGTCACAATTCAGTCAAACAGCATAGCTAATGCGTATAGCACTTTATAGAGACAGAGTGGTACAGTGGATAGGGGGTGGTCTTGGAATCAAGAACCATGTGGGATCCTTGACTCTGACAAGCATTGGGTGTGTATCCATGAGCGAGGCACTTAATTTCTGTCAAATGTAGATTAGTAGAGGGAGTTTGCAACCTCAAGGTTTCCTATACTGACAGAATCACAATTCTATACTAAATAAATAAATGTGTGTGTATCTGTGTATATATGTAAACAGAAATGAAAGAGAGAGGAGAGAGGGAGGGAGAGAGAGGTGGGGGGAGGGAGAAGGAGAGAGAAAGGGTTATTATAAAGCACTTTCAGCTATTATCCCATTTCAGCTTCACAACAATCCTATGACATGGGGAATGTGATTATCATTGACCCTTTTTTTACCAATGGAAAAAATGAAGCTCAAGAACTTGAAGTGATCTGCCCAAGACTACATATATATATATATATATATATATATCTATATATCTATATATCTATATCTATATATCTATATATATATATATACACACATACATATATATTTATATATATATATATACACACATATATATTTATTTATATATATACACACATACATATATATATTTATATATATAATTTATATAGAACTTTAAGGTTTGCAAAGCGTTTTACAAATATTATCTCATTTTATCCTCACAGCATCTCTGAGAGGTGGATGCTATTATTATCTACATTTTACAGATGAGGAAACTGAGGCAGACAGAGGTTAAGTGTCTTGCTCAGGGTCACATAGCTAGTAAGTGTCTGAGGTTGGATTTGAATGCAAGTCTTCTTGATTCCAGGTCCAGCCTTTAATCCACTGTAATCCCCTAGCTGAAAGTGGTAGAATTAGGACTTGAACCCCAAATCTCACATCAAATGATGGGCTCATTCCCTTTCACTGTTTCTGATTTCCAGCATGTTAATTTTGAACAAGCAGTAGTGGTCTGTCATGTTATATATCAAAAGATTCTGATGCTAATCTATTTTAACAGTTGTACTGTTCCACAAGGTGAATTCTTTTTTAAAAGTCATACTATCTGTGAATCTTAGTTTTTAAGCTATCAGCCTCTTTCCAACATATATTTATACCTTTTCAGTCCTCACTTTCATTACCTGTATCAACCATATAGAAAGAGTTGAAAGTTTTAAGGAAACATCATGAGAATTATAAATATAGCAATCTTTCAGATTCTCACTCCTGTCCTTTTCCTTTCTTGCCATTTAATTAAGCAACCTCCTAACCAAACCTGATAACACAGCAATTCCTATTTCACTGCAAGTACTTTTGAAGAAACAAACCTCAGATGGTTGGTTAGTTAACCTACTCAAGGAGAAGATGATGCATTTGGTGCCAAGGGGAAAAAGGAGGATCTACTGCTATACTATTTGTAGAAATCCCAGTACTTTAACCATATTTTCTATTTCTCCACTTTATGTTTGTAAACACCATGGTAAGACTTCTCCATTTTCATTGAAACAGCTGCCCATCAACAATATCTAGTCATTGGCTTAGCATGAACCCTTCTCTTATACAGGCACATTATAAGAACTATATTCCTTAAAGGTTGATCTTAATGGATGCAATAAATTATTTACACCTTCTCTATGACAAGCACTCAAGCCAACTCACATGGCTTCTGAAAAGGACCACGGATGTAAAGAGCAGAGAGAAAGGAAACCTTTGAAGAAAAAGAGACCTGCCCTAATGAGATAAAAGGTAGATTTTTAAGGATATAATGGTCTCACATTTTGGGAAGGTCACCTCTGGCTAGTCATCAAAGAAACTCTATTTTTTTAAGAGGTGTCAGTTACCAACATTCTATTTTTCATGTGTAAAATAGTTATCAGGGCTTTTCAAGCTGTCATTCCTTTATTTATCTCTAAGGTTTCATAATTCATGGAATTACTCATTCTTTAAGTAAGCCCAGATTCTATAATCATCCTCAACAGGGCTATCCTTCCCCTTCGTCCTAAATTTGTAATTTGATGGGAACAGAGGTCAGAAATTAACTGAAGCAATTAAGAGCTGAGTTTGGGCAGAGCTTTGGAAAGAAATAATTCCTTCTTATTCATTGCCACTGGCTAGACATGCAAAATGCTATTATAATTCCCACTCTTTCTAAGACTGAAGCATGCTGTCACATTTTAGAGGTAGAAGACACCTACAGGTAATCTTGTGCTACTCCAGTGAATGGAGAACTTCTTAGCAGATGGTCATTGTTAACATCATTGATCACTAATGATGATGAGCTTTTTTTGGGGGGGGGGGAAAGAGGATTCTGTCAGTTTATAGGGTGCTATGCACAATTGAGACAAATACAGTATTTGGCCAAAAGTCCTGTGGTTTAATGTTTTGCTGTCCATTGTCCTATTTTTTTTTCCATGTACATATGCAAGAACCCAAGTGGTAACACACACACACACACACACACACACACACACACACACACACTCACACACCCCCTTCTTATTAATATGGATTCTACTAAATCTGAATTTGGTATAATTCTGTCAGGATATAGGCTGATGTTTATTTTTCTTTTCTTTTCTTTTTGGAGGGGGGAAGGTAGGGCAATTGGGGTTAAGTGACTTGCCCAAGGTCACACAGCTAGTTTTTTTTTTTAAATATGAGATTCTTTATTAAATTTTTTTGAGTCACATCTTTTCTCCCCGTCTTTCCCCCGCCCACCACCCCAAAACAGCCATCCCAGTATTTCCCCCCTCCCCCAGTCTATTCTCTCCTATGTCACTTTTTGGTAGGGCAGGATGGATCTTCCAACTGCAGTGCCTGTGTATCTCAAGTTCCAGTTGGATGTAGTCAATAATAATAATAATAATTGCATATATATATATACA
>CM053580.1:367538978-367558181 GCA_028627135.1 Pseudochirops cupreus
GGGGCACAGCCGGGGCTTCAGGCCAGGCTGGTTTCGGTTCGCAGTGCTGATATGGTTCCTCATAGCCGAGCTGACTTTAGTGGGAAGTATCTTTGTGTGCGTTTTGGAGTTCCAGGATTGGTTTAGAGTCCTATTTTATGGGTATTTTGGGGTGGCTATGTGAGAGCTGCGATATGTTGCTGCTTCTACGCCGCCATCTAGTTTTTTTTTGTTTTTTTTTAAATAGTAAGTGTCTGAGGCCGGATTTGAACTCAGGTCTTCCTGACTCCAGGGTTGGTGCTCTATTCACTGTGCCACCTAGCTGCCCCTGTTTATTTTTCTTTAGTGGATTCTTTATTGATAGTGAAATTTGATAACATAAACTATCAGATCTCTCAACATTATAAATCATTTATGGGCTTTAGGGAGGTCACTTTAAGGAGTGTTCAGGCAGCTTCTATGCATAATAATTACTCTAATTAAATCAGTAGGTGTTACTGAGGTAATCTCAGATTTTCTTTGTCATTCATTCAGATAAATGATTTTCTTTATTCTGACCTGAAAGATATGACCCACAAACAGGAGTGTGCTGGTAAACTTTTAACAATTGGCTTTCCACCGTCCACTCCCAGAAATGTACTATTGACACTCTTTTAAATTTAATCTGCATTATTTTCTCCATCACTTCCTTAAGTCTAGACAATCAGCCAAACAACAAATTAAGCTCAAACTTGTAGCATTTGCCAATTTCTGAGGTAATTCACACTGAAAATTTAACAATCAGCTAGAGTATGACTTGGCTCCACAAACCACTTTTCATATTCTATTGGGTATAGATGCTAAAGCCTGGCATGGTGAACAAATGTGCTTGATTTCTGGCAGTGGAATTTGTTAGCTAGCCTTAATGTGTCTAATTGAACCCTCTGGTACAAGACTAGAGTCTCGTTCCCTGGACTCCCAATCCAGTATTTTTTCTACTCTAATAATCACATTACAACAAATGGTGTTGTAATGTTTTATTATAACTAGCTTTAATGATAGAAATAAATGAGAAAGCGCAGGTACCAGATTTGCTAATTGTTTCCCCTTTGCTGTCAACATAGGCAGATGTTCAGAAATCTAACATATATGTCAGTTCTGATCTGAATGAGAAATGTATTGGGGTTGAAAAGCAAAAGCAATATCTATAATAACAAAACCCTGATTCCACAACTGATTTGCTTTTTCAGAGTTTATCTGCCATTTGAGAAGTGTTCTATTTGCTTACTCTCCTAAATGAGGTCATTTATGCATCCATCAACATGATATGAATATCTACTGGGTGTACAGCACTGTCTCTACTAACAAATTTTCTACTACATAGGAAGTAGAAGACTTGGTCCCTGTCTTTGATGATCTAGTGACAAAAGAGATAGCCAGGGGGCAATTATAGGTAGCACAGGTGCAAGTAGAAGAGGATACAGCAACAATCATATCCAGTGGAGTCAGCATATAGAAAATGGAAAATGAGAATGGTCATTGGGACAGGGTTAGTCAGGATGGCTTTTTATTTTATTATTTTTGTTTTTGCTTTTTGGAGGGCAATTGGGGTTAAGTGGCTTGCCCAAAGTCACACAGCTAGTAAGTGTGTCAAATGTCTGAGGCCGGATTTCAACTCAGGTCTTCCTGATTCCAGGGCCAGTGCTCTATTCACTGTGCCATCTAACCACCCCAGAGATGGCTTTTTAGAGAAGGCAAGTCTTAACCAAATTTTAAAGAGAGATATAAATTGTTTGAGTGTAGTGGTAGAGTGGAGTGGTGCAGTGAGAATCTTTGGTAGGACAACAATGTAATAAACAAAGGCTACTACTGGTCAGGAAAGTAAAAAATCTATCCTAGAGATAGTCCTTTAGACTATTCTTTTCCATGAGGGTGGCTAGCATTAAAAATATACTACTTTTTATTCAATGTTTCAAGGAGGGTTGCACCAAACATTTCATCTTCTTTGCCATTACTTCAATGGATTGGAGAAGAGATATAGTGCATTTTTTGAATGAAAGAAAATACAGTAATGTAAAACTCATGAATGAAAAAAGCTAACTTTCTATGGACTCTGCTAGCTTCTAAGACTTGGCCACCCTGTTAGATTCATGACTCCTGTGTAACCGTATAGAAATGTAGGGGAGTATGCAGCTTTTACATTTTTTTTACATTTGCCTGAAGGGAATAAAATTCTCAGTGACATTGCTAAGCTGATTTGCTTCTTTTACTTAAATTGTAGCCCTGTGCTGGCTTAAAAAAAAAAAGGAAATCTAGATTCTACTACCTGCAGTTAGCTCTTTTTCCTTATAATTAATGATTTCATTACTAAGCACTTCAGCTGATGGGAACAATTTGATACTTAGCAGAAAATATTACAATCGGTTTGTGGAACATGACTTAGAGCTGGCCTTAAAAAGTAAAACTACCTCTTGGACAAACAAAATCAATGCAACCAAGACTAGAAGGAAAGCAGAAAGATGGAAAACAATCTTTACAGCAAGTGTCTCTGATAAAAGCCTCATTTCTCAAATATATAGAGAACTGAGTCAAATTTATAAGAATCCAAGTCATTCTTCAATTGATAAATGGCCAAAGGATATGAACAGGCAGTTTTCTGATGAAATTAAAGTTATCTATAGTGACATGAAAAATGCTCTAAATAACTACTGATTAGATTAAAATAACCCTGAGGTATACTTCACATCTGTAAGATTGGCTAATATGACAGAAAAGGAAAATGATAAATGTTAGAGAGGATATGAGGAAATTGGAATACTAATGCATTGCTGGTGGAGTTGTGAACTGATTCAGTCATTCTGGAGAGTAATTTGCAACTATGCCCAAAGGGCTATAAAACTGTACATAAACTTTTGATCCAACAATACCTTTATAGGTCTGTATCTTGAAGAGATCCTAAAAAAGGAAAAAGGACTCAAATGGAAATATTTATAGCAGCTCTTTTTGTGGTGGCAAAGATTGGGAGTTTAAGGGATTCCTATCAATTCATAATTAGAAGTTGTGGTACATGAATGCAGTGGAATACTATTGTGCTATAAGAAATGATGAGCAAGCTGATTTCAGAAAAACCTGGAAAGACTTAACATAAACTGATGCTGAGTGAAGTGAGCAGAACTAGGAGAACATTGTACACAGTATCAGCAACATTGTGTGATGATCAACTATAGCAGACTTAGCTCTTCTCTGCAATACAATGACAAAACAATTCCAAAAGATTTATGATGGAAAATGCTAATCATATCCAGAGTAAGAACTATGGAGTCTGAATACAGATTGAAGCATACTATTTTGACTTTTTTGTTTTTTCTTTCTTGTGGTTTTTCCCTTTTGTTCTGATTCTTCTCTCACAACATGACAAATGTGGAAATATATTCAACATGATTGTACATGTATAACCTTTATCAGATTGTCTTCTCCAAGAAGGGAAAAGGAAAAGGGGGAGGTAGAAAAATTTTGAACTCAAAATCTTACAAAAATGAATGTTTAAAACTATCTTTACATGTAACTGGTAAAAATAAAATATTATCAAGTGGGAAAAAAATTAAAACCACCCCAAGGTGGAATGAACTATCTATGGAGTGCCCCTCAGTTGAGGGCCAGACAACCACTAGTTGTAGAGGGGAAATTCTTTCAGGTATGTGTTGGACTAAGTATATAACCTTTCAGGTGTGAAAATTCAGAAGTAGGCAAAGTTTTTCTTAAATTTCCCCTCCCCTTTGAGCACCAGTACCTAGGAATCTCAAGGGGGTTCTTGGTTGCCTAGGGCTCTCCACTGAATGTCCTGCATAACCTTATCATCCCCAACACCAGCCCCTAAGCTCAACCTTTTTTGTCCCTTGCATATAAATGTCAGTTATCATTATAATTATTATTTTAGGCTGGACCTGTGACTTTATAAGTGTAGGGAACTCCCATTCCTCCCATTGCTAAAGCAAAGGATCTTTACCAATAATTGCTTTACAATTTTATAGTGTGAGAGAGTTGCCTGATTTGCTTAAATGGTTAACTCACTTGGTTGGGGTTACATGGCCAGTATGAGCAAGAGGTGGGAATTAGGTTCAAATTTACTTGATGCTGAAGCCAACTCTCTACCCACTATACAATGTTAACTCACAATCATCATCATCATCATCATCATCATCATCATCATCATCATCATCATATTCCATTATCAATAACGGTTGGGAACACACACAGCTGGTGGGATTTAAAGAAACATATTATATTTTCCTTTTAATAAACCAATAAGCATTTCTTTACCATTGGCCAGGTATTTTGTTGGATGTATAAATACAAACGTGAGAGGGTTTTTGTCTTTTAGGAGCTTACATTGTACTGAGTTGGCAAACTTGAAGTTTATGAGTACTTTGCTTACATGATCTTATTTGAATGTCAGAAAACTGTGAGGTCAGTACAACAGACATCATCAGCCCTATTTTATAGCAAAGGAAACAAACCCAGAGTGGCTGAGTGAATTGCCTAGCTTCATAATATACTGCGCTACCGTTGCCACTCCATTCCATTGATGGCTGAGTTTCCAGAAGCAGATTAAAGTCATGGGTTAGCAGATGTGGAGTTTTAGTGTTTGGAATAGTAGATAGTGCTCAAGAAATCCAGCCTACTGATTGATTTAAAGGGACCCAGAGGTTAAGTGAACTGCAAAAACAATGTAGATAATTGAAGTTAAAAAGAGAAAATTCAAAACACTTTTGCCTAAGCTATCTGAGTAATTTAGGTGAAAAGTATAACATTCTCCATCTGGTACAAATTTGGCCATCTGCTAAGTTTAGTGGTTAAAAGTTTTACTGGATTCTTTCGTGACAGAGATGATGGGGAAAAAGGCAGAGTATGTAGATCTATAGAGATCTTAGGTATTGGGGATAATAAAGATTGTAAAGAATCTGTAATCATCTTCTTTGGAAGCACTACACAATATGCTAAATAGGTTTGTGAGTGGGTATTTTCCATTGATTGTATCTCCATTCTTTTAGTAACCAAGGCTCATAATTTAGACACCTTTCAATCCAACATCCAACATCTAATCAGCTACTCAGTCCCCTTGATTCTATGTCCTCAGGATGGCTGATATCCATTGCTCTTTTCCTTTCAACTGACTCCATCCTATTTCAGGCCCTCATTACCATTCATGAGGCTACTGTAATAGCTCCATAACTAGTTTTCCTACCTCGTGTTTCTTTCTTCCCCAATCCATCTCATATCATTGGCAGAGTAATCTCCTTAGTCCATTGGACTAACCACATTACTCTCTAGTCCTATACTTTCATTGGCTCCTCACTGACTTTCAAATAAAATACAAACTCTTTAGTCTGGAACTAAAGGTTGTTTATCATCTAGCTTTTTCATATCCTTTTGGCCTCATTTAATACTCCTTACTTGCAAACATTCTAACTTCCAAATAAATTGTACTGCTCACTCTTTTCCTACCTTATTTCACTCTCTCATTTTTGTATAAGGCATCCATATCCTTTGTCCAGAAAGGGTTCATCCTATGTTTCTACTTATTCATAGCCTTTTCTTTCTTCAATGCCAAACTCTGTTATCATCCCTTCCCTGAAGTCTCTCTTGATCTCCTCTGTTGAAAAGTATTTCTTCTCTTGGAATCCCTCTAACTACTGTTTGGCTTCTCTTATGGATTTATATTCTAATTAATTTGTACGAAAAGATCTTTGGGTAATGTCTTCATGCCCTTAATCATAATTTAGCTGACTCCCTAGGACTGCAGATTGTAAAGCAGGTACCAGTCTGCACTGGTAGAAGGAATTCCCCATGAGGAAATCACAAGTTTGGACCCCAAAACTGTCTATAACTCACACTGACATAATACTTCACAGTTTACAAAATAGTTTCTTCACAATATCCTGTCAGGTATGTAGGTAGTATAAATACTATTGTCTCCCACTTTACAAAGGAATAAAAAGAAGCTTTGGGGAGTTAAGCAGTTTGTCTTTGATTACAGTCAGGAAGTGACTGACTTGAATACATGTCACCCAGTTCTAAATCCAGAATTTTTTCTATTCATTCAGGCTTTGACTTCTATAACAAGCTGTGACTAGATTGGAAAATCCTTGGGGACAAGGATTGTTCCATTTCTCTGACTTTTTGTCTCCCTCCTTCTCTGTCCTCTCTTTCTTTTTCTCTCTACCCCTTTGTACAGAGGTAGGCACTAGATAAATATTTCTTGAATTGAATTTAATTAGGTACAGAACTACGTAGAAACTGAGGCACAAACTGCGTGACTTCTTTAGATTGTAAGGTTCTTGAACTAGTAACCCTTCTTTCTTCATTGTCTTCCCAGAGACACCAGGGCAGGTTCCTGTATCCAGTGGAATTCTACACAGGTAGATTCTTCACACATAGGAGGCTGGAATTTTACTTAGGTCATTCAACACAATACAGGGAAATAAGGTATATTAATTAGTGAGGAGTCTTAGATTATAGGGCCTGTCTCATCTATTGTTCAATTGTGACCTATGTTGACTCCCCCTTTTTTGTCACTACTCTCTTTTTGTCACTACTGTCCTTTTAAAGAATATAATATTTTTTCTTAGAAGCAGAGGTGTAACTAAAATTATTGGGTAAGATACATTGTGAGGGATGGCCGAGAAAGTGAGGAAGGGATTACTGGTAAAGAAAGGGCTGTCAGAAGTGCTTTTGTAGTGGCGGGATGAAGTACCTCTCAGAGTTCTTTGGGGACAGTTGCATCCTAGGACAAGGAGAGGTTTAGATATAGTGGTTACCATGGAAGGTAACATGGAAATTGACTTTTGTGGGGAGGAGATTTTGGTTTCTCTCCCATAAAAGCTGCAGCTAACGTTATCATTTTGCAAAGAGGTGAAACCATCTCCATGATATACCTTCAATGCCTCAAATCATCACCCCTGTTTTCAGAATCAAGATCATAGATTTAGAGCCAGAGAGAACTTTTGAGGTCATCTTGGTCCCCTTCCTTTATTTTATAAGTTTAAAAAACTGAAGACCAGAGAAGTGAAATGAATTACTTAAAGTCACCTAGGGATCAAGTGGCAAAGTTTATCTGAATGCATGCATCTCCTCTGACATTAAATCCGGCCCTTTACTCTTTTACTTATTTTTTTAAAACAAATTTTATTGCATCTTTCATGTTTATATTTTCTAAATTCCACTTCTTTCTCCTCTTTCCCCATCCCAGAGAGTTATCCCTTATAAAAATTTTTTTTTAAGAAAAAAAGGAATGCAATCAATATATTAAATACATCAATATATTGAAAAAAAAATCTGACAAAATATGTAAGGTTCCACACTTGTGATTTTCCTCTCTCCCACCTCTGCAGAGGAATCTTCTCAATGTCTCTTCTTTGGGGCAAACCCTGTTTTTTGTAATTTTGCAACATTCATTTTCTTTGGTTTTGTACTGGCTGTTCTTTCCATTTACACTATTCTAATTATTATGCATCGGGTGGCTAGGTGGTGCAGAGGATACAGAGTCTGGCTTGGTGTTAGGAAGACTCATCTACCTGAGTTCAAATCTGGTATCTGCTGTGTGACCTTGGGTAAGTCACTTAACTTCATTTATCTCAGTTTCTTCATCTGTAGAATGACCTGGAGGAGGAAATGGCAAACTACTCCTGTATCTCTGCCAAGAAAATCCAAAATGGGGTCACAAAGAGTCAGACACAATTGAACAACAATAACAAAAATCATTGTGTGTATTCTTTTCTTGGCTCTGATTACTTAGCTTTGCATCAGTTTATGTAAGTCTTCCCTTGCTCCTCTGTATTAATAATAAAAATTGTGTTATGATAATATTCTATTACATTCTTGTACGACTTATTTAGCTCTTCCCCAATCCATGTCCAACTCTTCCTCTCCCCTCCCCCCCATTACACAGCCCACAGCCTCTCTCATTTCCTAGCAGACTAAAGAGAAGACCCAACCTATTGGAGAATGTCCTGGGGCAGAATTCAGGAGGCTGACCCCAGGAGCCTTAGGCCTCTTCCCCCACTTTGCTTATCACTAAGATAACAAGCATGGTATGATCCCTCAGTGCGATCCCTTCCTTCTAGGGCAGTGGTTCTCAACCTTCCTAACACCCACCGGACCCTTTAATATTCCTATGTGGGCATATATGCATGTGGGCGGACCCGCCTGGAGGATAGGGTTAAATAGGTGTTTTCCCATGGTCTTAGGCAACCTCTGTGACCCCTGTGAAAGGGTCGTTCAACCCCAAAGGGGTTGCGACCCACAGGTTGAGAACTGCTGTTCTAGGGAGACTAAACAATCCTTTCTGGCATTTGCTTTGAACTCTATAGCAAAGGAACTACGTGACCTATAATGGGAGCCATGTTGCAGAATCTTGAAGGACAACCAATCCTGGTCACTTTACATTGTAATAATTTTCAGTGTTTGTATACACATATACACATGACAAATAAATTATCGCCAAACAAGAAAATTAGAAACCAGCTTCTCCAAGCTAATTTACATAAGATTAAGGGCGCAGGGATGAGAGAACATTATTACCCTTGAAATTTGTGTGTTTTCGCTGGAAATTACCAGTAGATCTTCAGCAGCAATTCTCATCAGGGTAAGATAACATCCATTCAGGGCCAAACATTAAATATAAGGGATAGCCTACATCCTCTTTTAATAGCCACTTTACATGGCCATTGCTAATCAGAGTATTTTCCAGCTAGAAGAGGCTTGCTGATTTACAGCCCACAGTTGAAACTTCACCCATCTTCCACCTGGTTTCTAAAGTTTTTCTTAATAATAATAACAAAGGGTTATAACTATAACATCAAAGTCAGGAGAGTAAAGCAAATTTGTTCTGCTGGCACAGTGTTGTAAAAGGGCATAATTAACTTAATTCCTGTTTTGTTGACATCTTTTAACCTTATTAGGAAGAAGTTAGTTAAGAAAATCCTCTGGGAAAGAGGATCACTGCAAATTGTAGGGGATTTAGACTGGCCCCTGGCTTTGGCTATATTTTTATTTTTTAAAATTTTTTCCCCTCTTTCCCTCATCCATCCCCTGCCCTTCCCTCATCATCCCCCTGTCCCCCATTGCAAACATGGTGTTGCATTTCAGGGATTTGTTAGCAAGTTTATCTTTGCAATTACTTCCTACATTTTCAAGGCACAATTGGCCCACAGGTGTTGGATTTGGTAAGTCCTATTTTGATACTTTTGAATAATAGTGTGATTACACAGGCCTTATGTGTAGGAAAACCTATTATTCTTAGCCTAAGTAATAAATGGAGGAATTTATTCTTCCTCAGGCTTCCTCTAAGAAGCTAACATTTGTTCTGGTTGTCAGTGTCCCTCAGGAAGATGAAGGAAATATTAAGCTCAAGTAAGCGAGGCTTGGGTGATTCAATGGAAAGGATGCTGCTGGTTCTAGTCATAGGACCTCAATTCAAATCTTCCCTTTGTCACTTTTGGATCCTTAGGCAGGTCTCTAAACCTCTTGAGGCTCAGTTTCCTCATCAATAAAACAAGGGGGAAGGGTATCCTAGATATTTTCTAAGGAGCCTTTCACTTATAAATCTATAATACTGTGATTTTCAGACAAAGTTCATCTGATTCAATTGACTAAATGCATTGGAGGGACACAATATGGTTACTTTTTTTTGGAGTGGGTCCTTGTTCACATAGAAACACAAAATCCAAAGTGAATAGTAAGTAATTTTGTCATAGGTGAGGCACTTGAAGTTGGTGGAATTGGGAAAGGTGTCACTTAGAAGGACCTGAGACTTGAGCTTTGAAAGAAGTCAAGGAATCTTAAGATACAGAGCTGAGCAGAGAGTACTTTCTGGGCATGGGGGAAACCTGGGCAAAGGCTTGGAGGTGGGGGATAAAATATCTTGTATGAGGAACACCAAGAAGCCAGAAATGTGGAATGGATGAAGGGGAGGTATTTGTAATTATTTTATTCTAGAGGTAACTGGAAATCATTGGAACATGGACTTTAGGAATTGGAGGGATTTAGGATTTGGGGAGGATAGAGACTGGAGGCGGGGAAACCAATGATCAGGATATTGCAGTAGTTCTAGAAGGAAGCAATGAGGGTCTGAGCTAAGTTAGTACAGAGGAAAGCATAAAATAGCTTCTGTTTGGCTCTAAACATTTGCCCCTTGTCAAACTGCCTTCAGTAGGCTTAAGTTTTATCCCACAGGATCAAACTATCTTCCTTCCCCCAACTTCCAGTTACCTGACATTCCTTTCCAATTATTTTAACCTCCCAGATAATGAAAGTTGTCCAGCAATCTCACTGCATAAACTGACTGAACTTTCTTTTTTTGGACTTGTTATTTGCCCTACGGCTGTAAAGGACTATGTGAGTATCTCCCTTGGTTCAGGTTTTGCCGTTTATTGGCAATTGCGCTTCAGTTAAGTTTAGTTAAACTCTTTATCTATTAGCCTGCCTCCTGAATTCATTGACCTCCAATGGTATTAAGGTGAGAACAATCACTATCCCTAGAAAATTTAACAGTGGGTACTTTAGTGCATATGAGCTCAGCACTGGATATGATCCTGGAATGCATAGAAGAAAGGATAGATCAGCCAGGAAAAGAGGATGGATGGTCATAACAGCCCAGAAACTGGTCTAAAAGGGCTGATATAGGGCATGGCTATGTGGCACAGTGAATAGAGCACTGGCCTTGGAGTCAGGAGGACCTGAGTTCAAATGCCGACTCAGATACTTAACCCAAAACTAGCAGTGTGCCCAATGTGTCCTTGGGCAAGTCACTTAACCCTAATTGCCCTGCATTCCCCCTCCAAAAAAAAAAGCAAAAAAATAAAAGTTGATATTGATTCAAAAGTTTAATACCGACCTGGGGGAAGAGACGAGCTTGAATTAATCTGTCCATTTACCTGAGGTCTTAATCAAGGTTCCACACTAGTCTACTCAGGGGATGAAAAAGGATAGTGGAATGGAAAAAACAATGGATTTGGAATCAGAGGACTTGGATTTGAGTCCTGACTCTGTTATTGTCTACCAGTGCAACCTAGAGGAAAACACTAATGCTCTCTCAGGTTCCTTATCTTTTAAAATAAGGGAGCTGTACCTCTAAGGTTGCTTTCAGTCCTGAGTCTATAATTCTTAGAGGGAACTGAATTACTTGATCAACAGAGCAGACTGAATTTAGCAACTCACAGATCATGGAAGCTTAGAGTTAGAAGAACTTTAGTGGTTACTAGTCTCATCTGTACCTAAAACCTGGTGTATATAATTAGATACTTAGATGAAATACAGGATAGGAACTTGAGTTTTATAACAGTATTTATTGGAGGTTCTCAAAGCATTTTAAAACTCTTCCTGTACTCTTTGCTGTTAAAAAATTACCTATTTCTTTCTTGGCAAGATAGAGATAAGTAAGTAATTAAGACTTGTCTCTGCAGGAATAAATCTGATATGAGGTCTCTGGCTAAGGTTAAGCCAAGTCACTCAGTAATATGTTCACCTTTCCCCCCCAGCTCTGTAATAAGAACTTAATAATGCAAACTGCATAATATGTGTTGGTGCAGTTACTTGGACATTTTCAACATCCACTAATAAATAATTTTGTTAAGTTTTGATTAAAAGGATGAACAAGGAACCCTATGATTAATTTATGGCTTGGATAAGACACCAGTCTAGAAATATTTTACCTTGACAAGGAATATTCTCACAACAAGGCATGGGAAAGAATTCCACATTTGGACCTGGATATCCTGGGTTCAATTCTCCTTTAAAATTTTTTTGGAATGAATTCAATTCTCAAATTAGATGCTAACTTAGCTGAGTGACCCCAGGTATATATATCACTTTTTCTGGGCTAGAGTTTTCTCATCTATCAAATGAGAGAGTTGAGTTAAGATCATCTCCAAAGCCTCTTCCAGTTCTAAGCCTATGAGCCTTTCAAACTGCTGTTTTGCATTACTCTTATACCTCATTTCTCACTATTACTACAGTAAAACCCAGTAACTATACAATAAAAAAAGCCAAACCATGAGACATGAGATAAAACCTTAGCTTTAGTGGATAGTTTTGGTCATGTCACTATGCTTAAAAATCTTGAGGGGCTTCCTATAACTTTTTTGTTGTTGTTGAGTCATTTTTCAGTTGTATCCAACTCTTTGTAACCCCTTTTGGAGTTTTCTTGGGAAAGATACTGGAGTGATTTGCCATTTCCTTCTCTAGCTCATTTTATACAAGAGGAAACTGAGGCAAAGGGGTTTAAGTGATTTACTAATGTCACACAACTAGTAAGTGTCTGAAGCCAGATTCGAACTCTGGTCTTCCTGACTCTAGGCCTGGCACTCTATCCATTGCACCAACTATACAGTCGACCCCTTGTAATGGTAAGGGAATTTGAAGATCTTCCCTGACCCTTAATGGGCCTCACTTGGAGCCCAACAAGAGAAGCTTGCTTAGGGGGAGGCTTGTTTTTCAGGAGGGCACACCTTTTGTTACTTTGTAATTAGGCAGTGGGTCTTGAAGGTTGTGATGGTCTCTGATCCTGGAAAAGGCTGTATATACCCTGAGGGGAGGTTTTGCTTTGGGGCTCATTCACGGGAAGAGTTGTATGGTTTGGCCAGATGAGACTCTGGGCAGCTGCTGAGCCCCCTGGCTTTGAAAACCCAGATGTTGGTGCTTCCCTCTCTGGTAACCAACTGTATGTATATGATGGTCAGACGGCTGGAAGCCCTGTCTGTTAATCTATTGAACTGTGTTATTTTCTCTGTCTGTATTTTTGTCTGCTTACAACTTCTGTTTGTGTTTTCCTTCAAGTTCAGGAGGCTGACTTTTTCCTCTGAAGTAGGTAAATGATATAGGTTTGACTGAATTTGCTTTCCTTTAGAAAAACAGGTCAAAGAACCTGTGTTAGCAGTCATCCTAGGGATACTAGGGTGCTTGCTGTTATACCCCTCCTAATGTTTACTAAGTGAAAGTCAAACTTTTCTATCTAGAATTCCATGCCATATAAAATATGTTGCCAGTCTGTTTTTTGAGATGTCTTCCCTTGTTGCACTCTATATTCCACACAAACTGTACAAATATACTGCTTTGGCCTGCTAATTCAGGGCATGTTTGTGTTGGCTGTCCTTTATCTTTACAGTTTCCTCTTCCTTCCTTCCTGTGGTTATATTGCTCTATGTTCTTTAAATTCTAACTCACTAGCCACCTTCCTGGACCTTCTCCATTGGTAAAAACTTGATCTTGCATAGTACTGATGTGCAGATGTATGACATCCTGGATAGTGTTTATCGAAAGTTTTGTATCTCCTCCAACACCTGTTAGCAGTTCTCCAAGTAGCGAATGCTTAATAAATACTGAATTGAATTTATTGAGAGCTTGACTACACATAAGAACACAACCATAATTTACCTCCATGTGATTCTCCTGGCATTAGGATAAGCTTCAACGGAAGGTAAACTCTTAAAAGGTGGGGTCTATTTACCGGTGATTCCAGGCCTCCCACTGAGCACTTAATAAATTATAATCAAATTAAACTCAAACTGAATGATCCAAAAGACCAAGCATTGGAAGGTAGCTCAGAAAATCCATCTTGAAGTATTAAGGGGCCTTCTGGGGATAATTTTTAAAAGGAAAAACATTAGTTTATATTTCTCAGAATTTTTCATAAATCATTTGACTGTGTTTGCAAACACTGGAGTCCCATTTAAGAAGAAGCAACCAGTTCAAACTCTATTTATTGCCTGGGGTGGTAGAAGCAATATCTTAGCTCCTGCTCTGGAGAAAGTTAGGATAATTTTTTTCTTCAAAGCTACTGAGACCATTCTCAAGACTTTATAAACTCAGAAGAGCAAAGCCTCAGGCTGTTGTCATCATTCTTAGTCACATAAGTACCAAATAGGCCTAGACCAGTGGTTCTCAACCTTCTAAATGACACGACCCTTTAATTCTTGTATGTGGGCGTATCTGCACGTGGGCGGACCTGCCTGGAGACCTATAGGGGAGCAGTGCCTAAGACCATCATAAATATGTGTTTTCTGATGGTCTCAGGCGACCCCTGTGAAAGGGTCATTTGACCTCCAAAGGGGTTGTGACCCACAGGTTGAAAGCCACTGTCCTAGACCCTCTCACTGATGCTTGGTTAATGAATTAAAATGGGCAACTCAAAAAGGGGAATTTTACAGAACTGAATCAAGTTGAGAGGTCCTTTGTGCATTTATTTATTGAAGAGCCTTCTCCTGCAATGGTTAAGTATTATGATAACCTTTGTTAACTACTGAATGATGTACAAGTGTCTCATTTTGTTCCAAAGTAGAACCTCAACTACCAGGCTGAGTCAGGACCAGAACAAAACTCCAGGCAAAGGATACCATTTTTCCCTCCAAGGCAGAAGACACTTAGTCTGTCTCTTCACAACATATACAAAGCTGGAGATTTGGCAGCTCTTTGCCTAGCTTGATCAGTGTAGATAATCAGATGACATCATTCAGGTAAAACAAAAATGCACTTAGGCAACCTGCTCCATGCTTAGCATCTTAGAATTCTGTGGTGCTTATTCCTTGTCTTCTCTACTCATAGTATTTTAGATGCAGAGATGGAAAGGGATTTCTGGGTCATCTAGCCAAAACTTCATTTTTCAGAAGAGGAAACTGAGGTCTGGAGAGACTGTGATTTGTGCATACAAGATCAGACAGGTAGTATAGCAGCAGAGTCACTCTTTGAATCTTGAAAATTCTAACTCCTGACCCATGACTCCTTCCATTGTGGCACTGTGTCTCTCACCATGGGTACTTGTATCACCTGAATGCTTTTATGGGATATTTCCCTCCTACCATTAATTTAATGGCCTGTGGCGAGCACAAAAGTCATCAACTGCTTGTTCTGTGACTGCATTTAGGCATTTGGGTTGCATTAGATATTTTATTTCAAGGTTAGATTTCTTGAGGGTCACTTGGGCAATTCCCCTGGAGGAAAGTAACTGGGCAATCTATTTGCTCAATGAAAATTTACCAAGAACCTACTAAGTGTCCAAGGGACTGTTCCAACCCTGGGAAAATCACTGTACCAATATACTCTGTCCTGTTCCCATGCCCCCCACCCCCATGTCCTGCTCTGAATAATTCTTCCCTCTGTGATATTGGGTACACATGGCTAAAATTTTCTCTAGGTTGAATAATTTCTGTTCCCTTTTGGACCTGCTTCTAGGGACTATTTTTTAATAAACCATATCATATTTTGTATGTACTTTGGTAGCATACTGTTTAAAAAGAGACAACAGCAACTCTATAATCAGGATTTAGAGCTACAAGGAACCATGGACATAGATACCATTTTGCTGATGACGAAACTGAAGCCTAGTCCAATGCACATTTATTAAGCATCTGCCATGTGGCAGGCGTTCTGCTAGGTTCTAGCAATACAAAGATTTTAAAGATCCTGTGTGGCAGCTAGGTTGTAAAATAGATGGAGTTCTGGGGCTGGAGTCAGGAAGACCTTAAGTCAATGAGTAAACAGGCCTTTATCAAGCTCTTCCTATGTTCCAGGCACATAGTAAATAAAGGCTTGGCACACTAAGCACTGGGATTACAAATAGAGGTAAAAAGACAATCCTGCCCTCAAGGAGTTTACATTCTAAAGGGTGGAAGATGACAAAAAGATGACAAAAAAAGGCAGCAAAAATTGGGTAAAGGACAGAGAAGGTATCTAGTACTGGGGCATGAGGAAGGAGTTCAGAGGACTTCACCTGGATGGGAAATGAAGAGAAGGAGTTCAAACATGCCTGAGCTCCTTACTAGCTGTGTGACTCTGGGCAAGCCATTTAACCTTCCTTTGCCTCAGTTTTCTCAACTAATAATTGTCCTTACTTCCCATGGTTGTTGGATCAAATGATATAATATTTGTAAAGCATCTCCCCAGCCCACAAGGGATTTATAGTCTATGGGGGAAGGGGAGGATATGAAGAAGGAAGAAAGGGAATAAGCTGCTAATATAAGAATAATGTAGCTCCTATATGTGCCAGGTGCAGTTCTGAGTACTTTATATTATCTCATTTGATCCTCACAATAAGTGAGATATGTGGTGTTTTCTCCCCATTTTATAGTTAAGGAAACTGAAGCAACACAGGTTAAGTGACTTATCTGGGGTCATACAACTAGCAAGTTCAGGAGGTCATATTTGAATTTAGGTCTTCCTAATTGAAGGCCCAGCGCTTTATGCAGTACACCACCTGCCTGCTCCAAGTAAGTAAATAAACATATATATGCATACATAAATACATATATATGTATGCACACATATACACACATACATATATACACACATACACACACACGCACATATACATACACTCATATAGACATACAGACAACATATAATATACACACATACAAGCACACACATGCATACACACATACATGCACACACATACATACATAGTTATACATACATACACATACATGTACATATATAACACACACACATACACACACATTTACGCACACACGTATGAATTGGAGAAGGGAAATGGCATAGGTAGCAAGAGAGGACAGAGAAGATGAGCTGCAGGCAGTGACCCATGATCTGGGCCTTGGAGGAGGCTGGGGTTCTAAGGACCCTAGAGGGCCCTATATCCCCAAGTTGTGAGGGACATGTTAGAATTCAAGGCCAAGTCTATCTATTTCATGAGTGCCTTCCCCCAACTTTGTAATAGGAACAATCACTTTCTAAGTTATTATTAAAACAACAACAACACCTGTAAATTGCGGGGTTTTGACTAGGTGACCTCTCAGGTCTCTTCCAGCTCTAAATCTGTGATCCTGACAACTTGCCTACTAAGTGTGTTGCTTTTTTCCTGTATATGCTCTATTTCCATTTCTGCATCCTTTCCCATCACTTCTAATCCAGCTCTGCTTGCTAGAAAGTAAGCTCTTTAGATCATTTCTTTCTCTTGGATAGGGCCTTCTATGAAAAAAAAAACCCAAAAAGTTCTCTGGCATTGCCTTTTTTTTCCCTTTGAATTTCCCCTTTCCTACACAATAAATCCTTCATGTTCAATAAAGGCTTTTAATGAGCTCACTTAGCCACTCAGTTTCTTTGTAGTTTTTAATCCTTTTTTGCCCCATTAAGTACATTATCCTGAATAAGCTCTTATAGAATCAAGTACTTTTAGAACTAAAAGAGACCTCAGAAATCATCTATGGCAATTTCTTTGTTTTTTTAAAGATGCGTAAATTGAGGTACAGATACAATACAGATACAAAAACGGTCCTAGGGTTACATGGGGCAGCTAGGCAGTGCCATGAATTAATGGCCTGGAATCAAGAAGCCCTGAGTTCAAATATGCCCTCAGACACCAGCTGTGTGGCCCTGGATAAGGCACTTAACCCTATTTGCCTCAGTTTCTTCATCTGCAAAATGAATTGGAGAAGGAAATAGCAAACCACCCCAGTATCTTTGCCAAGAAAACCCCCAAAGGGGTCGGGAAGAGTAGGACATGACTGAAAATGACTTAACAACAATAACACCAAAAAAAAAAGGATTAAGAATCAGGAGTAGAACCCAGGTCCTTTGATTCCCAGTAGAATGTTCTTTCTATCACTTGTTTTCCTTGCTTACCACTTCTCCAATTTGCTATTGCCTTTGTGAATACCACTGATCCTCTCCCTTCTCCATTCCTGTGAATTTGAGAGAACCAGTTTCACTGGTGCTGCTCTACCTCCCCCTCCCCACTCCAGGATTTATGTATGTGAAGGCTCAATACAACTGGACATTTCACATGACCACCCTCCTCTCTCCCCTCAACTGTTAATTGTGTGACACAGTTATAATTACATTTTATGGGTCACTGACCCTCACTCCTCATTCCTTATTAGGCAATTCAGAAGATGTTCTCATTTCACTGGACCAGATCATACTTCTACCTAGGCCAGCCTCTCATCATGGCCATGTCAGATCTCTGTCCCAAACTGTATATAAGCATGGTCCCTGAGGAGCTTTGGGCCTGTCCAAAGCCACTCCACTGTGAGCTTCCCTCAGAGCTTGTTTCAGATTAAGGGCAATGGAGGCCACATACTGAGACTGTATTTCATTGGCATCTATTCTCTTCCTCCCCTTGTGAATAACAATTAAATTTTGTCAACTGCTATTGCTGAGGGGGCACTGCTATTCTTCACCACTCCCTTCCCTTTTACAAACTTGATGTTGGCTTTCAGGAATATAATGAGCACATTCTCTAGGCTACAATCAAGCCATTGGGAAAATGTTTAATAGCACTGGGTTCAGGGCCAGCCCTATGGAGCATCACTTATTCCTTATGGAACATCATAGCCCCTAGCCTTCCATTGTGCTATTAGAAGCTGCTCTTGGAGTACTACCAATCAACCAGCTTTTTTTTTTTTTAATCCAAGTGATATTTCTCAACCATGGTAGGTGGTTCAGTGGATAGAATGCTGGACCTGGAGTCAGGAAGACCTAAGTTCCAATCTGGCCCCAGACATTTACTAGCTGTATGATCCTTGGCAAGTCAGTTAACCCTGTTTGCCTCAGTTTCCTCATCTGTAAAATGAGCCTGGGAGGGAAATGGGAAACTACTCCAGGATTTTTGCCAAGAATACTCCGAAGGGGTCAAAAAGAGTGGGGCATGACTAAAAAAAGACTAGACAATAACAAAATTGCTTAATAGTAGAATCCAGAGATTTCACTTCTGATTTTCTTTCTTTTTTTTTTTAAATATATTTTAGCTATTCAGGAGGAATATGCAATATGAAAGAACATTTAGTCTCCATTTGAGGTATTTCTCTATAGACTTCCTTATACCATTCTGACTATTTCAAGGTACAACCTGTACCTTGAATAAATTAATCAGTTTGCCACAAGAACCAAAGCAGATGAATATTCCCAGTTCAGAAGATGATGCTTAAACTCCATCTTGAAGAAAAAGAGAGACTCTATGAATCAGTGGCAAGGAAAGAGTTCATTCTAGGCATACAGGATAGCAATGGAGTAAGAAGAATAAATCACAGAATACTAAAGCTGGAAGGGACCTCAGAAACTAGCTAGTCCAAACCATACCTGACAGAGAATCCCCTTTATAGTACACAGAACAAAGGGTCATCCAGCCTGAATTTACAGAGTGAGAAAGATCCCAAGGTATCGCTTTCTACTTGTTCTTACATCAACAACAAAGTATGTTATGGAATTGAATGGTTGCAGAGAGAAACATTCTAT
>CM053580.1:367558281-367587447 GCA_028627135.1 Pseudochirops cupreus
AGATAACACATAGAGGGCAATTACTAGGGAGGGGTATTTTGGTTTGGGAAGTTACTGAAATGGTGAGTTGTTGTTGTCGTCGGTCCTTCATTCCCAAAGAGGACCATGATATCAGGGAGGTGATGCCATGACATGCAAGTAAATTAGATTTAAGTGAGGGAGGGCTGTGGAATGTTAAGAGTACTGACAGAGCTGATTTAAATACAGATGCACAGCTGGAAAGAGGAGGTGGTACCAAGGGTATGAACTAGCAAAGTGGCTGGTGAGAAGCCAGGGAGGGAAACAAAGCAGATGGAGTGGATACTGTGATACAACTACCAACCAGGAGATGAGGGCAGGGTGGGAATTGAGGTGTTAATGGTTTAAATACTTCCACATCATTAGTTCTTATTGGTGGTGTGCTGGTAAATGTTAACAACTCAGTCTGGGGAAAAATGTATACGATGCACTTTTAAGTTTAATCTGCTTTGGTAACATTTTCTCCATCATCTTTTCAATTCCAGACAATCAACAAAATAGTAAATCAAACCCTGATTGCCAACTTTAGAGGTGCAAATGCTCATACTGAAATGCTCATACTGAAAATTTATCAGAATCTAACTGAAGCTGGCTGCAGCACATCTCTGCCAAATATCCACTGGAGCCCTTGATTTCAGGGGACCTGTGAGCTTGAATGGGGAAAACGACATATTAAAAAAAATTTAGCTTCCTTTTTAATTCTACGTATTTTATGCATTTAAGAACATTGTTCTGAGAAGGGGTCCATATGCTTCACCAGACTGCCAAAGGTGTTAACAATTCTAAGAAAGGTTAACAATCTGTGTTTAAGATTCCTTGTTTTTTGACTGGTTTGACAAGGAGGCTGGAAGGACTGGCTTGTGTTCTCAACCTAGAACTGCACTATTCAACTGAGTCAACTCAATTTGCATTTAGGAAGTGGGGAGGCAAAAAAAGTAAAAGGCGCTGTCTACTGGGGCTTATATTGTGAGCTTGGGCTTCAATGGAGAAGATGATATGAGGGGAACTCAAGGCTCAGTTTTGCTCTAATGATCAATGTGCTCATACCTGAGTCAGTAGACATTTCTTAATACATTAAAGCACTAACATTTTCCAAAGTCAGTTTCAATAAGAATTGATTGTGCTGTGTTGATGGAATAGCTTAATGATGATGGACTTATTTCTGAGTTCTAATTATGTGGGTCCCAGAAAGGTGTAATCTAAGCTTGATGAAAACCCAATTGTTAAAGCAAGAAGGCTTCATTTTCTGCATTATGAATGACCCAGGTCCCCAGAGAAGTGAATAAACTGGAGTTTGACAACCTTCTAATAGGCTAAGCACTTGATCGACAAACACAGCACAGGGCAATAGAATAGGGATTTACTCACTAAAAGAAAACATATATATGTAAGTATATTTGAGATAAAATAAGATTTAAATAAGGATTTCTAGTTTAACTATTACTTGCAGAGGAAGATAAGATAACTATATGGAGATATTTAGCTGTGAGTATTCTACCTTAAAAGAAGGCTATCAATTGTTTTTACATCCTCATGATAAAAATAATGTTGTTATAAAAACTGAGATTAATGTGATAAAGCCACTCAGCATGGTGTATTCCAACACAGCCCTTAATAACAGCTTGTATCCTGGCAGCATAACTGTAAACAAAACAGTAAATATCATAAACCATGGAATACTGATAATAAATGACAAACTCCTTTGGGGGTCATTGGTAAGACAGTAGAAATTACCATGAAGGGTATAAGATGCAATCAGTTAAGCAGAGATACTTTTTCCTACTGTAGAACTATTCAGGGGTGTGGGGAAAATCATCAAATATTTTCCAAATTTGTCTTTGTTCCATTCTATTCAAGTCAACAAGCATTTATAATTAGATTGCGAGATCCTTGAAGATAGAGACTATCTTTTCCTTATTTTTGTATCTTCAGTGTTTAGCACATAGTGGGTGTTTATTGATTGCCTACTACGTACTGGGCACCGAACTAAGCCAGGAGATACAAAGAAAAGCCAAAACCTGGTTTTTACAGTCAATGAGTTCACATTCTAATGGTAGTGAAAATGGAGGGGAGAGTGATGCAAGAGATTTTATGAAGATACCTGTGAAGGTCAAATCAGAGAAACTTGGCAGCTAATAGGTTATAAGAGGAAAAGCACTGGGATGTATTGAAGACAACCCTGAGGTCACAGACCTGGGTCCTTGAAAGACAGTGTAACATGAACAGAAATAGTGATGTTAGGAGGAGGTAAAGGCTTGGGGAGGGAGAGAAAAGTCATTTGTAAGCTAGTTCAAAATTAGGAAGGCATTTTCTCATAGAAGCAATGTGGTAGGGTTTGCATGCCAGCCCCATAGGCTGAAGCTTAGTGCTATATTGTACTACTTCAGGATCTAAAAAGCTAGAGTGAGGAAAAACAGACACAATGAACACATCACACCCCGCCCACAACCATAGAAGCAGGACCTCCTGTAGTGGTTTCAGACCATCTCCCCAATTCTCCCATTCTTTTTTCTTCTGGGGCTCCACATCCCACTTCCTTTTCTGCTGCTGCAATCTATCTTTTCTTTCTGATTAGTGATTCTCCTAATAGAACACAGATTTATGAGATTTTTAAAGGTTTAAAAGATCATGTATGTTTAATGATAGTAATAAAGGAGGGAGTAAAAACATTTCTTATTTCATTTTGAACCACAAATTGTTATTATTGTTGTTACTACTACTATGATGTGACATTTATATAGATCTTACTATTTACCAGCCACTATGCTAAGCACTTTACAATTATCTCATTTGATCCTCATGACAACCCTGAGAGGGAGGTATGTTTATTATCCCCATTTTACATTTGAGGAAACTGATGCAAACAGAAGTTAAATGACTTGTCCAGGGTCACACACTTAATAAGTGTCTGAGGGTGAATCTGAATTCAGGTCTTTCTGACACCAGGGCTGGTACTCTCATTTAATTATCATAGCAAACTCTCTATTGCACCACCCAGCTGCCTTAATGAAGGATCTATAGAGAAATATAGCAAAACTATTCCATGGTTGTTTTGGGGGCTTGTGGGAACAAGTATGTCATAAAATTACATTTATATATTATTTCAAAGAGTTCAGAATACATTCCTTACAACAACACTATGAGAAAGGTAGTGTAAATATTAATATTCCCATTTTAGAGATGAAGATGCTGAGACTCAGAGGTTAATTGATTTGCCTAGGGTTATATAGTTACTAAGTATAAGAGTTGGGACTCATAATGATTTTTTTTCTTGGCTTCAAGGCCAATACTCTTGCCACTTAGCTGCCTTGTATTAGACTGAAGCACTATATGGTACAATAAGGCATTTCCCCATTCATTCAACAAGTATTTATCATATATTTAATACTACTACTATTACTAGTTAGCATTTATGTGCTTTAAAATTCATAAAGCACTTTACAAATGTTATCTCACAATGACCTTGTGAGGTGGGTGCTATTTTTATCCTCATTTGATAGATGAGGAAACTAAGGCAAACAGAGGTTAAGTGACTTGTTCAGGGTCACATAGTAAGAATCTGAGGCTGGATTTGAATTCAGGTCTCATTTCCAGCTTAGTGTTCTATTGTGCCACCTAGCTGAAAGATAAACAAGATACTGGGAAAAGATGGTTCTCTATAACTACAAAGTGGTCTTCTTAATCTAAATACTAAGGCTCTTTCTATTCTACCACATTGCCAATTATATCATCTCTTAATTAATGAATAGTCTTACTCATAGGAAGTGAAGTGGTGCAGCGGATAGAATGTCAGCCCTGAAGTCAGAAAGACTCATCTTTGTGAGTTCAAATCTGGCCTCAGACAGTTTTATTAGCTTTGTCATCCTGGGGAAGTCACTTAACCCCATTTGCCTCAGTTTCCTTGTTTATAAAATGACCTGGAGAAGGAAATGGCAAACCACTCCAGTATCTTTGCTAAGAAAACTCCAAATGGGGTCATGAAGAGTCAAACATGACTGAAAATGACTGAACAACAACATTTTGTTCATGGCAGACTAAGTTTATTTCCTTTTTTTGACTGAGTCGCCAAACTGACACCAGGGAAATCCTGCTGATAGGGTTTTTCTAGATTTTAGTAAAGCAGTTGTTCAAGATTTTTCAGATTATTCTAGTGGAAAAGAGGGAGAGATGTAGGTTAGATGAGAGTATAATTAGATGGTTCCAGAGTGGGTTGTGTGGCAGGACGCAAAAAGAAGTCATTATTGGTTAAATGTCTGTTTGGAAGGAGATTTCCAGTAAGTACCTCCTAGGGAACCAGGTTCATGTCTTTGCTGCTAAATGTTGTTATCAAAGAAAAGAAAAAAAAGGCATAGATGGCAGATGTTACAATACTGAGAGATAAAGTTAATACATTGGATTACAGGATTCAAAATGATAAAAAAAAATAGCTAGAACATTGGGTTCAGTTCCATAAGGGAATATTTATAGCAACTCTTTGTGGTGTCAACTAACTGGAAATTGTGGGGATGTCTGTAAATTGGGGAATGGCTGAACAAATTGTGATATATGATTGTGATGGAATACTACCATGCTATAAGAAATGGTGAGCTTGGGGTGGCTAGGTGGTGCAGTGAATAGAGCACTGGCTCTAGAGTAGGGAGGACTTGTGTTCAAACGTGGTCTCAGATACTCAACACTTACTAGCCATGTGACCTTGGGCAAGTCACTTAGCCCCAATTGCCCTACCTTCCCCCTCCAAAAAGCAAAAAAAGAAAAAGAAATAGTGAACTTGATGATTTTAGAAAAATCACGGATAGACTTGCAAGAAATAATGAAGAGCAAATGAGCAGAACCAAGAGAACGTTGTATACAGTAAAAATACTATTACTGTCTTAAGAACAACTTTGAGTGACTAAGTCATTTTGACTACTATAATTACCCAACTTAAATACAAGGACATATGAAGAAAGATACTATCTGAATCCAGAGAAAGAACTGATAAATAGAAGTATGCATAAAATGATTTTTACACACACACACACACACACACACACACACACACACACGTGTAATGGTAGCCATGTCTAGGGAGGGAGAGGGAAGAAAAAAAGGAAAAAAAGAAAGGTACATGATAACTTTATTATATATTTAAAAGGAATAGCAAGTTGTACATAATTGACCTGAAGTTCCTTAAAAAATCATCATGTAAAAAATTTTACTGTTATGGAAGTGCTTATTTTCTTAAGTTTAGAATAAAATAAATAAAATTTTAAAAATGTAATAAGGATAAATACCCAATCTTAACATTTAAACACACTTCAGAAATGTGGGATGAGGGAGCCATGGTTAAAGACTATCTTGAAAAAACAAATTGGGAGATTTTAGTGGGCTGTACTCTCAATGAACATCAACAGTTTGGTATGGTAATCAAGAAAACTAATGCAAATTTGTACTATATTAAGAGAGGAATAACTTCCAGGAATAAGGAACTCGTAGTCTTACAATATTCTGCCCTAGGTAGACCATGTGGAATATAGTTTTTAGTTCAGATTTTAGGAAGGACTGGAGAATGCTTAAAGAAGGGTAACCTGGATGACAGGGGTGGGGAAATCTGTGGTCTTGAGGTCCTATATGACCCTCTAGGTCTTCAAGTTGTGGCCTTTGACTGAATCCAAACTTCACAGAACAAATCCCCTTAATAAAAGGATTTGTTCTGTAAAACTTGGACTCAGACAAAAGGCCAGACTTAAGGACCTAGAAAGCCACTTGTGGCCTCGAGGCCATAGGTTCCCCACCCCTGGAAGGATCTCAACTTCATGTCCCATGAGAAGATTGAAGGAACTGGTGCTGTATAACTTGGAGAATAGAAGATTTAGGAAAAGCACAACAGCTGCCTATTTAAAGGGATATAATTTGGAAGAGAAATTACTTGTTCAATTTATTCCCAGAGGGCAGAGTTAAAGAGAAATGGGTAGAAGCTGCAATGAGGCAAGTTTAAGATTGACAGAAGGAAAAGCTTTCTAAGGATTAGAAAGGGGCATGCTGGTAAACGTTCTGGTTCTCCGAAAAAATAAAAGACAAACAGGAGGCACTCTTAAAATTAATCTGCATTGTCAAATATTTTCTTTATCTCTTTCTTAAGTCTAGACTGAAACAATAAGCAAAACAACCAATAAAACCCTGATTTGTAGTAGTTGATATTTTCAAGGTATAAATGCTCTGAGTTGGCTTGCAGCACATCACTGATGGAGCTATCCAAGAGGATGAACTTTCCTGAGGAAGTAAGCTCCCCATCGCTGGAGGTATTCAAGTAAAGGCTGGATGAGCACTCAGCAGGTATATGTAGAGCAATTCTTTTTCTGGAATAGATTGGACTAGATATCCTCTAAAGCCCCTCTGAACTCTAAAACTCTCTGCTTGCTTGATTCTGTCACTTCAGGTGTGTATGTCTTGAGTCTCTGACTAGATTGTAAGTTCTTTGCGGGAAAAAGGCCCCAGTTATGTCCCCTGTGTGGAAAAGGACTTAACATGTTGTGGTTGTTGTTTGTCCTTCATTCTCCAAGAGGACCATGACATCAGGAAGATGGTGCCATGACATGCAAGTGACTAGGTTGTAGTGAGGGAGGGCTGGGCAAAGTCACCAGCCTCACTTTCTCCTCTAGAGCCATCTGGGTCCAGTGGCAAGATACAGATCAATATGAGTGGAGATGGCCCCTTCCCCATAATATAAGGAACACTGGACATATCAAGGCCCTCAGTAAAGGCCTGTTGATTGGTATGAGGCCTTTCTTCTACCAAGTAAATGTGCTGCCTTTAGGAACAGGGGGTGGATTTCTGGAATTTACTTTTCTTTCTCTCTTTTTTTTTTTGGAGCAGGGAAGTCAAGGCAATTGGGGTTAAGTGACTTGCCCAATGTCACACAGCTAGCAAGTGTCAAGTGTCTGAGTCCGGATTTGAGATCAGGTCCTCCTGACTCCAGGGCTGGTGCTCTTTTCACTGCGCCACCTAGCTGCACCAAATGGAATTTTTCTTTTTGTAACGTTGGATGCTTTATCTCCCGGGTTTTGATATGTATAATTCAAGAAGAGGAAATTAAACACCTATATGGAGACTAGAAGCTTTGTTAATGAGTCACAGGATAATAGGATTTGTTGTTATCTATGTACCTTTCTCTTTTTGTTCTGTATTTATACAGGTGCAATTTTTTTTTATCTCTATTTCTGTTGACCTAAATTGGTGATGGCATTTGGGCAGTTACACAAAAACCAGTCAACACAAACACTTCTCAATTGTGCTGTTTAAATGTCAGGGACATTTCACTTGGTTTCTCTATTGCCTGATATCTCTGCGGATGATAAGAAGTGGTATGGAATGGTGCATGGATGGAGGCTAGGCTTAGAATCAGGAACACCTAGGTTCAAATCCTATTTCCAACACTTATTAGCTATTGTAAGTAAGTGTAAGTCATGTAACTTCCATGGACTTCAGATTCATCTTCTGTAAATAATGTACTACTACTACTACTGTTGCTACTACTACTACTGCTGACACTGCTCCTACTACTTCTATCAAGGGTTATAAAACTGAAATGAGATAATGCCTGTTAAACAGTGGTATGCTGGTAAATGTTTAACTATAAGCTCTCTGGAAAACAAAATATATCCATAAAATGCTTTTAGGTTTAATCTGTCTTATTATTATTTTCTCTATCATGTTCTTAAGTCTAGAAATCAACAACAACAACAAAATAAAGCAAGACCTGATTTGTAGCATTGCTGTTTTTTGTGGATTAAATGTTTACATTGGAAATTTCATAGTCAACTCAAGCAAGATCAGCTGATTTCAGCACACCCCTGCCAGTAATGCATAGTGACAACCTTGAAATGTTACATGAATGTTATTGACACTATTTATTTTGTTGTTATCATTACTATTATTATGACACCAGGTGCTTTACTCAAGCAAGAATGATTCAAATCCCTATCCCTTGCATCCCCAATCAAATTTAGCATCTCAGATGTACTCTAGAATCAAAATTTATGTAGAAATCCTGACTAATGTTCTACTTAGCATCATACAACCATGTCTCAGAGGAAATAATGAATCTCCTGATGTGGTCTCACTACAAAACATTATAACAGGTGGGAGAGATTTCAGCAACTTATTTTACTCTCCTTGACTTATAGTACTTGTTGAATTTTTATATTTTTTACAGCTGGAAAACTGAAAACCAGACTCCATCATTTTGCCTCCCTGTGTAAGCTAATGGTTGGATTTCTGGGAATTAACATGTACTCTAACAGACTTCAGCAATTCATTTCTTAGCAATACAAAATGTTTTCACCTTTTAGTTAGTGGAAACTTAGAGGAAAATAAAATGATTATAAATAAAAATTTTATTTTAAAATTCACTTTAATGAGCAGAAACTAGTGGAGAGGGAAAGTCGGGACATACAGCTCCCCAAATGAGAAGCCACCAGTTATTGAAAAAGGTACTCAGGAAGGGAAATTTGGTAAATATCCCAGGTCCCACATTTCATTACAAAAGATTACAGTGAGCTGTCCTTATCCATTGCTGTTAAAACAGATGGAAAATGAAATTACAATTAGTGAGAGCCTTTCTAATGGTCGGTTTTAGACCCACAGAGGAGATGAAGAAAGGCAGCTAGGGGTGGCCAAGTAGATAGAGCTGAAATCAGGAAGACTCATCTTTCTGAGTTCAAATCTGGCCTCAGACACTTGATAACTACATGACCCTGGGCAAGTCACTTATCCCTGTTTGCCTCAGTTTTCTCATCTGTAAAATGAGCTGGAGAAGGAAATGGCAAACCATTCCAGTATCTTTGTCAAGAAAACCCCAAATGGAGTCACGAAGAGTCAGACATGACTGAAACAACTAGACAACAATGATGAGGGACTATTGTACTTTGTTACAGGGTAGGGCTCACTTGGTGGTGCTGGGTATTGTTGGAAATATGTATAGTATAAGATAAAAAATCATTAATAAAACTTAAAAAAAAATTAAAGCAATGACTATATCAGTATCTAAAAGTACAGACCTAAAACAATCCTCCTCTCTTCTTCCATACCAAAGGGGGCTGAGGAATCCCCAGTTCTCACTAAAGAAGTCTAACTTTTTATAAAGTGAGATCTTCAAGTGCAAAGTGGCCACCTAGCTTTATGGATGTCAGATGGAGGAAAATTGTTTCTATACAGAAAAATAGGAGGTTTTCTGGTTATCTGATTTCAATATTTAACATTCCCCAAAGAATTGGCAGAACTAATTGAAGTGCTTCACTTTTGGCTAAAGAATCTGAAAATAGAAGGATCCATGATTTACAAATTATAAAATAAAGGCTGAAATGACAGGTGGCAAAGACCCATTTTTTGTGTGTGTCTAAAATTATAAGTATAACAAATGTGCAGCTAGGCTTTAGGAGACAAGTCATATTTTCTTGTAGAATAATGTCAAACTCACCCAAAAGACTTAGGAGTAAGGAATACTAATTGTAACATAAAGTAACAAATCTCATTAGGGAGAGATACAAACTAATAAATTCGTATAAAGCTCATCATACTGACACAGAAAAAGACAATTTATTTGGATTTAAAGATGGGGGAACTGATACGGTGCTGATAATGATTTTTTGGGACATTATTATACTTCAGTGAAAACATTTCCTGGGTGGCATCGAACGATGGAAACCACATGACTGATTGGAATGAGTGTTAGATCTGTAATAAGAGGGTCTGATGTTCAACTATGGTTCTGCTACTTGTGTGACATAGAACAGATCCTTTAAATTGTCTGAATCTCAGTTTCTATAAAGTGAGAGGGTTGGACTAACTAACTGACTTCTAAGATTCTGATTCTTTAAGAACATGATCTAGGTTAGGACAATGATTTGCTTGACACCTAGGAATGAGATAAATCTTCCAATTAAGGTTTTAATTTTAAGATCTCATTCAAAAGGAATAGCAAATTGTGTATAACAGATTTGCAATTTCATGTACAGTCATCTTTTTTCTTTTATTATATTATGCTATGGAAATGTTTGTTTTATTCCACAAATTAAAAATAAGTAAAAACTTTAAAAAGATGTTATCTTACTTTTTAAAAAAGAAGGGTGCAAGATGGTGGAGTAAAAGTAGGAACTTGCTTGAGTATGTCCTCGAACCACCTCCAATACCTGTGAAAAATGAATCTACACAAATTTTAGAGCTATGGAACCCACAAAATGACAGAGTAAAATATATCTCTAGCTGAAAACAGCCTGGCAAGCTAAAAGGAAGGGTCTATTGCACTGAACTGGGAGCAGAGCACAGTCCTGCAGGGGCCATGCCAGCACAGGCTGGCAGCACAGACCAGGCCAGAGCAGATCTCAGGGGACTGAATCAGTGGCAGCTTTGGAGGTTTTCACACTTCTCAACCCACAATGCCAAAGACAAAATAAAAGGTCAGTGGGGAAACCCTGTTGGACCTAGGTGAGAGAAGTTTGTGGTCCAGTCCCTGCCCCCAGAGTGGTGGAGGTGGCAGTGGCTGCATTGGCAACAATAGCAGCAGCAACAGCAACTGCTTCCAGGGCTCCAGTTACACAGAGGTTGGGGGGACCAAGCAACTGACCAGAGGGCAACTGCAGGGATCTTTTTGCTGGTGCTGAGGCAGGATTCTCTTGCTTTGCCCTTCTTGGACCTGGGTTACAGCCTTGGATGGCAGTCCTGGGGTGAAGAAGAGCACTGGCATGGCAGAGCTTGTTGTGGCTGTGGAGAGGGAGTCCTCCTCACAGTTCTGATGCATGTGCCTAGAAGTAGCTCTGACAATAGCAGCATAAAACCCCAGAAATTTAGGACACAGCACTCTCTACTCTGGAAGCAGAGTTCTACCTTGGCAAAGAGCTTAAAAGTCAAGTAATTGATTGGGAAAATGAGCAGAGGAAAAGAAATCAGGTCTTTAGTGACAAAGAAGATCAAAACATAGAACCAGAAGACAACAAAGTCAAAATTTCTGCATCAAAAACCTCCAAGAAAAATAAGAATTTGTTGCAGGTCATGGAGGAGCTCAAAAAGGATATTGAAAATCAAGTAAGAGAGGCAGAGGAAAAATTGGGAAGAGAAACGAGAGTGATGCACGAAAATCATGAAAAACAAGTCAACAGCTTGCTTAAGGAGACCCCAAAAATACGGAAGAAAATAGCACCTTAAAAAAATTGACTAATTCAAATGACAAAGAGGTCCAAAAAGTCAATGAGGAGAAGAATGCCTTAAAAAATAGAACTGGCCAAATGGAAAAGGAAGTCCAAAAGTTCACTGAAGAAAATGATTCCTTCAAAATTAGAATGGAGCAAATGGAAGCTAATAACTTTATGAGAAATAAAGATAGTATAAAACAGATCCAAAAGAACAAAAATATTAAAATATCCCACTGGAAAAATAACTGACCTGGAAAATAGATCCAGAAGAGAGAATTTAAAAATTATTGGACTACCTGAAAGCCATGATTGAAAAAAAGAGCCTAAACATAATCTTTCAAGAGATTATCAAGGAAAGCTGCTCTGATATTCTAGAAGCAGAGGGTAAAATAGAAATTGAAATAAACTACTGATCACCTCTTGAAAAAGATCCCCAAAAGAAAGCTCCTGGGAATACCATAGTCAAATTCCAGAGTTCCCAGGTCAAGGAGAAAATATTACAAGCTGTCAGGAAGAAACAATTTGAGTACTGTGGAAACACAAGCAGGATAACACCGGATTTAGCAGCTTCTACATTAAAGGATTGAAGGGCTTGGAATATGATATTCTGAGGTCAAAGGAACTAGGATTAAAACCAAGAATCACCTATCCAGCAAAACTGAGTATAATACTTCAGGGGAAAAAGGATATTCAATGAAATAGAGGACTTTCAAGCATTCTTGATGAAAGGACCAGAGCTGAACAGAAAATTTGACTTTCAAATACAAGAATTAAGAGAAGCATGAAAAGTTAAACTGGAAAGAGAAATCTTAAGGAACTTATTAAAGTTGACCTGTTCACGTTCCTACATGGAAAGATAATATTTGTAACTCATGAGACTTTTCTCAGTATTAGGATAGTTGGAGGGAATATATATGTATGTATATGTGTGTATATATGTGTGTATATGTATACACAGACAGAAGGCACAGGGTGAGTTGAATATGTAGGGATATCTAAAAAATAAAATTAAGAGGTGAGAGAGGAATATATTGGGAGAAGGACAAAGGGAGAGATAGAACAGAGTAAATTATCTCACACAAAAGAGGCAAGAGAAAGCTGTTATAATGGAGGGGAAGGGCAGGAAGGTGAAAGGGAATGCCAGTTACTCTCATTGGATTTTGGTTGAGGAAGGAATAACATACACACTCAATTGAGTATCTTACCCTACAGGAAAGTAGGGGGGAAGGGGATAAAAGGGGGAATGATAAAAGAGAGGGCAGATTGGGGTAGGGGGCAGTCAGAAGCTAACACTTTTGAAAAGGGACAGGGTCAAAGGAGAACATAGAATAAATGAGGGGGGCAGGATAGGATGGAGAGAAATATAGTCTTTCACAATATGACTACTATGGAAATATTTTGTATAACTACACACGTACAACCTATATTGAATTGCTTGTCTTCTCAATGGGGGTGGGGTGAGGAGAGAGGAAGGGAGAGAATCTGGAACTCCAAGTTTAAAAAAAAATGTTAAAAAATTGCTTTTACATGCAATCGGGAAAAAAGATATACAGGCAATGGGGTATAGAAATTCACCTTGTCCTACAAAAAAGTAAGGGGGAAGGGGAAACAGACGGGGGGATAGAAGAGAGGGCAGGCTGGGGGAAGGAGCAGTCAGTATGCCTGCTGTCTTGGTGTGGGGGGTAAAGGAGCCATAGGGAGAAAATTTGGAACTTAAAATCTTGTGGAAATGAATGTTGAAAAATAAAAAAGAATGGTATACCAAAAAACCTCCCCCCAAACAAAACAACCCCAAACCAAAAAAACAACCCTAGTTGTTCTTTCAACATTTCAAGTACCTAAAGCATCTCGTGGGTTGAGATAGTATCTCCTCCTCAACTAAAAATCTCAAGAACCTCTGTAACTTGGCACAGGAAGAAACATGGAAGAAAGTAATGGAAAGGAAAAGCTTCCTGATGATGAAGACCCATCTCTGGATGAGGAAACCAGGGGAAACAGAGACTAAGTGACTTGTCTAGGTTACACAGCTAGTGAGTATCTGAGGTCAGATTTGAACTCAGGTCTTCCTCACTCCAACTTCATGTTTTATCCATTGCAGCAGGCAGTTGCCCCAAAAGAATAACTCTAAAATTGTAGAAATATGAATGTAGAAAGAGAATATGCAATTATGGAGTTGAGAATTCCAGATCTGGGAAATTTCAAAGTGCTGAAAATATATAACATGAAGGAAAAGTGAACAGTTAGGCTTTCTCTATAATTTCTAGCCCATGTACTGCAGCTCTATCTGGCCTGCCTTAAGTTAAGCCATTGTATTAACCTATAGCAGTTGCTAGGTGGTGCACTGGGTAGGGAATTGAGCCTGGGGACAGGAAGACATGAGGTTAAATCTGGCTCCAGACAGTCACTGTCTCTATGACCTTGGACAAGTCACTTAACTTCTGCTTGTCTGTTTTCTCATCTGTAAAATGCGGATGATAATAACAATACCTATCTCACAGGATTGTTGTGAGAATCAAGTGAAATAATACCTGTAAAATACTTTGCTGATCTTAAAGTGTTACATAAATGGTTGCTATTATTATAAGTCTCAATTTTCTCATCTATACAAAAAGGATGATGATAATACTCGTACTGCCTGCCTCACAGGATTGTTTTGGTGCAAAGTTTTATAAAATTCAAAGTAAAAATAAATGAGAATGATTATTATTCCTTAACAATGATTTTCAACATTGTCTATAGAGGGTATATTTCTGTGAGAATAAAGTTTTGTTTTTGTATTGGGAGTCATTTAGGAAAAGAGAATTCTCTTTGCAGAAACTGATTTTACAGACATGTAGGTGGTGCAGTGCATAGAATACTGGACTTGGAATCAGGAAGACTCATTCCTTTGAGTTCAAATCTGGCCTCAGACACTTATTAGCTGTATGACCCTGAACAAATTACTTAACCCTGTTTGCCTCAGTTTCCTCATCTGTAAAATGAGCTGGAGAAGGAAAAGGCAAACCACTCTAGTATCTTAGCCAAGAAAACCCCAAATGGAGTCATGAAAAATTGCACATGACTGATACGACTCAACAACAACAAATCTATTCCACAGCCTGAAGCACATTTGTGACTATGGTGCCACGATTTTGCCAACTTTTGATTCTTTCAGGGAATTTGCTTCTTTGGGAACTTGTCACGATATTTGGCAAACCCAAGAAAGAGAGAGTTCCTGACACACAGTAGGCATTTAGTAAATGCTTGTTGATTGAGAAATCATCTTAATGAATGCTGACAAGGGGTGCTGTTGTACAAGTTTAGGGGTTGCATTCTTTTGGCCACGAATTGCATAGGGTTTATGGGGGAGTTCATCAAGTAAGACTGTCACATTCATAAACTTAAAGCTGAAAGGGGCCTTAGAAATTATATAATCCAAGCTCCTCCCTTTACAGATAAAGAACTGTGCATCCTCACAGAGTTTAAATGACTTGTCCAAAGTCACTAAGGCAGAAACAGTAGAATGAGGATTAGAATACAGGATTGGTCCTCTGATTGAGTGACTTTCCCCCTGAACCACACTGTTTGAACACCTGCTTCTGATAATGATAATTGACTTTCATAGAGAACACATACATTATCTCATATGATCCTCAGAACAACTTTGCAAGGCTGGCAGTACAGATCACTCCTCTTTATAGATGAAAAAACTGAGGCTGAGGCATAAAGTGGTAGGATAAGGAAAGTGACAGACCCAGGCCTTGTCTTCTGGGTTTAAATCCTCTATTCCAGTAGGGCAATAGGACTATTAGGAAGTTGGCATTCAGACTTAAAATAATTTCTTGAGTACAATGCCCCAAAGGAAAATTTTGATGCTGTACTCCAGAATTAGTTTAGTATAAGAAGTCATGAGTGTACAGTTCTAGAGAGACAATAGACACAGAAAACAGGAAACTTTTGGGTGGACTACATATGTAAGAAAAGCTCACTTGCTTTTATGTTAAAGAGTATGTGACCATCAGCTTTGTATACATTATTGAGCACAGTGCCTTGCAATTAGTCTGTCTTCAATAAATATTTGCCGATTAAAGAGATGAAATAATATTTTGTGGAAGTGAATGTTAGGAGACCCTTTAAATGCCAACATGATTCCTAATAGAGGTCCCTGGCCTGGATTATTTAGTTTGACTGTGTGTATCAGTCATTATGTTAACTAGTTAATGAACTAGTTTGTCTTCATTCCATTAAACAGCCTTAAAGGAAGATGCTTGTGAGCTGTATTTTCTAATTAGCTTATAATTATATAGAAATTATATGTAATTTCTATATAATATATATTTATAATACATAATATATAATATAATATTTCTATATAATAATATATAATATAATCTAGATAGAATTATATAGAAATTAGGATTTTTAATTAGCTTATATAGGGCCCTTTGGAAAACATGCATAGAATATCTTTATATCTTTAACCTCAGAACAATCTCAAGCTTGACGTATCAAGTGCCTGAAAATCCTTAAGAAAATATGAGTGCATTATTGTTGGTGAACTGTGAATTGGTTTAACTATTCTGAAAAACAATTTGGAACTATGCAAAAAGTAATTAAAATGCCCATGAGATCTCACCATTGTACAGAAAACCCAATGAGATCAAATCCAGAAAAGCCTCATATATCTATATCTATATCTATATCTATATCTATATCTATATCTATATCTATAAATATTTATAGCAGCACTTTTGTGGTAATAAAAAAGTCCAGAAACAAGTATATGCACATTGATTGAAGAATGGCTCAATAACTTTTGGTATATGAAGAAAGTGGAATATTATTGAACGACAAGAAATAACAAATTGAAGAATTCAGGGAAAAAAACAAAGAGTTGTATGGATTAATGCACAGAGAAGCAGCATCAAAATAACATACACAATGACTACAATAAGTAATGAAGATAATAGTGAATTAGCAGAAATGTGATTAATTATAATAAGTAACCTTGATCCCAGAGGCCAGGTGATAAGATGCACTTTTGGAGGTAGAGACTTAAGGGACTATGGATGCCAAATGGTACATACAGTGTCACATGTGGCTGCTTTAGTTATTTATTTTCCCCTTCATAATAAGCAAGTGTTCTCTGGGAAAGGGGAGGAGGTATAATATTTCAGGAAAAGATCATGTAAAAAGCCAAAAACAAAAGTCAACAATAAGTCTTATGATGAAAAGTGAGGTTAACACCAAAGTGTCCTGGGGAAAGGGCAGACACAAGTCGTACTGATGGCATTTGTAAGAAGGAAGACACAATTCCTGGAATTCTTGCCTGGAGCACCACCATCTTTCCTTGTACATTTTTAAAGGCCATGTTCTTTTCTCCCAGTTATTTTCTCCGGGTTAATTTCTCCTGCCAGAGGATTTATGAAAACCACCTATCAAATCTGTCCAGAAGGGAAGGCAAGACTGGTTTTGGTTGAATTTTTGAGTTGCAGTATGGTTCTGTCTATTTGTACCAAAGCGTATCATCCCCAGATTGGGCTTGTGATGAAAACACTTGAAAAGGTCATAACTGTACTGAGCATTAATGTGAAGGTTCAGCCAGCATGGTTATAATTTACAATCCAATAAAAATGTTGTTGAAGAGATTTTTGGTTGACTTCCGTCTTGTTTGGATTTTGTCCTGCATCATTTGTTTCATTTTCTCCCAGGAATGTATGAACTGTGAGCTGCTATTCAAAGCATAAATTCAAAGCATAAATTGGAGTCAAAGGAATGAGCTTGCTTTACCAGAGGAATAACACACAGACTCTCAGATCAGCTTCCCTCTCTCTGGACACTGTGCCCTTCCTCTTTCCTGCCAGTTTTCCATTAGTCTTGGCAGAATTTGGGTGATCTGTTGTTCTATTTGCCAAGCTTAATGAGTGAGAGAAACAAGATCGGAAAGGGTGACTTTTTTTTTTTTGCATAGTCTTAGTAATTTTTTCCCTGAAGTATCAAGCAAGGTAGAGAAAGGTGGTGTGGGAGAGTATGTAGCTAGTCTTAGAATAAGAAACACCCAATTTCAGTACTTTTTTTTTGTCATGTACTGCCTGCATGACTCTGGGTAAACTGCTTATCCTCTGAGTGTCTCAGGAAATGGTATAAGATTATCAAGTTGTTGGATGGATGCTGATCTTCATGGGAAGTGGGAGTTTTCTCACTGGCAATTCCCTATGCCAGTGGAATCACAGATGAAGTTAAAAAAATCAGTGAGGGCATGTTAACACTAAATTAGTACCATTAAGTATGACAAGGTTTGCCGTGACCTTGCTTTGTTGCGGTTTGCCCTATTAGTGGACTAATCAGGAGAGGGTTAGAACTAGATCATTAGGGCATCTCAAAACAATCCTTTAAAGTAAAATCTTTCCTGCAAAAAACCCGACTATGCAAATCTGGTGTAAATTTGAGATCAGACAAATGAGCTGCATCTTGAAATAAAGTTTCTTGTAATGTGAGAGACATATTTTTTTCCCACTAGGCCAAATCTTGCTGTTTCTGTTCTAGAAATGTCCCACCCCACCCTTTATCTGGAATCTCCCATAGAACTTTCCAAGCTAGTAAATTCTATCTTTCCAATTGATACCTTCCTGACTATGATGTTATAAGTAGCAAAACAATCAGAGATGCCAAGTGAGAGTCTGACTCCTCCCTATAAAACACCTAGTCTTCTCACCCCTCAGAGAGTAAAATATTTTGTGCAGAATGGACACAGGTGTGTCCATACCAAACTGGGAGTAGTGGCAAGAATCTGGCTTAATCTGGGTGTAGGTCTGATCAGAGCCTCTTACTGAGTCACTGATCCTTCCTCTCCTCTTGTTCTAGCATGAAGATCATGTTACTGCTTCTGCAGACATCCTAGTGTGTCTTTGTATTTCTGGTGACTGTGATCTGACTATATCCTTGTCCTTCCATTCATCCTTTCCATCCTCATGGGATTTGCACATTAAATGCCTTCAAAGACCTTTTGTTTTGACATCAATGGCTGGTTTGCTTCTTCTGTGGGAACCGTGGAGGCCCCCACTCCCACCCCCCTGCCCAGTTACAGTTTCCATTACTGGAAAATGAACAATTGAGCTTGAATACACAATCACCCAGTCACAACATTATGAGATATGAGGGCCAAATCAAGGTTTTTTTTGGTTTGTTTTATTTTGTTACTTTTTAGAAAAGAAACAAATAAAGTTGAGCCTGAGAGATAATGTGCACCTACCTCACAGGTTTCTTCTATGTCCCATTCCATCAATTCCCACCCCAAGTCATCATGATTAGTGACTTTGCTATTCACATCGATAATCACTTGTAAGACTCTAGCTTTACAACTTCAGTGCCGCCTCCACTTCAGTAAATTTCATTTCTGCTCCATTTCCACCACCCACCAACAGAGCTACACATTATACTTCATTATTGTTCAGAACTTCCATGCCTCAAAGTTCTTGAACTTATAGTTTTATGTCTCTGACAACAAATGCACTACCTTCTAGCTCTTTTTATTCCTTCATGCCTACTGGATTTGCTCTTCATACTCTCTAATGGGGTTAAGTGACTTGTTTGGGGTCATACAACTAGTAAGCATCTGAGGTCAAATTTGAACTCAGGTCCTCCTGACTATGAGGGACAGCATTCTTTCCACTGTACCCTTTAGTTGCTGCTTGCTCTTCATTCTCAATTCAATCTCTATTCACTTGGTCTTGCTTATTTTCCCAGCCTGTCCTTTTTTTGGCTTCACTTAATCTCCCCACCTGCAGGCACCATAGTCAACCACTTAAATTAATGATGCCCCAATAAACAACTCAAGTCAACATTGAATAAGTACTTACTGTGTGCTAGGAATTATGCTAAGCCCTGGGGATTCAAAGAAGAGGACAACCAGTCCCTACCTTAAAGGATGTAACTTAGTGTCCTAGAATCAACTGACCAATTTATCCATCTCCAACTGTGGAAAACTCCCCACCATCAACTTTTCATCATTCCTGCCCTGAAAAAGTTACAAAAGTGCTGCTTGGATCTACCATAAAAAACCCAGCAGCTTATTAGGCACCTGCTATGTGCAAAACATTGTGTTAGGTGATGGGAGTACATCAGCAGTTCTCAATCTGTGGGTCATGACCCCTTTGGGGGTTGAACAGGATCACCTAAGACCATCAGAAAACATATTTCCAATGGTTTTAGGAACCGAGACACTGCTCCTCTATCCATCTCCAGACAGGTCCACCCACATGCAGATACACCCACATATGAGTATTAAAGGGTCACAGCATTAGGAAGGTTGAGAACCACTGGGGTGCATAGACAAAAATTAAATAATCCCTGCTTTCCACGAACTGGCATTCTACTGAGGTACCACAATGTGTACAGAGATAAGTAAATCAAAGATTATTGGAAAAAATGAGAAGGCACCAACACCTGGGAGAGACCTGGAAAGTTTTTTCAGAGGACTCAGACTTTAGATGAACATTGAAAACATCTAAGAAATAGCAGAGGGTTGCTAATGCTCCTTCTGTTCTTTTCAGATGGGATGATGATTGTGAAACACTTAGGACAATGCCTGGTCATAGTAAGTGCTATGTAAATGTTAGCTGTTATTATTAGTATTATCTTCTACTTACATAACTATCAAAGGACAAGCCCCTTGTAGGGTGTTAGCTCTTTGAAGGCAGGATATATATGCATAATTGTAAGCAATATGGAGGAAACCTGTGGATAAGGATAAACTGAAGATTAGAGAGAGAGAGAGAGAGGGAATGATCAAGGGAGCAGGATCCTGGAGACAATGGGAAAAGATGGAGTCAAAGCCACAAGTGTTGGATTTGCTTTGGCAAGAAGAAGGGATCCTCACTTTTTGAAGCAAATGAATTGAGGAGGGAGAAGGAGCTCATGGGAAGGGCCTCAGCATTCCTAGCAAAACTGAAGACGCAGACCTCTACTCTGAGTAAAAGGACTGGAGGAAGGAAGATAATCCTCTAATAATACAAATCAAGTGACGTCTAAAGCAGGGAGGGATCTGCTCACCAATGGGATTTTTCTCTGTGATGGAGGAAATCAAGAACAGAATTTAAGTTTACGAGGAATTATTTGTGAATGGTGAGACTCTCCAGGTGCCTCTGTGTTGTGTTGGCTGCATCAAGTCCCAGAATATTGCAGGCCCTCTTGGAAAAGATCTGCAATCACTCAAAGGAATATGGCCTGTTCATTCACACAGGAAAGATGAAAAGGTGGAAAAATATCTGCTATTCAGATTTCAGAATGAATCTGAATGGTCACCCCCTATAAAGTTTGCATGCAGAATATATCTGGGGGTAGCCTATACAGATGGATAGTTAGTTGAGGCCAGAGTTGAAAAGAAGGGAAGGAGCTTGAATAGTTTTCAAAGAAATTGCAAAGCATTTTTATCAGTCCTAAGCTTCCCATAATAGCAAAGACCCATTTTTTAATACAAATATTTTATAGGTGTTGCTGTTTGGCAGTGAGACTGCAGTATATAACCAGTAAAGAACTCAGAAGAAAACAGGAGGCAAAGGAAATCATCAAAGGGTCCTATGATGGTGAGAGAAGATAGAGTGGTCACATGGTAAGAGTGAGGGATGGCAGATGGACAGTCAGGTGATGTACTGGGAGCCTTCAGATGTTGGGGGAAGTAGAGGAAAACCTCCAGCATGTTGGGTGGAACCCTTTTTAGTGAAATTCGAGGAGAACATGGATGAGAGTCTTATAGGAACGGTACATATACATAAGCTGCCTGATTTGTGTCCCTGGAGGGAACTCATGAATTAATGAAATCACAGTTCCATTTGAACATTGGAGTCTAGGGAGGAACTCAGTGTGTTTGTTGATTCATCATAGAGATAGGAAAGTTGATCTGGGAGAGCAGAAGGGCAACAGCTGCTGTCAATGACTCCATTCAGCCTCTCTTCCTCTTAAGCCAAGTGTAATCAAAGGTAGGAGTGTGTGTAAAGGTTGATGAGATTTCTGTTCTGGGGGAGATAATTATCAATGGAAAAAAACTTGGGCAAATTCAAAAGAGAAGGCCAGATGCAGAGAGAAAGCAAATCTTAGGAATGGAAAGGCAGTTGGGGTGACGATAAGACCGAGGAGAGCTACAGAGTCTCAGGGTCACAGCTACCAGTTCTGATGGAACTGGAGTCAAGAAGACTTGAGTTTGAATCTAACCTCAGACACTTCCTGGCTGTGTGTTTCTGGGTAAGTCACCTAACTTCTGTTTGTCTCAGTTTCTTCAAGCATAAAATGGGGATGATAATAGCACCTCCTGCACAGGGTTGTTGTGAGGGTCAAATGAAAGCACATTAATACAGTGCCTGCAGGCACATAGTAGGCACTAAATTTGCTTATTCCCTTCCCTTCCCCTGCTGTGACATTAGTATCTATTTGACATAGGGGATGGGGAGGGTCCCCTGTGCCCCACCACTTCCTTTCTTGCTTCATTTATTGAAGCTGTGCTGAGTCAGTTTTGACATAGTCCAAATCTCTACCACAACCTTTTGGACACCATCTGCCACTGGGTTTGTGTCCAGCTGCTCTGATTTACCAACAAGTCTCTGGTGCAACCCTTAGACGATGTTTACATACCTGGTTTTACAAACTCTTATTCTGCTTACGGACAAGCCAGGCCAGTGGCTTTTAGGCAATCTGCTTACCAGGTAATGGCCCAACCTTCTGCTTTTTTCCACTGATCTCTTTTTGTTCTTTTTTCCATTTGAGCCCAATTATAAACCTGGAGGATGCTCTGAGCCTTCCCACTTCTAATTCTCTTCTCCTCTCTTCCAGGCTAGATGTGCTGCCAGAGAAGAGGGGAGGAGGTAATTGATTCAGCTTAGCTCAAGTCTACGATGAGCTCTGTCTCTCAGAATGTGTTGATTTTGTTGTGGAACCTCAAATGGTTCCTTCATGTTGAGTGGGGAAACCTTTCCTAGTCGTGACCAGACAGATGTTCACATATGGACCACAACAAACCTTTTGGTTCCTAACTGGATACCACAGTACATGGCTTGCTGAGGTTTTGTTGTGGTGGTAGCTTTTTTATTTTTTTAAGGCAAATCTCTGTAAAGGCATTTTTCAGATCCAAGAATTTTCCCTGTTATAGCAAAATGCGTAGGAGTTTGTCATTTATTTCAAGGAGTACAGGCAATGATGAAGTGGGCAATGTTGTAGGAAAAGCAGAAATAATGGCAAAGAGAGGAGGGAATGGGGTTTTTAGGAACAGTACTATAAACAATTGACAAACAGTAGCAATTACTTACTGATCTACAATGAGAGTAACTGGCCCTTTTCTGATGGTATATATTTTCAGCCTCCCAACCCTTACTTCTCACATCTCTTTTTCCAGATAAATTGTGAACAGAAGTTTTAAGAAGGAAATTTGCTAACCAATCAGTCTCTTTTCCACATATATACATCTCTGTCTTAGACATGGTCTCTGACTCTACCCTTTCTTGTAGCTATAAATATACCTATAACCTAGCCTGACATCTATATTGTCCAAGCCCTCGAAAAGACACAATTTATATATAACAACAACCACACACGTTTTTAATAATGTTTAAATACAGACATATAGAAGCCTTTATACACTGCTATGAAAGGCTTGTGAGAGTATAATTAATCCAGGGAGGAAGTTTGCTTGGAGTTTCAGAGTAAGAGTGAAACAAACAAAGAAACAAACACCCTCCCCCCCCCCAGCATCTCTTAAAGTCAGTCAGTCAGTCAGTCAGTCAGTGAATTAGCCCCTACTATATTAAGCCAGCCACTGTGTTAAGCACTGGGGTTACAAAGAGGAAAACTCCTCTTCTTAAAGGAGCTCCTAGCCAAATGAGGGAGACAACATGTAAACAATTATGCCCGAAGAATATATATTATATATAATATATATATATACTTATACATATATGATAAATTAGAGATGAAATCAACAGAGAACAGGCTGTAGTATCAAATTGATCAGGAAAGGCTTCCTGTAGAAGGTGGGATTTTTTAGCTAGGCCCTAAAAGAAACCCCAGAAACTGGGAGGTGGAGATGAGGAGGAGCAGAAGGGGAGCGGAGAGATGGAGTGTCTTGTGGCCAGGGTCACTCAGTTCCAGAGTATATGGGGAGGGGTAAAGTGTAAGAAGACTGGAAGGGGGGAGGGATTATTGAGAGCTTTGAATGCCAAATCGACTGTTTGATATTTGATCTTGAAGCTGGTAGGAGCTACTGGAGTCAAAGTCAGAGACATCGAATGTGTGAAGACAGTCTCAATGTGTTTCCCATGCATGTGAATTCACTAACATTTAACAACTGACTGAGGAAACAAGAGGCAGCCTGGCATGGTGAACAGACGGCCAGGCTAGAAGTTTAGAAAACCTGCATTCAGTCTCTGAAACCTTCTATCTATGTGCCTGGAACATAGTAGGCACTTAATAAATGTTTATTTATTGATTCATCGAAGTCATTCAACCCCTCATTGTCAGCAGGTAACTTTTTAAAATTTTAAGTTAAGAACCAGTGCCCCACTTGCATGGGGAGAAGGCATTTCCATGCTAATGAAATTATACATATGGATCTCAAATCCACTGGAGATAAAGGTTGAAGAAAAAGGTGTCTCATGTTTAAATGGTCATTGTTACAATAGTCAAAGTGGAAGAATTCCTTGAAAATCCTGAAAAAAGGCATCAATATAATTTTTTTACTAAATGTCTTATGTTAGGGCTTTCAGTTACATAGTACCATATGCCCTTTGGAGACTTAATTTAGCTGATTTCCACCACAGAGGAATTGGAAAGTGAGTGATATCTTGGCACATCTTGAAAGCTAGAGGCTATGCATTTTTTATATAATACATCTTTTCCATCTTTTTAGAAAATAGATCCATAGAAAGAGCAAGCAGATGGAAGTCCATGTGCTGTTTTGCAATATGTCCAGGGTTTTCAAATTGGATAAACATCGAAATTCTGCAGCCTTAAATCTGTCCTTCCTCACACAAAATCCCATGAGATTAGGAGAGCTGTATTCATCAAATCCACAAATTAAAACCGAAAAAAAAATTCAGCCACCAAGGCCAACTCGTCTGCCAGGGTCACATGATAAATGGTCTTGGTGCATGAATATTAACCCATTTCATATTGATGAAAAGATTCCTTAGTACTTCTAGGAGATCTATCTCTGGAGTGTCTGAACATTCACAGGTATTGAACTAAATATAAAATTATTGCTGGAATGCCATCAAGGACTGTTATGTTTCCATCCTATGTCACTTCATTACTTAGAGAGACACCATCATAATTTAAGACCATAAATGAGGCCTGAATAAAAATCTGTCTAGGCGAGAGGAGTTGGACCAGATGACCATAAAAGCGCCTTCCCCCTCTAAATTTATGAGACTAGAATTTATTCTTTAGCTCAAGATTTTCCCTCCCCCACATCTGTTACCACTTGGCTACCTCACAGTCCCACTTCTTTCTATGGCTTGTCTAGGTGGTTTCAAAGAAAGGGAGTGTTTATTAAAGATAAGACACTATTAATCTGACAGAGCCTGGAAGAAGTCTTGACACCTAGACTAGATGGGAAGATTAGCACCCAGTCTTATCTTAAATACTTCTTCTCAAATCCTCTCTCTGGAAGGGAAGGATTAGGAGATGCTTCAACAGTTAAATTGTTTGGACTTTATGACTTAGTTTATGGACAGCCAATGAATTCCTCGGAATTTCAACTTGGAAACTTTATGGAGCTCAATGGGAGTGGATGGGTGGGGAGACACACTATTCTGTACTTAGTTTCCATAAAAAAATGATCTTTTGTCTTATTAATTTGTTGCACAGACCAACTAAACCATCTACAAGCATTTGTTAAGCACCTACTATGTGCCAATGGCTGTGCTGGAGATAAAAATAAAAAATAATATTTTTCTGTTCTTAAGGAACTCTTTCATAAGGAGGATATTACATGGTCATAGAGAGATGACACAAAATAAACACACTAATTTGAGACTGGAGTTGGGCTAAAAAGGGGCAATCAGGATAGGTTTCTTGAAGCAGGTGGGCATTTGAATGGAAACTTAGGGTTTCAAGAGTCAGCAACAATAAGACAGAAAGCATTCCAATGATGTGGGTCACACTGAGCAAAGGTAAGGAGGTTAGAGAAGGAATATGAGACTTGGGAAACAGCAAATAGGCCAGCCTTGCTGAAGTGTAGTCTGGAAGGGAAAGGAATGTCTAATCATCCTAGAAAGATGGGTTGTAAACAGAATTTAAAGTTTTAAAAGCCAAACAGAGAAGTTTGTCTTTTATGCTAATGGAAATTGGATGTCACTGAAGCCTCTTTAGTGGGAATGACATGGTTAGATCTATCCAACCCTTCAACACCCATAGAATCAATTCAACAATTCCATTCATTTCTTTCTTTTTCCAAAAAAATTTTTTGTTATTTTGATCTTGACAAACATCAACACAGATTTTTTCATATACTATAAAGAACAGAAAAGAGGATTATATATGAAACCATGAATTCTTATTAATAAAGCTTATTTTAAAAAAGTATATAATTCACTCAACACTTTTGCTTAAAAACTGTTCTACTTATGTGTTTCTCCCTTTGAACTGCTGTCCGTTCTCTTTTGTGCATGAAAAAAAGTTTCATCAATACTTTTTTTCTTTTGTAATTATTATCACTATCCCTCCCCTTCCAGAAAATGCTCCTTCCCTCTAAAATAATCAACACAGTTGACCAAAAAAACCAAACCAAAACAAAAAACCCTTGTAACAAATAAGCCATCAGGTGAAATGAATCCAAATATTGACCACGTCTGAACATGCTTCATTCTATATCTCTAGGAGAGCATGTTTTATCACTGGTCGTCTAGAGTCACGGTTGCTCGCTGAATTGACAAGAGTTCTTTAGTCTTTCAAAGTTGTCTTTCTGTAAAATGTATAATCTAATAATTGTATAAATTATTCTGGTTTGACTCCCTTCACTCTTACAGAAGTTCTACGAGTTTCTCAGAATCCTTTTACTTTGCTATTTCTTATGGATCAATAATATTATATGACATTTGTATGCCATAATTTGTTCATAGATTATGCAATTAATAGCTCCTGTTTCAGTTTCCAGATCTTTGTTACAATAAAAAATGCCAGTATGAATATTTTTGTACATATGGGTCCTTCCCTCTTTCTGTTAGAAGTATAAGCCCATTAGACCGAAGCAAAACTCATTATCGGTCTCTTTCATGTCTGGTTGTTTTTTTTTTTTCTTTTCCCAGTGATCACTCATTGGTTACAACCCTTCTATATGACCAAACTATTGTACAATGTGAAAGTATTTGCAGATCCTGTACGTGATTGCACGCCACCATGGGGGGGGGGAAGGGAGGGGAGAAAATCTGAAATTCAAGTGAATGTGGAACTGAATCTCGTAAATTAAAAGTAAATAAACAAGTCAAAAAAAAAATGAAGTATAAGCCCATTAAATTTGAGTGGTATGGCACTGGGTAAGGAAATTAATTTAGGTAGCATTGCCATTTTTATTATATTGATACGGTCTAACTTAACAACTCCTGTATCCAAGTACTTAGATCTGTCTGTATTTCTATTAATAGTTTTATAATTGTTATTTTTATAATACCTGCATATGGCCTGGTAAGTAGACTAAGATATTTCATATTCTCTAATTATTTTAAATAAAACTTATTTTCCTCTTGGGTTTACCTGGTAATATACTGGAAGGCTGATTATTTCTGGAACTATGTCAAGTTACAGTGGCTGTATCAAGTTATAAATGGATATTTTTGCTTTACTGAAGATCTTATTGGAAAATCCACTAACCTTTCTTTGTTCTATGTAATGCTGGTTCTTGGTTTTAGATAGATACTTTAAAAAAAAATCATATTAAGGAAATGTTGATGTTCATTTATCTTTATGCTTTTTAGAGTTTTTTTTAAACAGCAATGAGTAGTGTATTTTGGTAATAAAATCATGTGGTTTTTAAAATTGCATTATATTACCCTACAATTAAAATGTGGTAATTATTGTAATAGGGCAATATATATGTACACATATATATGTATCTTGAAATTGTTCATTTTAATAGTTATAATTTTATTGGCCTATAATTTGGTAAGATGGTTTTTAAAAGTTTCCAATATTTCCTCTTCAGTTGTTGTGAATTCTCCTTTTTCATTTTTGATATGTACAGTTTGGTTTTCCTTTCTTTTTTAATGATGAGATTAGCTAATGTTACATTCATTTTGTTTGCTAAAAAGCAAATCTCTGTTTTATTTGCAGTTCAAGATAGGTTTTTTCCTCTTAAATTCATTCATTTCTCATTGATTTTCAGAATTTCTACTTTTGTATTTAATTGGTTTTTAATTGATTTCTTTAGTTGCATAGCCAATTCTTTCTCTCTCTCTCTCTCTCTTTCCTGCTCCTTCTCTTTGTCTCTCTCTCTCCCCCTCTTTTTGCCATTTTTTGTAACAGTTTTTTTAAAGAAGAAAACAAATCAGCAAAACCTGTCAATACACCGAAAATATTTAAAAATTCACATAGTATATTTCTAAAGTCAAATAGGAATGATTTTTGGATTCTCTGAAACTGTGGATAATCTACTCAGTGGCTTCCCTTTATGTGGATAATTAAGAATTGATCATAAAATTAAGGGAGTTAAAAATACAATCACCCATTTGTATTTGAAACCCTTCCATGCAGAGCTCTATTAACAGAACATTACTGCACAGAACTGGAAAATGAAGGACAATATAAGCTAAAAATCATGAAAGCCTACTTTTGCTGCCAAAACTTAGCTATAATAAATGGCATTGAAACTGAATAAGGGAAATGGACAACAATATAAGTGGAAATTGGATTTGAAAAGCTCTTTACATTTCAATTACCAGTCTACAAAATGACCAACAAGATAGACAAGGAAATATATTCCTTTCAAAACAAAACATTACTTTTCTCCTAGGATGCCTTTTCCCAAGGAAGAATTATAGAATCAAAAAGAAGAGACAAAGAAGTCATTCAGTTCATTCTCCTACTACCAACTCACAGATACTTATTTCCTTTTAAAAAAAAATCTCAATGGAAGTAGTTTCACCAATCATCTTCACTAGTCTGAGTGAATGTTCAGGAAATTCTTCCTTATATCTAACAATCCCTTATGTGCCAATTTAATTCTATTTCCTCATAATCCATCTTTAGTGAATAACTCAAAGTCTTCACTAAAGTATTGGTCATATGCTCAATCAGAGTTATTAAGTACTGTATTAGTCCAGTTGTGCCAGCTTGCTGTAAAGGAATATATACTACATTTGGATTCAGGGACACTAAATTCAAATCCCTCCCCATTTTTTACTATCCCTATCCCTCTGACCTTGAGCAAGGCATCTCACCTCTCTGGATCTCATTAGGAAAATGAGATGGTTGGACTAGATGGCCTCTTAAGATTCCCTCGTGGGTTAAATCTATTATCATTTAAGAATGAACTATAATGAGAGTAATAAATCTGTACCTCTTACACATTATATTCCTAAATATACATCTACTTATTATCTTAGCTGTTTTAAAATGCTACAACTTTGATGACCCATACCTTGATTATGGGTTAATGTACTGCTATTGACCACTACAACTATTTTTTAAAAATACATAATTGTAATGAAATGTTATAGAAAACTAAAGTCTTAGTACTTCACAACTCTTACTGTGTAGCAAAGAACTTGAAACAACGGGAGTGCCCATCAGTTAGGGAATGGCTGAAAAATTATGGCATATTATTATTGCATCAAAATAAAATAATGGATGGTTTCAGAAAAACTTAAAATTTGAATGAACTGGTACAAGGTGAAGCGAGTAGAGCCAGAAGAACATTTTATGTAGTAACAGCAAAGTCAAGAAAAATAACTTTTTAAGACTTAAGAACACTGATAGATGCAATGATCAACCATGGTTCCAAAATCCTGAAGAGGAAATATGC
>CM053580.1:367587947-367640349 GCA_028627135.1 Pseudochirops cupreus
CATCCTTTTTTTCCTGCTCTATTTTGTATACCAAAATACTCTTTTTTCAGTGTTTGTTAAATTCAGAATAAAAAAAATTTGTAGTCTCCCCCAAGCATTGACCATTGAGATGTATTTAAATCTTGGTTATATATATATATGTGTGTGTGTGTTTATGTATATGTATATGTATACATATATATAAAATGAACTTTTCTTGAGTTTCATTTTAAATATTTGTTTTGAATTTTATGATGCTCATTTATAAGAGGCTATGATTAATAAAGGTTTAAAGTTAGTATTTTTTCAGTTAAAAAAATTAGGTTTCTTATTGGAAAGCTCTTCCAACAAAATACACTATGTTTGGTCTATTCTAAAATCCTGGGAACCAGAAAATAAGAGTGTGATGGGAAGTGAACATTAAGGACATTCCAAGACATAATCCCAGGTGGAGGAAATGGGCTTGAGCAAGAATTCCAGAAGAAGCAGAGAAAGCAAGTTCATTTGGTTGGTGCTGCTCCATGAATCTTTTCCATGGCTACAGAAAACCCACTTGTAAAGAATTGCAGTTGTTATCATGAAATATAGGACTCATTCTCAGTGCACTTCAAATTTCACAACAGTGTAGCTGGGGTAATGGCTTTCAATTCTGAGGCATCTGTTGGATAACATTGGGCTGACATAGAATATTAAAGAGGCTCCCAAGTTACAAAGTGATCATTTATGAAGAAAGAAGTCGACATGTGATCCATGCGGAGGGAAGATAAAAAGCAGAAATGTCAAGCATGACAAGCAATGTCTATATACTACATAGGTATTCTATGTATTTATACACATATATGCACCTGTGTGTGTGTAGTTATGTACTTATCTCTGTGTGTGTATACACTGTAGTAGACTAGAAGTAGGATGGTGGGGAGGTGGCCCAGAAGAGAGAAGCCTACAAACTGAGTGCAAGGTGCAAAGACTGTCTGAGGTCAGTAAATCAAGGCCTACTGGGGTCCAGCAAAAGCCCAGCATGCCTCACTAACAAAAATTGTGCAGAGTGGCTTTTCTACATCTGGGTCGAGATGGAAGCCCTTGGCGTTGAAAACGCTCCACGACCTTTTTTGTTGCTTCCAACATGTGCACAGATAAATGAACATGAAATTGACACAAAGTAATTTTTGGCAGATTGGGAGAGAACACAGAGCGGAAAAGAGCATAGCCAGGATTCAAACCTAGCTCTTCTGGCTCAGAATCCAGTCTTGTTGCCACTAGAGCAATCTGTCTTTCTTCTTGAGAAAAGAAATAGTTCTATAGGGATGTGACTGTATTCCTTATAACAAGACACCAATAATAATATGTTATCATAATGTTGCAGAATATCATATTCTGCATTTAAGTAAAGAAATTCATGCATGTTAAGGGCTTTGTAAAACTTCAATTGCCATATAAATGTCAGCAGTGATGATGATGAGATTGTTGTTGCTTTCCTGCTTCAGAGACCATCTCATCAAGTCTTTCAACATCTTTTGGATGTAGGTAGAGACTAAGTCAAGAAGCATTTATTAAACACCAACTATATGCTAGGCATTTGTAATGGCAATGTAATTTGAATTTGAAGATCCCTTTGTGTTGGCAAAGGTAGCAGATACTTAGCACTTAGTAATCAATCAAGCTTCTGTCAGGGAAACAGAAGGTATGAACTCCTGTCTCCTGTTGTTGATGTAACAGGAAGGGGTTGGCTGAAACAGGAAGCTAATGCTGTGTGTGTATAAGAAAAGCCCCAGAAAGGGAGATTGAGATTTTTTTGGAGCAGGCTCAGTGGAGACTGAAGAGGAAAGTCCCTCCCAGGTTTGAGAGAATGATTTTGATTTTGAAAACGTGGATGGAGTGATTTTGATTCTGGGAGCCTGCTGAGACTTCTGCTGAGTCTGAGGGCCAGCTGGAGCTGCCAGGGGACTGAGGAAGCATGACCGTGAGGGATTTAAGACTTTGTCTCTTTGTGGCTTTGTTAAGCCTTATCTTCCCAGGAACTGAGACTGTGAAGGATTTGAGAAGGACTGGATACTGTGAGCTCCAATGTGGAGCAGGAATTGCACAGAGAGCTGGACAAGGACCTGAGAGCTGTCTGCCTTTGAACCCAGGTGACAGTTTAGTGAGTCCAGGTACAATCTGGGACCATTGAAAGGGATCCAGGTAATCTGAGAGACCACCCTGAGACAAGCTGAAAGAAGACTTTACTTGGATACTGTGTACCGACTGAGACATTGTAAATTTACTAGTGACCTAGCGGTGGAGGGTCTGTGTAGTTTCTAATGATTGAATAGTGAATATTGAAGGATGATTGATCAACTAAATGATTATACTTAGTGACTGATGACTGAATAAGTAATTGATTTGTAACCTAGTATGCCCCATGAGTGGACAACTTTGACTACTGTACTTTGTGATTGAATTAAGGATTTTGTGAATGCTTGAGTTACTAAATGATTATTCTTTGTTCAAAACTTTGTGACCACTGTAAGTGAAACTATGTGGCCATTTTCTGTGATAAGTTGTTGTGAATGCTGTATTTTGACTATCTGTGATAAGCTGTAATATTGTGAATGCTGTACCTTGATTTCTGTGAAAATTTTGCTTTGATTTGTTATGGAATAGAGTGTTCACTATACTGTGTAATCGGAACCTTAAAAGCTATTCACAGAAGCATTCTTCTGGAAAGCTGCTTGTGCTTGGCGTTACAGCACTATGCTATGTGTTGTGGTGATGGAGAAAGGCAAAAAAAAGCCCTGTCTTAAAGGAGCTCATGATCTAGGGGAGAAGACAACACACAAACAGCTATGTATAAAAAAAGAGGTATATGCACAATATAAACATATATGCATGTGTATACATATATATACATTGTGCATGCACATATATGCTTGTGTATTTATATGTATATACATACACATATACACATTCATGATATGTGATACACAATACACACACACACACACACACACACACACACACACACACACTTATATAGAGTGCCAGGCCTAGAGTAAAAAAGACCTAATTTCTAACCCAGCTTTAGACGCTTACTAGTGGTGTGCCCTGGGCAAGGCACTTAATCCTGTTTGCCTCAGTTTCTTAAACTGTAAAATGAGCTGGAGAAGGAAATGGCAAACCACCTCAGGATCTTTGCCAAGAAAACCCCAAATTGAGTTGCAGAGTCAGACACAACTGGAAATGACTAAACAACATATGTATGTGTGTGTGTGTGTGTATATACATATATGTGTGTATATGTATATATATCTATATATGTGTATGTATGTGTGTGTGTCTGCATGTGCATGTGTGTTTGTGTGTGTGTGTGTGTGTGTGTGTGTGTATATAGGTATGTAATTGAGGATTTCCTTACAGGGAAAGTAAAAGCATTTAGAGGGACTAGGAAAGGCCTATTACAGAAGGTGAGCCTTTAGCTGAGACTTGAAGGATGCCAGGGAAGGCAGAGATGAGGAGGGAGAGCATTTCAAGCATGCGAGACACCTGCTGAAAATACTTGGAGCTGGGAGATTGAGAATCTTGTTTGAGGGACACAAAAGAGGCCAATATGAGTGAGAGAGAATGAGAAATTGAGAATGACACCTAGGTTGAGAATCTGGGTGACTGAAGGAGTAGCGCTACCCTTTTTTTTCTCTTTAGAGGAGGAAGGCAGGGCAATTGGGGTTAAGCGACTTGCCCAAGGCCACAGGGCTAGTAAGTGTTAAGTGTCTGAGGTCAAATCTGAACTCAGGTCCTCCTGACTCCAAGTTGGGTGCTCTATTCACTGCGCCACCTAGCTGCCCTGATAATGGTACTCTTGACAGTAATAGGGAAGTTAGGAAGAGGGGAGGGTCTGGAGGGAAAGATAATGAGCTCAGTTTTGGATATATTGAGTTTGAGGTCTCTGTGAGACATCTAGTTCAAGATGTCCAATAAGAACATGGAATCCCAAACCTTTTCATGCTATGCCTTGAGATTTTCAAGAAAGGAAGTTTGTGGTTACAAACATTATTTTAATTCATTATATGGAATCAGTAGAAATACACAGCTAAGTGTATTGTAATACTAAGGATCACCAAACTGAGAACTGGAAAATCCCCTGCCCCATGAGAAAAGAATGGAGTGAGAAAGAAAATATACATTAGCATTGATGCAGCAGCAAAGGCTTGAAAGGAAGAGATAATGGAGAGAACAGAATACCAGAACTAATACTGGCCCAAAGGCATGTAGAAAAGAGATTATATTAAGAAAATCCAGGCAAAACAAATTATATCTTGAAGATAGGTGAAATCAAAGTTGGTTTTTAAATGATTTGGAAGAGTGAATAAAAAGGAGAATGGGATTTGGAAGAAGATAGCAAATTGAGCTGTTTGGCAAACTCTTGGAATAAAGGAAGAATAATAAATATTAAAGAGTATTTGAAAATGTGACAAGGAATATAGAAGATATTGCAAGTTTCAAGAGAACAGGACTTTGGAGACACCCTGTATTACTTCACATTGAGAAAAAGATGAAAGAAAGTAGAAATGTGGAAAACTTTCTAGTTAAGAAAACTACAGGGCAGATAAAGGAAAATAAAATTAGAAAAAATTGTATTGGGACAGCAAAAAACCAAAACAATGATATGAATTCTGCACTTCTTTTGAAGAAATAAAAAAAAATCTCTTAACAAACCAGCTGAGACCTCATAGTTCTCTTATCTACTGACTGTTAAAACATCATATTCCTTTTTGAAAAAAGTCATCAAGGAAATTAATGGAAAGACAATCATAGAATAATAAAAACTATTTAGCAAAATACTAGGGTTGCTTTTCAAAGCTATCAAGAACTAACAGATTCTATCTGAGCACCTACTATGTGCAGAAGCATTGCAAATGATATAAGAATAAAATAAAATAATGTATATAAAGCTCCTGCAAACCTAAATGTCAGCTATGTCAGCTCCTCAAGGATCTAAATTAGATGAGATTACAAAATTTATACATATGAAAAGATAATGAACAATAATAAGGAGTTCATGATATTTCCAGTTAGTGGTATGGATATTAAGTGCCACAAAGGTTATAAGGGGAAGGAGAGATCACTTTGGTCTAAAATGTTTCCTAAAGAAAGAAGGCAACTGACATCATAAGTGTCATTGAGACTTGATAAGAGAGGATTTATGACTTGGATATGACTTTAGATAGGCACTTCTATATCTATATCTTAAAAGAAAATGATGGATAAATAGAGAGAAGAGTAGCATTTTATACAGAGATTTATTTAAAAATACCTATTATGTGCAAAACACTAGGTACTGGGGATATTATATTTTGTTTTCAGCTCCAAGGTAGTATTTACCCCTCTGAAGTAAGTAATATTGTAATATGTATAAAGAATTATTAGAATTATACAACCCAGGATGAAGCTTGGTGGAATACTGGAATTGAATTGAACAAATGTGAATATCTGGAAAGAGACTAGACGCATTATTGAAGTATTAGTTATTAATATTCTGTCAAACATTAGGATATAAAGTCTATAATGGTTTAAAAACCATTTGTTGCTGTTGTCATTAAAGATAATATGAGAGACAGTGTGGCTTGGTAGACAGTGACTGGTGGCCTGGAAGAGTTGGGTTCCAGTTCTTCCTTTGACTATGTAACCTAGGTAAGTCATACTTAATTATTCAGTGCCCCAGGAAATTCTCTGTCTGTAAATTGCAAGCCTGAATTGAGAAAGGGAGTTTTCTCATTTGGGAAATTCTTATAGCATGAAGTCACAGGTGCAGCCTCTACCCCTGTGGAGGGTAATAATTCTGCATGGATTGCCAGTGAGAATGAATGATATTGCTCTCTCTCTCTGCCTCACCCACCATCTCTCAAGATAGAGTGTGAAGCACTATTGCTCAGTGAGCCAAACAAGGGTTGAGAGTCCTGACTATCGTTCTACAAGGAGTTCATTGGATAAATTTCCTTAATCAATCTTCTTATTTCAATTTTCCTTTTTCCTCAATAAAAGGACAAAGTGGTGAGCTACCTACTTCTGCCACTGTAATTAGTCTTTTTTTTTAAAGGATTCCCCTAAAATACTTATAAAAACTTTCTTGATACTGAGGATGATTTTTAAAAACTTATTCTTTCTAAAAGAATAATATTAAAAAGGCATAGGAAGCACTTACTGTCAAGGGCACTACCATTCTCTTAGTCACCCACACAACCTTGGTATCATTCCTGATTCCTCTTTCAAACTCACCACATAGGGCCAAACTGCTGTCAAAACATTTTCATCTTCAAAATAACTCTTGTATATGTCCCCTTCTCTCCATTCACATAGCCACCACCTCAGGACAGGCCCTCATCATCTCTTGCTTGGATTGTTGCAATAACCTATTAATTGGTCTTCTTGCCTTAAGTCTCTTCCCACTCCAGGGCATCCTCTACTCAGCTGCCAAGTATCTAGTCTAGCTCCCATAACAAAAGAATCTTCACTATAACATAAGCATGACCAAGTGGTCATTCAGTTTCCCATTAATGACCACCAAGAAATAGGATCTCACCACCTCTTGAGGCGCGCCATTTCATTTATGGACAACTCTAACTGTTAGGAAATTTTCCTTATAAAAAGACTAAATTTCCCTCTTTGAACCTTCTACCCATTGTCCCCAATTCTTCTTTCTAAGCCAAAGAGAACAAATCTAATCTCCTTTCCACATGACAGTCCTTCAAACACTTGAAAACAACAACCACACCGCAATACCCTCCACCAAATCTTCCTCAGGCTTTCAATCTTTAGGCTTCAGTTCTTACAAGTGGTCTTCACATGACCAGGACACAAGGCTCTTCAACATCTTGGTTGGTTTCTGGATTCTCTCCAGTTTACTAACATCCTTTACTAACAGCCTAAGATCGAACACAATACTCCTGATGTGATTTGATGAGGGCGGAACAGAAAGAGACTATGAGCTCCTAATTCTTTGGGAGTATACCATTTTAACCCAGCCCAAGCTGGTATTTGCTTTTTTGGGGTACTATATTACACTCCTTACTTGTTTTGAGTTTATAGTCTACCAAATCCCTTAGATCTTTTCAGACTAGCTGCTGTGTAAACATAGACCTATCAGTTCTAGTGAGGTTGATATTTTTGAACACAAGTATATGACTGAGGCTTAGAGAGCTTAAAGGGATTTGACCCGGGTCACAAAGCTAATTTGAACTAAGGACTTCCAGACTCCAGATCCAGGGTTCGATCCACTCTACCACCTACGGGCCTAAAAAGGAATAGATATAACTATTCATCCCAATTGAGGGGCACATCACTTTTCCTTGGCTTCTTACTGAGTGAGAATGCTATTGAAAGAAACACCCAACAGTCTAGCTGGACTCTTGCAGACTCTTACAAGGGAATGTGTAAGGCACTTGACATCAGAACAGCAGGCAGCCCCAAAGAGATTCTGACATAATGACACTCTATTTCTGATAAGAGCAAAAACTCTCAGATCAAATTCGGGGATAATACAGAGAGGAAAGCCTGATTATTCTGCATCCTCTTGCCTCTCCTGCTGCACTACAGAAAATCAATATAAGTTTTAGATAATCAGCCATTTTTTTTCTTTAAAGTGACAGTTACATAAAAGAACCATGATTCTCTTATTTTTCTAGGAAAGAATGAGAACGAACCTGTAGGGGACAATGGGTCCCTAAGATCTCATCTGCAAAACATCTCACAATCCTAATAAATGTTTTCTTCCCCCCTGTGAATCATACTTTCTCCTTGAGCAATAATACAAAAGAACAGAGGAGTTGTCATCATGAGCAATCCTCTGTTTCATGTGAAGTCGGGCCAAGTCTCTTCCATACGGTAGTCCTTGGGGAGCCATTTTTTTTTCTTTTTTAGATTTCTTCTGCATGTAGAGACCTCTTTAACCATCATTTCTCAGAAACTAGTTTTTATTCTGAATTGTGAGATTTGGCATCATTCTTTGACTCCCATATCAAAGTTGAGGGTAGAACCATAGCATATTAGACCCTCAGAGCTGTAAAGGATCTTAGAGTATATCTAAAACTCAATTCCAACTATATTCTTCTCCTGTTCAAGAAACTCCAGTGGTTTCCTACTGCCTTTAGGATAAAATACATGCTCTTATATTTGAATTGGTGCAAGGAAGCTTTCTATAGCTTTCTCTATGGGTATGGGTATCATCCTGTATAAGAGTGGTTTTCTGTTCCATTTTAATTTTAGCTTTCTTTTTTTTTAACTTGCTTGACTTTGGGAGGGTGTCCTTGAGAAGGAAGGACAGGAAAAATGGCCTGCAGATTTCCCCTAGCACCTGAAGCCATATGTACAAGGTCAGGAGAGACAGGAAAATTCCAATCTAATTGGATTCTTTTGCAGGGGGATGTGGAATAATAAGAATATTTTGATTCCATTCCTTACCTTGGCAAAAGACTGAAGAAAAAGCAAAACTAAACAACTAATCTTCCACTGGAATCTTTAATGACACAATTTCATGAAGGGGACCAATGAGTGTGGTTCTTTTTGTTTTTTGTTTTTTTAAATTTTTATTAGGGCTAGTTTGACAGCATGTCCTTTAAGAGAAAAAAAATTATTCATGAATTCATATTCAGAATATCAAAAAGTTTGGCATATCTATACTGTCTGATGAAATGCTACTTAGGAGCATTTCTATTTATTTCATCTTCTGCTTGGCTACTTATGAAATTACTATATTTTGTGAATATTTTGTACTCATTGCTTCAAAACCTTGACAATATGTTTAGTTTGCATAAAGCAGGCAAAACATATTTTGTTTTGTTCAGCCTGCTCTGAACTTTCACAGTTATTGCATTATCTGCTCAGATGGTCCCACAGCCTTAGCTTCAGCTGAAAGAGAAATTGTAAATGTTGCTCAAATAACAGCAGACTTATACAGTGGAAGCTACAGGAGTTGCAGAGGACCTGGGCATTCCAGAATCTAGCTTGAAGCATGACTACAGAAAATCTTCAGAGAATTTTATAGGATTCATCTTAAAAGACTTCTCTTTTCATTTTCTATGATCCATTTTATTCCTAACTCTTCTTCCTGGTCTCTGAGCTGCTGATAATTCCAAGTTCTTTTTCTTCAATGAAATATCCTAAAATATATCCTTTTCCTCAAAGGCAAAACTTCAATGTCTGGTTACCTTGACAAAGATAATTTTTCTTTTTCTTTTTTCCTTCTCTCTCCTCTTCCCTCTTCACCATTTCAAAACACTGACAACAAAATAATGCTCTTTGGATATCATACTATCTTCAAAACCTCACCTTTCTTTCATTTGCTTTCCATGCAATTTCAGGCTTCTAATTCTTCCCTTTGGCACTCTCAGTATCTTTGTTCCCACAGCTGTATGAAGTCTCTTTATATCCACCTTCTGGTCTCTTTGGCTCTGCTTGAGGACTTCTAGATTCTGCCTTTGATTGCTTAACTCTAGGTCTACGGAAGCCAAGAGGCTCCATTGCCAGCTAGGGTGAGTGTAGGAAGTACATAATAATCCCTTAATCAATATTTCTCCTCATTTTAAAAAGCAAGGTGTTAAAGATAAGATAGTTTTTAGAAGGAAGATAAAGCTGGGTTTTGAATATCTGGCTCTCAAATTTCCTTATCTTTAATGCCTTTGTTATCTTTAAGGAGCAACCTATCTTGACTAATCACTGTATCCTTCAGAACACTTTCTCTTTCATTTCATTCTCTGTATTTGAATAGTCACAAGTCATTGTAGAAGTATGCTCTTTTTTTAAGGGGGGGAGGAGTATGGGGTCTGGACCCAATTTCTGCTCTGTAGGGATCTCCAAGTGCCTTCCACAAATAATAATAGGCTATTCCCCTATACATAATACTCATAGAGAGTTGCCTGGGGAAGGGATGAGTAATGAAAAATTAAGTAATTCAACCGTACTCTTGTAATTAGTCTGTGTCTGAAACAGGTCTTGAACCTAGGTCTTTCTGGCTCTGAAGTCCATCAGCCTTGTCAGTTATGCCATGCTGCCTCTTCGTACTCAAGATTTAAACATTTCCCAAATCTTGACCATAAGCCATTTCAGAAAGTTCCTTTTCTACCTTTCTTCCCCTCTCCCCTCTCTTTTCTTCCTAATGTAGTGAGTTTTGAAACACATCCTCCCTTCTATCTCTTCTGATATGTTTCAGTGAAAGTTTTTTTTTTACAATTACAAAATAATAGGCTGGGAACATTATATTTTAAATCAGTGCATATTTGTTCAAAACACTACTATTTATACTTTGCAATTAATCTGTTTTCAGTATCTTTGCCAATCCTAGTAAAAAATGTGTTTCTTGTACTGATTCAGCTTAATTTCTCTTTACCTATTACTGGCCTCCAGATTGACTCCTTAAATTTTTCCAGTAGTTACCACAGCTCAGTCCATTGACTTTTCTTTAATTCATACACTACTCTGTGGCTCATTATCTTCCATTATTTAACCAGAACAATTATTATTTTGCCCATTTGGTGATGCAATTTATCAGAAGCATGCCATGTAGGAACAAAATAAAGGAACAGAATTAGAATTGAAAACCATTGAAGAATCTGTAACGACTTGGCTATGAGAGATTTATTTTGGACCAAGTATAATTTCTAAGACTATGGAAGAGGCTTAATCAGTGATATGCCTTTAGTTAAAATGAACAAAAGTTCCACTGAGAGATGAATGATACTGCATTTGTTGGTGACTTCTGGTCTTACTCATTCACATTATACCCATATTACATCAAGAACAGGAAAGAGAATCCATGAAAGTTTAGTCAATAAAAGGGACCATCATTTTGTCACCTATGTGAAGGTCACAGTAATTCCATGGAATACAAAGATCAGTTTAGAACCATGTATTATCATTTGTTGGGCACAAGGACAGCCTGGGGATAAAGGTAGGAAGGAAATGAAATTTTGCTTTAGCAATATTAGTTCTTTCTTTCTGTACCTATTTTCTGCTGCCCCGTCCATTCTCTCCCAAATTCTTTTAAAATTTAGCCTGATATTCTATCCTTACTCTTAGAACTTGCTCATTAGAAAAAATCATGGTATGAGTTGTTTATACTTTCATGTGAACTTGAGTGGATGCATTAAATATAATGAGGGTACTTTTATTTAGGGCAGCTAGGTGGCACGGCAGGTAGAGTGCCAGACTTGGAGTTTGGAAGACCTGACTTCAAATCCAGCCTTCGACACTTACTAGCTGTATGACCTTGAGCTAGTCACTTAACCCTGTTTGCCTCAGTTTCTTTATCTGTAAAATGGGCTGGAGAAGGAAATGGCAAACCACTCTAGTATCTTTGCCAGGAATACCACAAATGGGGTCACAAAGAATCAGACACAACTGAACAACAACTTGTATTTGATTCTTACTTTACATCTGCTTCGATCCTGTTTCCATTTAAAGGGATTTAAGGCTTTGCCCTACTGGTAGAAGAGGACTTTGAGTGATGGTAGTGACAAGGGAGCTCTTTCAGCCTCCTCAAAACCACATTTTGTTGGAATCTGCTTACTCTACCTACACAGACTACTATACTATACATTCAACTATTGCTGAATATATTTTTTGAAAAAAGAGTCTATTCTTGACTGGAACCTATAGCTTCATGAATTTATTTTTACTCTTCCTTGATTGGTCATTTATCACACTGTCTGTAAGCAGTAAAGCTGTTTCAGATAATCTTTTCTCTATCAAGTCACTTATACCATCACCTTCTACCTTCTTAGCTGGAGACCTTGCCTGAAAAAATTGGAGGCCTTCCATTGAGAGCTCCTTCACCTCTCCATTTCTACAATTCACATTACTACCTCTTTTTCTTGCTCACACCCTACCATCTCATTCTTTGCTCAGATCTCAAAGGATATATTGGTCCTTTTCTTTGTCAGTGTCAAACCCATCTACTTATGCCCTTGATTCTATCATGCCCTCCTGTGTCCTTCAGAAGCTTTCACCTTCCATTGCTCTCTGTCTCTCTCTGTCTGTGTCTGTGTTTCTCTGTGTCTGTCTCTCTGTGTCTGTCTATCTGTCTCTTCTCATTTTCCACCTCTGTTTATTCTTGGCTCCATCTCTGGAATTTAAATCCATGCCCAGATTTCTCCTATAGTTAATAAACTAAAAAACAGATAAACAAACAAAAAACCAAACCCTTCCCTTCCATCTTCTCAAACTAACATCCTATACTAGATCTCTTCCTTTTCACTTTCAAACTCTAGGAAAAAAACAAAACAAAACTATCTAGGTTCACAGCTAGAGAGCCAGAAAGAACCTCAGAGGTAATGTTTAGAGGTTTAGAGCAATATCGACCGTTCAAGTGAGGAAAATAAGGGTCAAGGGGTTAAATGACTTTCCCAATGTCATGTAATTCATGAACATTAGAAGTGGAATTTGAAAATGAACCTCTGATGCCAGAGTCAGTACTTTTTCCTTGCTTAACTGCCACCTTCTTCAATAGGCTCTTCCCCATTGTTAACGATTACCTGCATACATTATCTATCCCCTAGGACAATGCAAGCTCCTTGAGTTGAAGAACTGGCTCCTTTTTATCTTTATATACCCAACCAGGCAAATAATAGACTTAATAAATACTTGTTGACTGACTGATTGAAGAAAGCATTAGCATGGTGGCTGTTGAGGTGGAAAGAACACAGGATTTTAGAACCACAGGATATGGGCTGAATTCTGGCTCTGACACAATAAACCATAGCCTTGGATCAATAATCATCTGAGCCTATTTCCTCATTTATAGAATGGGTATTATCCCACCTGGTTGAGTACCTCACAGAACTATTGTGAACAATCAATGGGATGACATGTAAAGTGCTATATATGTGTACACATAAAGTACAAATGTTGGCTATTATGAAAATGTCTATATTTTAACAGAGTGTAAAAAAAATTTAATAAGATCATAAGTTCTAGAAAATTCAGTTTGTTTCATAAAATCTACTTTGGTACAGTGACATCTTCTGCTTTTTCAGAACAAGATTACAACGAAAACAACTTTGTATATAATCCTGAAAATGAGGTACAAATGAAATGAAATGAAAAAAATATGGTATAAGAAGTTATTGTTACGTTTAACATTTGATTTTCATTATTAAGAACATTAAATAGCTCAAATAAATTTATGTAGTGAGTTAAGGTTTACAATGCATTTTCCTTACAAAGTCTCCATGAGTTTCAATAGATCCATGACCTTACTGGGGATGTACAGATGAGGAGATAGCGATATGGAAAGGTTAAAGGACTAGGGTCACACTGAGGTCTTCTGACTTCAAGACCAGTGTTCTTCCTCTTCTTTTCCTTTAGCGTTATTTAACTTGTCTTTTTTTGTAATCATAAAAAACTATATTTGGAAGGAACTGTCGAAACCATCAGATCCATTCCTCTTTCTGATGTATAAATTCCCTCCCAAACATTTCTGTAAAATGGTCACATAACCTCTGATTGAACATCTCTAATGAAAGTCCTCCCCCCTCCCCCTTAGCTTTTAGGCACAGGTTGTAGTTATTCACTCTTTGTAGAAATTACAAAATATCTTGTTGCAACAACCCACAGCACACAAAGATTAGGTACTTGCTATAATTAATGACATATACTGCTCAATATGATAATGTGATTTTGGAGAATGATCATATAAGAATATTGACATCCAAATAACTCCCAAATCCAAAATAAGATGGTAACATAAACCAATCAGATAACCATCTATACATCTCTGCTCTCTCCTACAGTGTCTGGAAATGCATAGGAGGAGAAAATGGATGCTGCTTCCTCAGACCCTGAAATTTTATGTCTTTTGGAAATAAACTGTATATGCCTTGATTTGCATAGGCCCATACTTTTCAGAATAATGTAGAACAATGAGATTGTTCTCCCAAGTCATATTATGGAGTCCTCTGTCCAATTATTCAGATGACTATAAAAACAGCTAAAGAAGTCTAGAGGGGAAACAAAGACTTAACTAGAATTAAGGAATGCAAAGGGATTAGTGATAACAATTTAAAAGATATATGCAATTTGGCTTTGAAAGTACTGGCTTATCATCTTAAACTGAATACAAGTATAGCAAATATCAAGGACTTAAAAACTCATTTGTTTTCATTAAGTTCCAGGAGCTAGATGAACTTTCAGGCCAATTACAATGTAGCAGAACGCTCTGGGGAGCTTATAGTAACTTTTAATTAAACAGTACCATAAAGACTATTAAAAGGCTTTCTAATTTTTGTTACTAATAATAAACAACAGTAATAACGTAATGTAATAAAATAGTAATAATAATAAAGGGAAAGGAGGAGGAGGAGGAAGAGGAGGGAGGGAAAGGAGAGAGAGAGAGACGGGGGGGGGGGGGAGAGAAGGGAGAGAGAGAGAGGGAGATACCCTAAGACTTTTTGTTTTCACACCATGGTCATTTTGGAATACAGCCTCCCTCGTTCAGTAAGTTTCTCCTTATAATAAAAGAAAAAGAAAAAAAAAAGCTGACGAGCAAAACCAACCAACTTCCACTGTTTTTTGACAGTCTAGGCAACACTCCACATAAATAATTCCCCACTTCTCCAACAAAGAAGGAAGATGCCTATTCTCATTTTCTTCCCCTCCTGGGGGAAGATTAATCTTTAATTAAACAACATTCTGGTTCACTTTATTGTGTTTTTTAAAATTTACATCACTGTTATCATTATGTATGTTGTTCAGGGTTTGCTTATAAAGAGAAGCTTACTTGGTATTCAGAAATAATTGTAATATAAAAACAAAGAGCCTGCCTCTCTCTCTCTCTCTCTCTCTCTCTCTCTCTCTCTCTCTCTCTCTCTCTCTCTCTCCAAATATCTGTATATACTTAAGAAGCAGTATGGGAGGAATGACTTCTTTCATATATTCACTTTCCAGCTGGTACTTAACACCAAAACTTTTTTCTTTAAGCACCAAAACTTTTATAAAGTTACCTCTTTCATTTATTTCTTTATTTTAAAAATTCATTTAAAATGAATTCTAAATTCTCTCCCTCCCTCCAGACCAACCCCTATTCATTGAGAAGATATTAATTATGCCTTCAAAATAATGCAAAACATTCCCATATTAGTCGTGTTCTTAAAAAGCAAGAAGAATAAAGTGAAAAATACACTTCAATTTGTACTCAAAATTACATTTTTTAAATGGAAAAAATATATCATAATTTCTTTTTTTAACAGAATATATTGAATAATACACTCAACAACCATTGACTAAACTATGGATTTCTTATCCTACAGTGGTTAGTGAGAATCCCTATATCAGTCAATAAGCATTTATTCAGTGACTATTAAATTCCAGGAAGTGCGTTAAGTGCCAGGGATATGAAGAAAGGTAAAAATAGAGGTCCCTGTTCTCAAGGAGCTCAGTCTAAAGAGGGAGGCAGTACGCATACAAAAACCCCAAATAAGCCTATGTAAAAACAAGATAGACACAATATATTGGACATAATAAAAAGATTAAAGACATTAGCATTAAGGTGAATCAGGAAAGGAGTCAATTGAACTCGGCAAACTATAGATCCTTGAAGGCCTTAAACATATGGAATCATTTCCTTAATGACTTAGTGTCTTCATTATGAATGCCAGTCAGTACGGTGTGATTAAATACACTGGACTGCGAAGCAAGAGATCTAGATTCTCGAGATGCCCTTGACATTGATCCGGACAAGTTATTGAACCCCACTAAGCTTCAACTGTGGTTTTTTCAGTTTTAAAATTTGGCATTTCTAATGTATTATTTACAGAGATACTCTTAGGATTATTGAGGTGAATACAGTTGTTTACTCTTTATGCTAAATGACCCTAGACTGGGAGGCTTTTGTCTGCTTTTTATAATCTTTTTGTCCCTATGTCAGCTGCCACATCATTCTGCTGTCACTATGTTTGCCTATGACAGCTCTGCCTTTCTCTTAAATTGCTGCATCTAGTCTGCTGTGGGCAGGGAAAGCAGAATCCTCTAAGATACAGATCTTCCTCTTGGAAAAAAATACCCAAGGACTTTTAATCAAGACAACTGGAGGCTTAGGTGGAATACATAAAGATTTCCTAAGAACAGGAGCACTCAGATGAGGCTCTGAGCCTTATCACATTCCGACTGGCTTCTATGCACATATAAACATAGGAATTCAGCATCCTTCCAGGGTGTTCACTTTGATACAGAATTCCGAGGGTTTTTGCCAAATTCATTCTTTGGCAATTGGGCTTCCCATCCATCTCTCTCTCTGTCTCTTGTCTCTCTCTCTAACTCTCTGTCTGTCTGTCTCTCTCCACTGTGTTCTTTGTTCCCTTTTAAAAGTGCATTTCTTCTCTCTAATACTATTAGCTAATCTTTCTATGTTCTAATTAGAACTTTCTTTTTTTCATTTTATTTGAAATTGGAGTATGTGTAACTTAGGCAAGTGTGTAGGATGTGTATATCTGTGTGTGTATGCATGTGTGCATGTGTGTTTTGGGGGTGGGATAGAGAAGAGAACAAGGCTGGTAGATCAGGAAAGCACAGGCAAAGTATGCAAATATTCCAGTAAGGCATTGGAGTGGATATCACATACTTGTGAACAAAGTAAGGGAATTTACCCTCAATTTACTGATCTTGTTTAAAGACAAGATAAAGACACTGAAGGCATGCTTATCAGATTTGTGGGTGAAGCAAACATGAAAACTAAAGCTAATGAATTGGGTTCCTAAAAGATGACAACACACTGAAACTGTAGGCCACATCAAAACTAGCATTTAGATTCAATAACAAACCACCTGAGTTAAGGACAAGGGAGATACAGATTAAAAGTGGACTATATGGGGCAGCTAGGTGGCACAATTAATAGAGCATCGACCCTGGAGTCAGGAGGACCTGAGTTCAAATCCAACCTCAGACACTTAATACTTATGAGCTGTGATCTTGGGCAAGTCACTTAATTCCAATTGGCCTGCCTTCCCTTCTCCAAAAAGAAAAACCCTGCCCCCCCCAAAGTGGACTATATAAAAAAGAAAAAGGTTTTTGTTGCTTTGTTGACAAGAGCGTGAATCAACAGTGTGACATAGTTACCAAAAAATTAATATAAATCTTTGACTTAATAGAAATGCAATGTGGAGATTGGTTGTGTAACCCTGCGCAAGGCATTTAACTTTTCAATATTCCAATAAACTCTCTAAGACTGTTGCAGAATAGTTGCCTATCAAATATGAGGGTGGTTGAAGAAAATTGTGATGTCCAAATATCAGAGGAAAGAACAGAGATAAAAATGACTTCAGATACCTGAGGCACTGCCATGTGGAAGAGGGATTAGATTTGTTCTGTGTGGCTGCAAAAGATAGAACATGTAAGAATGGATAAAAGTTACAGGTAGGGCAGGAGGGTGTGTGTGTGTGTGTGTGTGTGTGTGTGTGTGTGTGTGAGAGAGAGAGAGAGAGAGAGAGAGAGACAGAGACAGAGACAGAGACAGAGAGACAGAGACAGAGACAGAGACAGAGGAGAGAGAGACAGAGAGAGAGAGAAAGAGAGAGGGGGAGAGAGAAAGAGAGATTCTGTCTCAGTAGAAGTGATACTAATAATTATGGCTAGCTGCTGGTAGGATGAGTTGCCTTTTGAGATAGTGTTTCCTGCTATGAAAGTGTTCAAAAGGGGTTGAGGATTAATTTCTCAGATACTGGATGACCACTATAGTCCTGTCCAACTCCAAGATTCCAAGGTGTCTAGAATAATTTCTAAAATTATAACAAAATAAGATCTGTGAGACTCTGTGATGGAAAATATATGTGTAAGTTTTCATGCATAGACATGATGACATCTATTAAAATTTTTGTTGCCTTTTTTCACTTCACAGTCACAGCCCTTTATCATCATTGCCCCATACGACTTCCCCTGGTTATATTTAAGCAAAACCACCATGATGCTGTGACTGCACTGGCTAGATTGAGTATCAAGAGTACTACATTCCATATACAAAGTTCTCCACCTCTCTACTGTTAGCAAGTCCATCAGTTAACATTAGTTAGGCACCCCCTATATGTCAGGCATTGTGTTAAGCTCTTGGAATACAAAGAAAGGCAAGAGACAATTTCAGCCCTCAAGAAACTCAGTCCAATGGGGGAAGCAGCATGCAAACTACTGTGTACAGGATAAACTGAAGACAATCAGCAGAGGGAAGGCACTAGCATTAAGGAGAATCAGGAAAGGCTTCCTCTGGAGTCTAGAAGGTGGGATTTTAAGAGAGATTTGAAAGAAGTCAGACAAGTCAGGAAATAGGAGAAAAAGGAAGCCTGTTTCATCCTCACTTTTTTGGGATTGAAACTGATGACATTCATTTTGAGTGCCTACTGGCCATTTTCTCCAGTGCAGTGTGCTTCTTTGGCTGCATATCAGATAATTGATGTTGCCAGATACATAGGTGTTAACTTTTTTGTTGAATTGAAATTAATTGACTATTGGATAACTATGTTTGCTTTTATGTCTATGGTTCTTCACTTCAGAAAAGGTTGCAATGAAATGTACGTGTGTAGAGATTTAATTTGTTGAATTTCTACCTATTTAAAAAAAACATCTTGAAAACTACTGCCTCTATAAAGCCTTCTATGCATTGAACTCTGGGAGTGACCTTCCCCCTTAAAACTTACTTATACTGTTTTGAGCTGCTCTAAAACACACACAGCATTGTGTCTTATAATTATGTTTATTGCTTCTCTCTACTAGACCAGGGGTCTGCAAACTACAGTCCTTGCCTCTTTTTGTATGGACAGATTTTTACATTTTTTAAAAAAAGTTTTATTGTATTTAAAAGCATAAAAGTGATTCTAAGTTTTTTGGACATGCAAAAACAGGCATCAGGACAAAAATAGGTACCAGGATTTGGGCCTTCAGCAGTAGTTTGCTTTGCTAACCCCTGTAATAGACTATAAGTCCTATGAAAGCAAGGACTCATCTAAATTTTATATCTCTCCCAGTGCTAGCAGCACTGAATACAGTAGACACTCATATATTTGTTGAATAATTGAATGAATGAATGAAATATACTCTCATGTTATTTCCTGAATGTTCAAGCATAAAATGTTTTAAAGACAATGGAATAGTTGACAAAAAAGGAAGATGACAAATTCTGGTGGGTCTGTGGGAAAACAAGTATATTAATGCACTATTGGTGGAGCTGTGAACTGGTCCAGCTATTCTAGAAAGTAATTTTTAATTATAATCACAAAGCTACTGAACTGTGGAGACCCTTTCAGGGATATCACTACGATGCTTATAACCCAAAGAGATCAAAGAAAGAGAAGCCAGGAAGTGGAAATATGAAGGAAGAGCATTCTGAGAAGAAGGAAGCCTGTTTCATTGTCATTTCTTTGGAACTGAGACTGATAACATCCATTTTGGCTGTCTAATGTTCATTTTCATATCCATATCTATATGCACACAAATCCTACTACTACTCATATACATATAGATATATACACAAATCCTACTACTCATATACACACACAAACACACACACACACATACCTATATACACATACACACACATATATGGCAGCTATTCTCATTGGCAAGAACAGGCAACTCAGGGATGCATTATAGGTTGGATGATGGTTGAATAAGCTATAATATATAAATGTGACAGAATAGTGTTGTGTCGCAAGAAATGAAGGACGGATTGGTTTCAGAGAAACTTGGGAAGACTTATATGTATAGATACAGAGTGAAGTGAGAACTAAGAATAATTCACTTAATAACAAATAACAATATTGTAAAGGTAATAAACTTTGAAAGACTTAGGAACTCTGCCCAGTACAGTGACTAACCAGGATTTCAGAGGATTCATGATGTAATACGTTACCCACCTCATTATTGATAAGTGAGACATTCAGAATGGAGACTATTTTTTTTGACATGGCCAGTGTAGGATTGTTTCATCTGACTATACATGTTTATAATAGGGGTTTTGTTTTTATAGCTTTCTCCATTAAAATTAAAATTTTAAAAAGAACTTTGATGAAGTAGAGCATCTCTAAAAGATGACCAGGATGGTGAGGATCTGGAAGTCGTATCGTATAAAGAATGCTTGATGTTCAGCCTTTATTAATAAGGGCATGTACCACACTATAATTCCAGTTAATGTAACTAACAGGATACTCTATGTCTTGACACATTTGTCCAGTGAGGATATTGTCCTGGTTGAATTACATTATCAATCAATCCAAGTCATAGAATGTATTTTAATGCTTCTTACTCACCATGATCAAATGAATCAATCAAATAAAACATAACCAAGGTCTGAAAGGTAATGTAATGATATCTGTAGTATACATCACAACCCATTCCTGCCTATTCACCCTGTGTTATCCATTCTGTTCCATCCAAAATGAAAAGGGAGGGAGAATATTACTCACTGGTCATTGCCTCCAAGAGTAGTACCTCCCTTCTGAGGTACATCTACAGTATCGATGAGGTAATTTGAGGGAAAGCAGTACCTATAGAATTATCCCAGTGGTGCACCTGCTCAGCTTTAGGTACCAGTCAACGTGTTACAAGTATATTTGGCTCGGAAGGAGTGGGGTGGTTGGGTAATTATTTAGGAGGAAAAGGGGACTGAGGGGGCAGGGGACTAATACTCTAGGGCAGAACTAGAACCAATAGGTAGAAGTCATGAGGTAGGTTTTGGCTTTACATGAGGGGGAAAAATCTTTCCAACAACCAATATGGAGAGAATGTTATCAAGAAGGGCTGCTTGAGGTCATAAACTCATGAAAATGTCCAGCAGAAGCTAGATGACAGTCTTGCATTGGATGGGAGCTCCACTAGCAGACCACTAAGGACCTTTGAAAAATCAGACGTTCTTAACTTTTTTATGTCATGGATCCCATTGGAATTCTGGTGAAGCCCATGATTCTTTTCCTGGAATAATATTTGTAAATGCATAAAATAAAATGAACAAGAATAAAAAGGAACCAACATTTTGATATATCAAAATACAGTTATCAAAATGTTTTTTTAGAAGTTTGAAGACCCCAAATTAAAAATAGAATTGTAAATCCCAAGAGTATATGATTTTATGAATATCGGCCAGGTCTCATGAGAGGCTCAAGGCATGACTGAGAGAATAAACTTCCCAGAGAAGAAAAATAAGCTTGGAGATTGGGGGAACCTACTCCCTGGCCTAAAACACTCTACTTATATGCAAGTTAGGTTCAGAGTAAGGGGTGCTTAACTATGCATTTTGTGTTTATGTTACCAGATACATCCTCTTTCAGTATGGGAAATATGGCATTACAGACACATAGATAAAATAATAATAGCTAGAATTTACATAACGCTTTGAGGTTTATGAAACTCCTCATAGTCTGATTTTTACCCTCACAGCAAACCTGGGAGACAGGCTATTATTACTCTCATTTTATAGATGAGGAAACTGAGGGATATAGAAGTCAAGTGACTTGCCCAGGGTGACCGACACAGCTAGCAAGCGTCTGAGGCAAAATCTGAACTCAGGTCTTCCTGATTCCAGATCCAGTGTTCTATCCATTGTACCACATAGCTGCTGGAAAGGAATTCATAGATTATATCATCTACCCCCTCATTTTACAGATAAGGAAACTGAGGCCTAGAAAAGTTAAATGACTCACTCAAGGTCACTCAGGTAGGAGTGACCTCACTCAGGCACATCCAGGATTCAAGACCAGATTGTCTGATCCCACATCTAACATGCTGCTCACTGTTTCTACATTATGTATCTTTAATTCCATTTGTGAATTAAAAAAAATACTAATCTGTGAGCTAGGTTCAAAATACAATAGCACGCACCTGAAGGAAATTGGACATCAGGTCTAATGAAAATTAGGCAAAAGCTCAAACGAAATTGAGTTTCCATGGAGAGACTTTGTTGGCTTTTCATGGAAATCTATGAAGGATCTCTGGGAGCACAGAAGTTTGTAATTCTTTTGACCTAGTGACAGTTGCCTTGAATTATTTTTAAAAACTATTTCCTAGGCTGTATGTGAATGTGAACTCAACAGAACCCAATGAATACCAGAGCCATAGATTTAGAAATAGAAAGGACCTTATAGATTATCAGGTTACAGAACAATATAGGGCCAGAAATTGTCTTGGACATCAAGTCCAAACCTTTCTTTTCACAGATAAGGCCACAAAGAGGTTAAAGGACTTGGTGAGGCATCACACAGTTGTATTTGAGGCAGGAACTGAACTCAAGAATTCTTGACTTCACGTTCACTACTCTAGCTAGTATATCACACTACTCCTACCATCTAGTCGAATTCATTCTTATTATAGAGACCCAGAGAGACTCACATTTATATGACTATATAATATATATCATGTAATATATAATAATAATATAGGATATAACATATTATATATACTATATAAATATGTCCACATTTACACAAGTATTAAGTAGTAAGATTTGGAATTAGTCTCTTAGATGCCAAATTCAGTACTATTTTCATTGTGCCATGAACCAGAATCTTTAATTAAATAATTTAAAAAAATGTTTAGGGAAAGGAAGTTAATCACATGAAAACCAAGGTCATATTAAAGATTTATGAACAAAGTAACTTCTAGGGTATATTATAGAAAGAAATAGAAATAGAATCCAAAAGTTGGAAGGGACCTCATTGGTCACGTAGGCCAACCTTGATCTAAAGCATGGCTATTTCCTGAACATCTTCAGCAAGTGGTCATCTGGTATCTGTTGGAACTTCTCTAGGAATAAGGAAATCAACCTCAAAAGGCATCCCATCACAGCTCATTTAATGTCTCTTGACTCCATACAAATTTACCCCAACCTCTTCCACTTTTCTCATTTGTATAATGAAAACAAATTTTCAGTAAAATGATCTTGAGGCAAAATCCTGAGTCATAATAGTAGCTAACATTTAGAGAGAAAAGGGAACTCTAAGAAAATTTTAATAAGCATAGTAAACAAATGGAATAGTAAGAAACCGAGAAAATACTTATACAAAGACACTAAAAGAGTCATAAAATATCTTTAGCCTAACAGTAGCATTTTTCAAGAATCGGTTTCAAAATTGAAAAATTCTGTGTTTTTATGTAGTTGCAATGGGGTGTTAACCAGCCAAAGCACAAGATATGATTTAGACGCCATGTACTCAGGTCCATATGAAGGTTGGACATGAGAGATAGGACCAGTCACCTTGTCGGTTTCTAGTGGCAGAACTGCCACTAGATATATAATATTATATATATAATTTAAAATTTATTTTTCTCAATGACATGTAAACAAAAATGTTAACATTCTTATAAAAATTTAAATGATATGTTCTTTCCCTTTTTCCTTTTCCTCCCCCTGCCCCCCTCCCCTCCCTGAGAAGGCAAGCAATTTGATATGCATTATATATGTGCAGTCATGCAAAACTTCTACACATTAGCCATGCTGCAAAAGAAAACACGGACAAAACCCCACAAGGATAATAAAGAATTTTTTTTTAAAAAGCATACTTTAATCTGAAGTCAGACTCCAACAGTTCTTTCTCTGGAGGTGGATAGCATTTTTCATCATAAGATCTTTGGAACTGTCTTGGATCATTGTATTGCTGAGAATAGCTGTCATTCACAGTTGATCAACATACAATATTGCTGTTACTGTGTACAATGTTCTTCTGGCCCTGCTTATTTCACTTGTTCATGTAAGTCTTCCCAAATTTTTCTGAAAGCATCCTGCTGGTGATTTCTTAGAGTACAATAGTATTCCATTACAATCATATAACACAACTTGTTCAGCCATTACTTAGTTGATTGGCATCCCAATTTCCAATTCTTTGCAACCACAAGAACTGCTATAAATACTTTTGTACATATAGGTCCTTTTTCTTTGATCTCTTTTGGGTACAGATTTAACAGTGGTATTGCCGGGTCAAAGGGGATGCCCACTTTTACAGTCCTTTGAGCATAGTTCCAAATTGTTCACCAGAATGGTAAACACTTGGATCAGTTCAAAATTCCATCAACAGTGAGTTAGTATCCCTATTCTTCCACAATGCATCCAATATTTGTCATTTTCCTTTTCTGTCATATTACCCAACTTACTCTGGTTGTCACTGATTGGACAACAATAGGTCCCTGACCTAGTACCACTTAATGGTTATTTTTTGGGTTCTCCTTGCTCAGAACAAATGTAAATGGTAATTGTTTCTTTTTTTGACAAGCAACTCTGAGGGTCTTCCCCTCCCAGTTTGATTTTTTTTTTTTTATTAAAAGGACCATCCCTTGACTCACTTCTTAAACACCTCTATTCACTGAATGGGCATTGCCTCACTCAGAATGAGAACTTGGAAAAACCTCAGCTTAAAAAGGCCAAGGTGTCCCACTGTATCCTGGGCTATCTCCAGTCATCTTGATCTATATCTGACCACTGGACCCATATGTCTCTGGAGGAGAAAGTGAGGCTGGTGACTTTGCACAGCCCTCCTTCACTCAAATCCAATTCAATTGCAAGTCATGTCATCATCTTCTTGAAGTCATGGTCCTCTTTGAGAACAAAGGACAAACCCCAAGCCAATCATAGGTGTGAGGTGGTAACATAGAGTTGTTTTCATTTGCATTTCTCCAATTAATAGTGATTTAGAGCATTTTTTCATATGACCATAGCTTTGATTTCTCTTTCTGAAAACTGCCTGTTCACATAGAATCTTTTTTTTCAAAAAAGTACAAGTATTTATCTAATAAAATTCAAAGAAGCAGTTTTACTTAATACTAGAGACCAATGTCCATGACCTAATCAACTCCACTTCCTTCTAATTTATTCTAATCAACTCTATTTCCTTCTAACCTTAACTCACTGCTTAGAAGTTCCAGAGAGAACAAGACATGCCACATTAAGTTAGCAAGCTAGATTTTTTTTTCATTTAAAAAATTCATTGAGAGTCTTACAGAGGTGTCTTCTGCTCCTAGACACAGCAACAGTTATTAACCTGAGAAAGAACAACTAATTTATCTTCACTAGGCATCTCATTTTTCGTAGGGAATGAGGAGAAGGTCAACTTGGGAAGAATGTGATTGTACTGTTTTTTCAAAGAAGAGCAGAAAGCTAAGCTGTAGGTAGGGCTGGGTATTTTGAGTAAAGTACTTAACTCAGTTTTAACATTTTAAATTCTACTCTTTTCTTTAGAAAAGTATTTTCAGGGATAAGAGAGGTGGGAAAACAAGCCATCTGAGGCTTGAGTCATGCCAAGGCAATAGAATTCCTTGTAAGATTCTATGATTTCCTGTGGGATAGCCCTGAACTGGGTGGCATTCCCTTGCATTTATGTTTCAAGCAGGAGTTGGATGACTAGGTGTTAGGGATGTTGTAAAAGGGATTCTTGCACTGGCTGTGAACATCTAAGTGGTCCAGGGGAAAGACTGCCAGGCTTGGAGTCAGGAAGACCTGAGTTCAAATCTAGCATCAGATACCTATTAGCTATGTGAACCTGGGTACCTCATTTAACCTCAGTTTCTTTATCTGTTAAATGAGGGTAATAATAGCCGTTATCGCCCATGGTTTTGTGAGGGTCAAATAAGATAATAATTGGAAAGCATTTAGCACAGTGCCTGGTACAGAATAAGCACTATATACATGTTAGCTATTAGTAGTAGTAATAGTAGAGCCTACAGATCAAGGAAATGAAGTGTGGTATCATAGATAATTTCTCACTGTATATTTGCTAATCTGATGCATTGTGGAGGGGAGGTGCCTGGGTTCTCACAGGCTGTGCCAATGAAGCACAAACTGTCAGTCAGATAAAAGGCATTCATGAAGTCCTTATTTTGTGCCAAGAATAGTGTTAAGAACTAGGGATAAAATGAAAGGCAAATGATTGCTCCCTGCCTTCAAGTTGCTGATTGCTGAAGGGTGTCAGGGGTGGGGGATGAGGGCTTCAAGCAGAAAATTACATACAAACAACATATGCAAAGGATAAATTGTAGGGGTCCTCAGAGGGAAAATGTTAGGATTCAGGGGGATTCAGAAAGACATCTTGCATTGGGTGGGATTTTAGTTGACTCCTGAGGGAATCCTGGGAATCTAGGAGACTGAGATAAGGAGGGAGATACAACATTCTAGGCAGGAGGGATAATCAGTGAAAATGCAGTCAGTCAGCAGAGTATCTTGTGAGAAAAATAGGAAGGAGGGCATGTTGCTAGATCATAGAATATGTAAAGAGGAGCAAAGTATAAGAAAACTAAAAAGGTAGGAAGGGAGCAAGTAATGGAGGACTTTAAAAGCAACACAGTTGATTTTATATTTGATCCTGAAGGTAATAGGGAGCCACTGGAATTTATTGAATGGGAGGATAAAGTGACTGGATCTTCAAAGATCACTTTGATATCTCAGAGGAAGATGGACTGGAATGGGCAGAGACTTGATGCAGGGAGCCTAATCAGCAGGCTGTTGCAATAGTCCAGGCATGAGTTGATGAGAGCCTGTACTGGGGTGCAGAAAGCTCATGGTAGAGAGGGGGATGTATACAAAAGAAATATTGAAGGTAGAAATAACAGGACATGGCAACAGATTGGTGTAATGGTAATGGTAATTTGAAGATCTTCCCTGCTTTGCAGATAAACTCTGCCTAATAGGCTGAATGTAGTCACATGGAGCCTGTGGTGGGAGGAGTTTGCTGAAGGGTGAAGCAGAGCCCACAGGAAGCTGGGAGTCAGAGCTAGCTAGATTGGGAGGAGGAGAAGACTTGTCCCAGGGAGTCAGTCAGGTTTGTAAGTAAATATTGGTTATTGGTTTGTAGGAAGGCTAAAGGATGATGTGGCTCTCTGTGCTGTTGTGGCTCATTCTATGCTATTATGATGGAATTGGCTTACTGGTTTTTTGGGATTTAGTTTTCTGGTGTCTGAATAAATGTTTTGCTTCTGTCTTCTATGTGGACAGTATGTTATATTTTGCAATTGAACACCATGCAGGTATATTTATAGTGCTTGTAGGTGCTGTGAATATCGCATTGGTGCTACAATTGGCTGTGTGGTGGTGGTGAGAGAGAGCAAGTGTATTAGCAAGCACACTAGCACAGGGTGGGCTATGAGCAGAGGTTCTTTGATCTGCTTTTCTAAAGGAAAGACAGCTCTAAATGGGGTTAATTATCTTACTTTGATAAACAGACAGATAAGTACAGATAAGTAGAAAGAAGTGAGTATCCAAGAAAGAATCCAATAGACAGGGCTCTAACAGTCTAAACAGAATAATACATCCACCTACATATACCACCAGACAGGAAAGCATCAACACCTGAATAGTCAGGAGACTCTTAACAAATGTCTACCTAGAGTCCCATCCAGGGAATCCAAAGGTCCTTCTCATGAGCAAGCCCTCAAAGTAAAATGCCAGCTTCCAAGTATATATAGTTTTCTACTAATAGGCTCAGAGTCAGAAGGCACCACAACCCTCAGTGCCTAATTAGTTTAGTACCAAAAGGTGTGAAAGCCTTCCTGAAAGCAAGCCTCCCTATAAGCAAGCTCTTCCTTAGCAAGTTCCTTCCCCAATGGGCTCTAGGTGACTTAGGATGTACCACAGCTATGAAAACAGCATGACATCTGTGATTGAAATACCTGTGTACCTTTAGACCTGGGAACATGGCCCATGTTCCAAGGGACAAAGGAACATGTGGTCACATAGGCTTATTAATAGACAGGGAAGATCTTCCTATTCCATTAACACTGTAGTGAGGAATTGAGTTTGTGAGGCTGGTACCTGAGAAGATGGTAGTGCCGTTGGCAGTAATAGAGAAGGTAGGAAAAAAAAAGTATTGGGGGAAAGATAAAACAGGAGAAACAGGAGAGAGAAGGGTCTCAAAAACTTATCTAGGAGGAGATGGTAATTCACAGCTCAGAAAACTACAGACAGAAGTGGTTTGAGAAAAAGCCATTGTTTGGCATTTGAAAGATCATTGGTTAACTTTGGAGAAAACTATTTCAGTTGACTGAAGGCATCTGGCTGATTCTACCTCAATGGAAATGCTCTCGTAAGACTTTTCTTGCTTTCCAAGGACCATCCTAACTAAATAGGGATAAGCTCATCACTAGCACACTGGTTACTAGGTGATATACTCTTTGACCCATGAAACTAAGAAAATATAAGATGGCTCTCATTCTTATGTCGCCCCATTTCTACTTCTTCACTGAAGATGGCTGAGTGACTAGAAAAGGCAATTTTAGTGTTACAGGACCACAGATTTAGAGGTTAGAGGAATCTTAGAGGCCATCAAACCCAACTCCTCCATTTTACAGAACAGGAAACTGACATCAAGAGATATTTTTAAGTACTTTCTATGTGCCAGGCATTGTCCTGGGTGCTGGACAAACAAAATACAATGAATGAAACCATCTACCCACAAGGCATTTGCACTAAAAGCATGATCATGGCTGTTGATCCTCTAAAAGGTCAGGGATAGAACATACTACTGTATGAACTGAACTATCTATCAAACCATGTACCTCGCTGGCATGGAGGATAAAGTATTGGACCTGGAGTCAGGAAAAACTGAGTTCAAATCTTGCTTTAGAAACTTACTGTGAGACTGTGGGCAAATCAATTCAGTTCCCTCATCTTGAATTTTTTCATTTTACAGATGGGACAAATTATAGCACTTATCTCACAAGTTTATGAGGATCACATGTGATCTATGTAAAGTGCTTTGTAAACTTTATGGTACTATATAAATGTCAACTGTTGTTGTTATTATTCACAGTATCACAGATTCTATGAAAGGGGTCTCAGAGTTCAACCAGTACCTGAGCTAGAAGCCCATCTAACAATAATAATAATAGCTGGCATTTATATGATGCTTTTATGTTTGTAAACACTTTACAAATATTATCTGATTTTTTTCTTGACAGCAACCTTAGGAAGTCGGTGTTATTATTATCCCTGTTTTACGGATGAGGAATCTGTGGCCAGTAAAGGTTAAGTGCCTTACCAAGGATTATAACAGCTAGTACTTGACTGAATTGGTTCAGTGTTCTATCCACTGTGACATCTAGCTGTCACACCTATGCAACACTCCCAAGGACTGATTGTCAGGCCTCTGCTTAAAAAACTCCACTAGTGGGGAACTCATTACTTCCTTAGCCAGCACACATCACTTTTGGATAGCTCTAAGTACTAGGAAATTGTTCTTTCCCTCAAGCCCAAGGACCTAGATTTAATTCCAACTCTGCCTTTCATATTTTATGACCTTAAGCAAGTTACTTAACTTTGGGTCTCAGTATCTTCATCTGTGCAATGAAGAGTTTGGACTATATGACCCTTGAGGTCCCTTCCACCTATAAATCTATTATTCTATCTTACTAAATCATGACCTTCAAATATATGAAGACATTGAATATCTCCCCACTCATCTTTTCTTGTCCAGGATAAATATCCCCGGAACCTTCAGGTGATCCTCGTATGGAATGTTCTATCTACCATTTTCTCACCATTTTGGTTCATCACCCATTAGTAGGAAAACCAACTAGTGATAGCAAAGAGACTTTCCTTTTACAAAACTTGTAAGTAACATGGGGATACTGAAGTTCTTTGGATGGCACTTTCAGTTTTATGTAGCTACATTGCTCTTTTAGGGGGTTAGGTTGGTATTCTACTTCTTTCTAGTTTCATGACTCCCAAATCCACAGATATTCAAAGAGGACTTGCAAAAGTCCACATATTTTGTTGCTCTGTTTTCCCCACATTTTTCCTCTTTATTTGAATTGTGCCCCCATATTTCAATCCCAAACCCCAAGATATAGGGGGCAAATTCAAAACGAGGGGCATGTTACATATTGTCTGCTGTTTATGCATGCAGAGAATGCTGGCTAACCTGGGGGTGTTGTGTTTCCTCAGCCAATTCTGAAAAGCATATCATGAACTGAGGATATCTAGATGACAGTTCCTTATTTGTGTTGCTGAGTCATTTTCTTCCTGGGAGGCAATAATCACTGTCAAGAGCACATTTGTTTTTGCTAACAAGGCTTTGGAATACCACTTTGTCTTTTAACTTGGTCTCCCCAGTCAGGCCAGGCTGGCATGTACGTGTAAAGAGAATGGGAAAAAGAGAAGTGGAAAGATGCTGTTAAAGAGGCACATTTAGATCACAGGATTAACAGAGAGCTTCTTTTCTTCTCTGCAAAGGTGGGGGACTAGGAGTGTGGGACAGTGTCTATGCCATCAATTTTGATTGGATTTGATGAACTGCTTTTTTACCTTTCCTTTTAAATCTTTGTTACAGAGAATAGTTTACTGAGTGGGGGTAGAAGAAGGGTTATAATATATCCCTTGAAAATCAAAGTGGAGGGGCAGCTAGGTGGCACAGTGAATAGAGCACTGGCTCTGGAGTCAGGAGGACCTGAGTTCAAATCCAGTCTCAGATACTTGTCATTAACTATCTGTGTGACCTTGGGCAAGTCACTTAACTCCAACTGCCTTGCCTTCCCCCCTCTAAAAAAAAAAAGAAAGTGGAGTAAAAAAGACAGCAGTACAAATTATAAAAATAGTTAAAGACATTAAATAAAAGATTTTTAAATTCCCTTCTGTCCTTCTCTCCTCCCCTAATTACGCATGATGGGATGGACCTAGAAGTGAACCATTTTTGTCATCACTGAGGTCAGTGAAAATGTGGCCTCAGTCTCTACCAGTTGGCATTTAACTAACCTGAAAATTCACTCAGAAAGGTACCTAGGGACACTGTTGGAGCAGAATACAGTCACCTATTTACAAGCATAAGAAAGAGAATGCTTTCATTGAGATACAGCAGAAAGCACCCATATTTCATTTCAAGAGCTCCCCTGGGAAAGGTCCTTTTAAAAATTTTGAGATAGTACAATGTATGCTGGAAGAACCAAATCTCTATTCTTGCAGCTTACATAAAGTTATAAAAGTTCATACTATGTCTACTTTTATGTACATGAGGTTGGATTCTGGAGAACTCTTGTTGAGATCCCACGCCTGAATTTATTTGTTGTATGATCATGGAAAAGTCACTTAACTGCTCTGGGTCTCATTTTTCTCATCAGTAAAAAAGAGTGATAGTGATACTGATGGTACTGGTATTGATGTGAGACTCAAATGAGGCAATATATTTGTGAAGGGCTTTCCAAACCTTATATATATATAAATGTTGGTTATTATTATTATTATTAAGTATTTATCATCTAATTTCATTTTACATGTAATATGCAGTTTTTATTAGTACTAATAGAAAGAATCAAATTAAATCACACACACAGATTACACAACAAAGAGATTATAAAATATGCAAGAGAGAATAGAATGATTTGCAAGAGTCTTGGAGGTTCCCCTTTTCTTTCTTAGAGTTCATTTTCTAAGCTTCATAAAAATTGACTGAAGACATAAAAATTTATTAAGTAGTTTTATAATCCCTAAGAGAAATTAAAACTTGGTTACAAGTCACATAGTTTGAAAACAAATCTAAGAGTTTGGATTGTCTGATTTAAAGAACTATACAGAAATTGGGGAATAGGAAGGGTGGGCATATGACTAAACACTACATTTGTAATGAGGAATAAAACAAACTGAACCAGATTCAGGTCAAATTAAAAACATAAGTGAGTCAGTCAATTGACTGTGCTATCTATATATTCATGTTGCCTTGTTCTGTATCCTCAGTGTTAGCACAGGGCCCAAAATATAATAAATACTTAATAAATACTTGTGACTTGACTTTTGAAAGAATGTATATGTACATATATAATCTATATATGTATATATGCACCTATATATATCTACATGCACATTTTTGCATGTAAGTAGAAACATATACATATATGTATGCATGCATGTATGTGTATACTTAAATGCACACATGCATATATGCAGTTCAGGAGAGGGCTTTCATCTCATTATTTCTTCAGGGCTCTCTCTCATTCTATACAAAATCACAGAATTTTTGGAGTTGGAAGGGACCTCAGTGGCCACCTAGTCCAACCTCATTCTCTCCCTCCCTCCCTTCCTTTCTCCCTTTCTTCCTCCTTTCCTTTTTCCTTCCCTTTTTTCTTCCTTCCTTGCTTCTTCCCTTTGTTCCTTCCTTCCTTCCTCCCTCCCTTCCTTCTTTCCTTCCTTTTTTTCTTCTTCTCTTCTAATTTCTTCCTTCCCTCCTTTCCTTCTTGCTGACTCAAGGAACACTGTATCACCTCAAAGTCCTTGTGAATTGCTTTGTAGTCCAATGGGCAGAAATCCCTGCATTCATTGCTTGAAAATATTCAGCTCCATAATGGAACACAGCAGCTGTTTAACACCAAACAGCAACACGACACAACAATTTAGGAGAAGTCAAGTCAAATACTGAAACCAATTAAAACTACAGGGATAAATTAGGTAGGAGGAATGTAATTATACAAATTGAGATCTGGGCAGGATAACAGGACTAATGCTCCTATTAATAAACCCATCTTTTACTTTTGTAGGGATCCAATAAGGAAATCAGCTACTTCAATTTCCTTAGAAAAGTCTTTTTAGCCCTCAAAGCCTGAAGGAAATGGCTAATCTGAATTTGATTTAGCTGTTATCACCAACTAGAATGACCAAATGTGTAGGTTGGAAAATGAGAATTCTTTTTTCTTGAATCACCACAGAAAGTAGATCTGTTTTTGTTTTGTTTTGTCTTTTTCTCAACCTCTACTCCTATCTCCAAAAGATAAGTAATACTATAGCTTTGGTGACTGCAAATAAACCTTTTCGGGAAAAATAAAGTCTACCAGTCTTGGAACTTAACCCCTATCTTTAAGGCAGGGCCAAGTATCTGCTGGTAGCTGTTAAGAGAGGGAAGGCATTGCTTCCAAGGGGAGAGGAAGCTAGAATACTCGCAAGGGGAGGGGAGTCCTTCACTATCTCACTAGACAGAAGCCTGGAGCACCGGTGGTGGGCTCAGTGATGGCCAGACTGTCTGAGCCATTTGGGGAGGTAAATTTTGGCAGCAGCAATTTCGAGCTTTCCAGGAGTAGATGGGGAGGAGATTCAACAGGAAAAGTTCGCTTACATACCACTGGGGTTTAGGCAGGCGGCCAGTGGAGAACAACATGACTCTTTTGGATTACCAACTCATTGAGATGCAGGATTTCTGGAAATGGTCATAGTGTCATAGGCTCCACAAAGCCAATGCTCAGAACTGCCAAGACTAATGGCAAAGTCTACCACGGCAAGCCTACTATTTCCTCCTATCCTATAAAAATGCCAAAGCATAGGACACTTCAGGGATTACTGGAACAAATGGTTGACTGCCTTCCCCAATATATCTCACATCTGTCCCACTTCTCTCCATGCACACAGTCACCACCTCAGTTCATGCCCCTCATTACCTTCCTCCTGTACTCTTGCCATAGTTTTCTAATTGGCCTTCTTCCCTTCAGTCTCTCTTTTCCCCTTCTTTTATGCCAAACTGCCCTTCACACTGTACAGATCTGACTATTTCCACTGCTAAAGAAGCTCCAATGACTCCTCTCTCGATTAGGGTTAAAAACCAAAATGAATCCCTCTGCTTAGCTTTTAAAGCCTTTCAAAATCAATCTCTATCTACCTTTCTGAGATAACTTCGTGATACTCTTTTTTATGTAATCTCCATTCTCGTCAAACTGGCCTCTCTGTTGCTCTCCTTTTCGTCTCTCACTTCTGGGCCTGAATCCATGCTTAGAATACCTGCTCTCCTCACCTTTATCCTGTAGAATCTCTGGCTTCTTAACTGGGTTCAAGTGCCTTTCCCCCTGAACCTCCTGCATCTACTTTGCATTTAATTTCCTATGTCCTAGTTTTCTTCCAATAGAATGTAAACTCCTTGAGGCTGTTCTTTTTGTTATTACATTTCTAGTTCCTGCTAAATACGTGTTTGATGAATTACCCTCCTTGGATTGTTCCCTGACTAGTCATAGCTAATACCTTACATTTACATAGGGTTTTAGGATAACAAAATGCTTAAAAACATTATCTCTTTAGATTCTCAAGAACATCCTACAGAATAAGGCAGGTATTATTTATCCTGATTCTTTTGGGGAGAAAGTCGGGGCTCCGAGGGATTAAGAAATGTGCTCAAGGTCATGGAGCTAGGAAGTGGCAGAACCAGACCTCACTTGAAATTTAGTGTTATTTTTTTTATACCACGATGCCCTTTCCATTATTAAAGAAATGAAATAATTATCTGATTACACAATAAAAATCAGTTTATGTAAATAGAAGACTATCTTTGATTCTGTTTTATGAAAAAGGAATAGGAGACACTGAAAAAAAATCCTTAAAAAAAATACATGCAATGGCTTTGTTGCTGTTCAGTCATTTCAGTTTTGTCCAGCTCTTTGTGACCCTATGTGAGGTTTTCCTGCCAAAAATACTGGAGTGGTTTGCTGTTCTCTTCACCAACTTATTTTACAGATGAAGAAACTGAGGCAAATAAGGTTGAGTGTCTTACCCAGGGTCACACAGTTAGTAAGTGTCTGAGGTCAGATTTGAACTTAGGTCTTCCTGACTCCAGGACCAGTGCTCTAGCCACTGAGTCAGCTAATTGTCCTCCATCTAATGTGAAGGCTAGCTACTTTTATCCTTGAAAGGCATAGTGGAAATGGTACTGAACTTGGAGTCAGAAGACTAGGTTGAAATTTTGGCTCTGCTACTTGATACTGTCTGTGTGTCTCTAGCCACATCACATTACTTCTTTGGGACTCCTTTTACTCATTTTTAAATGAGGGAGTTGGATGAGATAATGTCCTTTGTAGATAGAAAAGTCTCAATTTATCCTATGATGCTAAATATAACAATAGGGTTATTTTCAAACACATTCATGCACACATGGGAAATGTCAAAATTTTGAAGTACTTAGAATAATTGTAACTTGTATTTATCAGTTCATACTACAGTAAATGATGTGACAGCTAGGCTCTGTTAATATGGGTTATCACAGATGTCTCAGAAAAAAAAAAACAACTCTATAAGATGATCTTATTGGTCCACGCATACTAAGGCATACTTGAATTTGCAGAGCCATGCTCATTTACATTACATTTCTTATTTCCATGTTGCCAGGAGATGTTTCAGAAAGGCAAAAAATGAAAATGTAATTGGCTCACACAGAAGATCATAGCCCCCTTATATTTACCATATTTCTGAAAGGTTCAGCAGGGTTTTCTTCATTATTTCTTAAGTAATTTTATCTCTTTCCTTATCACCTGAAAACATTTGTCTGGGATATTCCAGAGATCAGCTGCCACCATCATCGTATTAGGGTACTTGTGTTTAAATTTAACTAATTAGGGACGCATTATTGGCAGAATTTTGTTTAAAAACATGCCAAAAAAGCCACAGGCCCTAGCTATCTGTCAGTGACGCACTAGGAAGAAACATTCTGCTCTATTTCCTCCTTTCCAGATGCCAGTTAGGAGGGACTATGTGAATGAAATATGTGAAATAGTTGTGCTATGTTGCATTTTCAAATGTTTCTACAATTGATGCTTCTACTTCCTTTTCTCTCACTCTCTTATTAACTCTCTGTAGTCTGGCTTCCAACCTCATAATTCAACCAAGACTGCTCTCCCTAAACTTATCAGTGATTTCTTAATTGCTAAATTGAATTGCCTTTTCTTAATCTTCATCCTTCTTGACCACTCTGTAGACTTTGCCCCTGTTGATCACCCTCTTCTCCTTTATACTCTCTGTTCTAGATTTTTGTGATACTACTACCCCCTCATTTTTCTCCTACCTATCTTACCACTCCTCATTCTCATCTGCTGAATCTTTATCCATGTCATGAGCGCTAATAGTGTCCCCCAAGGTTCTATTGTCCCAGTGGACACCTACCATTCTCTTTTCCTTCTACACTATTTCACTTGGTGATCTCATCAGCTTCCATGGATTCAACTCTCATCTGTATAAAGGGCATTATCAGATTTATTTGTCTAGCCCTAACCTCTCACCAGATCTTCGGTCTCACACCTCCAATTGACCACTGGACAGCTCAAACTTGAAGTTTCATAGACATCTTAAGCTCAGCATGATCAGAAAGATGCTCATCTTTTCCACCAAATTCTCCCTTCTTCCTAACTTTCCTTTACTCTTAAGGTCAGCACCATCCTCTCAGCCACCCAGGCTCACAACCTAGATGTTATCCTTGTCTCCTCCCTCTCTCTCTCTTGTCTCATTCTCCCATGACCAACCTGTTGCTGAGTTTTGTCAATTCTACCCATGCAACATCTCTCAGATACTCTCCTTCTCCTCTGACACAGCTATCATCCTTTTGCAAGCTCCCATCACATCTGGACTATTGAAATAGCCAGTGATTTGGCTTCTTTGTCTTTTTCCCTATTCCAGCTTATTTTCACTCATCTGTCAAATTGATCTTCATAATGTACAAGTCTGACCATATCATTCCTTCCCCCTACTCAATCAAACTCAGTGGCTCCATTTTACCTTCAAGGTCAAATAAAAATTCCTCTTTTTATTTTTATCAACACTTCTATAACCTGGCACCTTCCTACCTTTGGTCTTCCTATATAGTTGGTGTTATATTTGAAAGAGCCTTTGGCCTGAAGATACAAGTGCAAAAGTGAAGACAAGTCCCTGCCTCAGGGAGCTTACCTTCTAATAGGTGAAGACTACATATATCTATACATTTATCTCTATCTCTATCTATGCATATTTGTATAAGAGTGGTGGCCAGAGCAGGATATTTTGGATACATGGTATTTGTACAATGCTATCCTGTTGTCTTCTGAAATGTTTTATCTTTCAACTACTCTGTAGTTCTGTACCCTACATTTAATTTTCCCCTCATTTTGATGGGGTAGCTAGTTAGTGCATTGGATAGAGTACTGGTACTGGAGTCAGGAAGATCTAAGTTCAAATCTAGCCTCAGATATTTACTAGCTATGTGGTTCTGAGCAAGTCACTTAATCTCTGTTTGCCTCAGTCTCCTCAGCTGTAAAATGGGAATAACGATAGCACCAATATCGCAGTGTTGTTGAGATGAGATAATATTTGTGAACAACACTTAGCATCGTTCCCAGCACAGGGTAGTTACTTAATAAATATTTGTTGACTGACTACTGAACACATCTGACTCTGATGCACTTTAATAACAAATACTGAAGGCCCAAAGGGCCTCTAAACACATAGTTATTGCAGAGAAAATAAGCCAGAACTAATATATCTTATAATAAATCTTTGCTAGGGCTCTAAAAGACCCAGAAATGAATGTCACGATAAAGAGAGCTGTTGTTTCAATGTTAGTCATAATATCTTGTTTATTACTGCAAAGAGGGGAGTTTAACAATGTAGGTCATGCTTTCTGGGACCTTTCACCATCCTGTGAGTTTAATGGGCCTTTTATAGGGTTCTGCCCATTTCTGTCATTTGGAACTAAAAGCTTCATTTCCTTTATGCACTATGGGATGACTATCTAGTCTAGTTTGTCCTTATCAATCAAGGGCATCATTGTGGAGATGTTTTTGATTTTGCTCCTTGAGGGTAGGATTTGTCTCATTTCAGATTATATCTCCTTGATCTTAGGATGGTGCCTCTGACATAGTCAATGTTTAGTCAATGATTATTGAATTGCAGAAAAATAGAGAGCCATCTGTAAAGTGGAATGTGCTCTCTCAGTATAGAATAGGTTCCCTCTTATGGGAAGCCTTTTAAGAGACTGGATTACTTCCTGTCAAGTATGCTGTACTGGGGATTGTTTTGGTGGGGTATGGGTTGGACAAGATAGCCATGGGGTCTCCTTACAATTCTAAAATTTTATAGTAACAAGAATGAGAATATCATTCCCTTTTTTCATTGTTACCTTTTACTCCCTTAAAATCACTACGAAGAAAATAATGGAATATGACCTATATGAGAAATTCAGAATAATATGGGAAACCCTGTATGAACAAATGTAGAGTGAATGATGCAAAACCAGGAAAACAAAAAGAATTCGATGACTAAATAATGTAAATGAAAGCAACACTCAAGGGCAACCAAACTGATTAATTTTCTTTCTTCTCAGTAGAGTGTATGGGCATGTGAGCTGCTGTTATGATGCTATCATATGGGCTTCACGGTGTCATGGAATCATAGATGGAACCAGAAAGAGTCTTGGAGAGTATCTAGACCAACAAGAGGTGTTTAGGACTTGTAGATCACTTGAGATGAGTGATCTACTCATCCACCCTAGTCCCTCATTTTGTAGATCATGAAATTAAGGCTCATAAAGTTTAAATGACTTCTACAAGGTTGTCATGCCCCCATTTTGTCTGTTTTCTTTTGTTGTAAGACAAGGCAGAATGGAAGAGATTTATATCAGGAGACGACTGGTATGAAAACAAAAGACATAAAAGAAAAAAAAATTTGAAAAGCAAAAAGTTCAATAAAATGACTTTGTGTTAATGATAATTGGATTATTCTTTCTAGTGTAGCTTGGTATATGTTCAAAGGATGCTAGAAATGTGCGACACAACTCTTGTTTACCTTCATTTCTCTTCACTTTGCTGCAATATGGAATATCTCAGGGAACTGGAAAGATGGAGTTCTGGCTCCATTCATTACCAAGAAAAGAGGCTGCTGGGTGAGAGAGCTAGCTGAATGCCAGTTAATTGTGACCTGTGCATTTTGATAGTCCTTGGAGCATCTGGCACTGTGTTGTAAGGAGATTAACCTAATGCTTTGCACTCTCCTTCTTTAAGCAGATTAAAGGTTGCTTTTTAAATAACATAGTGTGCTATTCAAAATACAAAAAGATCAGTAGAAAGCTCAAATAACTGGCACAAAATAAACAACAAATTTCCTTAAGGGGTCTTTTTTGGAGGATAATGACAACTTGTCTTTGTGTAATGCTATATAGTCTACAGAGCACTTTCACATGTATTAGCTCATTTGATCCTCAACAACAGTCCTATGAGGTTGATAGGCAGGCAGTATTGTTTCCATTTAATTTTTATTTATTTTATTTTATTTTTCTGCATTTTGGAGGGGGGAAGGTAGGGCAATTGGGGTTAAGTGACTTGCCCAGGGTCACACGGCTAGTTTTTTGTGTTAAGTGTCTGAGGTCACACTTGAACTCAGGTCCTCCTGTCTCCCGTGCCCGTGCTCTGTCCACTGCGCCACCTAGCTGCCCCTTGTTTCCAATTTAAAGATGAAGAAACAGGCTTAAGGAAGCAAAACAAAGGACGGGCATAATGGTACAGTAGATGAGAGCATTGCCTTAGAAGTCAGAGCACTTGTCTATGTCCTTTTCTATTTGTGTGAACTTGGACAAGTTACGATCTATGTGGGCATTGATTTACTCAACTGTAAATTGAGGGGATTGGACCAAATGGACCAAACAAGCTGTTTGGATTCAAAGGGCCACAGTTGAGGACCTAGAGGGTCACATGTAGCCGTGAGGCTGCAGCTTCCCCACCTCCGCACGTCTTTTGATTCCAAGTCCAACATTTTTGGTCACATCAAGCTGTTTTTCCAGAATTCAGCAGGTTAGAAATTTTTAAGATTGGGAGATGTTTCCCGTCACAGCACTTAGCCCTGTGCCTGACACATAGAAGCTTAATAAATGTTATTGGCTAGCTGTCTCACTTCTAAGATCTGTCTCATCCAGCTGTTGTCAAACTTGGCATGATTTGCTGGAATGTCTTTCCAGACTAATGACCAAGACTGAGGACTCCTACAAATATAACTTTGTTGTTTGTGTCATTGTTCAGCCATTTCAGTCGTGTCCAATTCTTTGTGACCCCATTTGGGGTTTTCTTGTCAAAGAGAGTGGATTTGATTTTCATTTCTTTCTCCAGCTCATTTTGTAGTTGAGGAAACTGAGGTAAATGGGGTTAAGTGACTTGCCCAGGGTTACACAGGTAGTAAGTGTCTGTGGTCAGATTTAAACTCAGGTCTTCCTGACTCTAGGCCTGGCAAGCTATCCACTTCTCCACGTAGCTACCCCACAAATATCACTTTGTTGTTCAGTAGTTTCATCTGTGTCTGACTCTTCCTGACTCCATTTGGGGTTTTCTTGGCAAAGATACTAAAATGATTTGCCATTTCCTTCTCTAGTCAAATATAACTACCAACATCCGATTTGCTCTTCTACATTAAGGAAAATAGAATGAACTTAATCAAATTTCTCTGAGATATTTTGTCCTCTTCTGAAAATAGACAATTTCTTTCAAGATTTGACTCAAATTCTACCTTCTTTCCAAAGGAGGTCTTTAGATTTTCCTGCTGTTGGACTTTTCCCTTTTCATATTAACTTGAATTTATTTAGAATGTATCTTGTACATATCTATTTATTTACATGTGATTTCACGCATTAGAATGGGAGCATCTTGTGGGTAAGGACTGTTTTTGCCTTTTTTTTCATAACCTTATGAACTTTCTTCATAACCTTCATAATCAGCACAGGGCCTGGTATATAGCACGTGCTTGATAAATGTCTGTTAAATGAATGAATTTAGTACTAGGTCATAAGCTTGATTCTCTACTCATGGATCTCAAAGTTTTTGGAATGTTCTTTATCAAGGAAAATGATGATGATGAAGAAGATGATAACTGCTAGCATTTTTATAGAACTTTAAGATTTATAAACAAATTGTAGACTATTTGAAGAATTCACTCTCAGCAGCCCTTTTATTTTTCTCCCTGGAAGCAGAACTACATTAGGAGGAAATAGTTTCAGCAGACTCATCCCACTACCATATTATGCTCATTACAACCATAAAACTACATTTGTTTCAAAATGCTTAGGCAATGATCGCTCATATACACATCCTGCTTGCCAACTCTATATGCTTTCCTCAGTATGACATTTTCAGACTCAGGTTATTTTGAAAAAAATGCCCTAAGGGGTTTCACCACAGTTGTTTGCATCCAATTCTGTAGCAAACCAAGATATTTATAAGTCATTCTCAACAAGGGAAAGTTAGCATGTGGGAAGTGTGGTCCTTTGTAACTGTCAATGACCTTGTTTACAGTCATTGGTTGATTCTCCTCATCTGTTCTTATTGGTGCTCCTACACTGGAGAAAATGTCCACCAGATTGTGGCACTGGGATTATAATTAGCATTAGTACTTCATACTTGGGTTTGGTTTAATCATTAGAAGGTTTAAAGATATGTAGAAAGTAAAGATGTTCTTTAAAAAGTGGGATAAATTTGAGGCAGGACCCTATTTTTTTTAAACATGGAAATGGGTTTTACAATTTTTTCTTTAGTTGTCTAGTAGCCTAAGCCTAATTTTAGGTGCTTTAATAATTTTGGCATTAAAAACATCCCATGACCCAAATTTGTATTGACAAACAATGCTGTTCATTTAATATGTCATTTGTCACCTTATGGTTGATCTTTTAAGTGAGTAAACTGACTTTACATTCTTGGTGCAGTGGCTAGAGTGCTGGGCCTAGAATTGGGAAGACCAATCTTCAAATCTGACCTTAGATACTTACTAGCTGTGTGATCCTGAGCAAGTAATTTCGCCCTGTTCGGCTCAGTTTCTTCATTTGTAAAATGAGCTAGAGAAGGAAATGGAAAACCATTCCAGCATCTTTGCCAAGAAAACCCCAAATAGGGTCACAAAGAATTGGATATGACTAAAAAATGACTGAAAAAAACAGAAACACAAATTCTGCTAATCCTTAGCATAAATTCATTTAATGTGTTATTTGTCACTTTATGGCTGATCTTTTAACTGACTAAACTGAATTTAAGCCCCTTAATTTGTTTTTTTTAGACCTTTCAGAATCCAGAGCCTATCTACCTTTCCAGAATTATTTCACATCACTGCCCATCAAATATTTTGCAATTCAGCTGAAGAGGCCTACTTTCTGTTTCCGTAGCTTGGCATTCTATTTCCCAACTCCAAGACTTTGTGGAGGCTGTGCTCCATTCCCAGAATATATTCCATCTTCACCATCACCTCTTAGAATCATTAGTTTCCCTCAAAGCTCAAGTCGGATGCCAACTCCTTGGGAAGTCTTTCTTGATGTCCCTTGTTTTAGTAATACCTTCCTTCCTCAAAATGTCTTGTATTTACTTATCTGTATAAATGTTATATATTCTAATAAAATATAAGTTCCCTGAAGGCAGACTTTTTTTTTTCATTTCTGTCTTCCTACCCTTAAGAGCCTAGTGAGCACAGGACCTTACATGGAATAGGCACTTAACCAACGTTTTGTTTATTGAATTGAGTCTAATTGAAATTAATGGAATCTGTTTGAGCTGATTGATCCCCTTCCAGAAAGATGGCTTAACACCAGTGCTATTAACTTGGCTCATTGGTCACATATCCAGTATCTCTCAAAATGCAAGCTAAAAATTGCCCCTGACAAGAATAAATCCTCTGTTGACCATGTAGATGCTTGGCTTTTATCTTGAGACACATTGATTTTGCCTAATTATCTTAGCTTACAAAACTCCAATGCTATTAGTGGTCATAAAGAATCTCCATGTAGATGTTTATATTCAGAATAAAAGATTTTTAAAGTGCTGACAAGGTCTGAGAAACGCTGAAAAATGGTTTATTCATCTAGCCAGTGAGTGACAAAAGGCATTCTGCCAGCGAATTTATTTGGATAAGCAGTTTACATTCTGAAAAAAAAACCCTGATCTTTCTGAATTATGTCTTTTTTGTGGGTAGGACTCCAACACATAAAAGTTTTCACTTCAAGTCACTGAACTGGTGTTATCTAGTGGTTGAAGTTAGTTAAGTCTCAAAGTGTGGTCTGAGGGTGCTCAAGACCTTTTCAGGGGGTCTTTGAAATAAAAACTTTCCTAATAATACTGATATTTTAAATTTATAATAGAGTAAATATTGATAGACATAATTAGCATAAGCAAAAGCTCTTTGGGGGGGGGTTCTCAAAAATTTTTAAAAGTGTAAAAGAATCCTAAGTTGGATCCCCCAAATTGGAGAACAACTGGTCGAAGTGTTTTGTATTCAATGGGACATCAATTCATTTTTGAAGATACTGAAGCTAGTAACATGCTTTATTGCATAATGCTGGAAAATTGTTAAATTGAAAGTTGCATTAACGTTTGGGTTACTCTTAAATAATTATCATTCTGCAATTAATGAAGAAAGATGAATAGCATTTTGATTTTAAGGGCTATAGTTGCTCCATTAAAAGAAATTCCATCATTTTGCCAAATACCTCTTACTCAGTCTATTGTGCTTTCTCTTAGGAGGGACAGGAATGAATAAGTGAGCCCAATACTTGAGTTAATTTAAAGCCATTTAAAAGCATGCCAACATAGTGAAGATGGTATTTGATGGAGGCATCTATCAAAGTTCTTAAGTATCTTCATTTCCAGGGGAGGGGATTTGGATCTGTGATTTCATTGGTAAACTCCTTCAACCAATGCAAACTGGACTAACTTGTGAAAATTGTAATCTTAGAGAACTGCCTGAATTAACAAGTGGTTAAGTGACTTGCCCAGGTTCATACAGCCAATATATATCAGATGCAGGACCCCAGCCCAGGTTTCCTTGACTTAATAGTGATTGTACTACTTTGCCTCTCTTTAGGATACTATGTTTTCAAATACAATAGGGAAAATAACTAGTCAACCAATAGGCATGTATTAAGGACGTACTATGTGCTAGGTACTTTACTAAATACTAGCAATAAAAAGAAAGCCAACAGACCTGTCCACGAGGAGCTTATAATCCAATGGAGAGATAGCAAGAAAACAACTATTAGAAAATTACATACAGGATAAATAGGAATTAATCAACAGAGGGAAGGCACTAGAATTAAGAGGGATTGGGAAAAGCTTCCTTTAGAAGGCTGGATTTCAGATGGGAATTGAGGGAAGCTAGGGAAATCAGGAGGTAGAGGAGGAGGGAGACCAGTCCAGGAAAGGGGGATCCTAGAGAAAATGCCTGGAGCTGGGATAGGGAGCATATTGTTTGAGAAACAGCAAGGAGGCCAGTGTCACTGGATCAAAGAGGCCATGGAAGGTTGGGGGCATGTTAAGGTACGAGAAGACTGGAAATATGGGCATCAGGGCTAGGTTATGAAAGGCTTTGAACACCAAAAAGAGGATTTTGTATTTGATCCTGGAGGTGATTGGGAGCCACCGGAGTTTACTGAGTAGGGGAGTGATATGGTCTTACTGGTGCTTTAGGAAAATCACTTTGGCAGTTGAATGGAAGATGGCCCATTGTGGGTTATCAGGTTAATGGATAAGTACCAATCACCTATTCTGGTTTTATAGTTACACACCTGAGTGAAATGTCTTCAAGGTCACACTTAAGTTTCCTAACTCTCCATCCTCAGTTTGATATTGCTTATAAAATTCTCTCTTACCCCAGACTCATTTCTGCATCTCTTAGACACCTATGGGGTCTGTTAATTATAAGCAGAGTATAAAAATACCCTGATGACATTATAAAATATACTTTAGAAATTTAAAGAATTAAACATCTAAAAAAGAGTAAAGGCTATTTAAGAAATACCAATGTGGGAATGATATTCTCTCAATTTATTTGTATTAACAATTGATTCAGATAAAGGAATGAGATTTTTAAAACATGCTTTAGTCAAGTAATTTAACCTTAAAACCAGTTTTTTTTGTCCAAGCATGGTCATTAAATTGTTATGTCTTTAAGTTAATCTTGCTTCCTTACTTTTCCCCAACTATGAAATGGGAATAAGAATAATTATGACGTTTATGTAACACTAAGTTTTGCAAAGCATTTTACAAATCTCATTTAATTCTCCCGACAGCCTTGGGAAGTAGGTGATATTATTATCTTTATTTTGCAGATAGAAACATCTGAAGCTGAGAGATTAGTGACTTGCCCACTGTTATGTTGTTAGTAAGAGCCTGTAAGATAGACATTGGTTTCTACTTATTTTATGTGGTTATTACATGATTAATGTTTAAAATTCTTCAATAGGAGGTAGGAAATATGAACTCTCAGTCTGTATTGATTTATCATTATTTTCACTTCTAAACACATAAAACACTAAGCCTGTGCTCTGAAAATTTATACCTTGGATCCTAGAAACTGGAATCTATCAGCATTGAAAGAAGGATATTAATAATTCTTGTCCTTTGCTAATATTCTCTTTTTCAAATTAGAGTTTAGGGATATAATAATTTTAGTGGAGCGGGAGACTCTTATGGTATAGAGACTAAAGTGCCAGAACAATGAAGACCTTGGTTCAAATTCTTTCTCTGATAAGGTGTAACCATGACCAGGTTACTTTCTCTGAGACACAGTTATTATTTCTATAGGATTACAAATAATTGAAAGGGGTTCTAATTTATGTTGGCAGAGGTAGCTCTTAAGTTTGGAATCACAGTTCTTTCATGTATTATTATTATTTAAGAGTTACTTATGTATTATCCCTTTTCTGTGTCAGGATAAAAATGACTCATAATCTATCAAAGTAAAACAAACTTGAATTCTTGTAAAATGTTGTTCTTTAGTTGTTCTGACCTTGAAGATGCATAATTCAATTGTCTGATTGTCTAATTCAATCTGTCACATGAGTCACGGAGGAAATGCCGAGAATTCTCACTCATCCCAAGGCAGCACATAACAACGGATCTAACTGTTAGATTTTCTTTGATAAGCATAATGAAGAGACAAAGAAAGGCAAAAGACAGTTCCTGCTCTCAAGGAGCTCACCGTCTAAGGGAGAGATAATAAGCAAACAATAAATGGAGGTAATTGGTAGAGGGAAGGCACTAGAATTAAGGGGGATTGGGACAAGCTTTCTGTAGAATATGAGAATCTATACGGGACATGAAGTCAGTGAGGAAAAGCTAGGAGACAGAGATGAGGAGAGAGTATTTCTGGCATGAGGCAACCAATAAAAATGACTGCAGTTGGGAGATAGATTTCTCAGTCAAGGAGAATGACTTTGGCACTGGAAGTAACAGAAAAGTATTGGATAAACTGGGGTTCTGTCCTGAGATGTATAAAGAGATAGTAAGAGGACAATTAGTTGTCCTTGTTGAATTCAAGTCACCTGATCCAATGAATTACAACCTTACATACCGGAAGAACTCTTAATATGATTGCTGAGTCACTTTTAGGGATATTTCAAAGATCACAAAAAAAGGAGAGCTATCACAGGACTGGAATAGGTCAAATGTTGTCCATATTTTAAAAACAGGGAAGAAAGGAGAATATGCAAACTTTAATAAACAAGTAAGCTTGATTTTTATTCTTGGCAAAATTCTAGAACACTACCACAAAAGTTATGGTGAATAACCACCTTATAAAAGGAAGTAGTCATCACAAAAAGCTTGCATGGCTTCATTAAGAACATGCCATATCAGACAAATGTTAGTTTCTTCTTTTGATAGCTACTAAATCAGTAGATCAGTAGAATGCTGTAGACAGTTTACCTACACTTGAACAACTGATAAATTACATCAAAATATCCTTGAGGAGAAGACGGATAGATGTGGATGAAATAAGTACTGGTTGAATGGCTGATTACTCAAAGAATGAACAATATTGCAAGTGGTCACTTAAGAAGCATCCTAGGAATCTTTACTTGACCCTGTGCTATTTAATATTTTCAATAGTGACTTCAATAAAGGCATATATGTCATGCTAATTAAATGTGAAGATAACACAAAGCTAGGAGGGATAGCTAACACAATGAAAGACAGAGTCGTGCTCCAAAAAATATTGATAAAGGAGAGCATTGGGTTGAATTGAATACAATGAAGTTGAATAATGAAAATAAACCCAAGTCTTGGACTTGGGTTCAAATACTAAGCTTCACAAATACAAAATATGGGAGGCACGGTTACAGAGACAAAACATTAGCGGAGTTTTAGTTCTCTTCAAGCAGAGGCTGGATGGGGACTTGCTGGATATATTATGATGGCAATTTCTTTTCCAGAATAGGTTAGATTGGATGGTTGCTGAGGTTCCTTCAAGCTGTAAAATTCTGTGATATGATGTATTTGGAGAAGTACCAGTTTTTTTTGCTGGAGTCTTGAACTTGTTTTCCCTTGACAACACCATAATCTAATTGAGTGACCTTTGACAAACAATTTGATCTATTTCCCCTGATTTAAAATTGGTAATAGTATTACATGTTTTACTGGAATATCCAAAGGATTAGTTGGGTAACTGGCAAGATGACTTGAGCTCTACAGTGTACGCATGACAAAAGATGATTAAATACAAATTTTAAAATAATAAGGGTAGAGGAAAATGTATCTAGTCAAACTTACTTCACAGGATCTCCAGCTTATAGGAACCCATGTAGGAAAACTAGTGTTTTTATGGTCTCATTAGCAGACAAACATTGAGTGCTTTTGGTATAAAGAGATGAGTAAAACCCCATTTGCCCTCTTTAATTTTGAAACTGTTTTTTTTTCTCCCCCAATTACAGTTTTCCCCACTCTTGAACAACTTTGTTTTCAGAGAAAACTGGTGACCTTTCTGAGTCTGTGCAGTAGATTTCAACATGGACATATTTCTGAATGTGAAAATCGTATTGCCCTTTTCTGAGGGCTTATTATGAAGAAAGATCTCATTAACCACACGCCGGGGATGTTCTACTTGAAAGTCTGGGGGCTGTGCAAACTATTCTAAGTGAGGGGATTGTGTAGACTATCAGAGACAAGCAAGGCAATCAGTCTGAAGAGAAACTTCCCCAAATTTGGCGGGGTTGGGGAAGAGAAATACAAGTATAAAACAAAGCATTTATTATTCATGATAGGCCCCTCTGATTTCTGAAAAGGAAATGTCAGGGGGAGAAATGTTTAAGTGGCATGACCTTCCTTTGGGGGAAAAGCCTGCCTCAATTAAGAAAATTGTGCTAAATCATAGGCATTTCTTCCTGCTTTTTTGTGAATATTTTAGTAGGATGACTAGAGAAAATGGACCATAACACATTAATTCTCAGGTACCTTTCCTGATCTCCTCTCCATCCCCATTTCCTACTGCTAGAACCTTTCTTCTGAGATAACTTGCCATTGACCTTGGATATATCTTTCATATATCTGCATAGTTGTTTATACACTGTTTCTGCCATTACATTGGGAGCTCCTTGAAGGCAGGGGTTATGTTTCAGTCTTTTCTTTGTATGCTCAGGACGTGGCACATAATAAATACTTAGCAAATGCTGGTGGACTGACTGACTCTTCCCCAAACTCAACTCAATTACTGGAATGAACAGTAACTAATGGTAAGGCAAGGAATCTTAAAAAAAATTCAACCAACTTTCAATCTTTCAAGAGCTAATTAGTCAACCTGTGGATTATTGAGAATTTTTCTCCCTCCCTGCTTCATTCTCTTCCCCCACTCCATCAGCATTTTCCCAGCCTCAGAGGAGAAAAGGGTAAGCAGGGCAAATTCAAATCCACAACATTTTTCATATTGCATTCCCATAGTCTCCCACCTCTGCAATGAAGGAAGGAAGGTTATAGAGTGTAGAGAAGTTACCAAATATTAAATTTACATTAGCTCATCTTATTCTCACAACAAAAATGCTAATATGTTACAAAGATTGTTATTTTCATTTTACAGAAGAGGAAAGTGAGGCTGAAAGGTGGGGAATGAGGGACCTGCCTGAGATTAGACAGCTGGTGAATAGACAAAATTTAGTGGAAAGTATATTTGTGTGCATTTTGGAGTTCTAGAATTTGTTTAGAGTCATATTTTATGGGTATTTTGGGGTGGCTATGTGAGAGCTGCGATGTGTTGCTGCTCTTATGCTGCCATCTTGGCTCCACCCCCTGTGAATGGACAAAATTGAGAGTTCTTTTGATCTCAAGTCCAAATTTCTTCCCTTTACACCACATAGCTAAAGAGCAAGGTCATAGAACAAGACAGTTTGGAGAGATGGGAAAGGGAAAGCTGTAGGAGAAAACCAAAAGTCAAATGAATTCTCATCTTCAAGCGACTTCTCTACTAAGGTCAGCAATAGTTTCTCAGAAGGGAATGGTCACTTCAACTTGAACGTCTACTTCTGACAAGAAGATCAATATGGACGTAGTTACTTGAGGGAAGGGAGTCTTATTCAGAAGAAATCTTAAGAAATTGGAGGATGAAAGTTTCTGGGTATAAGTATGGGCATTAGACTGAAGAGTCAACTTAAAAGTTTTATGTCCTGAAAAAGCAGTCCAAGAGATAGGTGGATCCCTCAAGGGCTGAGATAGCAATAATGAAAGCAACAGCATTTGAAAACAACCTCTTGAGCCCTAAATAATTAAATGAATTGCCTTTGACATTCTTGGATAGACAGGTAGTAGAGATTCAGGCCTTAAGTGCAATCAAAAACTTCTTGGCAACTAACACTAACATGCTTTTTGGAAAGAGTAGAACTTTTTAATGTTCTCTAAGCACAGTGCTAAATCAGTTAGAGACGAAAGAGCTTAGGAGAGATGTGTACTCTCCCAGTGACTTAAGAGTGATCAGAGAACTCAGATGTACGGCTTGGCTGAGGGGATGGGAAAACTTTATCAGGCTTTCAGATTGAGAACTTGCTTGGAACCCCAAGATGCTTTATTTATATTTATACAGCAATTTCTCCTTGGGAATTTCAAGACACTTACCCAACATATAAATGTTAGAGTCCTATTTTACACATGGAAAAATCTGAGGAACATAGATGATGTTTATTTATACATGAAAAATGAAGTAGAGAATAGGAGGTAATTATCTGTATAATTTAAGCTGAAAATATTTTGCTTCTGTTACTTGGCTCATTCAGTTAATACTAAGTATGCAGGGTTGGAGGGATGTTAAACTGTCCACATAATTACCTCAATTTCTCCCTTTACTTTGTGTGTCAAAAAGTCAGGCAATGAAACATTCATAAATCTAGAGTTGGAAGGTACCCAAGAGATCATCTAAAATCCAATGCTTTAATTTGGTATTTGAGATAACTCAGGTCCAAAGACATGAAGGGGCTTACTCAAGGTTTCTTGGGGAGTGAGTAGGCCAGATGGGATTCAAACTGCATTTTGTCTGATTCCTGGTTCACATGCTCTTTGCACTGAACCATACTGCTGACATGAAGTCAATGGGGAGTTCTTGATGCAGGGTGCTTAGTCATTCACACTAACCATCTGATTCTGTTTACAGCCTTGAGTATCATTAAATAGCATGGGAGAATATTCAGAAGATGGTGCCTGAGCTGCATCTTAAAGAGAGGGTTTCTATGAGAAGATAGGTTTCCTTAACTTCCAACCCAAAGTAACTTGCCATTACAACAAGCTGCCTCTGTAATCCATCATTTTTTTTCATTAATTGAATCCCTTCATCCAACCATTGTACCAGTTCTAAGGAAGAAGAGTGTTTTTATTCCCAAAATAAAATCTCCAAACAAAATAAATGATAAAATTATTTAGCATCAAATTCTTCAGTTGAAATTAAAGGGAAGAAATTGAAATATTAGGACCACTAGGATGCACCCATATATTTTGGTACAGCATTGATGTATTTGCTTTCCTACTGAATTGATAGAACTCAGAAAGTGAGCTGGGCCCAGGGCCCAGGATTGAACAAGAGGAGAAGAGGGGTTGGGGGGAAGCAGGCTAGATTGCATTGGGAGGTACAGTATTTTAAATCCCTCCAAGTGCTCGCCTGAGACAAAAGTCCATCTTTTTTAATATCCATAATCTTTCAGCGATGCCATAGGGCTATGAATCATGAAATAATTCAGTTTATCAAGAACTGTTGAGTGTCATCCAAAGTACAGAGGAGAGGTGCATGGAGGGCATGAGTACATGGCAACGTGTTACCAATAAAGAGCTGCATGAGAAGAAAGAAAATCACAGAATTGTATGACTGTAGATAATAAGGTGAGCTGTTCTTAGGGAAAGAGGATCATTGATAGACAACTGATGACCAGTGGAAAACCAATCACTTTATGGACAACTCACAAGCTAGTCTATTGGTACCTAAGCAATGTCATGAAATATAGTGGAAAGACTTCTTCAGAAGGGGCGAACATCTGTGGAAGATGCCCCAGAGTCAAACAGGATGAGAAGTCACGGTCACAATCTGTACTATTGGATGGAATATCCACAATGATGAGATCCAAAACCCACTGAAGTATTGAGATACATAACTGCTATTCAGCGTCCACTGGGCATGAGAACATAACTTTTGACAGGCATGACTTACATTTGATGATATTCATTCAAGCATCAGTTTTATGCTTACAGATCTGGTGTTTTTTTCCCCCAACATAGATCTGTAATTGCATCTCATGAGTATTGCCAAGTTATTTGAAAAAAGATCCCTATATCCAGATTGCAGTATTTTCCTGAGCTATAAAACACTTACTGAGGACATTGAAAATAAAATTCAAAAATTATATTCTGGAAAGGGGCTAATAAAAATTAATGAGAACAGAATTGGATAACCAAGTCAAATGTATTGAAAAAAATATTTTTCGTTTTGTGATTGGTAAACACAGGCCGCAGATGACATTCACGTGGAAGGGCAGAATATAAGCAGGATGGCATCTGTTTTTTAATTTGGTATGAAGTAAGGATGCCATTCTTTCTGGCAAAACCACTTAGAGAAAGGGGAACATTCCGTATTGAGGCTGTCCTGCCTGAAAACTTCTCTGTGTTCAGAATTTTATCCTTGTTTCTCTTGTAGGCCTGATGGAATATACTCATACCCAAGCAAGGACCTTGGGGAATGAGGAGGGGGGTATGCCTTTCAAATGGAGAGATTTCCCTTTGTGTCTTTAAAGGAAAAACAATAAAATTAGATCCCAACTTTAGATCTAGAAGGGACTTCAGAAGTCATTGTAAAATGGGGAGACATAACCCTATTTTACATTTGGGAAAGTTGAAGCCCAGAGAGGTTAATTGATATTCCCAGTGTCACACAGCTAGTTTTTCTCTGAGTGGGGATTTCCTTACTGAACTTAAGTCTTCCTAATTTCTATCTGCTATGCTCTTCTTCCTCTGCCACCATATCATGGCTTCTCAGCTGTGATAATGATAGAATAGCTGACTTCACTGTTTATAAGTAACCCAGCCAACCCTTCAGTGAACTTTTGCCATGATAGTAATATTCTGAGCAGAGAATATCATCATGGAGGAATTAAGTGGGATTTGTGTTTAAAACATTTGTGCTTAGTGCTTGAGGAAAAGGGAATCACCAGAAAGGCCAGCAATGGAGCTTTATGACCAGAGCTGCTTTCAGGGTCCATTTTTCCCCTCCTTCTCTCCTTCTTCCCTTCCTTCCTCCTTATTTCTGTCCTTCCTTCTCTCTCTTCCTTTCATTTCCTTTCCTTCCCCTTCCCCTTTCCTTCCCCTAACCCTTTCCTAACCCTTCCCTTCCCTTTCCTTCCCCTTTCCTTTACTTCCCCTTTCCTTTCCTTTCCTTTCCTTTCCTTTCCTTTCCTTTCCTTTCCTTTCCTTTCCTTTCCTTTCCTTTCCTTTCCTTTCCTTTCCTTTCCTTTCTTTTCCTTTCCTTTCCTTCCCTTTCCTTTCCTTCCCTTCC
>CM053580.1:367640849-367720048 GCA_028627135.1 Pseudochirops cupreus
CCTTCTCTTCCCTTCCCTTCCCTTTTCCTTTTTCTTTTCCTTTCCTTCCATTAATTTCCTACCTATACCAGGTACTATATTAGAAGCTGGGGATACAGAGGCAATACAAAATAGTATTTGCCCTGAAGAAGCTTACATTCCATTGGGGGGGGGGTGGATAATATGTTTATATGGACATTTATATCTCTATCAATAGATAGGTAGATGGCCAGTTAGATAGATTATATATTTAGATATAAAGATAAGTAGATGAACAGATGGGTAACTAGAAGATACATAGCTAGGTAAAAATAAACATGTCCAAAGTAAATAGGAAGTATATTGGTTTGGGGTGGGGGAGCACCAACAACTGGGGCATCAGAAAAGACCACTTGTAAGAGATGACATTTGAGCAGGACTCTGAAGTAAGCTGGAAAGTCTAAGAGTCAGAGGTGATGAGGAAGAACATTCCATTACAGAGATAGGAAATGGAATGTCACATACAGTGATCAGTAAAGTCAGTCTGACTGAAACATAGGACGCCTGAGGAGGGATAATGTATAATAAGCCCAGGGATGCATGTTGGGAGAGAGTTAGAAGGACTTTACATACCAAACAAAGGAGCTTATGGATGTGATAGGAAGTCAACTGACATTTTAGAAAAGGGAAGGGACATATACAACAATTTACTTTGGTGAAACAACAGATTTGGGGAATAGTTTAAAGGGAATGATTTCAGCCCAATTCAACACTTGAGTTTTTTTAAGAAACCCAACAGGAAATCAAACTCCTAAAGTTGTATCTGTATTGGAAAAACTATATTTTGCTCTCTATTGGTTAATTCAAGGAATCCATTGTACCTGTCAGTGAGAAGAATGTTATTGGAACCAGACCAGTCAAGCACTTACTTAACTCAGAGGAGGTAACATTCTTGAGTCTAAGGTCAGCAGAAAGATGGGAGCTGATAGGAAATACTTTTCTTTTTTCTCACAAATCTAAATTTGCAGGATATAACAATATCTCTATGTAAAGACACATTCCTCATTTCTCTATTTAGAAACCTAAGCTGAATTATTGTCTGGCTAGGAAAGAGAAAGTATTAATTATAAATATCACAGGGAATGATGGTAGATTTATCATATGGCCCACCCACAGTAGCTATTAACTCTCATAGATACTATTTTAGATAATTCATTTTTAGTCTCGCATTTGTTTATAAGCAGAAAACAAGGAAATAGCAGCATTTCTGGAAAACACTTCTGCTTTCCTCTTCTGAAGACATAATAGTGGGGGGTGGAGGAGAAGGCTATCCTCCAGATGCCTTGAATTAATGGGCAATTTAGCATAGGTCGAATTGAAAAAAAAATAAACCAAAAAAACCAAACCACAAGCCTTGGAGTTGGAGAGTTTGAGTTAGAATCCTAGCTCTCCCCAACATACTCATGGAATGTGATGTCATTTGGACTTAGAACTCGAAAGTCACTGTGTCTTGGCTGCCTCAGCTGTATGATGGGGTTAATAGAGGGAGCATGATGCAACGGAAAGTGGATTTGGAGGCATGGGGCCAGATTGGGATCCCTGTCCAGCAGTGTACTAGTTATGTGACCTTGGGGAAAGTTTCTTGCCCACTCTGAACTTCACTTTCCTCATCTATAAAATGAGGGTGGGGTGCTTTGGACTATATCACAGGTGTCAAACATGTGAGCCAAACCAGATTAAAATGTAATAGGGAAATATTTAACAAAATAAATAAGAATACAATAAAGCATGGGTAACATTACATTTTTAAATCAAATCAATATGCAAAAGTTCTGCAGGGATACTTATGTGCAGTTTAGTGGCCCCCACTGACACCACTGGACTAAAAGATGATGATTATAATTAATATTTATATGGTGCTTATTAAGTGCCAATTATTATTTCATTTGACCCTCTCAGCAATTTTGGGAGGTAGGTGCTATAATTATTGCTATTTTACAGATGTGAAAATTAAAGTTAAGTGACTTGTCCAGGGTTGAACAGTTAGTGAGATCAGACTTAAACTCAAGTGTTCCTGAGTCCAGGTCCTGTGATCTAACCACTGTGCAACCAACCTAATTCTAAAGTATCTTCTACTTCCCAGTTTATGATCCTATAATACAGTGGTTCTCAACCTTCCTAATGCCGCGACCCTTTAATACTCATATGTGAGTGTATCTGCATGTGGGTGGACCCACCTGAAGATGGATAGAGGAGCAGTATCTTGGTTCCTAAGACCATCAGAAATATGTGTTTTCCTATGGTCTTAGGCGACCCCTGCAAAAGGGTCGTTCTATCCCCAAAGGGATCGTGACCCACAGGTTGAGAACTACTGTTATAATACCTGTCTTGCTGACCTCGAAGGTTGACAGGAGGATCAAATTAGTTAACATGCACGAAGCAGTTCTGTTATCTCTGAAACATGATAGAAATGTACAGTTCGGTTCAATAATTTTTTCAGTAATGTCCAACTCTTCCTCATCCTATATGAGGTTTTCTTGGAAAAAATACTAGAGTTGTTTCTATTTCCTTCTCCAGCTCATTTACAGATGAGGAAACTGAGGCAAGCAGGGTTAAGTGATTTGCCTGGGATCCCACAGCTATTAAGTTTCTGAAGGCAGATTTGAACTTAGGAAGGTAAGTTTTCCTGACTCCAGACCTGGCACTCTATCCACTGTGCCACCTAGCATAATCTTAAAAAAATAGAGCTGTTAGCACTTGAATTTTCTTAAACTAAAGAAACAGTTACGTGATCTATAGCAAATCAGCTGATAAATGAAACTATACCTGTTCTCTGATAGGTTTTATACAGCATTCAGTAACGTAAAGATAAATTTGAACATACATTTATTTTGTAATTTTAGTTTAGTTCCTATCCAAATACACCCACATATCTTTTTTTTTCTCATTCTGCCCAATAAATCAATGTGTAACAGGAATTAATTCAACATTTTCAAAGGCAAACCAATATAATTGTTTTATTACCATTAGTGATAACAGAAGTGTTCAGTAAATTCGTTTATTATATTATAACTGAGATTCTGAAAATTCTTGACAAAATTTGCTGGCAATAATTTTTATAAACAATCTGAGACCTACAACTGATGTGAATTTTCTAGGATTATTCACTCAGTCTACAGAGGTCCTTCTTGCTATATTCTAGAAAATTCATCATTGGTGTACTTGCCTCACATTCTAGTCTGTAATTCCCAATCCCCAGGGTGGGCATTTGACTTTCATCTGCCCATTGACACTCTTCCTCAAGCATCTCAGGCTCTGATTTACCAAGTGACATATTAGATTGGCTCATAAAGTGACTGCGTAGCACTTTAGAAATATGAAATGCTAAATAACGTAGAAGATATTACACAGAAATCTGTTCCACATTTGTTTATGTAGCACCCATTATTGAGCCTCTAGGCATTTAATTCACTGGGACAAAGAGTCTGGGGATGAACAAAAATCAGGGACAGACAGAGAAGAGATAGGTTTATTTACATTCACATTACCTAAAGTCATGCTATTATCTAACATTTGGGTCTTAAGTCCAAAAGTTCATCTTCCTTTCAAGATGTTTACTGTTTTCCTTCTATATTTCCTTTATGTATTGTTATCTGAGCTTAAAAAATAGACATAATATTTAACCATACCATTTCAGAACCAAAAAGAGATCCATGGGATCATAGGTCAGTCAGTCAGTCCGGAAGGGACCTTGAAGGTCACCTAGTCCAACCCTCTTATTTTAAAGATGAAGAAACTGAGGCCCAGAGAGGTCATGTGATTTGTCCAAATTCACATAGCTAGGATTTGAACCCAATTCCTTTGAGTCTAAATTCATCATTCTTTCATCCTGAACACCCAGGGGCAGAATAAGACTACACATTAGGCACAATTACAAGCTGGAATGGATCCAGAGGAGAAAGGTGAGGGGACTGGAAGATCATCAGCCAATCACCAATTATTAAACCAGTCTAAAAGAAGCATTTTTAAGTGCTTACTTAAGTTTGGGGGATACAAGGATAAAGGAAAAAGGAATCCTTACGCTGAAGGGGTAAGGTAACATTAAATAGATAAGTGTATACAAAATAAGCATATACAGGATACATGCAGAGTAGATGGAGGGTGACTTTAGGAGACAAATCACTAGTAGTGGTGGGGCCAGGAAAGTCTCCTTGATGTTGGGTACAGAGAACTAGAACATCTCAGGTCTCGCAGAGGCCACAGAGGACTTGTAGCCATGAGGCAAATTAAAAGGTCTAATTCACCAGTCCTAAATGAATATACATAGATGAGTGTAAGTCCCATCATCGATATTTATTTTAATGCTTTTTTTCTTCTTTTAGATCACCCTCCTCCTGAGTCCTCATTCCTCAAAGCAGATGTTTGTAAAAGCTACTTGTTAGCAATAATCACGGTCCTGAGATCACAAATAAGATGTTGTGAACAAGGAGTCCTACCCTGAGAAGGCTAAAAATATTTACCAGTGAAGTAGATAACATCTTCTTAGAATCCAAATGCCCACACAAACCAAACATATGTAAATAAGGACACAGGGAATGAATAAAGAGCACAGTGTTTTGAAAACACTTAGGATAATGACGGGATAAAACATAATAAATGTTTTAAGAGAGTGGCCTAACAGACCTACCTGGCTATTCATGCCATCTATATGTATATACACATATGGATATATATATATATATATAGGTATATGTAAATATAATTATATATTAAATGGATTCATTCTACAAGGTAAAATGCATTTTCCTCTCTAAAAACAAAACCAAAACAAAACCCAAAGTGCCATGTTCTTTGAGGCTCCGGGTGTCTCCACTGGTTTGTTTACCATGAGTCACAAAATTAAGTCACGATCTGTGTTTCCCTGCTTCCCTGACTCTCCCTCTCCTTTTTGCTCCCTCTCCCTCCCTGTCTCTCTCTATCTCTCTGTCTCTTTTGTCTCTTTCTCCATCCCTCCCCTCCCCCTTCTCTTTTCCTATCCCTTTCCTTTTCTCTTTCTCACCCCTATCCCACATTGATCATCTCCAATTTACCCTGTGTATAGCTTGTTGTATAGCTTGTACATAGTTGTTTCTCCCATTAGACTGTGAGCTCCTTGAGGGCAGTGGCTGTCTTTTGCTTTTATTTGTATGCTCAGAACTATGCCTGACACATAGTAGGCACTTTAAAATATTTGTTAAATGACTGAAAGACATACAATAAGAAGGAAACTTTAAATACATTAGTGAATTCTATTTAACAATATTATTATGTGTCCAAATATTATTGTGTTCCAAGCACCTTTTGTTGGAAAAACTACTCTTCTGTTAAACAAGAGGACTTAGCATTTGGAAGTACTTTAGCTGGGGCAAGAGAGGGGAAGAATGAATAACTTCTAGGTTAATGGCAGTGATCAGTTGACTGTTGCAAGAAGAAGGGAAGAAAGAGGGAGATAAGCCTTCACTTTTCCCCTAAGCCCCATCTCTGATATAGAGAGAGGAAAGAGAAGGGCAGAGGACAGTACCTTGTCTTTTCCTTTTCCCTGGGTGTGGTGGAAGAAATGGGGATGCTAGAAGGGATCCCAAGTGGTCTCAATACTGGCAATGAGTTGTTTATTTTCTAATCCCTTGACACCTTCTTTCATTCCTTTGCCTCATCAATTATTTCCATGCTTTACCTACCTTTCTCTGTCCAGAAAGGTAAACTTTTTGAGGACAGGGACTGTTTAATTTTTGCCTTTGTATTTTTCTTGTTGTTCAGTTGTTTTCAGTCCTATCTGACCCTTTGTGACCCCATTTGGGGTTTTCTTGGCAGAGATACTGGCATGATTTACAATGTCCTTCTCCAGCTTGTTTTACAGATGAAGAAACTGAGGCAAACAGGATTAAGTGACTTACCCAGGGTCACACAGCTAGAAAGTGTCTGAGACCAGATTTGAACTCAGCAAGATGAATCTTCCTGATTCTAGGTCCAGAACTCTATGCACTGTGCCACCTAGCTCCCCTGGGTCTTTGCCTACTTATTATCTAATACATATTAGGTCTTAATAAATATTTGTTGGTTGATTATTTTGCCCTTGCACAACTGAGCTTTCTGCTCTTTGTTATGAACAAATTTCCATTTCTAGACTATTCTATTGTGATTGTAGAAAATCTAAGAAGGCAAACACCACCCAACTTAGGGAGTAAGAAATAGCTTTTCAGGAACATATTGATGATAAAAAAACAGGATGATAGACATAGAGATGATGTGGCATTGTGGTCAAATGAATGGATTTTAAGTCAGAGCACCTGCATTCTCTAACACTGATGTGATTTATGTTAATCATTTCAAAGACAGCAGATGAAATTAGCATGAAAGCAAAGAGAAAGAAACATGAAAATCAGCATGGGGTTTGTTCTTGGTGCCATGCAAGCCGAAAAACAGTCCAGTGTAACTGGTGACTTGTCTACCATGGTGACCTAATCACAAATGTCTAACATTTCTGAAAATCAAGCCTCTTTTTCCTTGAACTTATTTCTTTTTTACATTCACTTTAAAATTTTGAGTTACAAAATTCTCCCTCCCTCTAGCTCTCTCTCACCCATTGAGAAAACAAGCAACATGATACCCATCATACATATGAAATCATGCAAAACATACATTCATATTAGCCATGTTAAAGAAAAAAAAAGCCAGAAAAATAAAAGTAGTGAAAAAAAGTGTGCTTCAATCTGCACTGTGTCCATCAGTTCTCTCTCTGGAAGCAGATAGCATTTTTCATCATGAGACCTTTGGAGTTATCTTGGGTCATTGTATTGATCAGAGTAGCTAAGTCTTTCACAGTTGATTATCATTACAACATTGCTGTTACTGTATACAGTATTCTACTCACTTCACTTTGGATTAGTTTACATGTCTTCCCAGGTTTTTCGGAAACCACCATCCTTTTTACATCACAATAGCATTTCCTGGACTTATTTCTAATTATTCTATGCAAAACTACCTGAACTTGAAAAGGCAGAATGTTTTATCTTTTCCTCAGTCTGATATGTCACTTGATAATATCATGAATCTGGTCTTAAATTCTTTAGTACGAGAATTTCTAAGTATGAAGGCACAAATTCCAAAGGGATAACAGGATTTGCACTGTTCACCTCATAGGAATTTCTTGTGGATCAAGCAAGATAACACAGATAAAATACTACACTAATATGGGCTGTCCCTGAATTATAATTTCCATGGGGGGCATACTTACTCTTAGTGGAAAGGGTAATGCTGATGATCTAGCAAATTAAACTGAGAAGGAATAGTCAGAGAAGTGGGAGCAGAATCAAGATAGAATAGCGAGCATCGAGGAGGAGAAACTTGTCAACAGTATCCGTGAGAACCAGAAGGATAAAGACTGAGAAAAGGTCATAAGACTTATCGGTTAAGGTATCACTGGCAACCTCAAGGAGGGCAGTTTCTGCCGAGGGAAGGAACACATGAAAAACAATGTTTATTTGGTTCTTGCTATGTGCAAAGCACTCTTCTAAAGACCTAGGATACAAATATAAAATCATGGTAGTCCCTGTTCTCAAAGAGCTCATATTCTAAAAGAGACACAACATGAGAATGTTGTATTTGCCCAGATATTCCAGGAGGAATGTTGGTACCTTTGGAATAATGGCATATTTATAGTTGGGTTGTCCTTTTATCTCCTATGTCATTCTGGAAACAGAATCTGCAGCATCAATTCATTCAGCTTTGATCACACAGGAGGAGGTGGAATCTGAGGTCTATTTGAGGGTCAAATTGCTCTGAACTCAAAATTTGTTACATTCACCCTTCCACAATATAAATGCATTAGGTGAAGGTGTCATGTATAACATTCACTTCGATATTCCAGTGTATTTATCAGGCTTACATAGTCTAAGGCAATGACATCAAACTCAAATGGAAACAAAGGACCACCAAAGAAGACATCAGGATCCCTGAAGGCTGCACAGAAAATAATATATTAACATTATCAGTGCTCTATTATATTTTTATTCATTTTGTTAGTATTTCACAAGTACGTTTTCATCTAGTTTGGCTGTATTCGGTAATGTTATTTCCAGAACGCAGCCTACAGGCTGTGTTTGACACTTCTGGTCTAAGGTACAATGTACTGAAATCCATTAGTAATTTGGAGTCCTTTAGTAAAATATTACTGTGAAAGTTGATAACGTGGGAGAAGCAGGTCTAAATATATCCTTTTCTATGATTCCAAGAAAAAAAAGAGAGGAAAATTTGTAGTTTACAAGTGGATAAATAATATTTGAGAAAATGTCATGGTGTAGCCCTCATCGTTTCTATGAAAGGAGTTTGCTTGATGAGCCATGGTTAATTGTCGGAAAGGTTAATTGCACATCATCTCTCTTCCTGGTGGCATCATACCTTTTTGTCTTTTTTTTTTCCTGTGATGCTTTCCTTCCTTAATTATCTTGGCTTGCCCCTATTGCCTATATGGTAATTGCAATCTCAAGTGATTGTTCTGGAGAGATCCCATGGTCTGGTATTTTTTCTCCCTCCAATTAGACACTAGTCCTTGTAAAAAGGCATACCTGAATTTATTTACTTTGAAAATGTTACCTGAATCTGAGTTGGAAATAGTCCAGAACACTCGGTTTCCAAAGAACTTTCTGCCCCCTTAGGAGTGGGGCTTTAGATAACCCGTGTACAGTTAAGTACTTGGATCTAAGACCTGCTCAAAACACACTCACCCAAAGCTACTATGTTATTTTCAGTGTCCAGGAGCTGACAACAGGAAGTTCATAAGCTGTTCGCTAATTCTTATTATTTTATTCTTCCCCTTCCTCAGTCTTCATGTAGTCCAGTATGTGTCAAAGGCAGGACTTGAACCCAGGTGTTCCTGACTGGCCGTCTCTATCTGCTACGGGACATTGCCTCTCAGGACTTTTTTTATGGGGCAGCTAGGTGGCACAGTGGATAGAGTACTAGCCCTGGAATCAGTATGACCTGAGTTTTAATCTGGCCTCAAACACATTCAAGCTATGTGACCCTGGGCAAGTCACTTAACCCTGATTGCCTCAAAAAAAAAAAAAAGACTTTATTTGCATACTTAGTCATTGTATCACAGAATTTGGTTACATATTCTTCCTATCTGTATCATAAGCCTTTTCCAGAACTAAGATAGGCACATCTCCTTAGAAGATTTCTAATTAACAAAACAAAAACACAATCCATGTCAATCTACTCTCAAACTCTAATCTGCTTTGTTAGGAACCAATCTTGATATAGCTGTAGATAGGTGGGTTTTTTTCTTTTTTTGGAGCTCTAGCTATAGGACTATTGCAAAAAACCCCAAGAGAATAGGATTCTCATGTAGGAAAAATGTAATTTAATCTTGCAAAGTTTTAAACAGGGCAGTGCCCTAACTTCACTTCTTTGTAAAAGCAGCTAGATTGTGCAGTGGATGGAGTTCTGGGACTGGAATCAGGAAGATCTGAATTCATACAAACTGTGTTTCCTTGGACAACTCATTTAATCTTTTCTTGCTTCAATTTCCTTAACTGTAAAATTGGGATAATAATAGCACCTACCTCATGGCTGTTGTGAGATACTACTCATAAAGTACTTGGCACACTAGTACCTGGCACATAGTAGAGGCTTACTGCATGCTCGTATTCTTCCTTATATCCTATTTATCCAAAATAATTGGAATATTAGTAGGTGATTTCTATTCAGATATCCCTATAATAGCAAAGAGGAAGACAAATATCTTTCTTTTTTGTGGGTAACACAGTCATATTGGCATTGATTAATGGGACTGGTTATCTCTTAAAAGAGAAGTTTAGCAACACTTGATTTGAAATATAACATTCTATAACTATACATATTATATGATGATATAATATATATAATGTTCTATAACTATATACATATATTATATACCTACATAATGTTCTATAGCTATATAACTCAATTATAACTATAATCTCCTTTAGTAGATAATTGCTAAATACGGAAAGGGACAATCTAAAATGGATCCACTGAAGAAGTTAATTCTTACAGTTATTGAGGTTATATTTTATAGCCAATTCATTTTAGTGAATTAGGATTTCTTTCTCCTGAAACTATGCCTTCCTTTGGACCATATTGAAATACCTTTTATAGGTAAAGGGGTGAGCTGGGAACAATTTTACCTGAGAAATGATTCTGGCTTAAGTGATTTCTTCTCTTTAATATTATATATTGTTTAGACTTGAGATTCAGAAAAAAAAACAGATCAAATAATTTTAATTATAGGTGAAGTAAAAATACTAACAATAAAATAAAAATAAATTCAAATTATTTTCAATGATTAAGGATGAAAATTATAGAGCATCTCTGCTTTTTGATCAATATTCCCTATCATTGTTCTGCATACTTTGACTTGTAACAAATATGTGTACAAGTAAAACAAATTCCCATATTGGCTGTATGCAAAAATATACATTTTATCCTGCATATTTAGTCCATCACTGTTCTATCGGGAGGAGTGTAGCTTTATTAATCATTAGTCCTCTGTAATCATGGTTGTCAGTCAGGCAATAAACATTAAGCCCCTAATAAATGCCAGGAGCTGTGTTAAGTTTTAAGACAGTCCCTGTTCTCAAGGAGCTCAAGGTCTAATGGGAGAGATAAGATTCAAGCAACTGTGACAACAAGCTATATACAGGATAGAGTGGAGATAATCAACAAAGGGAGGGCACTAGAATGCAGCAGTATCAGTAAAGGCTTCTTGTAGAAGGTAGGATTTTAGTTGGAAACTGAAGGAAGCCAGGAAGTAGAGATGAGGAAGTGGAGAATTCCAGGTTGGTTATTATGTTGATCAAAATTCTTCAGCCTTTCAAAGTTGGTCAATTTTACAATTTTGTTATAGTATAAATTGTTCTGCTTTTGTTCACTTTAGTATGCATCAATTCATACAAGTCCTCCTAGATTTCTCTGAAACCATCTAATTAATTTCTTATAGCACAATAGTATTCCATTCCTCCCATATACCATCCAGGGGTGGGGAACTTTGAGGTCACAGGTGGCCTCCTAGGTCCTTGGGTACAATCTTTTGATTATGTCCAAGTTTTACAGAACAAATCCTTTTATTAAGGGGATTCGTTCTGTGAAGTTTGGATTCAGTCAAAGGGCTGCACTTGATGATCTAGAGGGCCACATTCCCTACCCCTATACCATATTCTCTCCAGGCATTACCCAAATGATGGGCATACTTTATAAATTATAAACTGCAACTACTTATGTGTGAGGCAGAGAAGAAGGTCATGTCAAATTCAAAGCATGTATCACGTTGATATAAAATCTCTGATTAAAACCTTCCTTTGACTATCCAAGCCTTGATGGGAGTGATGGACTGTGGCAATGATGAGCTGTCAACAAACTGGAGTGGGAGAGAGTGGAGCTGTACAGGTAGCAACAAGAGAGAGAGTGATAGAGCACAAAAAAGGTAAGAGATAGTGGGCTACCCTGGAGCCTGGGTCATGATGTGTGGCAGAGAAAACTGAGACCTTGCCCTCCCCTGGTACTATGAATCACACACACACACACACACACACACACACACACACACACACACACACACACACTTTGGAGGTCTGTGGGAGTGGGGGGGGGGTTACTCTCTAGAAGTCCAAGTTCTTGGTCAATTGCAAGGTAGTGTTCTAAGTGTAGTTTAACAGTATGGGACTCTGGGAAAGGTGGGGCTTGCAAGTAGTATAGATTGCTCAGCTCTCTGGAAACCCTGAGTTATTTTCTCTCATGAGGGTGGGTAGGGGCTGATGCCTTAACCTCAACTCTGTTAGATCAATTGTATAAAGGTGCTTGGATGAAGTGGCATCTACCAGATGAAAATAGTTTCTATCATTTTATGGGTTCTTGCATTTTCTGTTTTGTGTAATAAAATTGCTTTATGTTCCATATTTTGGTAGCATCTTATACTTGCAAAGGAACTGAACATTAATGAAGGACAACTAAAATTGCACCAAGTTCAGATGTTCCCAGGGTTCAAGTCCTGGGGCAATGTGAGAAGAGGGGGTGGGGCAAGAAGGACCAGGTAAGGAAAGCAAGACTGATCTTGATCCAAGTGAGCCGTGGTTCTGAGCAATGGGTTATATCTGGGTATCCCTCAGCAGAACAAAGTGCTCCATAGCCTGTTGTCAGAGACATGAATGGTAGTTAATTCCCCAAGAACACTAGATAACTAGCGTTCATTTCATACTTCAAAGCAGTTGCTCCAGGAAGGCTCACAGGATGGCAACTAAGGCAAGGGATCCTTATTCTATGAAACTAATACACCTCTGCAAGTAAATCAGTTCTGTACAAGGTATCAGCAGTGAGGCTACTAGAATATAATTTTCCTCTTTTGTGCAGTATTTTACACTAGAATCAATGCAACGACTTTCATAGCTAATGGATTTTTCTGAGAAGCATTCAGGACTCCAGTGAAAACCTTTACTTCAATCAAGTTTCTCCAAATAGAGCTGACTAAAGCAAGTCAGTTCATCTTCTTGTCAAAGCCACCTCATATTCCTATTGACATATTGTATTCTGGTCCTGACAGCTGAAGGCTAGAGTTCTGATTAATCTGTTTTTCTCTCATTATAAACAGTCTCTTTTCCCTGAAGGTTCCAGCAATCGCTCTATGAAACAGTTAGACCTTGACAGTACAATGCTTACCCCGTGGTGGTCAATGAATATGCAAGGGAGGAAGAGCTGGCTTTATTTTGTACCTTTCCACACATATTGTTCATTGGGGCCCATTTATAAATGCACTTGGATTTGAACAGGTTGTATTTTCCCTGATGCACAAAAAGAGAATGCTAGTAGAAAAATGAGAAAGAGGGAGCAGGTGTGTGGCTGACCCCATGCATAACCAACACTGGCTATGCTGTAAAGAGCCCAGTGCTGGTCACATGATCGGACTGGCTATTCATCATTTGAATGGCACGTGGAGTCAGGAATGGGAGCAGAGACTGGAGGCTGAGGATAGGAGCCCTTCTGCTACCACCACCCTCAGCACACAGATTGTGAGCTAGCATTGATCAGCTCTAGAGGTGGAAGATTAAGACCAGAACTCTGACATCCAGGGGGGATTATTATGAGTGCATGGAGAATTATCATGATAGATGCATAGGATAGGATAGGATAGGATAGGACAGGACAGGACAGGACAGGACAGGACAGGACAGGATAGGATAGGATAGGATAGGACAGGACAGGACAGGACAGGACAAGATAGGATAGGATAGGATGGCAACCAGGAATTTTGAGACCTGCACTAAGGATGGGAAACCTGCAGCCTCAAGGTTACATATGACCCTCTAGAATCTCAAGTGCAGCCCTTTGACTGAATCCAAACTTTATAGAACAAAATCCCCATAATAAAAGGTTGCCCATCCCTGCTGGACTTTGTAATGGGAACAAGCATTCTAACAATAGCAGCAGCAGCAACACCATCAATGACTAACAAATCCACTAACGCTTGCAAAGTGCTTTCCATACAGTAAATCATTTAAGCATCACAACAGCTGTATGTCCTGTATGCAACAGGTATCATTTGTCCAGACTTTCCAGATCAAGAAGCTGAAACTTTAAGAGGTTAAGCAAATTGCTCGGGGTCACAAGTGAGTGTCTTTTTTTTTTATTTTTGTGGGGGTAAGGCAAGGAAATTGGGGTTAAGTGACTTGCCCAAGGTCACACAGCTAGTAAGTGCATCAGGTATCTAAGGCTAGATTTGAACTCAGGTCCTCCTGACTCCAAGGTTGGTGCTCTATTCACTGCGCCACCTAGTTGCCCCAACACAGAGAGTATCTTAGCCCAGGTTTTTTGGTCTCCAGTTCCAGTTCACTGTCCCAACTCACCCTGACAGCCAGACAAAACTTATCTTCAGTAGTCACATTAAGTGGAGTAATAAATGAAAAAAAAAATAAAGATAGAATTATCACCAGGAGGAACTGGTTTCATGCAAAAGAGAGATGTTAGAAGTAGAGAAGGGTCTGTGAATGTTAAGAATGAACCTCCTTTCCTCATTCTTTCTGAATTAGGATCATGTTTGCTATTCAGCCCCAAATTAAGTTAGTTAGGATGGGCAACCATCTGATGAATCTGACTGGAAACCAGCAAGGAGGATAAATAGTTACCTATTCAGGCCCATTTCTAAGAAAAATTTGCCGATATCCACTTGTTCAGTGCTGTGAAGACCTGTCCCAGTCATGTTCAACTCATTAAAGAGGTTTGTGTCTTAGCTGCAAGGGTGTGATGGTAAATGTTTAACAACTGAAAACTATTATCGCCACCACCAAACAAAACAAAGAGCAAATGGCACATTTTAAAATTTAATCTGAATTATTAGCATTTTCTCTATCAAAACAACAATTCAAGTTCTGAATTGTAGTGCTTTCTTATTTCAGAGGTGTAAATATTCATGTAGAAAATTTCTCCTGAGCCAATACAAACTGACTCTAGCACACCCCTGCTTAGTTATCACATCTGGAAAATAGACCATGAATACAAACCAACTTCTCTTATGTTGTTACAGGAATCCTCTAAAGAAAATGCTTGTTAAAGCATTTTTGGGAAACACAGCATACTTAAATGTAAAAAAAAAATTTTTTGGCATGCAAATTCTCTAAAAAAGCAGCATGGACAGCCATGTCTATGATGCATGGTAATCTTTCATTTCTTTTTTAAAGTTATCAATGTAGATCACCTTTAGAAACATGACTGTCAGACATCTTCAATTTGATTCATCCCACAGAAATGCAATCAAAAACTGTGAAGTGTTGTGTGCAGAGCCTCACACATGGAATGTTGCTCAGCATTCATTATGGAAGATAACTCACTGCAGATGCAACACAGCACTCAATTTACGTCATCACCATGAACGAATATGTATTGAGCCCCTACAGGAGGCATGGTGCTTTACTGGGATATTTCCAGAACCTCTACATTTGTCCATAAATTTTCTTCTAGATGTTTTATATTTTAATTTCTAAGGAATATTCAGATATGCTATTCTGTATTCCTTAGGGTTGGTTATATTTTCCGTATTCTTCATTGTAATATAGTGTCATAAAACAAAAGAAATTACCTAGACTTGAAATTTCCCATTAAAACTAAAAGAAGATGAATGTTTCCCTTGCATTCTTTTCTAATCAGTAGGTTATAGACTCAAAAAAGATTCTTAAAACTAAGAGAATAATGACTTTCTCACTATTGCTCCTGCTCACTACACATCCTCCCACTGATTTCCCCTCCTCAAATCAAACACATGACTGCTTAGTAAGTCAAAGAAAGAAAATACTAAACTTAAACATTTTAGCATCTTAGTTTTCTCTAGTCATATAATGGCTGGAATCATAGAAATTGGCAGTTGGAAGGGATATTTTTCCAATCCTTAACCAAAGCATGGATTTTACCTACAAATTTCTTGATAGTTATAAATTGGTGAAGGGGTACTCATTATTAATAATAACAATAACTATAGCTAGCTAATGTTTACATAGAGCTTTAAGGAGCCTTGCATATCTAATCTTACTTTATCCTTACAATAACCTTGTGAGGTAGGTGCTATTATTATCACCCCATTTTATAGATGAAGAAACTGAGGCTGAGAGCTCAAGTGAGTTGCCCAAGGGTTATGCAGCTAGTAAAGGTCTGAGGGAGGATTTGAACTCAAGTCTTCCTAATTTCAAGCTCAACAGCCTATTTTTGCACTACCTATCTGCTTACCACAAGGCACCTTATTCTAGTTTTGGACAACTCTAGTGGTTAGATTTTATGGACTATATAAATATACTCTATATAGTTGGATGTACTTTAGAGCCTCTAATAGCATCTCTTTTCTATCCTGTGTTGGCATGACCATGGTATTAGACCATAATATAGCCTCTATTTGCATAAGGAAATGGAAAATGTAAGAGTAAAGGATGTGATTCACATCACATGATGGCTGCAGTAAAATTTAGGCCTATGAATATTAAGCTGATTGAAGGACTACATTTTCTCACTCTTTAGAAGCCAAAAATCTATAGGAAAAGTGGGTGTTGAAATGAATTGTGAATCCCCCATCGGTAAAGGAGTTCAAGCTCCATGTTCTACAGTGGAAAAAACCAACCGAACATACAAAAAACCCCTTAGATTGAGACCCAGGAGACCTGGGAGACCTGGGTTTGAGTCTCAGGTGTGTCACTAATTACTTCTGTCAGTCAGTCAACAAGCTTATAACGTGCTTGTACTGTGACCTTGAGCAAATCACAACCTTTCTGGGTCTTGGTTTCTTCCAAAGAAAAATAGGTTTGTTTTTTTTTTAGGGTCCCTTTCAGCTCTAACATTTTATTACTAAAACTTTGCTGCTACTAAGAATAATAAACCCCCTGAAAGTTCTACATTAGACTCAAAGACTACCTTCTTTGTTTGTTTGTTTTTTCATTAAAAATATTTAATTATGAATGTGGAAATGATCGTGGTATGAAAGGTCCTAGAATACTATCTGTAGGATGTTGGGAAACCTACCTCAATCCAACGCAATACCCTTTTGCTTTATAAGCATGACAGACAGAGTACCCAAAAGATTAGTATTTTAATAATGGCAAATAGGAAATACTATGTGATATTAGCAGTGGCAGCTGTTTAACGCTCCTTCTTTGAGATTCTGAAAGGCTCTCAGTCAGTCAGTAAGCATTTAAGTGCCTACCTTCACCAGGTAAAGTGGCTGACAGTTGTTTTACGTCTTTTGTTATGTTTGCCATCTAAAAGGTCTACTCACCCTCTTCTGTGATCATTTTTTCCTATGTAAACTTCATGTACTGGTCACCCTTCATTGACTCGGTCAACTACCATGTGGTCAACTGATATTTCTTCCATCATATCTAGTCATTGTTCTTGCTTGGTGGGTCCCTGTACTTCCTAAGGATGGTTACTTTCCAAGCCATCCAACTGCTACAAGATTTCTTCATTTAATATGCTCTAACTATTAACAAAAGGAAGCCATGGTATATCTTTCTTGATTAGGCAAGTACTTCTACTAATTGTATGTGTGATCTTGAATGAGTCACTTGACCTCTGTGAGTCTCAGTCTCCTCATTTATAAAATGAGGGAAGACATTAGAATTAGAGTCAGAAATTCTATGATTCTTCTAAATAAAATTTTACTATCAGCATAGTGCAGTGGAAGGATTTCTTTTGGAGTCAGATGAAGTAGAATTGGTTCTTAACTCTGCTGCTACCTGAGTGGCTTTGGACAAGTCACCTTGCCTCTATAGACCTCACTTTCCTCAAATATAAAATGAAGGGGGTTCTTTCCAGTTCTTTATCTATTAAACTATTATCACATGGTTCAAATTGAGCTACCAAAACTCCTATAAGGGTTGTTCTGCCTAAATAAAGGTCCTTTACCCTTCTAGTCATACCCAGGCCCCAGAACACTTAGGAATGGATACTTTTGTGTCTTCCCAATAGACATCTGGGGATTAGTTACATAATCAATAAGATTCTTAAAACAAGTAATGGGGAATAACATCTTTCTCCTCATCATTTAGTGCTCAACACTCACCCTCTTCAGCAACTTCAGACATCTTCTAGAGCCTCTTTTGTCCAATCCAATCCAAAACATTTATTAAGTGCCAATGACATACTTGTCATTATGCTAAATGCTGAGGGAAGTAAAAATGGTCCCCGCCCTCAATGAGTTTGCGATTAACAGGGAAGACAATATACAAAAGGAGTCAGGAAAGTTCCAGTGAGAGAGGAGGAGAGAGGGGTGAGAAAACAGGGGTACTTGGTCAGTGGCAGCTTGTTCTGTGAAGTTGAAAACAGGTAGAGTAATGGATGTAAGGTAGAGTGATCTGAATCCAGTCTCTGTCCTCTATAAAGGAAGGCATTTGGAGGAGTTTGATACTCTCCAGCCCTGGAAACAGATGGGGCAGGAGCCTGAGAGAGGTTAATTCAAAGCTTAAATTAATAGTGTGGTGGTGAGTTTAGAAGAGATGAGCTTATCCTGGGAAGGATGTCTTATTTTGTGGATTTGAAACCAGGAAGGTCAGAAGATGCAAATTGGAATGAACGGGGTCCTGATGGACTTGCCTGGGAAGTCACTGTCACTAGTCCCATGTCTAAGACTGCTTCAAACCCTATGCTCTTCCAAACATCATAGAAGGAGGATGAGATGTCATTCCTTATAGACTACTTTCTAGATGCCAAGGCAGCCAATCATCAGTCAATCAACATTAAGCTCAAACTATATACTGGACACTATGCTAGGAGTTGGTGATATCAGTGTAAAGAATAGAACAATCTCTAGTTTCAAAGAGATGGCATTCTAATGGAGTACATACATATAAACAATGTAAATATAAAGTGAATAAATACAAACATATATGAAATAGTTCAATATAAGGAAATTTTGGATGGAAGGAATGAGTAGTATGTAAGTGAGGGTGCCTGAAGAGCACCTGAAAGGAAGAAAGGCACAAGGAGTGAATTTCAGGCATGGGAGAGGGGCTACTTCAAAGGCACAAGGATGAGAGATGGAGTGTGATGAGTGAAGAACAAAGAGACCCAGGTTTTCCGGTTAGTAACATACAAGGGGTGGTAGGAGTAATGAATATGTACTGAAACTGAAGGGATAGATTGGGGCCATGTTGTGTAAGATTTATATATAAGATGGAGGAGTTTATGTTTTATCCTAGAGGCAACCAACTAGAGTTGTTTATATAGAGGAGTCATATGGTCAGATCTGTGCTTCAGGAAAATAACTTTAGTAGCTGTATGTAGGATGGAATAGAATGGTGAAAGATTTGAGAAGGGCAGACCAAGTGGGATTATTGTTATTACAATAAGCAGTTTAAGAGTACCTTGATTACTTTTCAGTTTACTCCCATGAGGTCGTTGGGAGTAATTGGACATATCGCTCAAATTAAGAATATACGAAACTACTACCACCAAAATAATCACACAGAATTATGAGATGGAAGGAACTTCAGAGGCCATAGAAAAGTCAAATCTAAACCAGAATAACCTTGACAACATAGCTGTCTATCCATTTTTCATTACAGACCTTCAATGATTGCAAATCTACCACCCAATGTAGGAGGTAGGAATGGAGATTGTTCTTTGCTTTTTGGAAGTCCCAATCTATTTTTGGATAAGTCTAGTTTTGTGGAGTTTCTCCTAACATCAAGCTTGAACCTGCCTCTCTAACTTCTATGCATCAATTGCTCTGAATTTTGCCCCCTGGGACCTAGCAGAATAAGTCTAATCTATCTTATACATGTCAGCTCTCCAAATATTTCAGACAGCTATGATAGTTTACAAATAATAACTTTCCTTCCAACACCTCCTCAAGCCAATGAGTCTGTAATGGTTGTTGATGTAGTTGACATAAGACTGTTCAAATAATGTGAATAAGATCATCTCACATTCCACTAAAGCAGTGATATCTGGGGAGAAAGCAAAGAGTTCATATTGATATTATCATTCTCCTCCCCCACGTCTCCAGTCCTTTCATTTCTCCCTGTCCTCCTGATCCATCACCCTTGCTCTGATTTCACTTTTCCTTTCTTCATACACTTGGCTTCATAGTTAACTGGTTTTCTTCCTTTGAATTCTCAGCTCCCTTGTCCTCTTGCCATTTATATTTTGCTGGCCCCACAATGTAGCCATTCCTACCCTGCTCCTGCTTCCATGCTGCTTGCTGAACACTGATGAAAGAATGACAGTTGAACTTGACCTGCCACAAATTTATATTATTTAATCAACTACACTGATTAGTTATTGAGCATTTATTAATTATCTGTTATGTACAAGGCACTGCTCTGGACACTGGGGACATAAAGCCAAAAAATGAAACAGTCTCTTCCATATGTATATAAGTAAGCATCAATTAGAGGTAGCTGAGTGGCTCAGTGGATAGAGCACTGGGCCTGGAGTCAGGAAGACCTGATTCAACTATGGCCTCAGACACTTAGTAGCTGTGTAATCCTGGACAAATCACTTTCCGCTGGAGAAGGAAATGGGAAACCACTCCAATATCTTTGCCAAAAAAACCCTATGGACAGTATGGTCTGCAGGGTCATGAACGGTTGGACATGACTGAAAAACAACAAGCATCTATTACTAGATGAGTTTATAAAGAATATGTGCAAAATAAATAAAAGCCTAGTAGGATTAGGGTGGTTGATCAGAACACTCTGGGCAATATTTTACCTCCAAACCAATCAACAAAATCACAGAATGTAAGGGGCACATAATAAGAACAAGGAAGTGTTAAGATTTCAGACTGCAAAGAAGTGTCTCTCCTTTTTGTTGTCCCTTTATTAGGTATAAAGTTCTACAGTCAAGTTTGATAGAATTTGAGAGCATATGGTAATTGGATGACTGAAGGACTGACTATGCCCCTTGTGGCCCTCTGGAGAGAAAGGCCTAATCTGTAACTCTATCACTGTAGGAAACAGTTTATGAGGTTGCTCTGTGTAAACGTGAGCTCTCACAGTAGAGGAGACATTTCATTTTAGAGGGACAACTCTGCTTTTGAGAGGGAATCAATCATACATTTTTTCTCCTCTTGCTTCTATCAGAGGCCATTGAGTAAGATAAGGGATTTCTCTTTCTTCTTCTTCTTCTTCTTCTTCTCTCTCTCTCTCTCTCTCTCTCTCTCTCTCTCTCTCTCTCTCTCTCTCTCTCTCTCTCTCCCTCTTACAGTCTTACAGTAAAGCTACTCACCATACACAGCAGGCAGCAGCCTAAATAGTGAAGGCATGTGACATGTCTGAGGACTATAAGCTTGGTGAGTCAAAAAGATAGCCAGTTATGTAATTTAATTGTTGAGAAGAACAGGCCCAGGGAGCCCAGCGGAGAGTCTGTGCCTTGGGGTGGGGGAGGGGAGGGAGTAGGAGTCCACCAAGGCAAGAGAATGGATATTAGGGCACTTTGGTGACAGATGTATGAGTTGTCTTGGCCATATGTGTTACCTACATTTCTCCCTCCCTACCAGTTTACTCTATGTATGTATCCATTCTTTCCTCTGATGCCATGTGTAGTTATTGGAATGTACAGGTATACATTGTAGTACATTGTGTACAGATATACACTGAAGTGTCTTCAAGTCTAGAGGACAGGATGTCTTGTAGCTACCCTCTTAAGAGGCCAACTCAGTCTTTGGTATGAACTAATTGTGTCAACCAACTAACTATCAAAATAAAAGAATTAGTAGGGTTCGGGAGTTATGATTTTTGGAACATGGACTGACAGGGTACTTTGACCTAGAAGTTCTATGGGGAGCCCAATCATGGGGAGGTACTTTTAGAGGGTGTGCTATGCCAAGAAATTTGTGGAGAGAAGGTACTAGGATCTGAGGGATAAGGAAAAACTTAAACTGATTCTTGGGGGAAAGAAGAGATTTTAAGAGGTAAAGGTGAGAAGGAAATGTATTACAAGGAGAACCAATACAAAAGTTGGGAGATGAAAGGTATAGTGTTGAGTATGAAGTGTGACTAGAAGGTCAGTTTGGCTAGACCACAGCATATGGGAAGGTGAGTAATGTATAATAAAGTTGGAAAGGATTTCTGGGGCCAGGCTGTGACAGAAGACAAACAAAGGGGATAGTGTTTGATACTAGTGGCAATGGGGAGCCACTAGAGCTTATAGTGTTAGTGACTTGACTAGAACTGCCAGGAGTAGTCAAGAAGCTAAGGTCCTGACTAAAATATATGATTAATTCTGTACCAATACAATAAATAATTGACTCAGAGCCAATACATAATCTTAAAAATTTTAGCATTGAACCGAGAGTCACAAGCATACGAAGCTGAGATCTTACACAAAAATCAATGGGGACAAACCCTAAAAAAATAGCAGAGAGTATTTTTCACAGAAGCCCAGAGGTCGTAAAAATTTTATGACAGCATTAAAATTCCTGGATCAAGCTCCTTTCAGGGATAGAGTGCCATATTTTTAAAGACTCTGATTTATTATCTAGATAATGAACTCATGAAAACTAAGATAGCATAAGGTAAGGCATTTCTAAGTTGACTCTTTTGAATACAGAGAAGAGGAACCCTTTTTGGAATTTCACTGACCAGGATTTCAACAAAAAGAAATAACAACTGAATTTATTTGAAACCTATGCATGGTTCTACATGCCCCTTATATTTAACCTCCTCTAAATTCCTTCTTTGGTATGTAGGGTTACAAAGGATGAATCCCCTGCACTCTGTCCCCCAAGATGGAAACTCAGACTTGCATGTTTAATGTAAACATCTTAAGACGTGCCTTTCTACATAGAAGTCCATTTGTAACGGCCTCTTGTTATTCCTTCAGGGTGAGGAATTTTAACCTTTTAGGTCAGCGGTTCTCAACCTGTGGATTATGTTCAATTTGTAACAATGAAGATACACCCTGCGTATATCAGATATTTACATTATGATTCATAACAGTAGCAAAATTACAGTTATGAAGTAGCAACAAAAATAATTTTACGGTTGAGGGTCACCACAACACAAGAAACTGTATTAAAGGGTCACGGCATTAGGAAGGTTGAGAACCACTATTTTAGGTGTTATGGACCCTTTTGGCACTCTGCTGAAGGTTATAAATCTTTTGCAGAATAAAGTTTTTTAACACATAAGGTAAAAACCACAAGATTACGAAGGGAACTAATTATATTAAGAAGTGTTTATCAAAGTATTTTAAAAAACTACTTCATAGGCTCTTGGTTAAGAACTTCTGCATTAAAGTTCTTCTCCTCTGTAACCAATGTTGGTCATACTGGAAGTGGGACAAGAGCTACTAGTTTTGGGCAAGAGTTCTAAAGCCTAAATTCTTAAGGGCTTGTGAGCTATTGTATCCTTTTATCCACTCCTAGAATGGCATTCTATTCAGCAAGAATTAATATATTTTGAATACTCATGATTTTAATGTACTGGTAGGAAGTAATTGACTATTAGAATAGATGAGGCAGTAAAGTTTTCCTAATAAAAATAATGGTTAGCAAATAAAAGCAAAATAAGTATTAAACAAAAATGTAAATTTACTAATTAGTTCCAATTAATTTATGAAGTATATGGCCAAGAAATGGGAACCCATTTGTAAAATCCTATGGAGGAGCACGGTAAAAGATAACGAGTAAAGTCTCCTTACAAAGCATAAGGAAAAAAAGTTGACAGAAATCTTGGTGAGACATCAAACTAAAGCAAATCATCCGGAGGGTATTTATGGATTAAACTGGAAAGAAGGCAACAAAACAGAGGAAAAATGGAAAAGATCTGTCAAGACTTCTTAAGTTCTTTCTTTCTACTAATACCAGTGGGGCCACCACATTTAGACTCTAACACTACAATATTCAATGGGCTATGTGAGGAAATAGAAATGGTGCTAAAGAAAACAAAAATGGGAAGGGCAGTTGGACTAGATTATATCTGTCTACTGGTCTGTTTGTCTATCTATCTATCTGGAAGCTTTTGTATTAGGTGTGACAGTTTTGTGGGCCTTCAGTGATTGATTCTCAGGAAATCTGAAAGAAGGGAGGATATCAAATATTTGGAAAATCATGGATTTTATATCATGTTAAATTATAAAGTTCTATGTAAATGTAAAGTCTAATTACTACTAATTCTAATTTTTAAAATTAGAAATGCTCTGGAATATTGGGAAGACAATTGTTAATGTTTGGTAATAAAGAATTTAGGACCATCTAAATCCACTGATGAGATTTGTGACTCCAGCCAGGACAAAATGTTAGCAATAATATATGCTAAGAACACTGACCTTGAGATCAGAAGTCATAAAGTCAGGTCCCATCTCTGATGCCTACTAGTTAATGTGACTTTAGCCAAGTCACGCACCATTCCTGAGGCTTCATCAACTAACCACCCATAGAAGTTTGTTGTGAAGAAAGTGTTTGTAAATCTTAGCTCAATATAAACTAACTTTCAGCCAAACTGGCTGATTTGCTCTTTTTTCATATGTAACATTGCATATCCCATTTCTGTGTCTTTGCACAGGTTGGTCCTAATGCCTGGATTCTACTTCCCTCTATGAATGAAGGTGACTTTATTTAGAATCTCTAATTTCCCTCGAAGCTCAATTCAAGACTTAATCTCCTCCTTGAAGTCTTCACCAATGGCCTAACATGTTAATATCTGCCTGAAACTACTTTGTGTTTACTATGCATATGTTCTATATTTATTTATCTTCCCCCAATATAAAGTAAGTTCTTTGAGGGCAGGGACTTGTAAATATTTATCTTTGTATCTGCAGAGACCAATATAGGACCTGGCATAGTTGTGGGTTTTTAGTAAAGGCTTATTGCTTGGTTGATTGAAATGTATTATTATTGTAGTAGTTTTCCCACTAATATTTAATATTGTTCTGTGAACAGAGAGCATAGTATAGCTGGTAATTGTCCTTTGTTCATGCAGAGGACCAAAATGGCACCACCATCTTGAAATCGAGTTACAGTACACTGTACACGATTCCAAGATGGTGGTGCCATTTTTTGGCTTATCAGACCAATATGATCTCAGAATGCTGTACCACAGTTATGGTACAAATAGTCCATGTGAACATTTGGGGTGGATTCTCTAAATTTGGGCATCTCTTGTTTCCTTTGAGCTACTTCAATTCTGCTTTGTTTGTAGAGCACAGCAGCATCTTCTTTGATGGAAGATGCTGGCAAAGTGCATGCTCACATACATGTATGCACATGTATATATGTGTATGTATATATATATATATATATATATATGTGCATATACATGTATAACAACAACAGTAAGAGTGGCCAACATTTTTGTAGAGCTTACTCTGTGTCAGGTAGTGTGCTAAGCTCTTTCCAATTATTATCTTATTTGGTCCTGGGAGGTAAGTGCTACCATTTCCCTCATTTTACAATTTTGAAACTGAGGAAAACAGAAGTTAAGTGACTTTCCCAGGGTCACACAGCTAGTATGTCTCTGAGGCTCGATTTGAACTTAGGTTTTCCTGACTCTAGGTCAGGTGCTCTATCCTCTGTGCTGCCTAATAAATGCCTCCTCTCCCCACCCCACCAGCTGAACGTCAGAGCAATCCTGCCATAAGGATTTTGTGTACTCATTTTTTTTCATTCTTGGTTTTTAAAAATATTATTAACTTTCCTTCTATGTTTTTGGTTCTTTTGGTTATTTAATAGAAAACATGAAAACATTAACAAATTATCAGATCCATTAAGAACTATATACATTTATCCTCTCCATTATTACCAAGGACACTCTCTTCTAATGCTACTGGTTCCTTGCTACTCTCCTGATCTCAAATGGTGAGCATACTAGCTTGTAGCATATAGAACCCAGAGTTCTTCCCAATATGATGTCTCAAGAAAACCATTAGAATCAAGGCAGAAAGCAGAGTACATAAAATATTTTTCAACATGCCATCTAATTACTATTCACCCCAGGTTCCAGGTTAACTTTCCTGTCTTTAAAAAGAGACATCTGGTTTTGGATTCCAGATGTGACCTCTTCTGCCCAAACAGTTCTAGTCAGTGAGATCATATTTAGGTTCTTAATATTTCTACTATAAATAAACTTTTCTCTCATTTTTATGAAGAAAACTCATAATATCTATAGAACCCATCAAAATATAATGGGTTTGTTTTCTTTCCATAAAGCAACAATAAAAACAACAAAACTAACAAAAAAACCACCATCTGGAAAAACTATTGCTCTTAGAAATTTAACCGAATTTGTTCTTCATGTAAATACAAAGCAAGCTACAAGGGCGAAGCATATCCATAAATGGAACCAGAGGGGAAGTTAGGGTCAGGGGTACATAGGAGAAAGGAAATGGGCATTTATTAAACACTTACTGTGCTAAATGCTTTCCAATGATTATCTCACCTGATCCTCATAACAACCCTAGGGGGAAGGTGCTATTATAATCCTCATTTTCCAGTTGAGGAAACTGAGGCAGACAGCAGTTAAGTGATTTTTCCAAGGTCACATGGCTAGTAAGTGTCAGGGGTCAGATGTGAACTCAGATCTTCCTGTCTTTATGTCCAGGGCTTTTTCTACTAGCTACCTAGTTTCCTCTGGAGCATTTGCACCATAGAAAAGCCCCATGGCATTTCCTCAGGCACTTGAATATTTCAGAGATATTGCATGTTTCTTTGTAATAACAACCACAACCACAACCGCTTACATTTATATAGTGTTGTAAAGGTTGCAAAGCAACCTTTACATAAGGTATCTCATTAGATCCTCACAACAACCCTGTGAGGTAGGTGCTATTTTTATCCTCATCTTACAGATGAGGAAACTGAGTCTGAGAGAGATCAAGTGACTTGTTCAGGGTCATGCAGCTAGTAAGTATCTGCAGCAGATGAAAACTCAGGTCTTCTTGGTTCCAAGTCCATCACTCTATTCATCATGCCACCTAGATGCCTTCTCTAATGAACAAAAGTGAGCAAGGATCCCTGCCCAAAGCAGCTGAGATGGAAGATTAGTTTTGTAAGGAGAAATCCTAGGAATGCATAGGGTTCTTTTGGAGAAAGATGCTTTAATATTTGCAGGAGTCATGATTTTGTTCATATTGCTGCTCACTCTACTAATGTGGCTAATAATTTTCAGACCTGAATCGTTGGTCTTATAGAGTTTTCTATTCTACGTAGTGACCAACTTTCATGTGGGAAACTTCTCTGAACTTAGGCCAGTCATCAGCTAACATACATAGCCCATCACCGGGCTTGTACTGAAGCTTGATAGGACTTGTCAGAGCTTGTATTTTGCTGGTATAGCCTCTGAGTATCAATCAATCAATGAATCAACAAGCTTTTTTAAGGTACCCACTGTGACTGTCAGGGAGTCAATGGAGGCTTTTAAAGCACTTATGTGCCAGGAAATATTCTAGCTGGTGGTGATACAAACACAAAAATGAAGTTAATTAACTCTGTCCTAAAGGGGTTTATGTTCTACTGGGGGAAGAAATACATATGCATATAACTATATATAGATTCAAGGCAATTTGGGGAGGTAGGCATTACCAATTGGGAGGATCATGAAAGCCCTCATTTATATAATGATATTTGAGCTGAACTTTGAAGGAAACTAGAGATTCTAAAGAGACAGAGGGAGAAAAGGAGTGTATTTGAAGAATGGGGGATAGATTATTCAAAGACGCAGAGAGAAGAGATGGAGTGTTATATGTGAGAAACAGTAAGGAAACCAATTGCCCTGTCTGTAGAGCGTGTGAAAGGGAGTACTGTGCAACAAGAATGAAAAACTAGGTTAGAGCCAGCTTGTAAAAGGCCTTTAAATGCATTTTACAGGTAATAGGGAGCCACAGGAGTTCACTGAAAAGAGAAGTGACATGGTCAAACCTGTGCTTCAGAAAAAAAAAAATATTTTAATGGCTGTGTGGAGGATGGAATGGAAGAGAAACCTAAGGCAAGAAGACCAATTAAGAGGATATTACAATAATCTAGGCAAGAGGTGATGAGGGTCTGTTTTAGAAAATCAATGGTAATCTCAATGCTGAAAGGAAGAATTAGAGTAGGACCTTAGTAGAAGTTAGGACAAAGTTAGTATAACAATTCAGAACAAATAAAGCTATTACAATTTTAGAAGTCTATACTCTGGTTTAAAGCACTTGTTTTACCTTCTAGATTTGATGGTCAATCAATCAGAATATGAAAATTCACTTAAATTCAGTTCAACAAGCACTTATTCAGCAGCTCTTCTACTCCATGCCCTGTGCTATATTTATAATGTGGTTATACATGAAAAAAAAATAGTCCTTGACCTTAAGGAGTTTACTACATTCTGCTGGAGGGGACACAACATGCATAACAATGCAAAATAGATGTAAAGAAATTTTGTTGAATTGTGGACGGGGATTGTTAACAATTGGAAGAAAAGGAACATGATCATCAATTTACATTTATGATATCAATGGATATTGGGTTAAGAAATCAATCAACAAGAGACAGTTAATTCTATTTCATTCAAAGGAAGGAAAACCTAATGTACATTTTTTGAGTCATAGAGATTCAAATTGGAATGGAGGAAAAAAACCACTCACTTAAAAGATCCAAAGTATTGTAAAGAGAGAGTACGATGATAAAAAAAATGAAGGCAATATCTGCGCCCTGTGAAACATTGTTTATTTCTCATAATCTTGTTTACTCTTTTCTCGCCTTTTGGATCTGACTTTTTTGGGTGCCACCCTGTTCTCTAGTTTTCATTGTAATTTCACACTTGGCCAAAGAACAAGGGAGTTGAACAAAGCTGTTGATATGTAAATAACAGCTTTGAAGATGGAATCAGCAGATTGTTCCTAAAGAGAAAAATTATAGTTGCTTTTTTTGACCAGATAGCAAGAAAAAAAATTACCCCCATGTATAATTTCAATTGCTTTCTCAAATCAGAGTCCATCATGCTAGAAGAGGAATGATTTCGAACACACTAGACTTCCAAGGAAACTGTCCAAATAGCATTATACTACAGAGTGAGGTTGCATTGTTAATGCTTGGTCTCCACTTCAGTCTTATCAATTACATGTATTTTTATTTGTGATCTTTTTTCCAAATGCCTTTTCCATACATAAACAAATCACCTGTAAAATAATTCAAATACTTATCCAGTTCAAATTAAAATGACATTAAATTTCTTAGTTAACATCATTTTTTGAACGCCTTCTATGTTTTGGTTACTGGAACTATTGTGGTGTCAAAGGGCCATTACTCTTGGAGAGAAATGATTGTTTTTTTCTTGTATTAATTACTAATTATTGAATTTGGACCAAGGTGTTTTTACCCTTTTCTACTTCATAATTCAGAAACCAGCCCCTATAGGTTACTCAGGTAACCTCTGAAGTGCGGGACTGATAATGAGAGGGAAAACTTATATCTATCCAAAAGGTAAAGACATTTTAGTTTAGGTGAATTGATGGATTCTGGACCATTGTGTTTTACTTAGACAAGTCTTTTGTCAGACTGGTGATATGGATACAGATAATCCTCTTTGACCAAAATGGAGTGATCAGAGTCACATCCCACAGCCCCTCATTAGAATAAACCTACCTCTCATTATAATATTCATTCTTCTCATTACTTGTTAACCAATCAGAGTTGATTTCCACAATCAGGTGCACTACCTTTTTCAAAGACTTTGTAAGTATTGAAGATTTCACAAATTGTGCCTCTTTGGTCATGGAGAAGACAAATGACTTCTTTTTGTTAACCTACTTGCCAGCTGTGGTTGATAAAAATAATTATAGTTTACCCAGAAACTCTGTCTCTTGAAAATTTTTTACTTGTAACATCTTAGTTCTGGGCAAGATTCCCATGCTAGCCCTTACACCCTGGCTCTGGCTGTTTTTATTTTTTTAAGCTTTCAGTGGGGCAGGACATTGTTCTTATGATAATCACTTCTCTCTTTTATTCTGGGTTCCTTTCACCCATCTAAGCCTTTGGAGTAGGATATGTCCTGCTTTCTAAACTCTGCTACTGTATCATATTTGATATAAACGTGATTTTTTTTTCTTCACTCTTTTACCCTCTACTTCTCCTCCTATAGGAAAACATATGACAGATTGATATAACAGACCAAAAGGGGAAGTGCAAACTCATAACTGAGTTTAATTCTGGTCTTTCTGCAAATGTGGATGGCAACAAGGTTTTAATCTTCTTTAGCTTTCCTTATTTCCTGAGAGGACCCATTCTTTTGGTTCCAGAGCAGGAGTGCTGAACCTAGAATCTGTGAACTTTCTCCCTCTCGCTCTACTGCCCGCCCCCCTCTGTAAATACTTTGTTGATAAATGTATTTAAATGAAACCTGTTTCTTTTGTAATTCTATGTATTATATTTTATTAAATTTAAAAACATTATTCTAAATCTATAGACTTTACAGTCTAAGGGGTCCATCACACACACACACATACACACACACACACACACACACACACATACCCTCCCCCCACATACACACAAGATTTAGAATCTCTCTTTTAGAGCATACATTTAGAGTGGGAAGGGACCTTTGAATTTATCTAGTCTGATCTCCTTATTTTATAGATATTATAGATATTTATAGATATTGAGAGCCAGAGAGGTTATGAATTGTCCAATATTTCATCGTTAGTAAATGACAGAGCTGGGATTTGAACCCAGGTCCTCTGACTCCAAATAGCTTTTCTCATTCCACTATACTCTTCTTCTAGGAGCTAGCTAAGGATTCTTATTTAGGATGGATAGTAGTTCAAATTCCTAGGTTCTTATCTGCTGTAAGTCTGAACTGACATGGCTTCTGAAGATTCTCAGTCCTTTTAGAAGCTGCTTTCTTATTTTTGATTTCAGGTACAGAACCCTAGAGTTTTTAAGGATGGCCTTTCCCTGTCTGGTGTTTATTGAGTTCTCTCATTGGCTTTGAACTATTAGGCAAAGACCACAGAGTCACAGCCCTCATCTTAACTGGAGCACTCTAAGATAACGTAACCTTAATTATCCTATCTTGGCTTTTGATTCCCTGGGTAAAAAAGATATTTCCCTGCTTGATCATAGCACATTTTCCCTTAGGGCTTCAGTCAAGTACCTTATACCTGTCTCCTTCAAATCCCTAAAAGACTTGATTTCTCTGGCTCCGGCTCCTTGTAACAGTAATTGAGAAATTGTAAATTTACTAGTGACCTAGGGGTGGAAGGTCTGTGTATTTTCTGATGATTAATAGTAAATGATGATGGATGATTGATTGACTACATGATTGTACTTAGTGATTGATGACTGAATAAGTAATTGATTTGTAACCTAGTATGCCCCATGAGTGGACAACTTTGACTATTATACTTTGTGTCCTTTAAAGAGGCAAACTTCCCTAAGGATGATTGAATGATTAAGATGGTTGACTGATTAAGTTACTAAATGACTGTTCTTTGTTCAAAACATTGTGACCACTGTAGTGGAAACTATGTTGCCATTTTCTGCGATAAGTTGTTGTGAATGCTGTATTTTGATTATCTGTGATAAGTTGTAATATTGTGAATGATGTACCTTGATTTCTGTGAATGTTTTATTCTGATTCATTCTGGAATAAATAGAGTGTTCACTACACTGTGTAATCAGAACCTTTAAAGCTGTTCACAGTAGCATTCTTGTGAAAAGCTGCTTGTGCTTGGCTTTACACTCCTTGGAAATCTTATGTTTCCAAGACCTTTACTTATCTGCCCTGTTGATTTGCCTGCAATAAATTCACTCATTGGTAATTAAGTTGGCTTTATCATTTTTGCAAAACATGTTCTCTTCACTCCATACCTTGTGCTATCATCTAGACTTAGATTTAATAAGCATTTTTTAAGGGCCAACTATATGCTAGATACTGTACTAAGTACTTTACAATATTATCTAATTTTATTCTTACAACAACTCTGAGAGATAGATACTATTAACATTTCCATTTTACAGATGAGGAAACTAAGGCAAATAGTAGTCAAGTGACTTGCCTAGGGTCACACAGAAAATGTATGAATTCATATTTGAATTCAGTTCTTCCTGAGTCCAGGTCTAATAATTAATCCACTGGACTACCTAGCTACAGGTAGGCCCCTTTTCTCTTAACAGACAGAAAATGAGCTTGATTTCATCATGACTAGTCTTTGTGAATGTCAGTAACCAATTGACTCTCTTTTCACCTTTCAGAGTTCATGTAGTTGTATGTTCCACTAAGTTACTGTCTCCTTTCTGAGAGACTGACATCTCTAGCTCTTAGCTCATTTAGTAAGCTGTCATGACTGACAGGTCCTGATCTAAAAGAATGAAAAAGGTTCAGGTAATCCTCTCCATCTAAATCTCCGGCTTGTCTCTGATGACTGCCTTTTCCAACTTGAATCTCCCAATACCCATTTCCTTAATATCATCCCTAAGAATATTATCACTCATGGAGCTGAAAATAAAATCAAACAACAGCAAAAAACCAAAACTAAGATAACAACCCTCAAAGATATAGTTATAATATAGACAATTTCCACTACAGTAAAGGAAGAATCACTCTGTGACCATTTTCCATAGCAGGTTACAAATCAGTACTGTACCAAAAAGGCTCTCCGATTTTATGGATCTTATGACTGATTCTTTCTCCTTCAGAAATTCAGGAAAGATTAATATATCAGTTCATAAGATCTAGAATTGAAAGAGACCTAAGAAACTATCTGACCCTCTCATTTTATAAATGAGGAAATTGATGTCCAGGCAAGTTTAGGAGACTTGCCAGCGTCACATAGGAAGTAGACCTCAGAGGCTGAATTTGAACTCATCTTCCCTAGGTCCAAAGTCAATATTCTTTCTAGTCTACCACACTCTAAGTCTAATAATATGCATTGATACCAACTGAAATTGACAGAAGGTTTTTCCTTACGTGGATTCCACATAGCAATAAAATCAGAGCATTTCCCATGCAGGCATTTCCCTAATTATCTTATTTACTGTGTGATTTGATGGGTGCCAAGTAACTACCTGATGGTGAAGATCATAAGTGCCAATAACCAAGGGAGCACAATGCATAATACACAGTAGATACCTGATACTTTTGTTGAGTGAAAGACATCTCTCATTGACTCTACTAATTGTTAGACTGATTCGAAATTTATCTTTGGGTAATAATCAAATTAATGACCATTCCAACAGTTAGAATGATGGAAGCTGTCATCATGCTGGGGCTGTATCCAAAAACAAGACAGATCAGAAGAGAAGTCACATCCTTAGGTCCATTGTTAGATGTTTTGTCTACATGACAATCCCAAATGCAGGCCTTTCTCAATATGTAGATGACTGAATATTTCCATCTTACTCTACATGACTGTTGTCCTTCACACACAAACTTACCCAGGGCTAGTCAGATAATCACATGGTCAATGAAGGATCACATGCACTTTTGTTGCATGTTGAAACATTGCTGTACTCATTCCCATGAGGTGTTCATGAAAAATATTCTGCGAAGTTGTATTAAAAAGACTGAGAGAAGTTTATGTGTGTGCATTGCTTGATATGAACCCTTTTCTTTCTTCTTCTTTTTTTAAAAATTTTTTGAGAGGGGAAGGCAAGGCAATTGGGGTTAAGTGACTTGTCCAAGGTCACACAGCTAGTAAGTGTCTGAGGCTAAATTTGAACTCAGATCCTCCTGACTCCAGGGCTGATGCTCTATTCACTGTGCCATCTAGCTGTCCTGATACGGACCCTTTTCAACCATACCTTTGATTTCATCAATATAGTAAACTCTTAAGGAGGCAATTTCCTCTACCAATACAAATGCTCTGTAACTTCTATAGTCTCAGAGAGTTTTCAAGGATACTAAGACGTTAAGGAGGGCAGCTAGGTGGTGCAATGAATAGAGTGCTGGGTCTTGGAGTCAGGAGGACCTGAGTTCAAATTTGGGCTCAGACACTTACTAACTGTGTGACCCTGGGAAAGTCATTTAATCTTGTTTGCTTCAGTTTCCTCATCTGTAAAATGAGCTGGAGAAGGAAATGGCAAACCACTCTGGTATCTTTGCCATGAAAACCCCGATTGGGGTTATGGAGTTGGTCACAACTGAAATGACTGAACAGCCACAGAAACATATATACTGCTCTTTAACATCTGCAAAGTGCTTTATATGTATATTATGTCATTGAATCCTCACAACCTCCCTTTGAGGTAGGAGCTATTATTATCAGATCTGTCCTGACTCCAGGTCTTGTGTTCTATCTACTCCCAGAGGTATCAAACTCTTCCTGCCAATAACCTAAATATAGCTAAAATGGATTAAAATGTAATTGGGAAATGTTTAACAAATAAAAATACAACATAGATAATGCTAATTTGTAGTTTTCTAAGCCAATATGTGGCCCACAGAGATCTTTTTCTATTTGAGTTTGATACCTTTATAGTAAATCATTTAACTGCCTCTGAAAAGAGAAGATTTTTTTAAAGGAAGGGGCATGAAGTGAAATAAGACATGAACACTATCTTTCAAAAAAAACATTTTATTTTTTCTTCGATTGCATCTAAAAAAATGTTTAACATTCATTTAAAAAATATTTTGAGTTCCAAATTCTCTCCCTGCCCACCCCTTCCCTGAGATGGTAAGCATTTTGATATAGGTTATATATGTGCAATCATGCCAAATATATTTCCATATTAGTTGACATAAGCACCATCTTCCAGAAGGTCATTATGTGGAAGAGAGATAGACTTGTTCTTCTTGGCCCTAAAGGGTAGAATTAGGAGCAACGCATGTAAGTTGATAAGGGATAATTTTAGGCTTGATGTTCGGAAATGCTTCCCAACAATTAGGGTATTCCAAAAATAGAATGAGCTATACCTCAACAGGTGGTAGTTTGCCCTTCACTTAAGCCCTTCAAGAAAAGGTTGGATGAGCACTTATTGACTGCTCATCATATAAGGGTGATTCTTCTCAGTTAGGTTGTAGAGGGGATTTTTTTTTCATGTATGGACTGGAGTAGATGGCTATCAGTGTCTCTTCCTGAAATGCCATGATTCTGTCCCTAATAACTCTGAAATTTAATGATTGTCTTTTTAAAATCCATCCATCCATCTACCCATCCATCTAACAAATATTTAAATGCAGTATGCAGAGCACTGCACAAAAGTACTGGAAGAAATAGAAGACACTGTTTCTAGCCTCATGGAGCTTGTGGTCTAGCATTAATATGATTTACCAAGTATGACATTTGCTAACCTTTAGGCATAGCTCAGAATTAAACTCAGTTTTTTTCAGGAGAGAATTTGAAGTGGGATGGAATCAATAAAATGTATAGGTTTGGAAGGAAAACATGGAAATGCTGTTGAGAAAATCACTGCATGATTCAGAGAAAGGAGGATATGAATACAAAATTACTTAGAAAATTTTAATTAAAAATAATGCCATGAAGTCATATAACATGGTTCTTTTGAGAAACACATTGGACTTTATACTTAATATATGCTAGCTTGGGTTATACTTAGGACCAAGGGCAGAAGCAGCAGCTGTCTCCATGGCTTGTATGCTTGATTTTTTATCAAAGAAAATCATTTTGTTGCACTAATCATTGCCTTCTTCACTGGCTTTCTCTCAAAATGCAAGCACACTTGGGAAGGGTGACTAATATCTTGGCATGAAGTAGTTTTTAGTTGACTGCTTCTCTGCAGTAGATTTGGGGGGAAAAGAGGAAAGATGCAAAAAGATTGAACTAGTTCATAATTTAGTACTGTAGTGGACAGGCAGAAAAGCATTTCCCTTTGGCAGACAATGGGGAATAGCAGAGGAATGAAAAAAAAGTCCAAATAGCAGCTGACTTATTGTTCGGTGGCTTATTGCTGCAAGTACTGGATGATTGTCTTCTGAATACCTGTATCAATCAATATTAAGTAGTACCTAAAACCTAGGAAGCAAGTTGGTGCAGTGGATAGAGTGCCAGGTCTGGAGTCAGGAAGACTGAGTTCAGATTTGACTTCAGACTACTAGCTGTGTGACCCTGGGCAAAGTGACTTAACTCTGTTTGCCTCAGTTTTTTCACATGTAAAATGAATTGGAGAAGGAAATGCAAACCACTCCAGTATCTTTGCCAAGATATTCCCAAATGATGTCACAAAGAGTTGGACATGACTGAAACAATTGAACAACAAAGAAATTGCGTGAGATAATGGACAACACCAGTACCAGGAAGCTCAGTTATATCTTTAAGCCCAAATTTGTTATTAGTAATCATTAAGTAATAGTAATATCTGACATTTATATAGTACTTTGTAAATGATACCATTTGATCCTCATAACATCCCTATGAGACAAAGAGGTGAAATCACATGTCTTCGGTCCACAATTAGTATATATAGGACCCATGATTCAAACCCAGCTCTCTGCTGACTCCTGTTACAACACTATTAATAGGGTATTGCCTCTTTATACATGCCCAGCACTGTACTAGGTTTACACAATCTACTGGAAAAGCATAAAGACAGTTCTTGCCTTTAAAGATTTGTGGTCTTTTGGGGGAGGCATATACTATGAATTATGAGATAGTATGTACTTAAGTACTGGAGAGTTCAGAGAAGAAAGAGATCTCTGATACTGGAATAGTTAAAGTAGCTTGATAGAAGAGGTGAAATTTGAGGTAGGCCTTCAAATACAGGTAGGATTGCATGAGTGGTATGGAGGGCCACAGGTTTTAATTTTGGAGTGAGAAAATAACTCAATCATGTTGACTATGAGGGCAATAAAAAGAGTGACTTAAGAGATAAGTGCATGGCAAAATGTTGAAGGAATGTAGGACTTGAAGAGGGAGGCTTCCACTAATGGATATAATTTTGGACATGATAGTAGGTAGCTCTTCAAAAATAATTTTAAAACCCAGAGGAAGAAAGAAAGCAATCTCTCTCTCTGTCTCTTTCTCTCTGTCTGTCTTTGTCTGTCTGTCTGTCTCGGTCTCTGTCTCTCTTTCTCTCTCAATATTGTCCTCTAAGAAGAGTAAGAAAGTGGAAAATGAAGAGATAAAAGAGAAAAAAATTATACAGATATATATATTTATATATTTTAAATCCAAAAGCTCACTGAAAAATGTTAGGAAGTATAAGAACAACTTAAGTGGGGAAAAAAATTCTATATATCTTAAAAAAAATTTTTTTTGCTTTTTTTTTTTTTTGGAGGGAGGAAGGCAGGGCAATTGGGGTTAAGTGACTTGCCCAAGGTCACATGGCTAGTAAGTGTTAAGTGTCTGAGACTGAATTTGAACTCAGGTCCTCTATTCACTGTGCCACCTAGCCGCCTCTGAAATTCTATAATTCTATTTTATAATACTGGTTGCCGATAAAGGACTATCATTTACCTTATAACCTAGTTATGCTATGTCAGGCCTTATAAGTCAATATACATGGCTATTATGTTTCCAAGATATTTCCAAATCATTGTAATAATAAGATTTATTGTAAAGAAGTTCAAAGATAATAATAAAATAGATCCCAATATGACTAGAACAGTGTTGAAGCCAATACATTGCAGGTACTTGTTTGCCTGTCTTAGAAGGGAAAATATGGAGAGGCAAGAATTTAGAATGAATGAAAATTTTTCTGATTCACAATCAAATGAAAATGCTATGGGCCCAGAGCCAGGAAATATTCTTGGATTGGACTTTGTTCAGCATCCTAAATTTAAACAGCTGCAATTTCTTTTTTTAAGTTCCATCTGATTCAACCTTTCTGAAATGAAAGATGTGCCTTTAGAGGAAAATTGGCATTTCTTCCTAAAGGTGGAACACAAATTTGTAGGACTTGTTTATTCCTTAACAATGAAGACTCTCTGTTTGTGGTATATGTTAGCTACATGTTTGTCCTGTAGTAAAGATAAAGATAGTTGCTAATTTTATTCAGATACTGCAGACTGCATGCATAATATACATACATATGCATAACATATGCATATACTATGGGCAGAACTATTCAATGATTCACTGATTATTCATATTGAGCAAAATGTAAAATAAGGAGGCATATGGTCCTACGAAATCCATGATCTGTGGTGCTGTGGAACACATCCTGAATGGAGGCCAGACGGAGAAAGGGATTCCAATGGTGAGGATCTTTCCTTCCAACCCTTTCAGCTTACTTTTGGGTATAGTCTTCATCCATTAGACCAAAAGCTCCCTGAGCGTAGGGAGTGTCCTTTTTCATGTTTGTATCCCCAGTGCTTAGCCTGGAAAGGAACCTATTAACTCATTTATGCTATGGTCTGAATGACTGATAAGATCCAAAGTGTTAAATTCCCCAGGAATATTTGCATTTCAATAGGAGACAGGCAAATGAATCTCTAATTTTGGAATTTCAGACATTACAAGTACAGGAAGGGATCCACCTCCCCTCCCCCCATTATGAGATAGACCTCCTGGAACCCCTGAAGTTACCTATGTTGGAAATGTTTTATTCCATATGTACATAAAAGTGGCCTAAAAATAAAATAGAGAAGGAGATTTACCTTCTTGCCTTCCTTAGATTTTGTCCTAACTAACCAAACAGCAGAGACAAGTGAACAAAATGCCCAGTGTCCATCTATAGAATTTGTCCATTAGTACAAACTATATAAGTATATGTATCTAGATATAATCTCTCTCTCTCTCTCTCTCTCTCTCTCTCTCTCTCTCTCTCTTTATCTATCTATCTGTCTGTCTGTCTATCTATCTATCTATCTATCCGTCCACCCATCCATCTATCTATCTACCTAGGATAGACAATGGAAACTGTCAGCAAAATGGACCCAGAACTGAAGAAAACAAAATTTAAGAAATGAGAAATATTAATGAAACAATTAGGGAGTAATTAAGTATTGATAAGGTGTGTCAAAGCCTAAACTCACTCCTTTCAGGCTGCAGTTCAAGACTTATAATATATATTCAAGGAGTGATATCATATAGCCCTCCTTCCTTATGCTGAGATAAACAATAATTGTATTAATGACTTTGTAAAGAAAAATATTTAGTTGTTAGCAATACATAAAGAAGGCAGCTAGGGGGTGCAGCAAAGAGTGCCAGATCTGGAATCAGGAAGATTTGTCTTCTTAACTTCAAATCTGGGCTCAGATACTTACTAGCTGTGTGACCCTGGGTGAGTCACTTAACCCTGTTTACCTCAATTTCCTCATCTGTAAAATGAACTGGGGAAGGAAATAGTAAAACACTCCAGTATCTTCACCAAGAAAACCCCAAATGGAGTCATGAAGAGTTGGACACAACTGAAAAGACTGCACAACAATCAAAACAGTAATATCGATTAGTAATATAAACTTAAAGGAATGGAAAAAAGTACCTAACTGATGCTACTGGCTCTAGTTTATAATAAATTGATTGCACCTTTCCTGGAGTTTGTTTCAAGGAAATACTTAAAGGAAAATAAAATTGTTGCTGGGGTAGGAAGAAGTAGGAAGACAAGGTAAGAGATATAAAGCCTGTAAAATCATAAATATCAGTAGGTAAGAACTAGAAGTAATGATAATGATGATAGTTCACATAAAAGTGTCTTAAAAAGTGAATCTCATTATACAAGTATCATCCCCATTTAAGCACTACCAAACACAAAATGAGGCTTTTTTTGGGAAAGAAAAATTAAGTTCCACTTTATACCATTTCCATTAAAAAAAGAGAACTCTTTACTCTACGTGTTGAACACAGAGAGTCGCTGACATTTTTTATCTTATTATTGATGTAGATATTCCTTCCTATAGTTTTCCTCACAAACCATCCATGACTTCTTTTATCCAACACTTCTTCATGTGCTCAAGTAAATCCTTTCTAGTGGATTTATCCAATGTGCTGAGGACCTCTTTTGGATCTCTTGCTATTACGTGGTGACCAGGTTAAGGGTTATCTATTAATTGTTCACCTTTATCCACTCTTAGTACTTGACGAGCTTTTTTTCATACACACACTTGGGCACGTGCACACACTCACACATACACACACACAATATCTTAAGCTATATTGCACAGTTTTTCATTGATGATATGTAGCAGCCTAATCACACCCACTATGCACCCCTCTGCTGCCCTCAGGGCGATCTGCTACTTTAAATTATTGGAGACAGTGGAATTCTATTGTTTTTATCCATATAAGATTGCCATGAAGATTTTGATATTGAGCAGATCAGCCTTTGTTTCAGAGAGAAGCTTTGGGTCATTAAAGTGCTAACCAATTTCCTCAATGCCTGTTCTTTTCCTCCTGATGGATTCTGGGCCCAGTTCATTGTGCATCAGTAGTGTCTGTCCAAGAAAAATGTATTAATGTACTAACTCAATGAGCTGTAGTTTAATTTCATATAACAGTTTGGATAATAGGAATTTTTCAAATGGCAAATGGAGTCCCCACACTAGGAGTTTCTTACAGAGCTCCAGACCCAAAACCAAAAGCAAAAACTCTAATTCAGTATTGAAGCCATTTGTTCAGTCATTGCTAGAGGACTGTGGTCGTGAGTTTGTTAATTAATTAACCTCAATTATTTTATGCAAATTGCTAATTAACTCCAGAGAAAGCACAGAGGGGGAGGGTTGGGCTTTTTTTTTTCTTGTTTTAAGCATTGATATGTCTTTTTGGCTTAATTTTGTCATAAGAAGGATTGTGGAAGGAAGTAATATCTACAAGGTCCTGCTTTGTAAGCTTGGTAGTTCTTCTTCCCCTAAAAGGCAGGAAAAATTTCCTTATGGTTGGATTTGCTCAGAGGGATTAAGCCATGGATTGGGTTTCCAATTACCCCAGGCATAAAAGGACCAGCTCACAAAGAATCAGTAAGTTTTAAACTTGGCAGATAATACATTCTAGTATGAATCACCACACCCCACAAACCCCGCTTACTAGACATTTCCATATGAAGATGGTAGATGGGGGGATGCCTCCCTGAACCAGTGTTATAACCTTGCTGAATAATCTCTCCATGTTATGGCTAAATATTATTTTCTTAACTGTGGTTCAGTCATTTTGGCCATTTAGTCTGACTCTTCATGACCCCATTTTGGGTTTTCTTGGCAAAGACACTGGAGTGGTTTGCCATTATCTTCTCCAGCTCATTTTGCAGATGAGGAGCTTTGGCAAACAGGATTAAGTGACTTGCCCAGGCCAGGGTCACACAGCTAGTAAGTGTCTGAGGCCAGAATTGAACTCACAATGATGAATCTTTCTGACTCCAGGTCCAACACTATCCACTGAGCCCACTAACTGTCCTTCTTAACTGTTAGTTTTATTTCATTATAATCCCAAATCTGAAGCAGCAGCCTTGCCTGAGTCAACATTAATGGTACAAGGGCAGAAGAAGAGAAATTAAAAAAACAGAAAAAAAGTTTCTAGGTGGATGTAGCAGTTCAGCTCAGAAGGAAACAGATGCTTTTCTTTAAAAGAACCATCATAAAGAGCAGTTAGAAAAAGGAAAGTGATAAGCTTAGAAGTTGAAGATAAATTGCTAGAAGCCATTTGTTACCAATTTAAAATTAAGGGTGACATTGAAGGTCTGCAGAAACCATTAAAGGAACAGCCAAGAGTTACTGATGAAAGATAGAGATGTTTGTGCCTTAGGAATTTAGCTAATGATTTAAAGAATCTCTAAAATTGTGTTGGCTTAAAGTTTTCTTTATTTCTGTTTGAATAAAGAGATATATCTTTTTTTCATAGAAAAAAACAAACCGCCTGAACATCCTTGGTTATAAATCTGAGTTTGTCAGGTTAGGTGGGTAAGGGAGGATGGGGAGGGACCTTAAAGCCCTGGGAAAACAATTCTTTGGTCTGCTATAACTTTCTATCACCACCTGGTGTCAGTGTACTTAAAATGCAGTGAAAGTGAAGGAATTCAATCCAATTGTACGTCTAAAATGCAGAAACACACACAAAGTAACAAATAAACCTTTGTGCAATGTGTAGTTATTATTACTGAAGGTTGTTGATGGGTGGGTGGCTAACTTGTCCAGTATGAAAGAGGTGCAGAGAGATACTGGCTGATAGGGAGCCCTCTCATTTCTTCTTGGCTTCCCTGCCCCTCCCTCCCCAGCCCTCCTCCTTCTTTCCCTAACTCCCCTCCTGCCCCCCACCCCCATGATTATCCAGTACTAGTCCCCGCTCAGTGCACTGACACTTTCTCCAGACTGTTTGAACTCAGATCACTCCCACTTTCACTGATTGGATGACAACAGGTCCCAGTTCAAGCCTCACTTGCTCATTTGGGTTTTAATGGCTTAAAGGGAATGTGAATAACAACTGTTTCTGTTCAGGCTAGAATCTCTGAGGGTCTTCCCCTCCCACACAGATTCTTTCTTGAAGGCAAACTAGGCCATCTTTTGCTTCAATTCATACCTAGCCTTTAATCACCGAATGGGCATTACCTCAGACAAACTGAGACCTGGAGAAGAGCTTAGCTTAAAAAGGTCTAGGTCTCCCACAGCTTTCGGGGTCATTGCCAGTCTTTGTAAACTGTAAATAGTAAGTGTTTCTCTTTAGCCCAGCAACCCCGAGGATCTTCCCTTCCCAGTTTGATTTTTTTTTAAAATTACAGTTGCCATCCTTGGACTCACTTCTTAAAGAGGTCCATTCACTCAAAATGAGAACCTGAAAATACCTTAACCTAAAAAGGCCAAGGTCTCCTACTGTATCCTGGGCCATCTCCAGTCATCCTGCTGAGTATCTGGCCACTAGACTCAGATGACTCTGGAGGAGAAAGTGGAGCCGATGACCTTGCACAGCCCTCCCTCCCTCAAATCAAAGTCAACTGAAAATTATATCATCATTCCCTGATGTCATGGTCCTCTTTGAGAATGAAGGACAAATACAACAGCAACAACAACAGCAAAAACGACTCATGGAACTATGTTTTGCCACTAGACTCTGATGACTCTGGAGGAGAGACTGAGGCCGATGACTTTGCACAGCCCTGCCTCACTTAAATCCAATTCATTTGTATGTCAAGACATCACCCCCCTGAAGTCATTGGTTCTCTTTGAGAACAAAGAACAACAGTTCTAAGGGCTTTGAGAACAGTTTGCTAAAGAATTTGGTCCCCTAAACAACTTCATCATTGCAGTTTCTGATATTTGGTTCATTTATTCATAGTGCTGTGAGTTCCATTTGTCCTGACCTTTGGTTAGGGGCAGTGTAAGGTATTTTCTCCATACTCTATAGAGAACAGGGTTCACTGGGGAAGATTCACTGAGTTTCATCTGCTATTGAGGACTGAAGGACATTAGGTGAATGGTCTGTGGTGAAAACTGACTCATGAGACAGTCATTTCTAGACCTCAGTTTGAGATGGGATTTCTGGAATCTTCCAGTAGAGATATAAAGAGAACTGAGAGGGGGAGGGAAAGTGAAGAAGTATCAGTGGCCACCATAGAAAAGAGGGAACCATGAGGGAACCACCATAGAAAAGAGGAAATCACCATAGAAAAGAGGAAACATGATAATTCAATTCAATTCAACATTGTTAAATATCTCTACAGTGTGCAAACTACCATATTAGGCACTGATGGGAACAGGAACTGGACCTTTGATTTCACTTGCATAGAGAACTCCTGAATCAACTCTTTTTACCAAATGCTATATAACATCTTGTCTTCAATTTCGAGTCTTAAAGAGTTGCCTAAGAAACTGAGAGATTAAATGATCTGCCCAAGGTCACAAGGTCAATATGTGTCTATCAGTGACAGGACATGGACTCAGGGCTGGGCTCTGAGGTCAGTCCTTTAACCTGTAGTTAGACTACACTCCCTTTAAACACTGACAATGTCTGGGTAATTCTTGAACCCATATGAGGACTGTACCTTTTAATTATATAACTTTTATTTCTTAGACTCAATTACTAGTTACTATGAATTAATCTGGTATCCACCTTAGGGCCTGAGTCTACCATGAATTCCAAAGTTGCCATGCTATATAGACAACTTTCTTATTAACTGTGACTTCCAGGTAACCTGTATTGTAATTATCTAGTAGGTACAGGGAGTTTGCTAATCACATTTTAATATAGTAAGAAGTACTTACTCCACAATTAAATGGAAAACCAAAATGAAACAAATTTTAGCTGGTTAAGGGAACATTTGTCTTTGTACAATTTGTATTAATTGACACAGGCAAACTAAGAATGTTTAAAACCTTGAAGGTATCACTTCAGCTCCATATTAACTCTATGTTGTTGCCAAGATTTTCAAGTCGAAGAAGCAATTGATTTTGCTCATCAGGAACTTTCTTTATCTCTCCCTGGCAATAATCAGATATTATTAATCATACCCAACTAGCTTTTCTTTGGAAGGCTAAAAGCATCACTGCTGATTCGATTCAGGAATTATTTACACCTCAACTATAATCCAAACTGTTATTGAAGAGAAGGTTAAAAGTTTAATCATGGTCTGAGGTTTTCTGGTGCTTCTACAGAATTTGTTCACAAGTTGTTAAAATGTTCAGCAGAATTCCTAGAGGTTCTGGTAAAAGATATGTATATTTGTATTGCATCATTCATCTTCGGATATGAATTTTTAATGCTTTTAGATGTTTATGTGACTAAATATATAAAGCCAGAAGAATACAAATAACAGACACTCCAAGTTCTGAATAAAGATAGACTATGAGTTAGCCAAATATGAGTATGGGTACATAGATACACATACTATAGGTAGATAAATATACATACTACACACACATGTAAATGTATGAGGATAAAGAAATATATTCGTATAGTGTGTCTGTATATGCCCCCCCCAATCAATCAATAAGCATTTATTAAACACTTATTATGTTACCAGGAATTATGCTAAGATAGGAGTGTATAAAGAAAGGGAAAAACAGTTCCTTTCCTCAAAAAACTCATGTTCCAATGTTCCAATTATAAATAAACATATATAAGATACATGGAGAGTGGACCTTAGAGTGGAAGGCTGTAGCACCTGGGGGGACTGGCAAAGACCTCCTGCAGAAGTTGACATTTGAGGTGACTCTTGCAGAAATTACAGGTGCTAAAAAAACAGAGGTGAGGAAATTTCACAGCTCTCTATCTCTTTGTGTATCACTCCCTCTCTCTACACACAGGTGCTTAGACCCCAAATATGTACAACATACATTTATTACGTATATATGTGTATGCATATGCATAAACACGCATCAGTGTAGTGCTCTATTTCCTCATCTTTGCCTTTTAGAACACCTGGTTTTATATGTATATATATGTGCATGTGGGCCGCTAGGTGGTGCAGTAGAAAGTCCGGAAGACTCCTCTTTCTGAATTCAAATCAAGCCTCAGACACTCACCAGCTTTGTGACCCGGGTCAAGTTACTTAATGCTCTTTGCCTGAATTTCCTCATCTCTAAAATGAGCTGGAGAAGGAAAGGGCAAAACATCCCAGTATCTTTGCCAAGAAAACCTCAAATGGTGTCACAAAGAATCAGACAAGACTAAAAAACAAGTGAACCACAACAAATGCATGCATGCATGTATTCATGTATGTTTATATGTCTATGTATGTTATTATCTATTCATGAAACAACTAGAAATTCCACTTTCAATTCAGCATAGCATAATAGAATGGGAAAAGCATTAAATTTGGATTCAGGAGGCCTAGATTCTCATCCTGGTTGGGCAAGTCAATGAATCTCCTTAGGTACCAGTTTTCTCATCTTAAAAATGGGGACACTGAACTAGATGATCTCCAAGATCTTTTTTTCCTTCAAATAATTGCCTCTAGGGCAAAATAAAAACACTTTAGCTTAACATTTAAGGTCCTCTGTAATTGAACACTAACTTGTCTAGCCAGCCTTATCTCCCATGATTCCCCTATACGATGCAACATGGAATGCTAATTGTTCCCAGAACTTGACATTTCATCATTCTGCTTCTATGCATTCATGCAGAACCACTCCAGTGCTTGTAATTAATTCATTTCTTATCTCACATCAGTCTTTTAGAATCTTTCATTTTCCATCCAGGGTTTGGTTAAGGTGCTACTTCCTCCCTCTGCTCAAAGAATTATCACTTCAAAGTTTTCTAGAGCGTTTTGACGGGACGTTGCCTCGTACTCTCTTCATATCTTTTATTACTTATTTATTTTGATGATATTTGATTTATCATCAGGCTGTTATAGAGAGTTCTTCATCATGCCCACAAAACTCTAAAACCTGGAAGTCCACTTCAGCCCTGGAATTTACACCATGGAAATACCTTATTCGCTGAGATCCCTGCCTCTGATCGGGTGACTCCACAAACAACTTTCATTTTAGGAGGGCACACAGGCCAGTGATTTCTTCCTTTTTAACCAAGATGCAACCAGGACTCCTCCATCACACCCCCACCGGGTACCTCCTTCCCCTTTTTAATATGTTGAACTCATTAGAACTTAAGCTCCTTGAGGGCAATGACTATCCTTCAGCTTGTATTTGTGTTCGCAGCACTTAGAATGGAGCCTTGCATGTAGTAAGTGCTTAATAAATGTTTGTTGACTGTTGTCATCATTTTTATCTGTGTAGGCGTCAATAAGTTTAAATTTCCTCTTTTGTACAGTGGGGATTTGTTGTTGTTCAGTCTTTCAGTCTTGCCTGATTCTTTGTGACCCCATGGACCATAGCACACCAGGCCTTTCTTTCCTCTACTACCTCCCAAAATCTATCCTAGCTCATGTCCATTGCCTCCATGATACTATCTCTCCATCTCATTCTCTGCCATCCCCTTCTCCTTTTGCCTTCAACCTTTCCCAAAATGAGGATTTTTTATAATGAGTCTTGTCTTCTCATTGTGTGGCCAAAGTACTTAAACTTCAGTTTCAGTACTTGTCTTATCCCAGTGGGAATAATACTACTTACATTATCTCATACAGCTGTTATGAAGAAGGCATATTATATAAACTGTATTGCATAATATAAAGATGAGTTCTCATGATAATGAAGATGATGATGAGGGTGGTAATGTTATATCTCCCCAGAAGACTGTATCATCCTTGGCCAAACATTTGTGTCATTTTATTATCTTTCTATCTCTGGCATCTAGCTCTCTACCTCCTACAAAGTAAGTGTTTAATATTTATTTAATCGAAGTCAGTACAAAGTTGCACTCATATATGTCATATTATATATATATATATTTCATATTTTGAGTAAGTCATATTTCCTTCCTTTTCCCAGCTGTTATTATTTTGGTAGTGGTACACTGTGTGTGTGTGTGTGTCTGTGTGTGTCTGTGTGCACGTGCATACACATGCATGTGGTTGCACATTGTTATGGGTTCCTAGGGAAGAAGTGGAAGAGTAGGTGTGGGGAGAAATACCAGCAAATTCTGTTTCTCTCCATAGTGTCATTTTCTGTGAATAATAAGAGACAAAGGTGTCACAGTTTTAGAGTCTTCCTAACAAGAACTGGGGGGATTTTTTTTTTGTATTCTGGTGGCTCCCAGAAAAAATTATATAATAGATTCAATTCAAATCAACAAGTATTAAGTGCCTACCATATATCAGGTCTTGTGCTAGGCCCAAGGATACAAGGACAAAAATTAAAATAGAGTTGTTGTGAGGATCAAACGAGATAATATCTTAAAATGCTTAGCACAGGCCCTGGCACAAAGTAGGCAAAATAAAAGGATTATTCCCTTCTCTTCCTGTTCCCCTTCCCCTAAAACAGTGCCAGCCCTAATGTAGCTTACCTTCTAAGAAGTACAGTCAGAAGAAAGAACAATATATATACAGGTAAATAAATACAAGATATCCACAAAGTGAATACCAATAAATAAAGTCAAAGTTTATAGTAAATAAATACAGATTTTTGGGGGGAGAAGGGTAGCAGGGGTTGGGGGGAGCAGATCAGTAAAGAACTTGTGTAGGAGGCAGCACCTGAACTGGGTCTTGAAGGGGTTAGGGTTTACAAAAGGTAGAGCTCAACAAGATCATTTAAGGCAAAGTGGACGTGTTGCCTGTGAAAGGCACAGATATGGGAGGTGGGATATCAAGTTTGGGGAACAGTGTTAGCCAGTTTGGCTGGAATGTAGAGCATCTAAGAGGGAACAAGTGAAAGTCTGGAAGTCTGGAAACAGCCTGGAAGCAGACTGTGAAAAGCTTTCAATGCCAGAGGATTTCAGTTTTACTCTAGAGGCAAAATGTAGCCATGGAAACTTTTTGAGCAAGAGAGTAACATGGTCTGCATTTGGTTTTAGCAGTATCAGTTTGGCAGCTGCTTGACTTTTTTCTGGGGACTCTTAGTATCTTCTTTTTTGTGTCCTTTTAAGTCTCTCTGTCTCACCTGTCTGCAGAACCAAGTGCCTTCATGTTCTTTCCTCTGCCTTCCTTTCTGTCCAAACCTGCTCTCAGGGAAGGATCTGATAGCAGTCATTAATTATTATAGTGTGATTTCAAGTCATTGTGTAAAGTCATGTGTGAAATTGTGAGCCATAATCTCTAATTAAGGAATAAAAGAAATTCATTCATTCATTCACCAAACATTTACGAAGTGCCTACTCTATTCAGAGCACTGTGCTAGGCACTGGAAAAGATTCACAATGTCTAGATGACGTGGGGTCCTTGACCTCAATAGTGGAATATGGTGATAGGTCATAAACTCATAGTGCTCTTATACAAATCATTGAATTGGATCAGGAAAGGCTTCCATTCAGGGGTCACCTCAACCGGTACCCTATTGAAGAAGTTTCAGGCATCTGTTGTGGTTTGTCCTTTGGTCTTGAAGAAGATCATGACATCAGGGAGGTGATTCCATGACTTACAAGTGAATCAGATTTAAGTGAGGGAGTGCTGTGCAAAGCCACCAGTCTCATTTTCTTCTCCAGAGTCATCTGGGTCCAGTGGTCAGATATATTGATCAGGACAACTAGGGACAGTCCAGGTTGCAGTGGCAGACCTCAGCCTTTTTAAACTAAGGTCTTTCTGAGTTACCACTTTGACTAAGGCAATGCCCATTCAGTGATTAAGGCTAGGTAAGAAATGAGGTAAAGAATGACCTCTTTTACTTAGTTGTAATGGTAAGGGAATTTGAAGATCTTCCCTGACCCTTAATAGGCCTAGGGAATTTGAAGATCTTCCCTGACCCTTAATGGGCCTCAAGTGGAATCCAACAGGAGGGGTTTGATTGGGGGGAGGTTTGTTTTTCAGGAAGGCCAACACCTTTTGTTACTTTGTAATTAGGTAGTGGGTCATGAAAGTTGTGATGTCGACACTCTGACCCTGAAGAAGGGTATATATACTCTGAGGTGAGGTTTTGCTTCTGGGGCTCACTTATGGGAAGAGTTGTGTGATATAGCCAGATGAGACTCTGGGTAGCCATTGAGTCCCCTAGCTTTGAAAAACCAGATGTTGGTGCTTCTCTCTCAAGTAACTAACTATGTATATAGGTAATGGTCAGATAGCTAGAAGCCCTGTCTGTTGGTCTGTTGAATTGTGTTATTTTCTCTGTCTTTTTTTTTTGTCTGCTTGAAATTTCTGTTTGTATTTTCTGAAGTTCAGGGCACTGATTTTTCCCTCTGAACTAAGTAAATGATATCGATGTCTATATCTATCTACATCTATATCTATATATCTATATGTGTGTGTATGTATGTATGTGTGTGTGACTACACACATATATGTCTAATTAAAGATTGTTGACCCCTTTAAATTTGCTTTTCTTTAATAAAACAGATCAAAGAACCTATGTTAGCAGCCATCTTGTGTATGCTAGAGTGCTTGTTGTTACACTACTCAAGAAAAAATTAATCTGAGAGGGCATTTGTAAGGTAGATAGGGAAGGTACTCTGTCAGGAAGGAACTTTTTCTAAAATTCTTGAAATCAGACTCTTCCCATGTGTGAGTCTATAGTTGGCTCTTCATACTATTGCATATATTTGCATATATACAGGCAACGATAAGAAGGATGGCTTTGAATTTTAAAGCAGCTGAGGTCACTTGAGGTAGACCTTCCCACCCTTCCTCAACAAACTTCTGACACCTGTCAGGGAGACTTAACAACAGATATCAGTTCTGAGATTGGCTCATTTTTGACACATCCTATCAAGCCCCTTGTTGAAATTGTAGTCATGTAGTATAAGCATATTCAGAATGTAACATCCACAAATTCTGCCAGCTGGAGCAAGAAGCGGCAGTCAGTGACAGATCTGGTTAGAAGATGGATGAGGGCAAGGACACTACTTGCATCTAAGAAACAAACTGCTTAGTCCTAGACAAGGGAACCCAGCAAATGGATTTAAGGAGTGGTCTGGACTCAGCAAACAAGCTCTGGTGTCTGTTATGATCTTCTTAATAAGCAGTGCCTTTGTTTTTCTTGGATTCTCACAAGGGCAGATTGAACCATTCAGCTGAATTTTAGAGTGATACTGAGGTTCAGCCAAGTTAGAGCTGGTTCCTTAATTATCCATTAGCGCTATGAAATAAATTAGTTCTGACGTTCATGTATGGCTTTCCTAGTTTCCCCTTTAAGCAGGAACAATGACTCCATCTATTCAGGACTCAGGGATAGACTTTTCTGCTTCTCTCTTCTCCCTCTATTTTTAACAGGAAGTTATAATCAATATGAAATTTGAACTTGATTCAATCTTGTTAAGGGAAAATATCCTTAATCTTTAAGCAGGAATCATCTCAATCTTGTATATTTAAATGGCACATTCTAAGATTAATCCTATTTACATCTTGAGTAAACTAAGAGATTAAGGCAAATGTCAGTTGGTTTAGGAAATGTTATGAGGATAAAGTGATATAGGCCCCCTGCATATTCCTAGACAAACAAAGTTATTTTTAAGTAAAGGCTTGGCATCTGTCTGTATCTTTATTTCACCCAGTTATGAGTCAGATGTTGTTCCCTTTCTTGATAAAATACATAATTATGATGCCAAATGATAGGCCGTCTAGTATGGAAGAAAAAGCAATAACAGACTGGAGTTGGAATTAGGTGGCTCAGATTAGTGTCCTATATGACCCTCACTAGCTCCATGTACCTGGATATCCTACAACCTCTCCTGAGTTATTTTTTCATCTAAAAAAAAAGACACACTTGGTCTTCTTATGTCAGAAGGTTGTTTTAAAGAAAATATTACATAAATCTTGATGGGTTATATCTTTATATTTATGTAATATAAGGTTATATGATATCATCTATAGATATTGAATTTGTACATTTATATACATCTATATATTATATTTTCTTATTATTCAGTCATATCTGATGCTTTATGAAACCATGGACTATAGCATCTCAATACTGTACACGGGGTTTTCTTGGCAAAGATACTGCAATGATTGGTCATTTTCCTTTCCGGTGGATTAAGGCAGACAGAGATTGGGAGATTTCCCAGGGTCATAAAGCTAGTAAGTATTTGAGACAGAATTTGAACTCTATCTTCTTGACTCTAGGCCCAGAAGTCTATCCTTTGAGTCACCTAGCTTCCACTTATATATTATATACCTATATATCTGGGTAATATAATATTATTACTCACCTCATTGAGTTGTATCAAATGAACAATTCAAACAGTGCTATGTAGATACGAGCTTTTGCTATTATTAAGGTACTACTTTAGTGAACTGACTATTCCTTCTTGTTATTTAAAAAAAATTTGTTTATTTTTGACATAAATTTAAAAAAGTTTGAGTTCCAGATTTTCTTCTTCCCTCTCACCCCTTCTCCACCCATTGAGAAGGCAAGCAATATGATACTTTGAGTAGCAGAGGAAGTTAAACAACTCCATTTTGTCTGCAGTTTCTGTAGCTTACCTCTGCCTTGTGTGTACTGCAACCCACACCCTGTCTTTGAACTTATTTACTGCTAAAACAGCAATGGCAGTCCTATTTATTAGGGTGAAGTTATAAGAGACAGCCAACTTGAAGAGCCTTTCCTATTACTAGCCAGCCTGAGCATTAGGCCCTATCCAATCAAAAGATAACACCTCTCCTATTCCTACCTTGGGAGCTCCCCAGCAACAGCCTTATCCAATCCTGAGGCACCCCACATACTCAATTTATCTCCTGCCTAATTTGCCTAAAGCAAGAAAAATAAAGAAAGTAAAAAAAAAAGTATGCTTCAGTCTGTACTCAGAATTCATTAGTTTTTTTCTCTGGAGATGGATAGCATTTTTCATCACGAGTCCACTGGAATAGTATTAAATCATTGTATTAATCAGATAGCTAAGTATTTCATAGCTGATCATTGGTACAATATTACTGGCTCAGTAAGAAAGCTGATGAAATTCAGTTTTATGCTGATAGTAACAATCCAAAATGCTTTTATGATGCCCTGAAGGTTATTTATGGGCCAAAGACCTATGGTGCATCTCAACTACTCAGTGCTTTCAGAGTCACATTAATTAGTGATAAGAACATAATCCTAGAGAGATGAACTGAACACTTCCATAGTGTTCTCAACAGACCATCGTCAATCAATGCTGAGGCCAATGATCATTTACCTGAGGTTGAAGTCAATCCCTTCATAGTTGAAATTCCAATTGAAGAAGTGGTTTTGAATGCCATTAGGCTCCTTTCATGTGGCAAAGGACCTGGTGCTTGTTCTATTCCAGCTGAGATTTACAAGGTGGGGGATCCTTTGCTCACACAAAAGCTGACTGAAAATTTCCAAGTTATATGGCAAGAGGAAGTTATGCCCCAGGAATTCAAGGATGCCTCCATAGTCAACCTCTACAAAGGTAAAGGGAATAGATTGTTCTGTGATAATCACAGGGCGGTAGAGTGTTTCTCTCTTAGTTATTGCTGTCAAGATTCTTGCCAGAGTCCTCCTTAATAGGCTGATCCTTCACCTGGAAGATGGTTATCTACCTGAGAGACAGTGTCTTCAGAAAAGAACAATGAACAGTCAATGTGGTGTTTGCTGCCAGACAACTCCAGTAGAAATGCCAGGAGTAGAACAGAGGTCTGTACACAACATTCATAGATCTGACCAAGGCCTTTGATACTGTTAGTCTTGAGGGCTTGTGGAAAATTATGTCAAAATTTGGTTGCCCGGAGAAGTTCATCAGCATTGTATGTCAATTTCATGACATTCTGCTTGCCTGGGTTCTAGATAATCAACAATGCTCTCGTGCCTTCCTAGTCACCAATGGAGTGAAACAAGTCTGTATGCTTGCTCCCATGCTTTTTAGCATGATGTTTTCAGCCATATTGTCAAATGTGTTCAATGAGCATCAGTACAGCATTCTTCACTTTGAAAAGACTACAAGCCAAGACCAAAGTGGAGGAAGTGTTGGTGCATGATTTTCTGTTTGCAGATGATTGTGCACTCAATCAGCCTCTAAAGCTGAGATGCAACAAAGTATGGATCAACTCTCTGCTGCTTGTACTAAGTTTGGCCTAACAATTAACACCAAGAAAACACAGGTGCTCCACCAGCCAGCACCACATCATCCATATGTGGAACCATCAGTTACAGCCAATGGAGACGTTTTGAATGCTGTGATTTAGTTCACTTACTTGGTAGTGTACTTTCTAGGGATGTACACATTGATAATGAGGTTGAAGCATGCATTGTCAGAGTTAGCTCAGTGTTTGGGAGGCTCTGAAAGGAAAGTGTGAGAGAGAAGAGGTAGACTGACTAACAAACTGAAGGACTATAGAGACGTTGTGCTGACCTCATTATTGTATGCCTATGAAACCTGGACAGTCTACCAGCACCATGCCAGGAAACTGAATCACTTTCATTTGAATTGTCTCAAGAAGATTCTGAAGATCACCTGGCAGGATAAGGTACCAGACACTGAGGTCTTTACTCAAACTAAACTGCCAAGCATTCAAACTCTGAGACAGTGCAACTCCAATGGGCTGGCCACATTGTTAGAATGCAAAATGTACACTTGCCAAAAAGACTGTTTTATGGAAAACTCACACAGGACAAGTGTTCACATGGTGGTCAGAAGAAATGATACAAGGACACTCTCAAGGTCTCTCTTAAGAACTTTGGAATTGCTTGTATGACATGGGAGACACTGGCACAGGACTGCTCAGCATGGCATTCCCACATCAGAGAAGGCCCCATGGTCTAGGAGCAAAGCAGAATTAAAGCAGCTCAAAGGAAATGCAGGATATGCAAATTTGGAGATTTCACTCCAAATGTTCATATGGACTATTTGTTCCCAACCTGTGGTAGAGAATTTCAAGCTTGTGTTGGTGTGATCAGCCTTAGTCAGACACAATGAAACTTAAGTTTAGCATTAGTGATGTCATTTTGGTCCTCTTTGAGAATGAACAAAGGACAACCAACTGTTACAGTGTATGATATTCTCCTGGTTCTGCTCACTTCACTTTGCATCAGTTCATATAAGACTTCTCAGGTTTTTCTGAAACCATCTCCCCCAGTCATCTCTTAAAGCACATTAGTATTTCATCACAATCATATATCACAACTTGTTTAGCCATTCCTTAATTGATTGACATCCTTTCAATTTCCAATTCTTTGCCACCATAAAAACAGCTGCTATAAATATTTTTGTACACATTAGGTACATTTCTTTTCCTTGATCTCTTTGAGAAACAGACCTAGTAGTGGTATGACTGGGTCAAAGGATATTTTTATGCCCTTTTGGTCATAGTTTTAAATCTTCTTGTTATTAATAGGATATATTTGTCTATGGTTTTTGTTTTTGTTTTTTTTTGCAAAACCCAAACATTCTATTCAATTATGTCATTGTGGTATGGAGATGTTCATGGGTTCATGGGATTATAGGTCATCAAGACAATTTTCTCAATTTCTAGTTGAGGAAAATGAATCCTAGAGAAGTTAAGTGATTTGCTCAAGATCAAACAGCTAGTAAGAACCTGGGGTGGGATTTGAGCTCAATCACGCCTTTCAAACTCTTAGTCCAGTATTCTAACCACAGTACTAAGAAGCCTGTGCCAGGCTAACTCAAGGGATAATAGATTCTATCAGGCTGGGAAAAAAAAAAACCTGAGCTATGGACTAATGCTTGCTGTTCAACAACTAAGTATGGGCAGACTTGTCACCAGAAATAGGCAACCAGGCAATAAATTAAGAGTAGAGGAAGATGGCAAATGGATAAAAATGCAAAACGGCTCCTCTTTGGAGTCCACTATAGGCTTTTTTTACTTCCAATGGTGGCAGATTGGCTGCACAGAGGATTTCATTGACCACCCGTCCCTGACTATTTAAAGCTTCCTTTTAGCTGGTGCTTTCCCTATTAGAATAGATTAGCAGGGATTATTTATCTTTCTCCTTGGACTTGTATTTCCAGCACTTAGTATAGTTCCTGGGACATAGTAAGCGCTTCATAGATGCTTGTTGACTAATAGAGGGTACTAAGAATCACTGAATTCTTAGACTACAAGCATGAAGCTAGGTGTTGGTAGTCTTAATGCAGTCCTTTCTAATGGCCAAAGAATTACCTCCTGACTGTCAGATGAGCTAAACCATATCCTGATAGATAGTTTCACTGTAAATGAAACCAAAAGTCATATGGAAATTGAAACTAAATGAAAAACATGGTAAAGTTGGTTTTATACTGTGTTCAAGGGAAGAAAGAAACTCTACTTCAGGGGACAGCTAGTCATCTTGAATTAAAGGGCTCATGAAAAGCACAAATATAATTAGTACAAAAGTGCTATTAGATATTGCAGAATATGAAGTTGGTAAATTCTATGAAAAACTTGACAGGATCTTTCAAACTCAGTAAACATATATTTGATACTCAGTGACTTAAATGTGAAAAGCTAGAGGATACTGAAAACTATTTTGGAAAACATAGTTGATATGAGATCCCTCTCTATCCAACGTTTATTGAATAAAAAAAATCCCATGGAAAAAGGCAACTTTGATGTCTAATGGTGTTCCCTGTACACGCATTAAAATTACAAAATTGTCTGACAAATTATACAATTACATAACTTCCACACATTGCTCTAGGCCCTGCCTGCTGGAGTCAACAAGTATAATATACAAATTATCCTGTATCAGACGTGACTATATCTGAGCTACTGAGACAGTTTGACAATATGCTGGGTATTGATATCAAGTAAAGTGTAAAGAAAGTAGATATGGGAACATTTCTGGTATTTGCCAATGTCTTAACAGGTGTCTAGTGCAATACAAAACTAAAAAATTCCCTAACGATGTGTTTCTTCAACTATTTTTGTACCCAAATGATATTGTACTAATTGCAATGAGTCTAAGAATATTACAAAGCCTCCTCAGAGAAATTAAAAATTATTTGAAAGAGATCAGTTTAATTATCCATTGCAAAACCTCACATTGCATACATTATAACATACATATGGACAGGAAGTACAGTAAATCTATTTTTAGCAGCTCTGTATGTTTCTCTTTTGGGATCTCTGTCTCTCTCCATTCATATCTTATTCAAAGTATTATACAATATTTCATTTAGGATATGCATGATAGTGCACACAATTTTCAGTCCTTTTGTGTTAGCTGGGGAAACAGTTGCCCAGCCTAATTGAGTCTCAAGTTCCTCTTTTATAAAATGTGAATAACATGAGTAAACTCCACTTCCTAGGGTAGCTGTGAAGCTCAAATGATATTATGTATAGTTCTTTGGAAACCTTAAAGTGCTATCCATATGTCAGTTGCTATGATTGTATTGTTGCCTTAACACTTCTGAAATAATGAAACAGAGGAAGACCTCCAGCACATTGGAATTCTATACAGAAGATTTATGGAGAGACATAGAGAAGAAATACACAGAATGAGAAGGTGTAATGAGGTCGTGACCCACATCAGAGGAGGGCATAGCTATACTTGTGGACCATCAACTTGATGAAACACTAAAGTAGCAAAATAATGAAACAGACTTACGTGAACTGATGCAAAGTGAAGTGAGCAGAACCAAGAGAACATTGTACACCATACCAGCAAAACTGTATAATGATTGAGTGTGAACGACTTAGCTCTTCTCAGCAACACAATGATCTAAGATAATTTCAAATGATGAAAAATGCTATCTACCTCCTGAGAAAGAACTGATGGAGTCTGAATACAGATTAAAGCATATAATTCTTCACTTTTTTTTCGTGGTTTATTTCTTTGATCTGTGTTTTCTTTCACAACATGACTAATACAGAAATATGTCTTGCATGATTGCACATGCACAATCCATATCATATTGCTTACTGTCTCAGGTAGGGGGGAGAAAAAAGGGGGAGAGAATTTGGAACCCAAAATAAAAAAAAGAAATTTACACGAAAACTTTATTATATATTTAAAAGAAATAGAAAGTTTATAGGTTAATGATAGATTTGCAGTTCAATATGTATCATCTTTCATTATACTATGATAGAAATGCTTGTTTTATTCCATAAATTAAACATAACATAAATAAAAATGTTTAAAAAATAATGTTAAAATTGGTTTTACACGTAATTAGAAAAAATAAAATATTACTAAAAAATAATGTGCAAAATAATGTGACAGTCTTTCCATTGTCCTTCTGGCAATTATTCCAAGATTATGGTATGGCATGAGTTATAGCTATAGAGAATTATTGGATTACTCTTTTTGCATTAGGTTTGTGACATCATTAGTGTACAAAATTTTCTTCACTCATGCATTCATCAACTGGTCTACAATTTATAAGCTTAGCACAAAGATTCTAAGATGAAATTGAAAGGTTAAAATGACTTAGCTCAGGTGACATGGCCAGTGTGTGGCAGAAGTAGGATCTAAGTACTCAGGTATTCTTGATTGAGGTAGATTCTACCCACAACCCAATGCTACCCTCAGACTGGTATAATTTATTCCATAGAATGCCTTTACTTAATTTGAGCAGAGGACTGACTTGGCAAAATGTGGACTGTTTCATTCCCTAATGGTATTGGAGATGGCTGTCAGTTTTTAGTTAGAAATACAGTGATTGTCACAAGCTAAGATAATTGATTTCTGTGGAGGAAATGTAATTTTAATTGTTTCTAAGTATCATGCTTTTCCTCCTTAACATTTTCAATGCTTACTTATAATAAAGCAAAAGGAACAATTAAAAGTCAGTTCCTGAGGATGAGTATTTATTTGTACAAAATTATATATGCGTGTATATATATGTTGTGTGAAAAAAATGGAACTATACTCCTGAATACCATTTAACTCAAGAAGAAAATGCCTTGGGAAGGATATTGTTTAAATAGTCATGGTGGTAGAAAGTGACTATAATTTGACTATGAATCATGGTGATGCTCACAGGAAGATTGTGACAAGGAGACAAAGGGGGCCCTGCTGCCCATTATAAACCACTGAATTGCATTCAGATAAATGCATCTTGTCTTTTGAGTTGAAGCCACCTATCAAATTCAGCCCCCCCTTCCCCACTATCTTCTTTGTTCACACTAATGAAAATGCACTTGGTACAGTACAAGCTGTCTAATTCATTAGAACAGGCCTATGCTTTGACCACCTGCCTTGCTCTTGGGGGGAAAAAACAGACAGAAAAAAAGCTCAACTTTCTCTAAAGCTGTTGACCTTTAGCTAAGATTGTTTCAGAATCTCTCTTATTACTGCTCTTCCATTCTACTCCTGGCATCAAGATAACAAACCAAAATCATGTTCTGAAGGGTTGGATAAGTTTCTTTCTTTTTTTTTTCTTTTTGGAGTGGGGAAGGTAGGGCAAATTGGGGTTAAGTGACTTGACCAAGGTCACATGGCTAGTTTTGTGTTAAGTGTCTGAGGCTATATTTGAACTTAGGTCCTCCTGACTCCAGGGCTGGTGCTCTATTCACTGCGCCACCTAACCACCCCAGAGTAGTTTCTAAAGAGAGAATATTCATTCTGGATACTTGGGTTCCAAGTCTTGAAAAATCTGATTACCATCATGTGCCTTACATAGCTTTTATCTCTTCTGAATAATATTTTTTCACTCTTACTAGAAACCCTATTTCCAGTAACACCCACTAATGCTGACTCTGAAATGTCGGTAATTTATTGCTTCTGTCTGCACCTATCCAACAAAATAAAAAGGTGATTGATAAGTGTGATCAGTTAAGGAAGAAAACTTCAGATCAATTTCTAATATATAGGCAGCATAATATAGTAGAAAGAATACTGGATCAGAGTCACAAATTCACAGACTTTGAATATTGGAAGGGATCTCAGTGGCCATTTAGTACAGGGAAACCTCTCTCTATTCAAGATGACTGATCACACATTTGAATATGAATCATTAGAAGTTTTCTTTTTACTGCTCATATCATGCTTTAATTTCTCCCCCCTCACAACTTCTACCCATTGTTCCAATTCCCAAAATCTGAAGCTAATAGGCCAACTCAAATTTGTCCTCTATGTGATAGCCTTTAAAACACTCGAATGTAGTTATCATGCCTGTCTCCTTCCCCCCATTAAAGTCTTCTCTTCCACAGGCTAATTTCTCCCAATTTCTTCAAATGATAGTCTATAACAATGGACTCAATACCATGTGATGGTGACCCTTTTCTGAAATAGGACTAATGTTTGTACTATCTACTTCATGGCATTGTTGTGAAGTGTTTTATCATTATAAGTTATTATAAGAAATATAAGTATTAATAGCTCAGATCTTCATAATGATTTTTAGTTTACATAACCTTACAATATTCATCTAAGGGCAGTTCGGTGGCACAATGGATAGAGTGCTGTGTCTGGAGTTAGGAAGACTCATCTGCATGAATTAAAATCTAGTCTCAGTTACTTACTAGCTGTGTGACCCTGGGCAAGTCATAACCCTATTTGCCTTAGTTCCTCATCTGTAAAATGAGCTGGAGAAGGAAATGGCAAACTATTCTAGTATCTTTGCCAAGAAAACCCCAAATGGGGTCAAGAAGAGTTGGACATGACTGAAATGACTGAACAACAACAACATCTATCAGCCTGGATGTAGATATTTTAAATATCATCTCTTTTTACAAAACAGAAAATAGAGATTTGGAGTGGTTAAGTTACTTCAATTTAATTCAGTTAGTAGACTAGGTTCACTGTAAAGGGTAACATGAAATGTTACCATATCAAGGGACATGGATTCAAATCTCTCATGTGTCACTTAATGCTACTTCTTGTTCCTGGATCTACATTTCCTTATCTATTAAATGAAAAGGTTGCTGTAAATGATCTTTAACAAGATTTCCAACTCTGAGTCCATGATCTTAATGTCTCGAAAGGTAGGTTGGAGCCAGATTACAGAGGGCAATAAATGTCAGACTGAGAAATCTGTATATACTTCTGGAAACAATAAGGAGATGTTGAAGATTTTTTTTTTCTTAGTAGAGGGTGATGTGGTTGGATTGAGCTTTAGAAAGATTATTTTGGCAGCTGTATTAGAGAAGGAAGAGACAGTAAACAGGAGAGCAATTATGAGGCTGTTGCAGTAGTTCAAGAGAACAGTGATAAGGGTTTCAACAAGGCTTATGAATGTATGAGTGAATAGAACTTTTCCATGGTCAGAGCTAATGAATGCCATCATTGGGATGGGAACACGAGCCTTCTGACTCCAAGCCCACTACTCTTTCTACTAGATCATGCTTCCTCTCCAATCAAGGGTGTCCTATGTGTAGAAATCCTATTGCACTCCGTTAAATTTTACAGATTGGGAAGAGCAGGGAGCAATGTCTTGGATTTCAGCTAGAGTTAAGGTAAATGAGCCATATTTAGAATAAATTACTTCATTGGGGTTTTCTTAACATAATAATCCAAACACACAAAGAGAGTATGTCGATATGCTACCAGAATACACTGGTGCTTGTTCTTCTCAGCTAAGCTGTCTGAAACAGGTGGAGCCTCTGGTGACAATTTTTAGCATTTTTAGAAACAGGGAAGGCTTCCTGATGGGTGTTGTGTTTGCATCCTTTATGGAAAAAATACTGTTATGCCTTATCTAAGCTATAGCTCCTAATGAGACAGCTTTTGCATCTTAAATGACTATCTAATTACTAATCTAAGTGTTGTCTATTTCAAGATTGCAGATTATAAAACCTCCCAAAGTGATCCTGTAAATCAGTCCAGCAGGCTGGGAAAGAGAGGTAGTTCCCCTTAAGAAAAATCAGCAGCTATAAAAAGAGCAAGATCAAAAGTAGACTGTCACATCACACACCCACTGTGGTTTGGCTGACAAAAATAGCCACTTACACAGATTTAGTGCATTTCAATGTCAGGCTTTCCCTTTTTCCAAGCCTGCCTCCTTCCCTCTCTATGCTCAAACCCTGTTAACTATTCACATGGGGAGTTTCATGCTCAGAAATGATGCCAGTGTTAGTAATAGTGAGCGAAGAGGGGAGGTAGGAAGCTGTGGCATGATGTCACCTGCCTAAAAGGCCTACTTCGACTCATAACTGCTTTGACCACTGCATCATCTTTTTTTGCCTTACAAGTTCGGTTCCAGGGATGAAACATTTGTGACCCAGAATCAAAACCTGATATCACTTTTTGTGTCTTCTTTAGGTTGGTATCCTGAGAGACTACCATCCATCGAGTAACAATTGTTTCCATTATGTTCCCTCTTCCTAATTCAGTGGATCTCATTATAAGGGACTAAAGGCTTCAGGATGGAGTTTTCCCCAAACTCTATTTATTTTCATTTAAATTTAAGAATAAAAACCTGTGGCTTAAAAACTGAGGTATACCAGAGTTAGCTCAAGAGCCAGTGGTGTGAGCATTTACATCTCAGAAATTAATAAACATCACACAGCAAGGCTTGATTTATCATTTTGTTGATTGTCTAGCTGTAAGAAAGTGATGGAGAAAGTGTTAATATGGAATAAACTTGAAGGTGTGTCATATGTACATCCTTCCTGCCCTCAGAGATCTGGTTATTAAATATTTATCAGCATGCCCCTACTTAAAGCTAAAAAAGGATTTTTAACACTTAAAACATAATCTGGAGAGTGGAAGATCACTAGGGGTGTCTGCTACCATTATGAGAGATACACTGAGGCAAAACTAAATTCTTTACTGGTAGAGAAGTTCTGTCAATGTGCCTTTAGGTCAGCGGTTCTCAACCTGTGGGTCGCGACCCCTTTTGGGGAAAACACATATTTCCAATGGTCTTAGGAACCGAGACACCGCTCCTCTATCCATCGGGAGGGTCTATCCACATGCAGATATGCCCACATACGAGTATTAAAGGGTCGCAGCATTAGGAAGGTTGGGAACCACTGCTTTAGGTGGATGATACAGCAATGATCACATTGAATTCTATGACACTATAAGGCTTCCTCATTGAAATCAAGGGTCATTCAAACTTGGTTAATCTAACAATTCAAAAAGAAAGAACAACAAGGATGAAAAACATATATTGCCTCAATTATGACAAGTAGTTGGATGAGCAGTCCAGTAAGCAAGTTTATTACTACACATATCTTGGAAATATCCTATAGAAGGGCAATGAGCTTTATAACTCAGAGTCAAATAGGAAAAACTGCAGTCCTTTTGCCAATACAAAGATATGCTCTGCTACAAAAGCCCATCTTTCAAACACTAATATTTGAACTATGGAATACCACACGGTCAAAGGAATTACAATTGTAAGTATCCCCAAAGATGACGGAAAGACATATATGAAAGTGATGATATAGGTAAGAAGTAGAATAAAAGACACTACTGAGGGCATCTATGATTGAAAAATGAAGTGGATTGATTAGGCAGCAGGAATGAAGTCTAATTATAGATAAACAATTGCTATTATCGGCAAGGTATTAAAAAGAAACAGAGGAAGACTTCCAGACTGTAAGTAAATCTTCCAAGAAGAATTTATAGGGAAACATTAACCTGTAGAGATATCATGCAGAGCACAGTCAGTACCCACACTGATAAAATAATGAGTCCACTGAAATTTGGATTTAATTTGAAATTTGCTGTAAAACTGAAAAGCATAATCATTTTAACTGGAGTGTAAGTTCTAGTGATGAGACTGTTAACGAGACTAAGAATTCTAGGGCAGTTTTAATGAAGAAGGCAAACATTGATTGATTTGGTAAAAAAAAAATATACTAGATTGTTCCCAGATAGTTTTAGAACATTCAGTAACTCCCAAAGCGGGTCGGAATTTAATTCATGGCTTAGGAAAGAAGAGTTCCAAGAAATTCCTGAATTATGAAGTCTCCTATTATAGTCCTAATATTTTTTTTTGAGACAGACAAGTGGCATAGTAAATAGAGTGGTGGACTTGAAGGTAGAAAGATCTGAGTTCAAATCTTATCTAAAATATTTACACATTGTATAACCCTGGGCAAATCACTTTACTTCTCTCACCCTTAGTTTTCTCATTTCTAAAATGGCAATAATAATAATAGTACCTCTCTCATAATGTTGTTGTGGGTATCAAATGAGACAATACAGTATATGTAAAATGCTTTGCAAATCTTAACATCCTATATGAATGTTAGTAATCATTATTATTATTTGTAAAAGCACCTCTGTTAAAAAATATACAGCAACTGGTCTTCAATAGATCACCTTAATTCTACCATGTAAGACTTGCTCAGATATATCAAAGTTATTGCTATCTAGCTAATTTTTGAAATATAATTTCCCATCATTGATGGAGGTGGAGAGGGAATAATTCTATTTCTCTTTTAAACACAGTTTAGAATGCTTCCTAGAAAAATTTATGTGAAATATATTGGTTCATGATGTGTTTTTCACATCAATTTCTCACACTTATCTTGAGATAGATTGACATAGTTGCCCCATATTATCTGTGAAGAAACGGGCAGAGAAAGGTTAAGTGATATTTTACACTCATTCAGAGCATCCCCATTCATTTGTAAATAAATACTGTGTCATATCATGATATTTGTCAAGAAAATTTGTTCAAACTTTTCAAAGTAATACCATGGATTTCACACAAGGTTTTTCTCTTTTTTGTTCTGGAATTTAAAATAATATAGTAAAAGCTATTCCATAGGCATTCTAGATACTTGAACTCTCTACTGATTGCCACTTCTAAGATTCATTACTGCAACTATATTGGATGTCAAAAAATGGTGACATTTAAAATTGAGGCAGCACAATCCTGAAGTGGCTTCTTATTCATAAGAGAGATCAAATTATGCTTGATTCAGTTGAGTAAAATGCAGCCTCCAGCAAGACATCTCCCATGCATATCTTAATAACGTACAAGATTCCTTGAAAGACACAATAGTGATAAACTTGCTTAACAACTCTTTTAATATTAATATCAAGCAAGGTATATAACAAGGAGATGTATATTTGCCAAAGATGTTTGTCACTATCTCATGAAGGATGTCCAGGGAATAGTCTAAATGATTAAGAAATTTTCTATACATGATGAAGTTCTCCAGGTATTCCTGTTTGCAGATGATATCATGCTGATTCAAGTTGGCTCTGGATTACTGCAGAACTTCTATCTCTTACGCAATAATCCATTTTGAAGAGATGTATAATTACTCCAAAAAGTTTGACTAACTACACAGAAAAAATCAAATGAATGAAGACTATCTATTATTTAGACTATGATATGGAACTGAATGGACAGGTGATATAGATAGCCCACTTGCACACTTATTTTGTACAGGCATAGCAAATGAATGAGCAGTTACACCAAGAATAGACTTTGCACAGCTCTGCCTCACTCAGATCCAATTCACTTGCATGCCAAGCCATCACCCTCCTGATGTCATTCGTCCTCTTCCAGAATGAAGAATGAACAGCAGCAGCAGCAGCAACAACAACAAGAACAAGAGCATTGCCTTTGGAAAATTGTGTATGGGGTGCCTCCAATAGCACTTAGCCTCTCCTGATGAGAAAATGTCTTTAAACAGCAATACTCATCCAGTTATGTTATAGATCTGTAAATCATGGAAACCACTGTCTCTGAGGAATTAAAATGTTCAGGCACTCAAAGGACAATGGAAAGACACATGGTAGTTATAGATAGACTACAACATATAATCAAAGACAAATTTCAAGAAAAATTACATAAAGGTTTTCCCAGTTGTGTTCACCTAGAAAAGGGGGGGGCATTCATGTGATAGATGGATAGCCTACATTCAGTGTTGGTACATAGTATTAGTACTGTCAAGAGACCAGATGAAGAAGGTCTTTAGTATGTTAGATAAACTCTCTCTAGACTATTTATGGGAGGATGTAGACCAGCAGTTCTCAACCTGTGGGTTATGTTCAATCTGTAACAATGAAAATACATCCTGCATATCAGATATTTACATTATGATTCATAACAGTAGCAAAATTACAGTTATGAAGCAGCAACAAAAATAATTTTATGGTTGGGGGTCACCACAACATGGGAACTGTATTAAAGGGTCGTGGCATTAGGAAGGTTGAGAACCACTGATATAGACAAAAGTCACATTGGATAAGAAAGTAAGTATGGTTTACCAAAGGCAACATTCCCCACATTAACGGGATCCCAGATCTGTTGAAGTGCAAGGAGAGTCTTAGTATGACATGTACTTTTTTTCATATACTTATTCTTTTAAAGTTGCTAATCTGTGAATGTTAAGAATGTTAACCTCTGTTGTTGTTGTTGTTACCCCAAATACCCCATACCCTGAACAGAATGAATTATTAAGAGTTTCCTGCATCTAGTTTCATCACAAAAGGATATAGTGACTAACAATCTGTAAAAGCTATTTGGTAGCATAAACATGTTCACAAGTTCATAGAATTTAGTACTAGAAGCTCTCTTTGAGACCAACTAGTCCAATCTTCTCATTATACAGGTGAGAAAATCAAGTCTTACTGAGGCAAAAACTCGTCCATGGTCACAAAACTGGTTAATGGTAGAGCTGGGCTTTGAACCCAGGGCCTCTGACTCCAAATGCAGTGATTTTTACAATATACTTCATTGTCTCAAAACAGCTTATCAGTCTCAAAATCCATTTTATACTCTTGGAAATTAAAGTTAGTTGCATCTGTGCTTTCCCTCTTATACCCATTAGTTAGAAAACATTCTCGTATTTATGTGAACTTCCAAACTAACTAAATATTTAAACATTAACATCTAAAGTTCTATGACTCTAGTGACCTCTTACTGGATGTATGGAACCATACTAAATATTAAAAGGAATATTTGAATATAAATTTAAAGGAGTGAACCACATTCCTTCCCCAATCCCAAGAAAAGTTTTCCTCTTGCTTTTGTTAAAAACTGGCAAATCAAAAGAAAACAGAATTCAATTGGAAAATGACAATCTATTACATTCTGTTTTCTAGGGAAGTACATATTCATTCTCCTAAACCTTCTAGACTTAGAGGAATTAATGAATGAAAAAGTATTATTAAGAACTTATTATGTGGCGAGCATATAGTGTTGGAATATAAATACAAGAAAGCAAAGACAGCTTCTATGCCTAAGGAATTTATATTCTAACTGGGGACACAGCACACAAAGGGGACTGTCAGTCTGAACAATAATAACAATTGATATTCAGAATGATGACCTTGAGCTACTGCAATATTTTTTAAAGTGATAAAATTATATTTAGTGCATCTACCTCACATAGACTAATGTATTTTGAAAAGATTTTTACTAAGTAGGTTTTAGACAAAACCATCAACCAGATGTTGAGTTTAACCAGAATACTCGATTTCCCAAGAAGTCCAGGCTTTACTAGTATTAAACTCAAACCCAAGCATACATAATAAGTAGTAATGTAAAAAAATTTATATTATACCTTAATCCAAATAAACTTCAAAGGAGCCTGGGAGGGTAATTATTTGAATAGCTCTTAATAGGCGTAATGGCCTTAAAAATACAAACTTGGGCTGTAGCCCATTCAGTAATATTGAATACATGCCACTTTTTTTTGGTAAATATCTATATATCTATATATGTAAATGGATGTATATATATGCATATACATACACACATATACATATATATTCAACTAAATTGTATTAGCTGTAACTAGGGTGGGACATTTAGTGTTCTGACTCACGACTCTGGAAACTAAAAATACTTAACAAGGAGAAACAATAGTACTTGGCACATGGTTAACAAAATCAGTCAGTTGGAATGGGAAGCCACCAGATCTGCACTTTTACCCCAGCAACATTTCTGCAGAAGTTCTAAATCGTACTTTCTAAATCATCTTTACTGGATCTTGTGGTGATTCCACGTGCTCCAGAAATGAGAAGCGAGTGTATACGTGTGCATGTGTTCACACATTTCTATGCATATTGATAGATTTGTAGGATTGGAAAAGACCTCAGGACCTTAGATCATCCAGTTGAACATCTCCATGAGACAGAGAGGATTTTTGTTTTTTCCTCTAAACAAGCATTTATTAAGACCCACTATGTGCTAGGCACTGTACTAAGAGCTTTACAAAAATTATCTCATAAGATCTTTACAACAACCTTAGGAGGCAGGTGCTGTTGTTATATTCATTTTATTTTATCTATTGTTATTATTCTATTTTTTTGGAGGGGGGAGGACTGGGCCATTGGGGTTAAGCGACTTGTCCAAGGTCACATGGCTAGTTTTTCCTGTTACGTGTCTGAGGCTAGATTTGAACTCAGGTCTCCCTGACTCTAGGGCTAGTGCTCTATTCACTGCGGCACCTAGCCACCCCCTTTTATCTTTAAACTAAACTGAGGCAAACACAAACAAAGGGACTTACTCAGGGCCACATAGTATCTGAAGCAGATTTAAACTTAAGATTTCTTCACTCCATGAAGCCTCACAAAATCTACATCTAGACGTGCCCACGAATAGATAGATACATTATATGCTAGTATGTTTCATAGTCTTTTTTTCTTTTCATTTCCCTTGAAGTAAATGGGATGGGAGCTTTGTTGTGTAAAAGAAGTAGGGTGAGGGCAGGAGGAGGTACTGAGAGCATAAAAAAACCAGATGAGAATCAGGCTTCCTGGTCACGACAGCTACGTTTGGCATTACTAATTTCCTAAAACAAAGCATTCTTTTTCCATATTAAATTTCTCATGCTTAATTTACAGCCCAAAGTGGTTTATTTGGTAAGTGTTTTTCCTTCTATCAGTCAGCTGAGTAATTTCTGATTTATAAGACTTTAAGAAATGAACATACTTCACGTTGCCTGGATTTTTGAAATGTAAACTTCTCATCTCCTTAGCATTCAATCATAACATTCAAAGATTATAAATTAAAAGTGTACATACATATCATCAATATAATTTCCACAGTTGATTTAAATCTCCAATATCTTATTTATGGAGATGTGACGTTAAAGTTGGAAATTTTGAAGACAGACTTAATCACTTCTGACCCTAATCTGATTGCTCACAATTGGTAACAAAAATCCCATTTTGATTGTAAAAACTGTAGTCAAACAAGGTATTTCTGGCCAGATTTTGAACTGAGTCACATAGAAAGTCATAGACTGCTGGATTATAAATGACCATATTAGGAAAGAACAGGTAAAATGACTACATTATTAAGATAACCTATTATAAATAAGCTTTTGCCCTTTCTCAATTCCTAATTTACTTTTCGTATTCAATTGACACTTGACTTGAAATGAATACAACTTAATTTAGACCCCATCTAAGGCTATTTTAGATATCTGATTAGAATTTGTACCATAATTTTGTGGAAGTGGTTAGTTGCTCGACAATAACAACACACTAAAACAACACACTAAAAGTTTGTCAGAACCAAACTTCCTGAGAGCATTTTAAGGTTTGAACAGAAATTCCTCCTCAACTAAGGGGGCCATCTTGGACCAATTCTTCTGCTCTTCTGTACCGCAGCACATAAGGACATGGCTTCATGAATAGAAAGATCCAGAGGACATTGCCTGTGTCACAGGATTTCACGATCCAAAGAATCACCCCTTCCATTTAACATCTCCCCGATCCTTCTTACTTAGGCCTAAAATTCTAAAATTAGACATTCATTCTTTCCCCTACTAATACGCAAATACCCTTAAAAGAGATAGGATTTTAATTTTTTCAGATATTTGCACCTTAATGTGAATGATTGCTCTCATCCTTTTGCTGAGAGAAAGATTTCATATGGGATAGATGGAGGGTACAAACATCATGAAGTTATGGGTGCTTTAGGGGAAGGAGAACTTCTTTAGGGGAAGGAGCAAAGATAAATAATAATGGTTATCAATACAATATATGTTTTACACACCTGTGTATACATGTATATGTATATATGTGCACACTTACTTATGTATATATACATACACATACATACTCATACATATATCCACATTCATACACACATCCTTTACACACACATATAATATATATACACACATAAACACACATACACACACACATACATACACACACATTTTCTTGAGACTCACAAAACTCTGCCTAGCATGTCCTGGAGTTATTCCTATCCTTTTGCAGAGAGAGTCAGTAGGGCACAGTAGGTGAAGACAGCTGCCCTGGGAGGCCCCTCTCTCACACATAAAGGCAGTATGCTACAGTGCACCCCTGGGTAAGTTGGTTAACCTCTCTTTCCATGACTCAGGCAACTCTTTGAGACTATCAAGTTGCACTGTGCATATTCTCTGATCCACAACACCAATACTAGGTCAGTGTCCCAAAGAGATCACAAAAAAGGGAAAAGGACCTACATGTACAAAAATATTTATAGTTGCTGTTTTTGTGGTGGCAAAATATTGGAAAATGAGGGGATGTTCATCAGTTGGAGAGTGGTTGAATAACTGTGGTATATGAATGTAATGGAATACTTTGTATTGTAAGAAATGACAAGCAAGCTGATTTCAGAAAATCCCGGAAAGACTTTCACAAATTGATGCAAAGCGAAATGAACAGAACCAGAAAAATGTTGTATACCGTATCAGCAACATTGTATGATGATCAAGTAGACTCAGTTTTTCTCAGTAACACAATGATCTAAGTAACACAAGTACAAAGGACTCATGAAGGAAAATGCTACCTGTATTGAGATAAAGAACTGATGGATGCTGAATGTAAATCAAGGCATATTTTTTCACTTAATTCTTTCTTGTAGCTTTTTTTTTATCTGGTTCTTCTTTCACAACCGTGACTAATATGGAAATACTTTTTACATGATAGCATATGTATAAATTATATCAAATGGCCTACCTTTTTTCAGAAGAAGGGAGGAAGAAAGGGAGAAAATTTGGAACTCAAAATCTAAAAATGAATGCTAAAATTTTTCTTGACATGTAATGGGGTGAAAACATATTACTATAAAAAAATAAAGAGGAACTTGTTATATTTTTACTGGAAAAAAAAAGAAACTATCAAGTTGCAGAGCAGTTTCTAATCTGCATTGGTAGAGGGGATTTCTTCACCAGGAATTTCCCACAGCAGAAAAATCACAAATGTGAGCAAATAAACACACATACCTGGAAATGGGCTCAAAGAGATTAAAAGACCGCATAAAGTCATACAGTTAGCAAATATCAGAAGCAATATTTTAATTCAAGTCTCTCCTGACTTCATTTTCACGCTACGCTTTCTTTTACTATGCTGTGAATAGTAAAAACAAATCTCATCTACTTCAAAATTCTACTTACAACCAGCCCAGCTATATTTTAATTTCTCCCTGAAGAAATTAGGAATAATAACAGTGTTTGAATGACATGAAGGCTGAGCTGGAAATAGTAATTTTTGTACCTGAGGCAAGCAAAGAGGGATGGGAGAGAGAAGGCGCGTTCAAGCGAATACATTCATCTGAGGCATGGCCCTGGGGAATATCTAGGATATCAGGACATTTCTGAGCTATTGAGAGATTGGCTATGCTTAGAGATTCAGAGGAGGGCCCCAAAGACAGCAACATGGTAGCTGGGGGTGTGAAAACATCCTGGGATGGGGATTCCAGCAGGGGGAAGTACCAGGCAGGGTAAGAGTTTACCTAGGGTGTGACTGCAGGAGGGCCGCTGAAGGGGTAGGAACATGTCCCAAGTTGCTGCCGTGGATGACCTCTAAAGTTCTTGCGCTAGGCCCAGGCCCTAGTTATGACTACATCAAGGCCACATTTCTAGAAAACTACAACTAGTAAAAAGAAAGTCAGGCAACCAAATAGTTCCTGGGGACTGGAAATTAGATGACCTCAACTGTAGATCCTCTGATATCATGTCATAGTGATCTTGTTTTTTGTTGCTGTGGAGCTGTTTCAGTTGTGTCTGACTCTTCGTGACTCCATTTGGGATTTTCCAGGCAGACACTAGAGGGATTTGCCATTTCCTTCTCCAGCTCTTTTTGCAGATGAGGAAACTGAGGCAAACAGGGTTAAGTGACTTGCCCAGGGTCACACAGCTAGTAAGTTTCTGAGATGGAATTTGAACTTAGTTCTTCCTGATGCCAGGCCCAGTGCTCCATCCACTGGGCATCTAGCTGTCTTGTGATCTTGCCTGCACAGTGTCAAATCCCTGGCTTTTCATTTCTTTTCCCGAAATCACCTGGTTTTTCTGGAACACTGTTGTCATAGCCTGACACATTAATGAGGTATATTTCATGGAAAAACATTCCTAATTATATTAGCATAGAGAAATTGATGACTGAAAGCCTGCTAAGATCTCAAGAGATATTAGATAGCGCAGTGAGAAGAAAGACTGATAAGAAAAGAATAAAAGATGTCTGGTTCTATGACATCTTCTCCCTCCTGTTTGAGAAGGTATAAAACCTACCAGGGTGCGTGTATGTATACACACATATATACACACAATACATGTATATGTGTATGTACACACGTATGTACACATATGTCTAGTGTAAGGTATAGAAGGTAGAAAGTATAGGAGGTGAGGAGTACATATTTAAAGCAAGGAAAGAGAGGGTGAAATGAAAGGGAAGGAGATTAATAGGACTGAATTCTTCCATTTGAAATGGTTGCTCAGTTGAACAGAAAACATGATTTTATTAATTGTTGGTAAAAAAACTTTGTTGTTGTTGTTGTTGTTGTTAAAGCTTCCAGGTCTACAAACTACTGTATATGAGATATCTCGTTTAGCTGACTAATGTGAGAGTTATGAACTACTATGGGGTTCCACTTTTGTAGGGAGAAAAACACCTGCCTGGATACAGACCCCTAATTCCAGTTAGCCTCCTTAAAAATGCATCTTGTTGCCATTCAGTCATGGCTGACTCTTTGTGACCTCATCTTGGCTAACAGACTGCAGCGTTTTGCCATTTTCTTCTCCAACTCATTTTATAGATGAGGAGCTGAGACTAATGGGGTAAGGTGACTTGCCCACAGTCACACAGCTAGTAAGTGTCTGAAGCCATGCTTGAACCAGGAAGAGGGAGTCTTCCTGGCTCCAGGCCCCCCATTCTATCCACCGCACCACCTAATTGCTCTCTATGTTCCAAACATCAAAGGAAACTGGTAAGTATTGCTGACTTTGTGTGGACCATAGTTAATAGGAGGTCCATTTCTTTAACTTTCTTCACTTCTTACTATTGCCCTAAAGAGGCAGAAATAAGAGTCAAAGCTGCCAGGATGAAGGTAAATATTTTAAATTCTAACCCAAATAAACTTCAGAGGCTGTAGCTTCTGTTACCTGTGTTAGTATCAAAACCACCTAGCAATGACAAAATTATGAACCCTTGAGACACTGTGGTGTCTCAAGTGGTAAAATGGCTTTGTACTCTAGTTACATAGAATGGTAGGTAGAAAAAAAATGACAAAATCTATCATTTAATATGGAATAAACACATCAGTTTAAAAAGTAATTTTGAATGTGATCTTCATGCAAGTAAAAACATGCCTTCTTTACTTTGCAATGAAGTGCATGCATTTTTTCTTGTTACTAAAATACAATGTTTTGAGCTGGAGATGTCAGAGTTCATCTAGGACAAGGTTCCCCTTTTTATAGATGAGAAGCTGAGGCCCTGAGAGGTGGGGGGAGAAAACTATCCAATGCCATATGTAAGAAATTAACTAACCAGGCTATCAGTAGCAGATAGTTCCCAAACTAGGACTTGAACAGAACAGAAAAAGAAAAAAAAAATAAGGAAAAGGGGGAAGAAATAAATATGAGCACAAAGGATTTATCAGATGTACCTTTAATTCTCCCCAAATGACAAAAATGCATGATGAAAGCAAGTTTGCAAAAAGTTAGAAACTTGGGAAAATAACATTCCAATTCTAGAAGACCCTTTTTTTTGCAGATGGGGAAAGATTTAGTTTTCATGCCACATGTTTGTCAATGTTAAAAGATCAAAGTATGGTGTTTATTCATAATTTAGGAATGATTTATGTGCCTTTTTAGAAATAGATTTTGTTAATATCTTTTGTTTTTTTCATTACCTAAAGTTTCCCCTCTATCCCTATTCATCCTTCCCAACTCTGACAGCCGTCCTTTATAACAAGAATTTTAAAAAGGGGAGAAAAAAATTAAAGAAAAATTTCTTCTTATAGTTTGGATCAGTAATCAATTCAATATAAGGAACTCACAGCAGGGGGATTCCCTTCACTGATGAAGACCTGAAAATTTATCTGCAACATAGAATCTTTCAGAGTTGTATTGGGGAATTGGGAATTTAAGTGCCATGTCCATGATGACGTAGCTTTTAAGCTTCAGGCAGAATTGTGGTGTTCCTGGCTCTAAAGGCAGCCTTCCCTATATTCTGTCTGTCAGTGTTATTCCAATGATGAAAAAATATGAATAGTTTTCTAGTGTCTAGATTTTTCTGTAAATGTTTACTTCAGTTATATCATTGCTTAATCATGTCTGCATGCTTATATGTTTACTCTTAATCCCCTAAGACTACATAAAACTATATATATATTATATATAACATGTAGGCACACACATATATTTTCATATATACACATATATACACATACATATACGCATATACATACATATATGCACAGATATACATACATACACAAATGCACATACACATACATACATATATACAGGCAATACACATATACATACACATACATAACTTGTACTGCATCAATCCTAAACTCTCTAATTGCAAAATTTGACAAATTCATCAGGTCAAAAATGTTCAGGAGCAAGAAAGTCACTTGTTATATATTTGGATCTACTTACTACCTTCTACCTCATTAAACTGATGGCAAAAATAGTTTGAATTAGTCAACAAACATTTAGTGAGTGCCAGGGGATGACCTTTGCATGTTTATTTTCTCGACAGTTTCAGAAAGTAACAGTCTTACTTTCCTATTTACTTATACCTTTGATAAATGTGATGAAGTTCATTTCAGTGCTGTTCAGCAGATGTTACATGTTTGAACCAAAGATACCTTTGGAATATTTTCACTTTTGACTGAAGAACCAGAATACTGGAAATCCTGGGAGTCCCTGGAGAGCCTAAACAGATTTTTTGGGAATGTTCTTGACTGACCCATTTTGAATCATGTCAGAACTTTGAGAGTCAGTCCAAATTAGAACTGTCATGGGTAGAACTCTAGCACATAAGGTCATAATGTTTAGGGGCTACCACGACATACTTCTGGCCCTGATATTTCCCCTTTCTTTACACTATAACATCAGCTGACCATGTAGAATTTTATTGGCATCTGGGATTAGAGAAATGGCAATTCCTCTTCTTTCCTTCTTTTTTTGACCAGTAAATAATTATGTTAACCTTTCCACTTAACAATAGTGCCAAAGCAGTCTTTGTGTCTACGTCAAGAGGAAAGTATTTTTCCTCAGAAACTTCAACTATTTTTGAAATCTACAAATCAAGTCAACAAGTCAGCAAGCATTTACGAAATACTTATATGTTTGGCAGACAAAAAGAAAGACAGTTAAAAAAATACAGAAAAAAAAAGATAGTCTCTGACCTCACGTGGCTTACATTCCAATGAGGGAAGATAATATATAAAAGGAAACTAAAAAAAAGCGTGTGGAGTAGGCACCCACTTTGGTAAGGGGAGCATGATTGAGAAAAAAAAGTTTGGAGCAAAGCCTGCATAAAAACAGAGTAAAGTGCCTGGTGTGGATGGTCCTTAAAAATAGAGGTTCCAGGAGGAACTGACCAATTAGAAGAAGACACTGCAGGAGCATAAGGATATTCCAGAATGAGTAGGCTGCTGGGACATGGTGAAGAAAGAAGTCTGAAAAGTCAGGAATGGTGCCCAGATAGGAACAAAGGAATGATGAGTGTTCTAAACATAATCTTGGTTTGTTATCCCTCATGCTCAATTAGTAGAACTGACAAATGGCTTAGCAGACATTTAGGAAGTTTTTGAAGTAGTAATTGTTAGCCTGGGACCCATGAATACTTTTGAAATAATATTTTGATAGTTGTATTTCAGTAGAATTGATTTCCTTGGTAACTATATGTATTTTATTTTATGCATTTAAGAAATGTTGTTTTGAGAAGAAGCTTCACCAGACTGCCCAAAGGATACATGACATATAAAGGTTAAAAATTTCTGTTGTAGATTATAAACTTAGAATTCCTTTTTGTTTTTAAATGGAAGGCTCATCTTATTTTATTTTACAAAATAAATGGAGAATCACGCTTTTCTTTTTAAAGCACTATAGAAAAATCATATGTGTCAGGTTGGAGCAGAACATTAAAAAACCAAAACCAGTCTTTGTTCATTTCCATGATGCCAGAACATCAGTAAAAAGGAATTTCCAGGGGATGATAGGACATCGTTGGTTTCTCTTTCCCATTCTCATGAAGCAGATGACTCACAGGCTACCCAGCAAAGGCCCTCTTGTCCTTTGTGTAGTGCAATCATTCTGGTAGAGAAAACCACATCACACAGTTTCTATTCCTCCGAGATCATAATTAAGAAACCAGGAAGTCCTGAGTTTATAATGAAACTCATCTGGGCAAATTAAAATTGGAATAGTGGAGCAAATGAATTATACGGAAAGTATTGGAAAGCATCTGGCAGTACTACGGAAGCACACCATTTCTGTACTATCGTGGGATCTCCTCCCTTATTCATGGAGGACTTTCTGGAGAAGGGAGTTTCTTCTGGATATGAGGGAACATATGTACCCCGAGTAGAAAAGATGGAAATGCCAAACTGTATACAGATGTGGAAAGAGGCCTGTGCATCCAACTTAAACCATATATACCCAGGAGGGGGATGAGACACAGCCACGATGGGGAGAACTACACGTTTAGACCTTGTGCTTCTAAATAATACAGAGACTGAGGCAGCAGTGCGCCATCGGCCCTGAATGTGAACGTCTCATGTTCGTTTTGAACAGGTTCTAAATTTAGATGCCAACAATGCTTGCAGTCTTTAAGCAGTATAGAAACAATAGAGCTTAATATATAGTTAGCAACAGAAATAGGAAACTTCCAGATAGAAGATATGATGAATTCCACCCGCCCACTACACTTTCACTCTGTTCTTCCTCCTTCCCCCTGCGCCACATTCAGCGGAGGGTAAGCTTTATGCCTCTTGAGTACAAAAATTCCTAGTTAATAGTTTTGATTTTGAATAATACAATCATCCTACCAACTATGAGGTCAAATTTGCCTTCTTGCCTTAATTCTAACTCACCTTTCCTGGTACTCATACATTGCATATTTATATTTAGACATGGATTTTGCTGCTTATCCCTTTCTTGGATTTTTTTGCTGTGGTTTTCTGGTTGTCTCTATTGCTTTTCTTTTTCTACATTGTAACTACTCTCTATGGTATCTAGATGAATGGATATACATAGGCATTCTCTTGCTTCCTTTCTAGTTTAAAGCCCTTTTGATTAGATTTGCAATGCATTCAGGGGATATTTCTAGACATGTAGAAACTGGAAAAAATGGAACTAGCCTTTGTACTTCTCCATGGTGTCTCAAATTTGATTAAATGTGACAATTATCACAGCACTAAGAAAGAGGATGACTTTCCTCTTTGCTCCTGGTACATAGAGATTTATAGGACTTCAGAGCTGGAAGTCACCTTCAAAGATTGTCTAATTCAACCCTTCATTTTAGAGATGAGTAAATTGAGGGTAAAGAATAGATTACTTTGAAGATGTCTTTCATTTTAGTGTTATAACTATACCCAGTCTTCACATAGTGGCAAAAAGGAGTTTGAGTATCTTGCCTAATTTATTTTTACTTGATTTTTAAAACCAATAACCTTGGGGTATAAATAAGATAAAATTTGGAAATAGAAAAGGAATTGGGATGAGTATTATTAATGGATACTGAATACAAATCAGATTTATGATCTTTTTGCATTATTCTTTGCGGTAAAAATTGAGGTAAATAAGTTTCCTATTTTTTACATGATAATATAAAACTAATAACTAGCATTTAGAAGGGCAGCTAGGTGACACAGTACCAGAACTGGAGTCAGGAAGATCCATCTTTTTCAGTTCAAATCTGGCCTCAGCCACTTACCAGCTCTGTGAAGGTGGGCAAGTCACTTAACCTTATTTGCCTGAGTTCCTCACCTGTAAAATGAGCCACTAAAATGGCCAACCACTCTAGTATCTTTGCCAAGAAAACTCCAAATGGGGTCATGAAGAGTTGGACATGACTGAACAACAATAGCAACCAGGATATACAGTTTTATGGCTTGCATTTTACAAATATTATCTAATTTTATCTTTATAACAACTGTGGGAGGCAGGTTTCACTATTTTGTGCATTTTACAGATGAGGAAACAGAGTGAAGTATGGGACTTGTCTGGCATCACACAGCTAGTAAGTTACTGAGGCTGGATTTAAACTCAGATCTTCTTGACTCTAGATCTCATACTCTACTCCACTACCTTGAAAATAATTCCATGTCCATATACAATGATGCTTTTACTGACCCAGCCTCCGTGTATTCTCAGTACAATTTTTACTATAGTGTGATAGATTTGTCCTCTTCCTTTCCCTGGTTTGCCTGTGACCTCTCACATAGTTTTATGAGATAGTTGGTTAGATTTAACATTCTGAAGATAAGATATTTCGTTCATTTTGTTGCTCTGTAGAGCAATATCACTGATTTCTCAAGCAATGGAGCCCGATCTTTCTCATTTCTTTAAAGTCACACTCTCATACAATCTGTTCCTACTACAGAACAGAGAGCACATAACCAGCTAATGGAAGGATCTGGCCTACAACATTGTTCTCATTAACATAGGCCACTAGCCACCTGAGATCATCAACTACAGACTCTGCTAATGTTAACAGATTAGAAAAAAACAAAAACAACTCGCCAACACACAGTTTCTCAAATGTATTATCATGATTTAGTGAGAAGATTAGCTGAATAATTGAGGAGGAAAAAGAAGAATTGGTAGAATTTTGGTTTAATAGTCATCAGTTCTCTGCCCTTAAATCCTGTTAGCTGGTGTAATCCTGATCTATGAACCAGTCCAATCTAATCCAATGCAATTCAATTAGTCAATTGACAAAACATTTATTTTGTGCTTACTGTATACCAGGTCGTGTGTAATAAATAGGCAGACTCTGGGGGTTCAGAGAAAAAAAAAAACAACAGTCCTTACTAACAAGGAGCTTATATTCCATCTGGAGAGAAACACAATATGAATATATAATTATATACTTATATATATAGAATATTCACAATATCAATACACAGCTTTTCTTTTTTTGGGGGGGAGTGGGGTATCCTGAAGAGAACAGGAAAAGGATCATGTAGGAGGTGGAATTCCAATCCCAACAATGCTTAATATGTGCCAAGCACTGTACTAGGTGATAAGGGGTTAAAGAGTGCATTCTAGGCATGGAGGTAGAGATCCTACAGATCCTACAAAGGTGTCAATGAAGTGCTGAATTTGAGAAATATAAAATAGACCAGTTTGGCTGCAGTATAGATTGGGCAATGGGGAATGATGGACTTAGCCTCATTCCAGGAACTAGAACCTACCTGATCCTTAGGCAAGGGAGATAAAAGGAAACAAAGATGCATAGCTCAGTATCAAGTCAGCCTTGGTTATACTCTGCTTCTATCAATGGGAAGGAATTGCCCCTTGCCTTGTCCATAGATGTCAAGTTCCCATTTCATCTTCTACCACAGCCAGGACACTGCTCTATTTTTTCTTTTAAATTCATTTATTTTTAGTTTGCAACATTCAGTTCCATAAGTTTTTGAGTTCCAAATTTTCCCCCCTCTCTTTTCCCCCCTCCCCCCAAGACCGCATACAATTCGATATAGGTTCTACACATACCTTCACATTAAACATATTTTCACAATAGTCATGTTGTAAAGAAGAATTACAGCCAATGGGATGAACCATGAGAGAGAAGAAACAAAAAAGAGAGACAGCAGCCTGTCATGCATACTGGGTCTTCCAGACCTGGTCTAATCTTGCTTTCCCTAGTCTTCCAAGAGGAAGGAATTGTGCCTTGAATCACAGGTCATAGTTGGATTCTGTAGCCAGACCTCCCTGACGTAGATATCTTGTCTACCCAAACTTTTGCCTAGATTCTGCCACTGTGTTATATTCACATTTGTCAGGCTTCTTGCTTCTGCCAATTTCTGGGACCTTCTCAGTTGGCCTGCCTCATCTTGGCAAGCCTATGTAACTTTGTGATCCTGGCTGTCCTCAGGTTGATACTATCCAATTACCCAGGGATTTGAGATTGATAATAAGCATGCTCTTAATGAATAGCTGGACCTAAATGCAAATAGCAGCTAGATGGAGGTCAAATTAGACCTGAGTTCAAATGTGACTTCTTACTAGTTGTGTGACCCTGGGCAAGTCATTTAACCTCTGTTTCAGCTTCTTCATTTGTCAAATGGGGATAATAACAGTGTCAATGTCTCACGGTTACTGTGAAGATCAATAAGAATATTTGTAATGCACTTTGCAAATCTTAAAATGCCATATAAATGTGAGATTTTATTAGCTGCCATCATCATCAATACATTGTAATTATTACTATAGGAAATGTGCA
>CM053580.1:367720548-367769648 GCA_028627135.1 Pseudochirops cupreus
TGTGTGTGTGTGTGTGTGTGTGTGTGTGTGTGTGTGTGTGTGTGTATGCATGTGTGTATTTTACTCAGTTGGGCTGACCTGTGCACTCTCCGCTTCCACTAAATTTGCCATGGTCGCAAGAATGGAGTGTGGTAGGGGAGAAGAACTAACATCTAGCATTGAAGTTTACTCTGGGAGAGAGCTGTCATGGTGGTGGGACTCTAGAGGTGACATTATATGGATGGACAAGCAAGGCATGGGATGGAGCAGTAGTATAAGTAAAAGGGACAGGAAGATGAACAACAGAAATGGGGGAGAAATCACTCTGACCCCCATAAGAAAACTAGGGCAAAACTGGATGTTTGTTGTTATATAACCATCAAGGGAGGATGGAGATGCTCTCTGAAGTTAAAGAAGAACAAAACAAACAAACGAAAAACAAACCTAGGTCAATTTTACTTAAAACAAATTTCCAACTTACACATTGAGAAGTCTAGCTGATTAATTAGTCATTCACGGGCATTTATGGAGTCCTTATAGTATACTATGTAGTGACAATACAATATTTTGTTGGAAACCTAGCATCCCAGCTCTGCTTTTTTACCACCTTTGGGTGTACTCAGTCCATAGCACTAACTTTCTTCTAGGCATCATTTATATCTTATTTTCCCCATAAGTCAAAAGTTTCATGAAAGCAAGGATCACGTCATAATTTTACCTGTTCCCTAACATCGAGCAAAAGGCTTTGTATGTGTTGGGTGTTTGATGAATATTTTTGAATAAGCAAGTTATTATAGAAATGACCATTTTTAAGTCTCTAATATTTGTCTTAAAAATTAAATATGAACTGTTTGGAGGTTAAAAAACACATTGACTCTGGAGTCAAAGGACTTTTAAAATCTGTCTTTGCCATAAACCACCTATATGACCACTTAAATAAGTCATTTAACTTCCTTGGTTCTCAGTTTTCTCATCTATAAAAGGAAAAGACCATTTCCAGATATAGGATCCTATATTAAGTCAATCGTATTTGAACACAAATATAATACAATTAGCACATTAATGCAATAAGAGAAATTACTCTCTTGAAAATCTCACTTCAGAAAAAAATTATCTTCACACATATATTTAACTAATATATCTACATATGCAATGTATGTATGTGTGTATACACACACACACACACACACACACATGTCTGTGCTTTTCTCTAACATCTCCAGCTATTGGATGTCTAGCTAAAAGAGTTCTTAAAAGAAGAACACTCATCCCCTTGTCTTCAGGTGTGGCCTCACTTTGAAGCCACTGTCAAGGGTCTCTGGAGAAAGGGGTTTCACGAAGCTTCCCTCGGGCATATATTCTGATGCTTACTAACCTTCTCAGCCAGGGATTCCTTCTCTATATCTAGTTCAGGGTGCTGACACAATAATGTTACCTAGGGAATCACCTATTAATTCCTCTGTGATTTTATTTACTACAATAAATTGTGACAAAGTTGTTAGGCACCCATATAACCTAAATTGCCTTGGTGCCTCTGTACAGTACAATTTCCCAGCCAATTCCCTACATGTACACAGTGTGAGGTCACCTCCCAAAAGCAATCTGGGAAAATTCACCTAAAGCCAGTTTCTAGAAACAGTAGGCCAATACGATTTCCTTTCCTCTCCATATTGTTAGCCCTTTGTTCTTATGGGATAGAAGGTGGAAGTTGTGGGGTCAAATATTCAGGCCACATGACCTCAGGTCTGGTTCATCTCTTTTCACATTGGATCTAAGATATATTGTGTTACTTTCCAATTACAAGAATTGAGTTTAGCTATTGTTCAATGGTTTCTGATCTGCTCAAACTCCTTGTTTTCAAAATACCAATTTCAAAATTGAGGTTGATGAATGGGCTTGTTTTTAAAGCCATAGCTCATTCATCCTGTATGGAATTTTTGGCAGGTTGCAGTGGTGGGATTGTAGGATGGAGATCAGAGTTTCTATGCCACTTCAGAAATTCACTGAGGTCAAGTCAATGTTTATAGCCCCCTGGGGACAAAAGAGAACTCCCTGGATTAGAGTTATGGCCTATGAATAAGAGCAAAGATTTCTGAGTGGAATATGGAGATACAACAGTTTTGTTTTTTTTTAATAAAAATCTAAAATTGACCTCAGGCTTACTATAGAAATTGAGATGCTATTCTTAAAAAGTGGAATTCATTCAGAGTCTCAGTCTTACCATCTGTAAAATGCAAGGGTGGAACTATGACCTTAAAAGCACGTTTTTGACTTTGATATTCTAGGATTTTATAGTAGAATCTTCTGTCTACATTGTCTCCAAGGGCAGGTCTTTCATGTTAGTAGACAAAAAATGCTTTCCTGGATATTGAGTCCAAGACTCAGAAAGTATGGTTCTAGTTTGTATCTTATCAATTTGTATGACCTTGGGCAAGTCACCCAACCACCCTGAGTCTCAGGTCCCTCTGTTCAAATGAGGATAATAATATTTGCTGACCTATATGGTTGCTATGAGCATCTAATGTAAATGAAATGAAGTTATTACTAATTTAAAATACTCTTCTTCTTTTGTTGTTGTTTAGTTGTTTCAGTTGTGTCTGGGTTTCCATGGCAAAGATGCTGAAGTGGTTTGCCATGTCTTTCTCCAGCTCATTTTAGAGATGAGGAAACTGAGGCAAACAGGAAGAAATGACTTGCTTAGGGTCACGGTGTCTGAGGCCAGATTTGAACTCAAGATGATGAGTCTTCCTGACTCTAGGCTTGGCAGTCTATCCACTGAGCCACCTTTGTTGCCACTTTCTTCTTAGTCATCTTCTTATGAGTACATTTGATAGGAACCAAAAGACTCACTTATTTCTTTCCCTTTCTCTCATGAACATCACAGTGATGGAAATTCCAGTTCTGGCTTCACTTCTTAGAATGATGAAAAAGTTAATTGGAAAAGTGGTAGAGTGGAATGTGGGTTGTATTAGGAGTCAGAGGATCTGGGTTTGTTTTTCAGCTCTTCTACTAACCTACTATCTGGATGACTTTGGGCTTCTTAACCCCTTTTGGGATTTAATTTCCTTATTTGAAAAATGAGGCGGTTAAACCAGATGAACTCTAAAGTCCTTACAGTTCTAAATCTATGAGCTTGGCTTCAGCATGAAACTCAATCTAAAAGCAATGAGTGCATCAGAAACAGAGGAGAATCCAAAAATGACTCTCAAATGAAAACTGTAATCCTTATGTAATCTCTTCTAACTAGTGTAAAATGACCAAACCGTTTCACTCTAAACTTTCAGTGCAAAAAATGACATAATAAATTCAAGTAGAAAGAATCAAATGGATACAAGATAAAGTCAGGTTAAAAATAAATATATGTATGCACACACTGTAATTGTACCTAATCACTTCCAACCTCAAATTGATGTCTAAAACAGAAGTGTAATGGTGGATGAGCATTCATTATCATTCAAGATTTTCAGACCCAAAAACAAAACTTATGAAATAAAAACATGCTGTGATGTGATATGGGATAGAGCCCGAATGCATTTGTGCTTATTATGTGCATTTTTTTGTCAAATTAGAAAATTCTAGATATTTATCAAGAGTGAACCACTCACCAGTTAAAGTATTATTAGAATGAAACTTTACAAACAGAAATTAAACATGATAATAGAATATCTAGTTTGGTATAGCAAAAATGAGCATTTCAGGCCTTTCTAAATTATGTGATGGGCATATTAAATTATAAATACATTTCTAGAATGGGGGCTAGAACATTGTCTACTACTTTTGCATAAATTAATTTATCAGATTATTTAAATTCTCACTCAGCAAGATCCTGAAGAAATGGAATACAAGGTACATACTTTTTGATGGAAGGAGGGGAAGCAGTGTTCTGAAAGGTCTAAGGCCTAGAGATGAGGGCATGCTCAGGTAAGGCCCTGGAGCGAGGTGCCCTGGACAGTAAATGAGGACATGAGGACACTAGTCACCTAAGGGTAGGATTTGGACAGAGGTGTTAGGAACTAAAGAGAAACTTTTCCTGAGAAGTAGTTTTGTCTAGAAGTAGCCCTGTCATTCCTTGTGCCTAAGGAATTGTCTTCTTGTGAGCAGGTACTTTTGGGAGCGGGGTTGATTCATCTAGATACTCAAAGTAACTTGATGAAAGTTTTCTCTCACTTAAAGAAACAAACAAAAAACAAACCTTGGATTGAACCATACACAGCTGATAAGAGTCTGTACAACCCTGGGGGCCTTCAATGATGATCATCATTAAAATTTATTTTTATTTTAGACATATGTATTTGTTACATATCATATATAATATATGGATTATAGAATATATTTTAGAGGGGAAGTCAGGTGGCACAGTGGATAGAGCACTGGGCCTGGAGTCAGAAGACCTTCTGAGTTCAAATCAGGTTTCAGATACTGACTGTATGACCCTGGGCAAGTCACTTAACCCTATTTGCCTCAGTTTCTACATCTGTAAATTGAGCTGGAGAAGGACATGGCAAACCACTCCAGTATCTTTGCCAAGAAAGTCCCAAACGGGAGGCATGAAGAGTCATACCTGACTGAAACAACTGAATAATAGACACACATTAATTAGACACACACCCATCTCTCTCTCTATATGTGCGTGTATATATGTATATATATATATATATATATATATATATATATATATATATATATATATTTATTTATTAGATATATTTTATGTTTTAAACTGTGCTTTTCTCAAAACATTCCTGGGAGGCAGATGGTGGAGGCGTGCTTCATTATCAGGAAGTAGGTAAGGTTCTGAAGGCCTTTAAATCTTTGTGTAAAGAAAAAGTTAATGGAACTTGACCTTTAATTGCAGTGACTCTCCTCTTTTACTCACCCCATGCTAATTAAAATTTGAAAATTTTCTTTGTGACTATTAAGACTCAGTGATGGACTCAGAAAGGAAGTAAGAGTGTCAGGATTGGCAGTTTAGTCTGTGCAGGAGAAAAAAAGCAACTTGAGCTGAAAGTCTCCCTCTTTCTGCTCTTCTAAATGCATCTGATCAGATCTGATACAGCTCAAACCACCAGCTTCTGGATGAAAACCATTTAAAGGATAGTAAATAATCCTTACCCTTGGAACTGACATCATTATCAGAAGGCAGTTTTGTGCCCTTTCAAGCAACATGTCACATTTTATAAGTTGCTGCTCTATGAGCTCTCTGGATGGTCCATGCCCAAGATTACAAGGGAAGCTTTCATGTATCCCCAAAATCTAAAGGTCAAAATGAATCCCAGAAAGAATTCCATTTCTAATACCCTCAACCCAATGTCCCTACTCAACTATGTCCAGCAATAGAGTCTCTCTCTTTATGTCAGTTTTTTTTCCCCATAAACCTAAAATAACAAAAAATAGCTATTTTAGACTTAAGGAAACATCGTTTATATTTTCATATAAAAAGAGTAAAGAAATAGTTGTTTATGAGATCCCATATCTTAACACAGATCTGTAAGGAGGCTTAGGCTCCCCAGGCTTTCCCTAGGGCTCTAATCTTTTAGGGGACATGGTTTCCTCATAGCCTTCTACCAGCCTCTACCATCCAAAGTGATTGCCCTCACTTGCTCTTGCTGGGTCATCACCTTCAGTATTTAGCCACAGTGTCCCTCTCCCCTTCCTATGACCTTTCTTCCCTCCAGACTGCCTCCCTGCCTTCCACCTCTTCACCTTGCTGACTCCTCCTGTGGGGTGAAAGAATCTGAGGCTATCAGCTATACTGAGGCAAAGGCCAGAATCTCTAGAAGATGGGCCCACACCCCTGCTGGCAAAATTTTTTTTCAGACATCTTCTCTTTCTCCCTCTCCCCCCCCCCCCATACTCCTGAATTTTCTATGGGTTCCAGAATTCTTAGTTATGCTTGTGCCATTATAAAGAGCAAGTCAGTGTTCAAGGGGAATCCATAACTGCACTGCAACCAAACACTGAACATGAATCATCACCCTTTACATTATTAAAGAGAACAATATCTGAACACTTAAGACTGGACTAAAAGAACCTCACAAAGGAGTTTTGAGGTTTGCTCCAAACCTTGACTGGAAAAAGATTAAGTGTAAGATAATGTAACACCGGGTGCCATTCCCCCAAATCAATGACAACTTCAAGGCCTTCCTCAATATAGATCTTTCACAGTTCTAAGATAATTTGTCTTAAAGGACCTCAACAATTAAAAAAAAAAATTAAATTACTGTCATCAACATTCCAGCTGTTCTTTCTGTAATCATAGATTGGAATTACAGCATTTTTCCCAAAAAGGACATAACAAGTAGCCCAATCAGGCTTGATTCCACATCTTGCAGTAAGGAAATCTTTCTCTTGGTATATGATATGGGGAGTATGTGGCTGCAAATGACCTTGGAATTAAATGCATCATCACTAAGGAAAAAAAAAAGCAATTCTGAATTTGAAAAAGCACAAAGTCCTGATTATACTGTGCATCTCTGTACCTGGTTGTAACAGGTGCCAGCTTTTTTCAATGCCTCCTTGAAATCTAGACAGTCTTTGTAGATTCTTTGGTGAATCTTAGTTCACGTGACTTTCTAAATGTTTTTGGAGAGTTGGATGAAAAGGAAGAGTCAGAATAGTAGAATTTTTAGACTAGGAAGGGACTTCCCATTAACCAGATTATGACCTTGAAATAATCCCCTTTCTTCTCTCTGTTCCAGTTTAGCTACCAGAAAATCAAACCTAACCATAAACCTAACCACCATCTTATAAAAAAAATAACAAAGAAAAGTTCAAATGAATTCTAGAGACGAAGGTCATTGTCTTGTAGGCATCTCAAACCCAACATTTCTAAAACAGAACTTATTATCTCCCTGCCTGAAAGTCACCCCTGGTTCCAACCTTTCTATTTCTGCTGAGGACACCATCATCCTTCTCATCACCCAACCTTAGAGGGATCCTCCACTCTTCACATTAGTCATCTCCTTCAGCCAATCAACGAGTAATGTCTGTCGATCCTACCCCCACAATATCTCTCATAACTATCCCCTTCTCTCCATTCACAAGTCACTATTCTAATTCAGGTTCTTTAACACCTGAAACATAATGGAATTATTTTCATTTGGTAGTGATTCAGTGCAGTGACCAGAGGGCTGGAGTGAAAGGCAAGATGCCTAGGTTCCAATATGACTTTAGGCGCTTATAGCTACATAATTATGGGTAAATCACTTACCCTCAGTTACTTTCTGTTTCCTCATTTGTAAGATGGCATAATAATACTCATTTGGCCTGCTTTATAGAGTTATTACAAGGAAAATACACTCTTTGCAAACTTTGAAACACAAGATCAATGTGAGTTACTTTAAAAAGGGAGTCTTCTCTCACATCTCCATGTGAGATCACATATAACTTCCTGACAGCAGGGATAGACACCAAGCTAAATGACTGCTTAAGATTGCCCTTTATGTCCTAAGATCTGCTAATCAGTTAATGTTAACATATGCATGGAAACATGCTAAATTCTGAATAAAATACATGGAGCAGTAGATAGTGTACTAGACCTGGAGTTGGGAAGTCCTGAGTTCAAATCCAGCCTCAGACACTTACCAGATATGTGCCCCTGAACAAGTCACTTAACCTCTGCCTGCTTCAGTTTCTTTATCCGTAAAATCAGGGTAATAAAACCTACAATAATTTTTATTTTTGAGGAACAAATGATTTAACAACTGTAAAGCAGTTAATACACATACATAGTAAGCCCTAAATAAATGTGAGATACTACTACTTAAATAACAGTAGTCATTGCCCATAGGATCTTATTATTGAAAAACAGGTTTTTCACTGTAGCAACATTCAACATATATTAATAGTCATTCAACAAACATTTATTTATCAGGCCAGACAAGCACTGAGCCTACTGAACAAACATGTAGTACCTTCATGAAAACATATGAATGATGTTTTAATTAAGAAAACAGGTAAATGAATGTCTTTGAGCTTCTTTCTTGGAGAAAGATATGTATGGAAAGTAACAAGATTTTTAGAAAAGTATTCACAACAGAATTAATATATCCCAAAGTGTTAAAAATAGTCACTTTGGGAAGCTGTGTACTTACACAGAGCTTACTGATGCTTTTAATGGCTGCCTTGTTAACTCATGGATGTGTCCTACACCAGACCATATGTTGATAAGAGTCTACTGCTGGTCAGTGTTGAAGACAGATGAAATAAAAGAACAATTTGCTTACTGTTAGTCTAAGACAGTGGTTCTCAACCTTCCTAATGCCGCAACCCTTTAATACAGTTCCTCATGTTGTGGTGACCCCCAACCATAAAATTATTTTTGTTGCTACTTCATAACTGTAATTTTGCTACTGTTATGAACTGTAATGTAAATATATGATACACAGGATGTATTTTCATTGTTACAAATTGAACATAACCCACAGGTTGAGAACTGCTGGTCTAAGAGTTAGAACTCTGGACCGTGTAGTCATGTTTTATATATTTTTTCTACTTTAGGTCAATAAAATAGCACCCTCAACTAAAATACTCAAATATATTACTGTTGAGTCATATGTGAACCTTTGTGACCCCATTTGGGGTTTTTGTGACAAAGATACCACAAACAAGTGGTTTGCCATTTCCTTCTGTACATCATTTTACAGATGAGAAAACTGAGGGTTAAGTGACTTAACCAGGGTCACATAGCTAGTAAGTGTCTGAGGCTGGATTTGAACTCAGGTTCTCATGACTCCAGGACCAGTGCTCTATCCACTGTACTATCTAGCTGTCCCAAATGTATGTTAGCTTCTAATGTGGGTATGCCCTCCCACTACACAAATTACAACCTTCCTGTACTAGCCTATCCCATGTGACTCTTGTTCCCAGCCTTCACCAAGAATTCACCACAGGGGATCCCATCAATGTGGTGAGGAAGATCCTGCTTTTCTCTTGACATTACAAGGATAGAAATGCAGCAGTGCATTATGGGCTATTCATTATTTATCCCTTTCTCTTACCAGATGACATCATCATGTTCCCTCATACATTTTCTTTCATCGACATTCTTTACTTTTATTTTCCTCTGTACTGTCTCGTTTGTAATTGGTTGTAGCCTGCTTCCATTCCCATTCAGATAATCCTCTATTACAATCTATTGGGAGATTGCTATTCTATTACTTGGGGCAAACTGGCACCTTCACATCATGAGATGTACTCATGATATGCCCAACTACTTTATTTCCCTTTGGTTGTAGTCAGTGGTTTAAAACCTATTAGAATCATGAGGGTCTTGAGCCTATGAATATATTTCATTGTCATCATAATAGTTTTCAGTAGTTAGATTTCTGATCAGTACTGTAACTGAAAAATAAGTTGGGTCCCAAAATGATAAAGAGGAAGATAATGCAATGGACTGCATTGGGAGGGTGGGAGTTGTAGTGCTGCCAACAATTCCCATTCACTTATTGCCACAAAATCCATGTTTTAACACCACTACTTTCCTGTTGATAACATATAACTGAATTATGGAGTGCAATTATTTCAGAATAATTAAAATGCAGTTAGACCAAGGGGCAAGGCAAAGATGCACTTCCAATAGATAATAGATATTCATCTGGGCTTAATGTTAACAAAGTGGTTTACATATGATTTCTCATTTGATTCTCACAACAACCCATGAAAAGTAAGCGCTCTTATTATCCCTAATTTACAAATGAGGAAATCCAGACTGGGAGAGGTTAAAATCTAGTAAATAAATGGGGCAAGATTCAAACTCAGGGCTTTTTGACTTCAAGTTCAGTGCTCTATCCACCACGACATTTAGTTGCCTATGGTAATTCATGTGTAAGAAGTAACATAAAAGTCATCCTCAGGCTCATATATATCCAAAAAGGAGGTAGCCCATTCATAAAGCACAATTTAGGTGGCACAATGTATAGAGTGCTGGGCCTGGAGTCATGAAGACCTGAGTTCAAATTCAGCCCCTGATACTTAATTTTTTTTCTTTTTGGAGGGCAATTGGGGTTAAGTGACTTGCCCAGGGTCACATGGCTAATTTTTGTGTTAAGTGTCTGAGGCTGGATTTGAAATCAGGTCCTCTTGACTCCAGGGCCGGTGCTCTATTCATTGTGCCATCTAGCCACCCCAAGTTCCAGACACTTAATAGCTATATGATCTTGGGTAAGTTACTTAGCCTCAGTTTCCTCACCTGTAAGATGGGGAAAATAATAGCATCTACCTTCCAGGATTATGATGGGAATCCAATGAAACAATCACTGTAAAACCCTTAGCACCACGCCCAAATGCTAGAAAAGTGTCACTATTATTGTTTTTATATAACAAGAGCTTTGGTTAGCAATAATGGCTAACATTGACATAGCATTTTAAGGCTGGTAAAGCTTTTTACACTTATTAGCTCATTTGATTAAAGTCTGTCGTAAATGACCCCTTCCTCCCTATCCAGGCTGCTTATACCTTACTCCCACATAGACACTTGATAATTCAGTGAAACTGGCCTAGCTTTTCCTCACACATGACACTCAATTCTGACTCGCAGCATTTTCTTTGGCTGCACCCCAAGGTCTGCAACACTTTTCCTCTTCATCTCTGCCTCCTGGCTTCTCTGGCATTCTTCTTATCACGGTGAAAGTCTCACTGTCTCCAAGAAGCCTTTCCCGGGCTTTAATCTTACCACTTCCCTCTGAGATTTTCCTCAATTTAACCTATATGCAGACAATGATTGTCCATACTTGTTTGTGTGCTATTGTCCCCTAATATTAACCTCCTTGTGAACTCCTTGAGAGAAGGGCCTGTTTCTTGCTTTTCCATTCCCAGCACTTTCCACTATCCCTGGCACACAATAGGTGCTTGATAAAAGTTAGTTGGCTGACTGATCCTCAAGACAGATGAGGAAACTGAGGCAGAGTGGTTAGGTGACTTGTCCAAGGTCATACACCCAGTAAGTGTCTGAGGCAGGATTTGAGTTCATGGCTTCCTGATTCCAGGTTCAACGTTTAATCAACTATGGCACAAAGCAGTTAGAAAGACAGCTCACATATTACACTGGTATCCCTTACTGAAAGAACTGAAGAAAATTCAGGACATTGGCTATATTCTGTATGGAGCATTTATGAAAGGAAAGGCAAGGATAAAAATCTCATAAGATGAGAAAATGTGGGTGGTTCTCACTCCCAGTGGTTGGGGGAACTCGTGGATGAGTGAGGTCATGACACATTGCACACTTCATTGCATATATGAAATGTAGCTATAGAAATCCGGGACTTAATTAAATCAGAGGAAAATCAGAGAAGTAAAGGGAGAAAGCTCTGATGATATCATGGGAGAACAAAATTATAAAATTATTTGGGAAACAAGCTACTTCTTCAGAATTGTGGGGTACTTCATAAGTCATAAGCTTGGTTTTTACGGATACTCAGCACATCATAGGAATTAGAGACAAAAAGGATGTTAGCTCTCTAAAGGTCCAGCTAGTCCAAAACTGTCTTTTCTCGATGAGGAAAATGAGCATTGGGAAGTGAAACGGGAAGCATGGAAGTCCAGAGACTTCAGAAATTAATCTTTCAGATTTTGCTAAAATTCTGGTGAAAAATCAAGAGGTCACAATGATCTGAAAGAAAATAGAGGGCTAAAAATAAAAAATTCATTACATTGAAAGTGCCCAAGGGGTACAAACTTTGCCATTTGAAGAGACATGGCTGATGATGATTCTACAACTCAATGAATATAACGCGCTTACAGTAACTAGGTAATGTTCATGGGATGATCCAGGTGTTGTCAACTGAAACAACTATTTCAATTTCCACCAATAGTGGCGTAAACAACATAATTAGGAACCAAGCAACTAAATTAGAAGAGATGTCAGCTGGGTTGTCATTCAGAAGGAGATGTGGGCTTCTGAGCTATGTAAAATTTAAGCCATATTTGGTTTTGACACTCCTGCTTGAGGATTTAAAAGCAAGTGCTGCGTTTTGGGGAGATGAGGCAGCATATTAAAAAAGAGATTTTTGAAATTGTTTTTGAAACTGTCAAGCTGGAGAGGAGTACCTAGAGAAGGGCAACAAGAATGGTGAAGGGCTTTGAGATCCTGACCCACAAGGAATTGAGGAAGAGGAAGAGAGGAAAGAGAAGAAAAAGAGGAGAGGTGGTAGCTGTTTTTGCATCAGGAAGACCTGAGTTCAAATGTCACCTGTGAGACATACCCCCCGCTATTTAATAATGGGAAAGCCATTTCAATTCTTTATACCCCAGTATCCCCATCTGTAACTGGGGCACTAATATAACTAGTATCTGTTACCTCACAGTGTTGTTGAAAAACTCAAAAATTTATGTAGAGTCTTTGCAAACCTTAAAGCTCTATTTAAATGTAGGTTGTAATTTTATTATTTCATAATAAACTTTAATATTAACACAAAATATCAATAATTTATTAAGAAATAGCAGATAATGTTATTTAATAATAATATATTTTAATTTTATTATTTAATAAATAATAATAAACTTCCCCTTTTTTATCCTTTACCTTTTTACAGATTAATAGGAGCTTGAAAGAATCAATCAATTCAACCATCTGTTTTTAAATATGAGAAGTTAAGTTCCTGTCCTGGGGTCACATGGTAGCAGAGCCTGGATTTGACTCCAAGCTTTCAGACTCCAAATCTAGTTCTCTATTTTTAAAATAAGTATAACTTTAGGTGCTTTTGAAAAACCATATCCTGTATCAATGAGAAATTTTTCCAGTGTGCAGGCGTGATTCAATGGCTACCCTACTTCACAATGGTTCTTACTATCTTTGGGACCAAGGGCTGTAGGAAGGAAAATTCTTGATTTCTAAATACCCTTCTCACTGGCATTAGCGTAGGGTAATTATGGATCTTTACATCAGAGTCTGCCCCATTACTGGTCTGTCAGGAAAACAGCCAAACCCAAAAAGCTTCCTTAGTAGACCCTGATGAGGGAAGTGGTTACTTAATGTTCCCTGAAGGTCCCAGGAGACAGTGCAAGGTGAAAATGAAGGAGGATATTCCAGTATTTATGAAGAAAAAGGCAGGAAGACTCCATAGCTATTGGGAGTGAATGTGCAACCAGAGTCTTAGGAGACTTTCTACTCTCTCTCCTAAAGCTTAGAGTTCTGAATTCATCACAAGCAATCAACCTAGCATCTTCTTCTGTTGGACAGTTTGATTTCTCTATGCTTAGAAATAGTGATGGAGGGGGGTGGCTAGGTGGTGCAGTGAATAGAACACTGGCCCTGGAGTCAGTAGGACTTGAATTCAAATCTAGCCTCAAACACTTGACACACTAACTAGCCATTTGACTTTGGGCAAGTGAAATGCCCTCCAAAAAGCAGAATAAAAAAAAGAAAAGAAAAAAAAAGAAAAGAAAATCATAAAAAAAAATAGTGATGGAGGGGAAAAAAAATGTATATACTTAAGGATCTGAAATACAGCTAAAAAATTCTCCTAGAAGACAATATCATCCCTCAAAATACACTTTCAATATATCAATGAATAAAGCAGAGCTGTGATTCAGTACTTGCTCCATTTTTGTTAACAATACCACCATCCTTCCTGTCATTCATGTTTGAAACCTTGGAGTCCTCCTAATTTGTGATTCTCTTTCTATCACCATATACAATTAACTGTCAAATCTTGTAGATCTATTCATAGAACCTTCCTCGCTTCCTCCTCCTCTCTCCTCTTACCCAATGTCTACCCAGTTCAGGTGTCCTTCACTCCCACCAGGACCATTTTAGTAGTTCCCTAATTGTTCTCCTTGTCTCCAGGGTCTTCCTTCTCCAATTCATCCTCCACGGGCTGCCAAATTATTATTCCTAAAACATATTTAAGACTACATTGCTCGTGACCCCAAAATATTTACTAGCTACCTATTACCCCTAGGATTCAACCAAAATCTTCTCAGTATTTAAAGCCTCCACAATTTAGCTCTTAACTACCTTTCTAGTCTGATATCACATTATTCCCCTTTGTGCATGCTCTGTTCTGGTCACCGACTTTCCAGGGTCATTATATCTCACATCTCTATGTCCTTGCTTAGCGGTGATGCCCCACATCTGGAAAGCCTTCCCATCTAAGCTTCACTTAACTTTCTTGAAAGCCCGGCTTAGCTGCCATTTCCTAAATCAAGTTTTTCGCAGCCTCCAGTCAGAAATATTCCTCCAAATGCCTTTGGGATACTTGGCATGGATCTTATATTTATGTAGATGTGTTATATGTTGTTCCCACCCCCCAGCCCCAGTAGAATGTAATTATCTAGAGGGCAAGAACTTTCCTGATTTTGTCTTTTGAACCCTCCCCCACAAGCAGCACAGTGCCTTTCAAAGACGGAGAGCTTAATAAATGTTTCTGACTTTGTCGAAATGCCTCATACTAACGCTGTATCTGCTAGGCTTAAGGCAATTGTACATAAACAGAATAAAACATTTGTAACAGCCATTGCTTGATGTTTTCTTGTCAGATCCCTGGCAAAAGCTGGCTTTTGAATAATGCTAAGGGGACAACATCAGTCCAGTTTCTCCATCTGACTTCTCTTCTTCTAAAGGCGGTAGCATGTTTAGGTGGCAGCAGGGGCTTGGAAGCCTATGGCAAAGGTTGGTTCTTCATTAGTGAGCAGGGAGGCAGAGCAGCCCCTGGCTGGGGGATCAGCTGCGTGTCCTATTTTCCAACCTCAAGAGGGTGAACACAAACAAACCAGAAATAAGATCTGGCTTCTCATGGAGAAAACAATTGCAGGAGGTCCCCATACAGAGCCCAAGCCCAGTGTTCATAGTCCCAAGATATTGACCGCAGGGACAAGTATAGACTTCAGTCTGCCAGTGCAATTTATTTGAGGTTATTTAGAGATGTACATTTCTGACTGTGTTTATAAATTCACATCCATCTTGTTCTCCACTGGGAGTTACCTGGAAGATTCCAAACATGAGTGGGGAAGAAACTGACTTAGCTGGAATCTTAAATGCTTCCCTGAATTATGATAAGTTGCTCTATTGGTGAATGAAGTTCAAGTGAAAGCTGAACTGCAGGGAACTTAAACAGATCTTCTTTTTGATATGAACACCTGCTAGCTGAGGGTGCATTTTTGACACTCTTCCGAAGTGTTGCTGAGCTTATTATCGGTAACGAAGGCATTTAGTATGGAGCCTGTCTGTGCCTGGTGCCGTGTTAGGTAGTGTACAAAAGGAGCTGGATGGGCATGATCCATCCCTTGCAGCTAGGACTTTACTACTGTCTAAGACAAAATTAGATAATATATGATGGGTACATGGCTATCTGAATATATACCCCCCCCCAAAATCAAGTGTTTTCACTAAAAATATGGGAAATACCAGTGGATTAGCAATCAAAAGATATGAGGAAAGGGTTCTCACAAGAATGGTAAGTTCTTAACAAGTGTATGTAGGACTATTCTTAATCATAAGTAATGCAAGAAATGCAGACTAAATCTCTCTCTCTCTCTCTGTATCTAGAGTTTCAATTCACATGCTGCAAAATGGCAGTAAGGAAAAAAAAAAGATAAAAATACTTAATATTGTAAAGACTATGGGAAGACACATTTCTAAGCACTTACTATGTGCCAGGCATGGGTCTAAATGTTCTACAAATATTATCTCATTTGATCTAACAACCCTGTGAAATTGGTGCAATTATTATTCCAATTTTACAGTAGAGGAAACTGAGGGAGACAGAGACTGAGTGCATTGTCCAAAGTCCCCCAGATAGGAAATGTCTAAAGTAAGATCTGAACTCAGTTCTTCCTGACACCAGACCAAGAACTCAATCTACTGTACTACTTTATTTTTATTATTATTATTATCATCTATCAATGTTCATTGTCCCTACTTGCCAATTATCCTTTGTATTAAAAGAATCTACAGGGTTTTATTGGCATAATGTTGCCAAGCCATTCCTAATGCTGAGTAATATTAGTTTCTGAATTAAACTGGTCTTGCATCTAGAGAACTGAAGGTGTCAAACATTGGCATAGCTTGCATTTGTTATAATAATCTATTCCATTACTCTACACATGCCTCCCTTTATGCAACAGATAACGTTTTTGAAAAAAATTGTGTATAAAGTATCTGTATATTGAACCATCTTTTATATGTGTCAGCATTGGTTGCTCATAGTAGGTATTCAATAAACATTCACCATTTATTAGAATTGTATCAGAACTCCTCAATTAAAAGAGCTCTACAGTTACTCTTTAAAACAACCAAATATTTTTGTGAAGTGAATCATCACCCCTTAATTAATCTACTTTGCAAGTTTGAATTTTCTTCTAATGAGGTTCTTTCAAGGATACTATAAATTTTTGCCCTTGAGAGATGAGGATTTCTTAGCATTACAACTACTCAATTTAATGTCATGGGGCAAATGTGAAGTAGGACAACCGGAAGACATAAGAACATCAGTGAGCTCTACTATGAAATAGGAGGATTTAGATGCCACAATTCAAACTTAATAATTTTTTTTTTAGCTCTAAGTATTTGCTGTATCAGTAAGTTGCTTTCTGGGTGAAGAATTTAGCCATTACCACTAAAGTATAATAAAAAGTAATAGGTTTTGGGAGAGTTTTGAAGATGAGAAGTGACAGATAATACAATTTGTATCAATCAGAAAGTAATTTGCTTTGAATCATGTGCTTCAATTGTAAATACTAACAGAGCCATAAAGTTTCATGGTCATTTATGTATCATAGTTTATTCATTACCACATGTACATATATGCAACATAATTAGATTACATATGTAGTGTGCTCCATATTTATGTATTATAGTTTTCTGTGTATGTGCTACGTACCCCTACTAGGCTATAGGCTACTGAAGGGCAAGGACTGTCTTATCTAATCTTTGTAGCTCCTCTAATCCCTCCTACAATGATTTGTTTATAGTAAATGGCACAGTGGATAGAGTGCTGGGCTTGGAGTCAGGAAGATTCATTTTCCTAAATTCAAATCTGACCTCAGATACTTACTAGCTGTGTGACCCTGGGCAGGTCACTTAATCCTTTTTGCCTCAGTTTCATCATCTGTAAAATGAGCTGGAGAAGGAAATGGCAAATCACTCAAGTTTCTCTGCCAAGAAAATCCCAAAAGGGGTCACAAAGAAGATACAACTGAAATGACTGAACAATAACAGGCACTTACTAAATGTTGTGTATAGCAAGCACTTCATAAACGAATTACAAGGCTATTTAAATATTTGCATTTTGTCTTTCACAGAATCTCAATATTAAGAAGGGACTCAGAGCCTGCTCCGTCCATGAGGTTTCTGAAAGATTCTCCTTGCATCAGATTTGAGAAGTGCTCATTCAGCACTGGGCTTAGTGATTTCAAGGAAAGGGGCATCTTTACCTCCTGAAAGACACCCTTCTACTTCTCGATATCTGTAATTTTAAGAAGTTTTCCTTCTGAATGACATAAATTCTAAAACAGGTATCTTGCCACACAGGTGATTGGGAGGGAGGGAGATGAGAGGTGGGATGATGGAGGGGAGGGTGGGGGGGAGGGTTGCTAGAAGTACACACTTCTATAAAGGGACAGGGACAGGGTCAAGAATAGAACAAGGTGGGGGCAGGATAGCAAGGAAGGACATATAATCAGTCTCTCACAACATGTCCATTGTGGAGATGTTCTGCGTAAGTACACATGTACAGCCTGTATTGAATTGCTTGTCTTTCCAGTGGGGGTAGGTGATGAGGGAGGAAGGGAAAGACTGTAGAATTTAAAGTTCTATAATCAAATGTTAAAAATATATATATATGTATATATATATATATATATACACACATATATACATATACATATATTTATAAAATTATTATTAACTATATGCAACTGGGAATTAAGATATACAGGCACTGGGGTAGGGTGATCCATTTTGCCCTACCAGAAAGTCAGAGGTGCGATGGGGGAGGACATAGGAGTGAGCAGATTAGGGGAGGGTTTATACAGTGGGATGGCTGTTTTGGGGTGGTGGGTGTGGGAAAGATGGGAGAAAATAACTCAAAATCTCGTGGAAATGAATGATGTAAGCAAGAAAATAAATAAATGAATTAAAAAAAAAGTTTTCCTTCCATCAACCCTGTTTGCCTCTACTGTTCTGTTCTTTGGGACAAAAGAGAATAACTTGAACCTTCCTTCTATATGAATGCTGCTTTTAGCTGCTTATATTTACTCGAAGGGGACATTTAAGTGCTTGAAGACAGCTCTCAGACCTCAGCTAAGTCTTCTTTCTCAAAGCTAAACATCTCTACTTCTTTTAACTCATTCTCATATGATGTGAATTTGAGGCCCTTCACTGTCCTGCTTCCTTTCCTGTGGACATTGCCCAAATGACACATGACCTTCCTAAATAAAATGTATTACCCAGCACTGAACATAGTACTCTAGACCTAATCTTTTATGCTATACACTTTTGAGATAGCCTAAGATTGCATCGATTATTTTGGCTTCTATATAATACTATTAACACACATTAATATTACAGTCCATTAACAGCACCTCCCACCCCCAATCTTTATCAGATACTGCTGTTTAGTTTTGCTTTCCTCATTTTTTGCCCTTTGGAAATGAATTATTTGAATCCAGGTGGAGGACTTCATAGTTATCTTGATTATATATCACATTATTATTTATGATACAATATGCCTTAAAGATCTTTAAAAATCATAGGATCATAATTTTAGACTCAGATAGGTCATTTAGAGGCTATCCAGTCCAATCCCCTATTTTACAGATGAGGAAACTGAGTCTCAGAGAGGCTAAGTGACTTGTCCAAGGACATTCAGATAGTGAATGGCCAAGGCAGGATTAGAACCTAGGTCTTCTGACACATACACAAAAACAAAACAATTTTACCTTTTTCCCCTCTAACAACACTTTGAGTACTGACTCTGTCATTCAGTATCAGAAAGCTTTCTCCTTGGTGTCATTTTCAAATTTGTTAACTATTGCCTTTATCCAAGTTGCTAAAAATAGCAGAATGCAGAGGAATTTCACTTGTTCAACACTCTCCATTAAAATGCCTTATTAAAATTCAAGGTAAACCACAGCTATAGTATTCTCTTGATATGCCTGGATATCCTTTTAAAAAAAGAAATGAAATTTCTCTGGCACGACCTGTTTACAAAGAAGCCATTCTGGTCCTTGGTGATTGTCATTTCCTTTTCTCTAGAAATTCACTAACTATCCTTTTAATGATACATTTCAGAATTTTGCTGGAGCTGAATTCAAGCTCATTGGCTTATGGTCTGACCTGTAACTAAGAATCCTGGTTATTGGGAAAATTAAAGTGAGAAGGGATTCAGACCTCAGGGAGAGGTGTAGAGAATGACCACACCTATGTAGATTTGAAGTAGACTAGAGCCATTGGTTATGGGGGTGGAGAGGTTCAAGAATGTCCTCCAAGTTTAAAATGGGGGACATGGGTTAGGGTTGAGAAGACAATTAGCAGGAAATTAGGTACTGAGGGAAGAAGGAGAATGACTTGGAGGTTCATAGATAATAGTACGAAAGAACTGAACATTCAAGATGGATTGTACTATGGTTGAGCCACCTTATTTTCTCACTTCTGTTTATTCCTTCTCCTCAGTCCCACATATTCCTTTCTCCTTCAGGGCTATGTTTCCCTTCTTCCCTCAGTCCTATACTTTCCCTTGCCTACAAAAAACCTAGAATTGTCTCCTTCCTTTTCATAATTCACAATGGTATCATAAACTGATTTGAATTGTAATTGTGTAGGATTGGGAATCAGTTGCTAAGGGAGATTAGAGTCTCTTTCCATGGAAATCTTAAAGCTCAGAAAAACCGCATTTCTGAATGGGGCAGTTTAAAGATTTGAGGTAGGAGGATAGAAAATGAATTGGGGGGGGTGCTCCTCAGGAAGTCTGGAATTTTTAATCAGATATTTCCTTGAAACATTACTAGGTATAATACTGGAAATATTTCTAATTTGAGAGTATCTCTCTGTGCTTGTCCTCTGATAATGGAGCCTGCAACAACCTGTGGTCCTCTTACTGGGTTTCTCTATTTTTGTTGTGGCTTGAGCATCAGATGCCACCATATCATCCCAAGGATGGGCCTTCTGTTGTCCAAGGAGTAGCCTATTAAATTTCATAAAGACTCATTACCAGGTTAGCCACAAGGTGGAAGACTTTTTGGTCGTAAGAATTTTAAGACTATCTAGTGAGTTGTAGGGAGGTGACTATCAGATTTGGCAGAGGGAAGACCCTCATCAATGAGATCGTAGATCCTTATATTGAAGGAAAGAAAAATAGGTACTATACCTGGGATTTTATTGGCATAAAGAATACACAGAAGGAGAGGGAAACTCCCTCTATTCAAGTGCATCAGCCCTTTCCCACAGCTTCTAGTCTTAGACCAGCTGTTCTCAAGCTTTCTGGTTGTGAGACTTCTGTATCATTTTAAAAATTATTGAGGATTTCACAAAGAGCTTTTGTTTATGTGGGTTATATCTATCCATATTTGCCATATCAGAACATTCAACATCTTATTGTCATCATAAAAATAATTTTGACCTTGAAGACTCCCTGAAAGGGTTTTAGGGCCTCCAAAGGGTCCCCTGATCACACTTTGACAACTACTGTTTTAGAGAGTTGCCTAGAATATTGAGAAATTAAGTAACATGCCAAGAATCCATACCCAGTATGTAACAGAGGTGGCATCAGAAGACAGGACTAATTGGTTCTGAGGCCAGAACTCTAGCCACTACACCATGCTACTTCATGTACTGAAGGAAACAGCGTTTCTAATCAATCTGTCATCATTTCCCATTATTTAGTAACATGTATGTCATTTACTTCTCCCATGTACCAGTGCCTTAATGATGAACACGAATTTAAGCATGGTGAAAATAATGAAATTAAAAAAAAAGGAAACAGGATTATGTCAAAGGGAATGTTAATCAACTCCAGATCAGAAGGAAAATGAATGTCTCTTTTTATGCAGGTTTCCTGATGAGCAGCACAAAAGATAAAAGAAAGAATCATTTCGTTCTGTGTTGTATCACAATGGACAGATGGAACCAGTCACTTCTATGTTCCCTTCAAGTTTTCTTCTTTTAATAATTGGTTGAGATTCTGTATTTCAGACTCTTTATAAATCTTTTTTCTTTTTCTTCTTTTCCTCTTCATCTGCCTGCATTATATTGTCACCTTCCTCCATTTTCTTCCTAAATATTTATTGAATACCTACTATGTGCAAAGGAGGCCCTGACCCTAGTTACAATTCAGCAAAAGAGATTGTAGTCACAAAAATAACCAAAGGAAAGAACAGAATATCCTTTCCAAGGATATTATTCTGCACTAAGATCATTAAGGAACGGCAAAGTTAGAACCCAATTATTCTGGGTCTAAGTTCAATGCTCTAGTGAAGAATGTAAAATTGGGCAAGTCAAGTTGTCACTTTGGAAGTCTCATCTCAACTCTCAAAGGGACAGGCTAGACTAAATGATCCCTAAAGATCATCTCTAAAGTGCAAGAACATTTATTTATCATCACTTATGAAACTTCAGGCATTCTCTATAACCCACATATAGTACTGCAATGAAACCATGAAAATATGGCGGTATATTCCTCTTCATCTGCCTGCATTATATTGTCACCTTCCTCCATTTTCTTCCTAAATATTTATTGAATACCTACTATGTGCAAAGGAGGCCCTGACCCTACATCAAATGAGTAAATGACATATTAAACTGACATTTATATAATGTTTTACCATTGGTAAGGGAGGCAACATATCCTAGTGGATAGAACAACATCTTCTTAGTCAGGAAGACCTGAATTTAGGTCTCCTTTTTGACATACACTCCCCTGAGCAAGACAATTAGGTACTCAGTGCTCTAGGGCAGCTCCCTAAGACTAAATTGAAGAAAGCTGCCAATGTATATTGGAAGAGAGAGTTTCCTCATCTGGGACTTTCCTGTACCAACGAAATTATAGGTCTTATCCTAACTCTGTAAAGCCAAAGCACTTTCTTTTCAGTCACCCTTTGAGGTAAATATTGCAAGTATTCTTAGCTCCATTTTCTGCTGACCTTCCCCTTCCACAGGATCTCACTACAGTGATCCTGTATTGATCCTGGGGGACTTGATGTGAAACCCCAGGTCAGGTGACTGGGCGGGATTTCAGAAGGCAATCCTGGAAGAGGGGTGTGAAGGCCTCAGGATCCTGGGAGGGGGCAGCCTAGGCTGGTGAAGGGAGTGAGGCTGGTGGAGTGGCAGGTGCACTGTCAGAGGAAGGAAATGGCATCCCCTCATATCATCATATTGGGGTATAGCAGTTGTCATCCTCCTCCTATCCTAGTTGTGGTTTTCTTTATAGCATGAAAACTCTATTCTCTTTCCTTTTTTGAAAACTGGGACAACTTCCACCCTTCTCTGACACTATTGTGCCTCTCATTAGTTATAGTCTTTCAGACACAACTGATAGGGGCCCAGAAATCATGTGTCCCAAAATATGTATTTTGTTTTTCTTTTAATACCTATTGATAAAGTTCACTGAGGTCAAGTTACTTGAATTCAACAAGATGGCTAACTCATCAGAAAGACAGAAGAGGTCATGGGAAACCATCTCATTTACCTGTATCTCCTAGCAATGTCCCCTTAAACCAGTGATGTCAAAGTCAAATAGAAAAGGGGCCACTAGTCTGTAAATAATCAGCTGGGTGGCACAGTGGATAGAGTGTGAGACCTAAAGTCTGGAAGATTCATCTGGAGTTCATATCTGGCCTCAAACACTTACTAGTTATGTGACCCTGGGCAAGTGACTTAACCCTGTTTGCCTCAGTTTCCTCATCTATAAAATGAGCTGGAGAAGGAAATGGCAAACCACTCCAGCATCTACATTCATTCATTTATCTATCCATCTATCTATCTCTATCTTTCTGTCTATCTATCTATTTTGCTTTTTGGAGGGGAGAAGGGAAGGCAATTGGGATTAAGTGACTTGCCCAAGGTCACATGGCTAGTAGTTGTTAAGTGTCTGAGGCCACATTTGAACTCAGGTCCTTCTGACTCCAGGGCCGGTGCTGTATTCACTGCACCACCGTGCTGCCTCCCCACTACAGTGTCTTTGCCAAGAAAACCCCAAATAGGGTCATGGAAAGTCGGACACAACTGAAACAAATGAATAACAAATTGCTTTGTAGGGAACCCTGTGGGCCATGTATTGACTTAGTTTTAAAATGTAATATTATCTGTATTTTCTCATATCTGTATTTATTTTGTTAAATATTTCCCCATGGCGTTTCAGTCTGATTCAGGCTTCATTCAGTCCCTTTGCCTTAAACCACCCCAGATACACGGCCAACTGAAAGTTCTTATAATCAATACAGTCAAGCGTACGGTGCCTAAATCGGGCATAAAACTCAATTTATGTTTGAATTCTCTCGCCAAATTGATGTGTAACCTTGAACGAATAAAATGTAACTCATAAGAACTTAGGAACTCATTGAATCTCATGAATCTGAAAATATAAAGTGCATTCTGAAAATACAACACAGACATTGTTAGATTATTCAGTAAACTGTACCAAAAGTTGATCGAATATGATAGTGTTAAATAATGACATGGTCTAGTCTGGCCAATGACTCATTCAAGTGTCACTGATGCACCGATACAAAAAAATCAGGACCAGGAGACATGTTGTGTGGGCAGAATAGATTAATCAGAGGCAGGAAAACAGTACCAGGAAAGGATAACGAATGAACTCGTTATCTCTTCGTTAGGTGTCTCAACTTACTTTGGGAAAGACAAAAAATATCTTTTATAATAACCTATGATGATTTAAAAATTTATTTGAAATCCTTTTAACACATCAATCAATCAACATTTATTAAGTGCCTACTAAGTGCTGGACACTTTGCTAAGCACTGGGGATAGACAAAGAGGCAGAAGACAGTCCCTGTCCTCACAGAGCTCACAATCTAATGAACTGTGATGTTTATTTTCTGATTTCTTTAATTTATTTTGATTATTATTTCCAGTGTCTCAAGACTGTGTTCAGATTAGGGACATTTTCCAAGCTGAAGAATCTTAAGGTATGTTTCTGTGTACTGCATACTGCATAACCATATAATTTCTCCCTTTTTCCCCTTTAAAGCCAAGTACTCTACTACTAAAAGTGAAGACAGAAAATGATTTTGGTAAATTGTTCTGTATGCTGTGCTCACAGAATAAATACAGAAAACTTCCAGGAAGAAGGAGACTGATGAAAAATCTCTCCCTTTTATTTTCAACAAGTAAGGTCATTATTATTTCCTCTTCAAGTATGTAAGGAAAGGTGATACCTAAGGGGCCAAAATTAGATGAGAAAACCAATACCCTTGACTATAGACCTACTGTGATGTCTCATCTTTCTAGGAGGTCATCTGGGTTCTCAAGAGCTATACTGACAAAGTATAAAGGCTAGCAGGTCCTTGCAAGTTGAAAATGCTTTTACTTCTGGAGGATTCTGAGTATATTGTCTGAGGACCGGTCTAGCAATGTCCAGCTTCATTGCTTTTTATTATTGTTCAGTTGTTTTTCAGTCATGTCTGACCCTTTGCAACCTCATTTGAAGGATATGAATAGAAAAAAAGAGGTAGATCCTGCTCTTTGTGAATTCATACTCTAACCCAGGAATATTACACATGCAAAAGAGTCCAGTAGAATAGTGGCTAGAAAGGCCCTCAAAAGACAACACTGGGGCAGATGGCAAAGAGATGCCCAGGGATTTAGAAGGCCCAGAAGAATTTAGGACACAGTGGCCGGGCAGATGGTCAGACCTCGTGGTCTATCTCACTGGAAGGTCTGCAGGTGGTGACACCCAAGTCGTCAGTCAGGCAGTCATCCAGAATTTATTAAGACACTGGGAGAAGAGCTGGGGATGCAAAGAAAGGCAAGAGATAATTCCTGCTCGTAAGGGCCTCATAGTGGTAAAAACAGCTATGTTGTTCTTCCTGCTGGGCTAGGTCTGGGCATCCACATAAAGGAATGGAAAAGGAAAAGCAAAGTGAAAGGGTACCCAGCTGTAGGTGACTGGCCCACTTGGGGTTTGGGCACTTGGAGCTTCTGGGAAAGGCATGAAAGAAAGGTGAGGAAAGATAGCTTTGCTGCTACTCATTCTTTGGCCTAGCTCCCCCATGGGTTCTGGGAGGCTGGCCACCAAGTGGTGGATTTTGTTTTTAATTGGAGTAGTTCACTAACTCATCTGCTAAAATCTCTTTAGACATATTGATGAAATAACGGAATATACCAAATTTCTACTAATATGCAAAGAAGCAAAATAAATCTAAGTTGAGCTAAAATATATTCTCTCCAAAAATTGCAACAAAGTCCATTTGGGCCTTTTTGTTTTTAAAAAGAAAGATAAAATTAAAATTTTGGCCTTGATTGAATTTTTATGCAGCAGCAAAGGTTGACAGTAGCTAGAGTATTTCAGAAGACTTGGTGCTTCCATTATGTAGAAGACAACGTTTCCTGTGACATTTGATAAAAATTCTAAGTATAAATTTTATTTGCTGATCTAAAAATATCCCTGCTCAGTGTTGATTTTTTGGAGAGTTGCTTTAAGAAGCAGTTTGTTTCAAACACATGTGTGTATATATATATGGAACTGATTCCTATGTCACATAAATCCAGACCTTTTGAATAATCAGGAGACATTAATGAAAGGGATGTTTTCAAAGATGTGCAAATTTCAGTTATGCAAACTTTCAGGTCATTTAAGGTTGACTATAATCATGAACACATACAAGGCAACCTTCCCAACTACCTGTTTTCCATATGGAAAGCAAGCTGTCTTTGCATGGCTACAAATAAAGGGTCTAAGAAATGACCTTTGTGAAAAACAAAAGAACAGGAAATAGGCTCAAAATGATACCATGTTACATGATATTTAGATCCTATGAGCAGGAGTAGGAGACCAGCTGGCTTGCTTTTGGAAAATTACAAAGTTCTTTTAAATGTAAGCTTCAGTCTATCTTTTTAATACCAATATTTTCCCAATGATCAATCGATTAAGAAACATTTAGTAAGCATCAACCATGTGCCAGACACTCTTGATATAAAAAGAAAGACTGACACAATCCATACTCTCAAGGAAATTACTTTCTGTGCGGAGGGGATAACATGTACATATATGAGTATATACAGAATAAATAAAAATGAATATAAAGTACTTAATTATAAAGTAGCCAGGGAAGGAAGGCACTAGCTCTTGGGAGGAAATTAAGAAAGATTTTGTGTAGAACATGGTACTTGACCTGTCTTGAAAGAAAAGGGATTCTATACACTGGAGGTAGGGAGGGAGTTCAGTCCAGGAATGGAGGGTGGCTGTTGGGCATTGAGATGGGAGATCAAGCACCATGTGTGAGGAATAGCCAAGAGGTCAGTTTGGCTATACTGTATAATGGGAGAAGGTGGGTAATGTATAATGAAGTTGGAAAAATGAGTTGAGGCCAAGTTGTAAAGGGCTTTAAAAGACAAAATGAGGAATTGGTATTCCAAAAGCAATAAGGGGATACAGTGTTTTATTAGTAATAGAGTGACCTAGGCAGACTTGGAAATTGTATGGATGATGGATCTGAGTGAGGAAATATAATTTATTAAATAATTGGATATGGGGGGGTGAAAGAGAATGAGGAGCCAACAATATTGGTGAAGGTACAAACCTGGGAGACTACAAGAATTATGGTGCCTTTGAGAGAAATATGGAGGGTTGGAAAGGGATGAGTTTCTGTGAGAAAGATGATGAGTTCTGTTTTGGACACACTGAGTTTGAAGTGTCTCTGGGACATTGAGTTTGAAATGTATAATAGGGGAAGTTGGTGATGTGATGCATGATAGAAACTCAGGAAAGAGAATAAAACTGGACATATATAAATACACATACATGAATACACACACATTTACTCACATATTTGGAAAGTTAGTGGTGCATGACCGAAGCTCAGTAGAAAGAGTAAAATTGGACAGTGTGTGTGTGTGTGTGTGTGTGTGTGTGATCTATATTAAGATAATAATTAAACCAACGGGAGCTGATCAGATCACTAGAAGAGAGGTGTAGAGAGAAGGCTGACAATGGAGCCTTAGGAACACTCACAATTACAGGGTGTGATATGGGTGATTAATCACTAAAGAAGATGTAGAAGTGGTCAGTCAGGTAATAGGAGGAAAACATGGAACACTAGAATCTTCAAAGAATTGAAGCTAAGGATCATCCCAAGGGCCATAGAGAGGTGCAAGGTATATGGAAGTGGGCTCTATCACATTAAGAACTGCTCAGGAGGAGTAACAGAAAGGATATAAAAGAAAGAAATGGATGAGTAAAAAAGATGGGATGGTTACCTAGTGAGATCCACATGAGATATGAGATCTGGTATGTTCCTTGTAATATCAGTAGAATATAAGGAAAACTCCCAAAATCTTGAATCTGCTCTTTGTGACAAATTTATAGGAAGATACGAATGATAGTCACACAGGATGGGCAGGCAAATATTGATTATAATTTGCATTGTTGCATTGTTTCAATGAGATCAAATACATGTTGGGTTATTGAAACATATGAAGTGGTTGCAAATATTCTACTGTATGAAAAAAATCAAAGATAATATAAAGCATTCATATAATGAATTCTAATTTTTCTTTTCTTTTTTTTGAGGGGGATGGCAAGGCAATTGGGGTTAAGTGACTTGCCCAAGGTCACACAGCTAGTTAAATATCAAGTGTCCGAGGCTTGAACTCAGGTTCTCCTGACTTTGGGGCCTGTGCTTTATTTACCACCTAGCTGCTCCTTTCTTTTCTTTTCTAATTTGGTAAACAAAAAAATGTCTATTCAATTCCAAAGCATCCATGAGAACAAAAATGCTGTCCACCTTCAGAGAGAAAACTGATGAAATCTGAGCACAGATTAAAGCACACTTTTTAAAACTTTTTTTTGGGCATGTTTTCTTTTGCAACATGACTAATATGGAAATATGTTTTGCCATGACTTCACATATATAATCAATATATTTCTTGCCTTCTCAAGCAGTGGGGAAGGGTCAGGGGAGGAAGAGAATTTGGAACTTAAAATGTTAAAAATAAATATAATTAAAAACATAATTGGGAAATGTTTAATGAAATATAAGATATTAAAAAAAAACAAAAAAAGATGTCCATTGCAAACTCTTAGTTTAGGTATAGAACATTATAGATATGTTATTAATATATTATTATATATTATTAGGTATAGAATATCAACGTTACAGCAACTTGTCAATGAAGGTTTTTAAATTTAATTTTCTACAGTGACACATTCTTAAAGATAAAACCAGACTAATGTTTTTCTCCCCATTTTCTGGTCAGTGGCCTTAATATTTCCTATAAGCAGGATGCAAGCACTGAGAAGGTGAAGCAAGAAAATGGAAAAGGAGGAAAAGCATGACTGAGTTGCAGAATAAGCATATCCACAGGGATCTACTGGTGCTGTATATTACTATATATATATATATATACATATATATGTATATTATAGTGTAGATATATATATATATATATGTGTAGATAGCTAGCTAGCTAGATAGCTCTGTGTGCGTGTATGTGTGTGTGTGTGTGTGTGTGTGTGTGTGTGTGTGTGTGTGTGTATACAGGAGAAAATAAACAAACAAGAAAACTAAAATCAAATTTTAGTCTATACTTACAGATATTTATGGAAAATTATGTATTGCCTATATAGGATTTGTGTGCCTGAAACCAGTTAGAAGCACTTTCAATGGCATTCTGAAATGAGTTATTGCTTTCCACAGAACAGATAGAATGTGCTTCCTGGAGTGCAGCTAAATCTAGGATTGTTCTTTGAGGGGAGGATTTATACTTCCGTTTGTGACATACTCTGTCAACCACAGGCCCCAGAACCTTTGGGCATGGGAAGGGATAAACCACTCTACTAGAATATTAATTAACATTAACCAGGGGCATTTCTAGTAGAAGCCATGGTGGTATTTCTACTGGAACATTTCCATGCTCTTAAAATGAGTAATATGATACGTCTGGTAGTTTAAATTCATAGAGAGAAGAACTGAAACAGAACAAAGGAAATCATCATTTCTCTATCTCTGTCACTCTCTGTCTTTGTCTCTTTTTCTCTCATGCACTGAGGGGATAAACATATCAGAAAGCTGGAAAGATTGAAATGATACAATAAGGTCAGGTTGCAATGAGCTTTAAATTTTAATAGAGGAGATTTTATATTAGGGAGTCACTGGAATTTATTGAGTGGGAGGGTGTGCATGGCATGTTCAGACCTGCGCTACTTTGTTTGCTCTGGGAAGAATGGATTGGAATAGGGAAAGCCTTAGGTTAGGGAAAGATTTTAGGAAGCTATTACAACAGTCCAAGTGAAGGTTGAAGAGCTCCAAGTACATGAGTGTATAAGTGGAATCCTTTAGAATGAAAAATGTTTTACTTTTGGCAAAGAAAGGTATTATCAGAGTTCTAGTTTACGGTCTTTGGGGATGAGGATGATAATCTTATTAGCTGCATTGCTGTTGAGTACCACTCAACAATCATGCAAACAATCAGACTAGGACTGGTTGGAAAAAGGAAACATTTTTGGCACCATTCTCTGCAAAGAGGCTTCTGGCTTCCTCAGTTGAACTAAAAAAACTCGGATGATAGCTCAAATAAATGTTGAGACAAATATTTCCTTGATAATGACAGCAATTTGCTTCTTGGGAAAGGAAACAATAATTATCAAATTATACAGTGACTCTTAATGACCAACATCTTTGCAAATAACAATTTCATGAGATAAAGATGTTTCACACATGTCCATTTTTCCATGGCAAAAGATCCATGATTTGATACAAAAATCCACATATCTTTCAGAGCTCATTAAAGGGAGAAACCCTTACCGGATTACATTAACTAGTTTTTTGTGCTGTTTTTCATCATGGCTTATGATGGTTGAGAGTTTGGACTTTTTAGTGATAAGCACAAAAGTCAAAATTAACCTTCCTAATTAAAAAAACAACAAGTAGGTAAAGTAAGTCTGATACAGATACCTAACTATAGCATTGGAATGACCAGGGGTGGGTTGATAAATGTTTATTATCAGACTCCCCCTAAAAAATGGCATGAAGGATACACTTTTAAGTTTAACTTGTATTATTAACATTTTATCCAATACTTCCTTAAATCTAGAAACCAACAAAACAATATCTCAAGCCCTGATTTGTAATGTATATTTATTTTAGAGGTATAAATGTTTACATTGAAAAAAAATTAACAATCGAATCGGCTATGGGTTTAAGCTGGCTCTAGCATACATCTACTAGAGAGCCCTGGATTCTCTTAGGCTATTCCAGTGGAATGTAAATTCTAATAGGTTCTACCATGTTGAAAAAGCACAAGCAAAAGTACTGGGGCTCCGGACAAAAAAATCAGACCCTGCAAAGTTAACTATTATCTTAATTGAAAAAAAAAAATGGACATTTTATAAATTCTCAGATTTTCAAGACTTTATTAAAACAACAGTCTAAACTTAATAGATGATTCGACATACAAGAACTAAAATAAATATAAGGTAGACAACAAAGACTGATTATAAGGGATCCATAACAACAGACTGTTTACTTTTTATATATGTAAAATGTAAAATTTATGTCTAAGATTCTTATTAATAATTGTGTAGTTCATAAGAAAGGTTGGGGAAAACCTGGGCATGTTATGAATTTAAAAAGTAAAACCATTTAGGAACAGTTAAAATGAGTAATTATTTTATGCAAATGAGGTGCAAGAGGAAGAATTGATACATAGAAATTAGATGTGGGAGGAAGGCTGGTAGTTCTGGTAACCTACTTTCATTGGGAATGGGTATAAGAGGGAATAATACATATATATTTAAAAGAGTATAGAAGTCTTCCAAAATCAGAAGAAATAAAATGATAGGGAAATAGGGAGGGGGGAGAAGACAAAGGAGGGATCTTTAGAGGGGAGGGTAAGAGAATAGGTAAATAGGGGTATAGATGGGAGTTAAGATTTATGGGAATGGGAGGATAGAGGAGGGATCTTTGGAGGGAGGGTAGGCAAGTCATAGGAGGGCAAGGTAATAGGCAAAAGTGAAGTAGAAGAGGCAGAAGGGATAGGAAACAAGAGATATGCATACACATAAAAACAAAGATCAGGAGTAGAATAGGTTCGGGAAAGTATATGTATGTATATATGTACATATGTGTGAGTATATATCTATAGCTATGGAGAAACATATCTAAACTTTATTGTGGCCTTTGGTGGGGGGGAGGTTTGGGAGAACGGGAAGAAAAAGAACAAAGTAAAAAAATGCAAAGCAGAGAACAAAAGAAAACTCACAAGGAAGCAAAGAAAAGATGGGCCATTCTCAACACAATGACTATTATTTATCATACAGGCTTTCTTGAAATGAAAATTTATTGTTATATATTTTGAATCCTCTCATGTTCCACTATGCACATGACATGCTTTTAATTCTTTCTAACTTTGTATTTAAGTTTCAATATTTAAGTTTATGGTATGTTTTTGTTTCTTTTCTCTATTCTCTCTCTGTGTTCTGGTATTTGAGTCTAAAATAAAATTTTAGGGAAAAAAAGAGAGTTCCATGTCATCATGGAAGAAGATCCCTGGAGATCTGTGCATAGCCTTGTGTTATTTGCCATTTTTCTTAATGACTTTGATAAGGGCATAGATGAAATGTTATAAAAGTTTCATACATAACAAAGCTGGGAGGGATAACTAGTATGTTATATTATGTATTCGAGATTCAAAAAAATCTTAGGTAGAACATTGCAATGAATTTAATAAGAAGAAATAATAATCTAACAAGATGAAACAATGTAATAAGATAAAATTAAAGAGGGACAAATGTAGAGTTTTACATTTGAGTTAAAAAATTGACTTCAGAAGTACAAGATGGTGAGGTGTGACTATATAACAATTTGTCTGGTCTATTTTTTCCCTTTGGGTTGTATAACAGAATCTCAGGGGGCCTTAGAGGCAATCTAGTCCAATAAATAGGAATTTCCTACATGATAGCCATATCAAGTGAGTCATCCGGAACACCACTAGGGAAGGGAAAAAAGAAAAAGCACAGTATTGTGGTTAGACTGTGCCTGTGTTCCAAAGATTGTCCTGGTTATATATAAAGAAATATGCAAACCATGTTCCCATAAAATATCAGCTCCTTGAAGGCAGGGACAAATTTATTTTTGTATTTGTGCCTCCTGGACCTAGAATAGTTCCTAGAACATATTAGGTGTTTGATAAGGGTTTGTAGATTGACTGATTAGTGATGAATTCTCTGGCTAAATCTATGAAGCAAAGAAAAATAGAATATAGGCATCAGTTCTTTGTAGCAGAATAGAAGAAAAGAAGACAAAGAACGCTAAAAACCACAGTCTTTGGACTACAAATACTAACAGCTGAACTTTAAATGTGATATTCTTTTCCAATGATCAATGACTAGATATGCTTATGATAGCAACTCAATGATATCAATCTTGACGTTGTTATATGTGAAAACAGAAGTCAGAAGGAATTGGCAGCTACACGGAAGGATGGCTCAAGAAATTTTCCTAATGAATTATAAGAAATAAGTTGGTAGGGTTGGATATATCATGTGTCTGAAGACAACAAACACAAACACATCATGGAGTACATGGTCATATTGCATTGTACTGCTCATGATGAACATTTGCAAAATGAACACCACGAAGATAATTGCAGCCTGCACACCAACTTCAGTTGCACAGGATGAGGAAATGGAAAAAAAAAATGAAGAGCTTGATGAGATCTTCCAAATTGAATCACCTTATAAGTATTTCAATACTTGTTGACTTCAGTGCAAAGGTGAGCAAGGGAAGGGCAATGAAAAACATGTTGGAATATAGAACTCAGAAAAAAAAGCAAAAATAGGCCAAAGGTTCCTGTATTAAGAAGCTGCATGCCAGCATATCATGAATACTTTCTTCTACTAGAAAATTAGGGGACCAGGGACATGACAAGCACTTAACATTAAAAAAATGAAGTTGATTGCATTTTAACATATAGAAAATAACTAGCTACTGAACCATTCTTGAATTAGCTTTGCACGTACTGTCAATTTGTTAGAATAGAGGTCAAAATCCTTATTGAAATAGAAGAAAATATTTTATGCATTTAAATGTATGCAATTAAAGCAACTCTAATTCTTTAAATTGAAGCAAGAAAGTTTTATACTGACAAATGTTGACAGCAATAGATATAAGGGCAGACTTTGACACATTCTATCACCACTTCCTAGGGAGCTTTAACTTATATAAAACAATCAATCACCAAGGGGAAGGAAAAAAAAAAAGGTCTGCCTCAGCTAAATATTTAATTTTCCCTGACAGGAAGAGAGATCTGGCAACGTAGGCCAACACCAGATGAGAATACAAGCATTTGCAAAATCTTAGTAAAAAGAATAATGAAAGAGTATGAGCAGCACTGACTCAAACAGTAAAGAACAGGAAAGGTTAAAACCCAATTACAGACAACTTGGTGAAAGACCCAATCAAGTGATATTATCCTGAGAGTCTTTAAGTATTAAGCTCAAAGGAAGATAGTAATGAAACAAAAAAAAATATAAAAAGATCTAAGTTACCTATAACAGCATATTTTCTCTATAGATAATGGTGAAGCTGCTAAATCTGAATTCATCATATTTCCCAATAAGTCGCGTGAGGAAAAAGAAATGGTACTAACAAAGAGAAAGATAGAAGATCAGCTTGAATGAGTCAAGTAAACAAAAAGGAGGCACATGAAGAAGCAACACAATTTTGAGGCCAATGAGAGATCAATTCTTAATGTATCTAAGAGAGACGACAACACCAAGGGAAAATCATAGATATTATTACTTCCCTAAACAAGGCAACTAAGAAAGCATGAATAATTACTGACTTGTAGGCCTTCTTTTACATCTCCACAAAATCTTTATGAGACTATACCACACATGGATCAAGGTCATTTTTGATGAAAATGAGAGAAAAGAACCAGCAAGGTTTACGCAAATAGCATCCAATAGCTAACCACATCTTTATAGTTGCAAAGTTGACTGGCGAGGGTAGGTGATACAAGATTCCACTACATACATTGGCTTCAATTCTTTTTAACATGATTTGATCAATGCTTTTTGAATGAATATTTTAAATCTTATATGATTTCTTAAAAGATTCAACAGAAGAGATAATTACCTTTAAAAAATCCTTTTAATTAATTTTTTATTTATGTCAAGTGAGACACAAATAGAAAGATATTTACATGTCAAAGGTTTTTGTCACTGGTAAAGTATATTATGAAGTCCAAATATAAGAGGAATTCCCTCTAGATGGTGAGGTCCTTAAGGTGCTCTTGTATGTGGATTATTGTTGTGCTTGTCCTTCATTCTTGAAGAGGACCATGACATCAGGGAATTGATGATATGACTTGCAGTTGACTTGGATTTGAGTGAGTGTAAATACCAAATAGTAACTGTTTCTCTTTTGTACATGGATAATATTGTGCTGATTAGAACAATACAGTCCTCCATATTGGTCAATAAAGTCACAAAAAAACCCCAAACAACCCACAAAATCCAAATATCTTTGCTTTATCAAATAGTTAACTAGCATCTATTTTTGACAATGATCCCTACTGTGATATATGTGATAGGAAATGTGATAGGATATACATATGTATATATGATAGGAAAATACTTCAACGTGCTCTTTTTTATCTATGACAATAGCCGCCTTTTCAAAGTATAGCTTTAATATTTACAAAGTGTCTTACATACTATTATCTCATTTGATCTTTGCAAAAACTCTGTGAGATAAGGACTATAGTTATTATCGCTTCCATTCCAGACATCAGAAATGTGAGGCACATTTAGGTTAAGTGTCTTTGCAAGGTTCACACAGTTGGACTCTTAGATGGAATTTGAACTCAGGTCTTTATGATTCCAAGTCTAGTACTCCATCTCTTATGTCATGCTGCCTCTCTAAAGGCAGACTACATCTAATATGAAACTGAACTAGCCAATCCCAACTCTGCCCTGGAATGACAGGATGTATTAGAGATAAAGCCTATCAGATGATTCTTCCTTGTGGTTGTTTGCACAATGAAAAAACATTCATGCCATGCAAATTATAAGAACAGAAAGCTTAGGTGAAATGAAATGAGAATAATATAGCTGCGTGTCGCAGTTAGTAAAAAGAAATTTTTAGCCATGTATAAACAGGACAGTGATTTATAAGATGAAAAAATTGGAAGAATAAATGAATATTGACAAAATTAGCTAGCAGAACATTAAACCCTACCTTCTGAGATTAGTCAGGTGTACACACCCAAGACAAAGATGAAATATATAATATTCCACATCCTAGAGAGTAGATTTCTTTCCTAACTATGCTGTTAGAGAAGCATCATTGGGATTTATAGCATTGATAGAAAAGGTCTAACTAAAGGTATTAAAACCAAATTTCAGTGTGAAGGAACAAATTAAACATTTAACTACCTGGAACAATATCATTAGTGATGTCAAATTAAAAACATAACACTTTGACTAGTGTAGAATCTAGAGTTCTTCACTGTTGATTTTACTGTTGCTTATTAATTCTAGAGTTATACAGGAAAAACATCACACTGGCATACCCTTGTAGCCTAGTCACTGAAAATGACAAACAATTCTTGACCAGCTCCTTCATCATCCCTCGGAACAGATGACAGTTCAAGCTTGAAATTGGGCTAAATATAACACACACGTGCACGCGCGCGCGCACACACACACACACACACACACACACACACACACACACAAAGCAATATTGTATTTTCTTACTGAGGAAGAGTTCATCTAATTTTCACTGGAAAAAATATCAGAATTCCCCAGTTACTGGGGGGACAGCACAAGTGATTATTAAGAAAAAAAGAATGCCTTGTTCCACACGACGGTGATAGTGACTCACAAGTCACTGCAGTCACACATCAGGGTCTGTATTTTCTTAAGGGCTGTACATCCTTATTCACTGCCTTCAGGTGAATCTGATTCATGCAGCTCAGAGATTCATGTAGCTAATATAGACTTGCTCTCTGTGTGAGAGAGGAAGCCTCTCATTATTCTTAGCAGCACTCTCAAGTGAATTCACACATAGTTTCCCAGGTAAAAGATACTGTAAGGTCAGGTCTCCTGTGAATAGGGATTCTTGAGAGAATTGCATGGGAATTTCACTGTCATCTCATCTCTAATAGTGATATCATTTGCATGTGGAAAGAACACCATGCTACTTGACAGAAAAGTAATTTTCTGATAGATATTTGGGCTATGAATCTAATTATATCTATCTCTACTGTTTAATGTGATATAATCTAAAGCTCTCACTTCCATTTTTCAAATATTTTATCTATGCAGCTTCTCCCTAATAATAAGTCTAAGGCTGGAGTTGCAATAACAATCACGGATGGCTCTTTATCTTTCCTGTCTCCCCTCACCACATATAGAAAGTGCTGTACTCACTATCCTCAGTGGAATCACTGATACAAACACACATAACCTAATTCACAGGCCAGGCCAATTTGGACTGAACTTTGTAGTATGTAAATGGACAGAATCATTACCAACAACTCTAAAGATTTGTCGAATTTCCTGTATGTTTTACTTATGACACTAGGGTACCATATCAAGAAAAATGGAGCTCATATAATTTGGGCTATGTGTAGCCCCTAATTCTGACATTAGATATGTGACCATGGGTATGTCAATTAATTTTGCAGATCCTCAGTTTCATTATCTGCTAAAACTGGGATAATAATATTTGGAGTATATCACGGGACTGTTGTGGGGAAAGTGCTTTATAAGCCTTATAAGTACTATATGAATTTGAGTTTGTATCATGCTAATCTTAACCTAAGTATGTATAGTTATAAAATTGCCTGTTACTATTATTATTATTATTATTATTGTGGCATAGGAGTTCTGTGGAGTCTGTGAATTTGCTTTTAAAATATTTTGATAACTTTCAATATAATCCAGTTCCATATTTTGTTTTATGCTTTTAAAACCTGATTCTGAGAAGTGGTTCATAGTCTTAATGAGACTACCAAAAACGTCCATGACCCTAACAAGTTTAAGAGCTCTGAGCTAGAACACTGGGTGAACTCTTGGTAGATTTATAGGAGGAGAGGTACAAGAATCATACAGAGGGCATGAGAGGGTTGCAATCTGCATTATAAGAGTGGGTAACTACTGAAATGATATCAATCATTCGTAAAAGCACTGATGTATATTATTACTGTCCCTGTTAATGCCTTCAAGAACCTGATAATCCACTAGTGAGACAATATGTACCCATAGAATACAATATGAAAAAATATGTTGAACAAACAAGTACCCTTTAAATGCTCAGCACTATTATAAGTGTTATTGAGGATGCAAAAGTATAAAGCATTCACCCTAATCTCAAGGACCTTTCCATCTAGTTGGTGAGCAAGACTGACTCAGATGAAGCAATAGAAAACAATACAAAAGAGCATGTAAATAAGCAGTGTATGGTATGCTATAGATACTCATGGAAGAAGGAGATCTAGAAGGGTAGGAGGAGTGGAAGAACTGGAACGTGAGCTGGGGTAAAATAGGATGTGGTTAGGTGAAGATTAGAGGTAAAAAAGAAAGGAGTTACAGGCACAAGCACATGTGTGCATTTGTGTGGGATGTTCAAATCAATTTAATTCAACAGATATTTTGTTAAGTACCTACTATGTGCTGGGCACTGTTCTAGGCAATGGGGTTGTAAAGACAAAAACAGAGGTAATTTTCCTCAAGGTACTTAGATTCTACTGAGAAGCCTAGAGTTGATATCATAAGTAAAGGCAGACAGGAAGGAAGAAGCACAGTACATTTTGGGGCCAGTGAGTTGAATGATGTGGTGGAGCAAAGAATGCTTCCTGGGAAGTAGTGGGAAATACATTTGGATAAGTAAAAGGAGGCCAGATTATGGAGGTCCTTGAACAGCAGGCAGAAGAATTTGACACAATATAGTGTGATGTAGACTATGGACTAAGTCAGCTGATGGCCAATACCATTAATTGTGAAGAGACTCATAATCTGTAGGTTGGTAACAAAGTAATGGAATTCTTTAACCATATCAATTCTTGGGAAAGACAAAAGAGTTCTCTTCCTTTGTGGTTTCACTTCTCTGTTTCTGCAACGACCACGAATGGCTAGCAAAAAATGTGTGTGTGGGAACAAATGGTACTAAGAATTAAATAGTTTTTAGACTATTTCTAAACAATAATGTAACTGCTGGTATTCTAAAAGTAGGAACTTTGTCCAATGACCAAACAACTGGAAGAACTAAACTGTAATAATATTGACATTCTTGTGGTAAATGAAATCCTAAGACTAAGGAAAATATTTCCTAACTGGAAGGATGTCTCCCAGGTTGTCCTTGGTGAGGTAAACAAAAGAATTAGTGGAATAGGTTTTCATCATGTGCCTGAAACAAACAAGAGATGTCCTTTCATGGAATGCTTAAACTTTTATATAGTGCTTATAATGAACATAAGTAAAAACGATATAGGTAATTAGAGGGAATCTTGTGCATTAATCTCTGTTGCTGAGGATGAAGAAACTGAGATATAGCAGAAAAAGCACTGGGTTGATGTCAGAGGATCTGGGTTTGAGTTCCAGTTCTGCAAATTACTCTCTACATGACATTGGGAAAGTTATTACACATCTCTGGGCCCCTGTTACCTAATTGGTAAACTGATGATGATCCTCTATACTATGATCTACATATCATGAACATTTTCTTTCAAAAACATTAGAACAGTGGTTCTCAACCTTCCTAATGCTGCGACCCTTTAATACAGTTCCTCATGTTGTGGTGACCCCCAACCATAAAATTATTTTCATTGCTACTTCATAACTGTAATCTTACTACTGTTATGAATTGTAATGTAAATATCTGATATGCAGGACGTATTTAAATTGGACATAACCGACAGGTTGAGAACTGCTGCATTAGAAGCTTCTGGACAGTTGGACATAGTGCACACTGAGAAACATTACAAAAAATTAAAATCCACCATATCTTAACAAACAGAAAATTACTGCTTACTGATGTGGGAGTCACACGGCAATCAGCTAGCTGTCTAAATGCCATCCAACCATTAACTCATTCGAATAAAGGTCGAAACCAACATCACATTAAAAAGAAAGGACACAAATATAAAGAATATAGTTTTAGCCTGACGTATTCTGATAAATCTATTCAAATCAGACAAAGTGTTGAAAAATAAGCAATAGAAAAAGGTTAGAGATTGATGAGATCACAGATTAACTAAATAAAGAAACAGGAAACTATGGAAGGCTTATAAAATACCCATAGGTTATATTACCTGTTGAAATTACATTCAGAGATCACGGTGCATACACAATAGCTAATGTGTTTGGGGTTTTTTTGTTGTTGTTGGTCAGTCATTTCAATTGTGTCTAACTTTGGAACCAAGAAAATGCCCATTGAAGATCAAATTAATATGCTTCTTGTTTTTTTAAAATGTTTATGTTTACATATAAATTTATATGTGTGTATATTTAGTTGGAGAGCATAGCATGCCAAAGGTATCTTTTTAAAATCAGCTGTTAGCCATGGTAACAAAAATATGCTTATATGGTTTATCATTTTAATAGGATAATTGCCCCACAGAGGACAGAAGACATTGGTTAAATAGACAAATCGTTAGATAGAGACCAGTCTACTGACTTGCCAATTATTTAAGGCCATTAACTGCTTCATAGACTTCAGATATGACACATACTCAGGCGGATAAATTGGAAACAATTAGGAAAATTGTATATGATGAAAATGCTTTTAAAGTACTTAATTTGGCTAGTTCATTGACCTAAGGACTATTACCTAAGCAAAGTGATTATTTTCCTAAATGGTCATTTTGTGCTAACACTCACTTAGATTTTAGGATTTAATGATTTGTCCATTATCTATGTAAGCTCCTTGGGCTTATTGTCAAATTCCCTATCTTTTCTTTTCTACTCAGACTTAATGTATATACACAGGTTGAATTCCCCTTAGAAGAACAACTATGTTCAATCAAGTGATTTCAAAACAAGTTTAAATTTCTTTGAACAGGTTGGCTATGTAACACCCCACAATGGGGTTATTCTATCTAGGCAAGTAGCTGTGGAATAGCAGATATAACAGCGCATTCCATGCAGAAGACAGGGGCTCTGATCCTGACTTTGCTGTTCCCTAGCTGAGTGTCTGGGCAAGTCATTTAACTGCCCTCCAATTCAGGCGTTGTTGTCTTTGTTGTTTTAAACAGCCTGGTAAAATGGGAAGTTCATTGACTCTGGCATCAGAGAATTTGGGTTCAAATCCTGCCTCCGAAGCTTAAAACTTGTGCAGCTTTGGGGAAATCATTTAATCTCCCTTGGCTCCAGTTTCCTCATCTGTAAAATGAAGAGGAGGGTTGGACTAGATATATAGGCTCTTAAATACTTCTAGCTTTTGATCTATGATCCTTCTATCTATAGTTGTACATGATGATGCCTGTACTGAGAGAGTAGAGCAGAGTGAATAGAGGAAGTGGGTTAAAGGCCCATCTCAGATGCATCCTGGCTGTATGATTCAGGCCAAGTTACTCAACCTCGCATTGCGCTAGATCATTCTCCAGAAGTTGCACTGAAATGAGAAGAACCAGGAGAACACTGTACACAGTTAACATGCACATTGCGTAATGATTGACTTTGATAGACTTAGCTCTTCTCAGCAATGCAAGGATCTAAGACAACTGCAAAAGACTCATGATGGAAAATGCCATCCACATCCTGAGAAAGAACTTTGGAGTCTGAACGCAGATGGAAGCACACTATTTATTATCCTTTCTTTCATTCCTTTGTTTTGTTTCTTCTTCCTCATGGTCCCTCTTATTAGTTCTGATTCTTCTTTATATCATGACTAATGTGAAAATATATTTAATATGAATGTATAAGTAGATCCTATATCAGATTGCACTCAGTGTTGGGTAGGGGAGAGGAGAGGGAGGGAGAGGAAATTTAAAACGCAAAATCTTAGGAAAGTGAATGTTGAAAATTAAAAATAAATTAATTATTAAAAATAAATAAAAATAAAATAAAATAGATTTTAAAAAGGAGTTGCAGAGAAGTGACAACCTAAAGGTGACCGAGTTTTTTCACCTGGGAGTTCTTCACACAAATGAAATTACAGCTTCAGTCCCTAACATTCTTCAAATACTTAGAGTCTACACACTTGGGCTGCTGTGAGAATAATGCTTTCTAAATGTTAAAGAATGTGTTACATAATTGTGAACAATCCTAAAATAGTTGAAGGAATCCAGAGATGTGACCCCGTAGTTGGTGGCACAGTTACTTAGGCTGCTGATGCTGGTGAGTCCGTTAGTTGCGTCTGACTCTTTGTGACCTCATTTGGGGTTTTCTCGATACTGGAGTGATTCGCCATTTCCTTCTCCACTCATTTAAACATAAGGAAACTGAGACAAACAGGGTGAGGTAATTTGTCCAGGAACATACAGACAGTAAGTGTGAGGCTGAATTTGAACTCAGATCTCCCTGACTCCAAGCCTGGCACTCAGTCACCTAGCTGCCTCTTATTTAGGTTGGAAATTACATTATCAACTCAGAACCAGATCATCATAAATCCGAAAGGTTTAATTAAATCCATAGATTTAAAGCCAGAAGTTACCACTGAGGCCACCTAGTTTAATGCTTTCATCTTAAAGATAAGGAGTTTTTTGTTTTTTGCTTTTTGCTGGAGGGAAGGCAGAGCTATTGGGGTTAAATGACTTGCCCAAGGTCACACAGCTAGTAGGTGTTAAGTGTCTGAGGCTTAATTTGAACTCAGGTCCTCCTGACTCCAGGCCTGGTGCTCTATTCACTGCGCCACCTAGCCGCCCTGAAGATAAGGACTTTGGTTGCTCAAGGTCATATATATAGGTAGTAAGTGTCACAGGTGGGATATGAATTCAGACCCTTTGTCTTTTGGTCAGTGCATTTCCCACTATGATACTTCCTCTTCTATGATTATTAAGAATGAGAAACTGTCATTTTTTATTATAGGGTTAAAACAAAAAGCCCTTGCTGAGACTGCAGGGATAAAATAGTCCAGTAAATGGCATGAGAGGGAACAAAAATGAGAGTTTTCAATATCTATAGCTCACATCATGCTATTTGAATTTTCATCAGATTATGCTCCCAGTTCAAATTTCTCAAAGGCAGCAGATAATATCTTTGAGGTTACTAATATAACATTAGATTTTCCCTAAAGCCTCTCCTATAAATTTGCAGGATAGTTAAGTCATATTCATTCAACAAACATTTGTCAAGCGTCTACTATTAAGTGCCAGGCATGGAAGATCCAAAGGGACTTTTTATAATAATATGTAATGATTTTTATAATGTAATATGATACATTATATAATTATTATAATAATGCTATAATAATTGTTTTATAATAATATGTAATGATTATTATAATATAATAGGATACATTATATAATTATTATAATAATGCTATAATAATTGGTTTATAATAATAAGCTACCTGCACATACACATAGCACAAAATAGATCAGGTATTTCTGAGGGGAAATAACTAATAAAGCATGATGGGCTTCCCATGGGAGGTAATGTTAGACCTGACTCCTGAAGGAAGCTAGGGATTCCTTGAGGCACACTTGAGATGGTAGTGCATTCTAGGCAAAGTGGACACCTGTGCAAAGGTGTGGAGATGGGAAATGGGATGTAGTGTATAGAGAATAGTACATTAGGGAAGTCTGGCTTTGGTATATAAGTTTCTGAATATTTTGGTGGAATATTTATTGGCAATCAATTGACAAACATTTCTTAAACATCAGTACTACGTGCCAGGTGCTCTGAAGAAACAAAGACCAAAGTAAAAAGTACCTTCACTGGAAGAGCTTACGGTCTAATACAGGAGATAATACTGTATATATATATATATGTATCTGAGCTGAGTCATTAAGGGAACCAGAGATTCCAAGAGGTGGAGGCAGGGAAAGAGCACATTTCAGATGGAAGGGGAAATGAGAGCAAAGACAGAGACAGAAGATGGAGTTGAAAAATATGCTCCAGGTGCCCAAATGTGTCAATTGCTTGACATACTCTTGTTTTCCAAAAAAGAATACCACTAGATTGTAAGCTCCTTGAGGACAAGAAATATATTTTGTCTCTGCATCTCTTCCATCATCTAGAACATATCACATAGCAAATTCTTAATAAATGCCTATTGGATAAATGGTTGGATGACTGAAACAGATTCTAGAAATCCAGAGAAAGCAGGAAAGGTCTAATGTTACAACAGGCAATATGCATCATAGACAAGACATTGGATTTGGTATCTGGGCACCTTAGCAGCAAGCACCCTAGCATACCCAGGATGGCTGCTAGCACAGGCTCTTTGATCTGCTTTTCTAAAGGAAAGCAACTCAAAAAGGATTAACAATCTTACTTTAATCAAACATGTGTCATACCTAGTTCAGGGGAAAAAGTCAGCACCCTGAACTTCAGAGAATACAAACAGAAGTTATAAGCAGACAAAAATACAGACAAAGAAAATAACATAATTCAGCAGACATGACATCATTCTCCCAGAAGCAGGGCTTCTAGCTGTCTGACCATCACACACATACCCAAGAGAGAAGCACCAACATCTGGGTTTTCAAAGCCAGGAAGCTCAATGGCTGCCCAGAGTCTCATCTGGCAAAATTACACAATTTCCCCAAGTGAACCCCAAAGCAAAACCTCACCTCAGAGGTATATATAGCCTCCAGGGTCAGAGAACCCCATGATCCACTTGACTACAAAGTAGCAAAAGTTATGCCTCCTGAAAAACAATCCTCCCCTAAGCAAGCATCTCCTGTGGGATCTGCTCCACCCTTCAGCAAACTCTTCCCACCACTCTATGTGACCACATTCAGCCTATTGGGGCAGAGTATATTTTCAAATCAGGGAAGGTCCTCAAGTTCAATTTAGGCTTATTAAGGGGCAGGGAAGATCTTCAAATTCCCATTCCCATTACAGCACCTAAGTTCAAATCCCATTTTAGGCATTTAAATGGCTATTTCATAATTAGCAAGTTCTTATAGCTTCAATTTGTTCATCTATAAAACAGGGATAATAGATAGTTGTGATTTACATAGCATGTTAAGGCTTACAAAGTACTTTCTATATGTTAATTCACTTTATCCTCACAAAAATACAAAGAGGTAGGTGCCATTATTAATCTCATTTTACAGAGGAAGAAACTGCCGCACAGAGGTGTTAGGTAACTTGCTCAGGGTCACATGCTACCAATAAGTGTCTGAGGCAGGACTCCAAATACTCTTGTTTTAACCACTGAGTCACCTGGCTGCTGTTAATTGCAATTGATTAATAATGTCTGACACTTATACAGTACTTTACGTACATTATCTTACAGAAGGCTCACAACACCATAAGGTAGGTACTGCATGAACTATCTGCCCACTTATAAATAAGGAAACTGAAGCCAAGAGAACTTAGGTGCCTTGTCCATGGTCACATGGTATCAGATGCAGGATTTGAACCCTGGGTCCTCCTGCTTTCGTGTAGCATTCTAACCAATATACTCTGCTACTTCTCACTAGCTATCACAAAAAGTTGTTGTGAATAAAGCATTTTGCAAACTTTAGAAGTCTTTTAATAAACATGACTTATCATTCTCCCAGAAGAAGAAAAGATCATTCGTCAGCATGTATCTGTGTATAGAATGTTGGACAAGGAAAGAATATTTTCATTTTTTGAATGTCAAGGTCAGGTAAAAGGGAATAAGAGGGAACTATAGTCTTTATTAACCTTAAAGCAAATTTCAAAATAAGGATGAAGCTGAGCCTGGTTCTTTGTCTTCTGGAGAGAAAGAAAAAATAGGAAAAAAAATTCATTCTAGTCTTTAGAAGAATATATTCTGGGTACAATGACACACTAAAGTCTGAGAAGTTTGTGGATATTATTTTCAGAGACAAGCAGCAAAACTATTTAAATTCTTTGTAAATTTCCACACGGTAGCATGGTACATTGAAAATAATTGCAAGAATTTTTCCCCCAAAGTGATTTTTTTCAGGCAAATACACATGATCTGACCTGTCACATTTTTTTCCTTTACAGTAAACAGATGCTCTGCGCAGAAAAATAAGGCATATCACTTGTGTTCTTCTGGAGTCCAGTAGTAGCTTAATTAACATTTCTTGCTTTTTTTTCCAACTCGGGTAAAATTAAAATTTTTGTTTTCACTGCTAAGAAGCCTCCTACACTTGTTTTGACATAGTTTATTTAAAGATGAAGGATTAATGGTACAGATGAATAAGGATCATAGTGGTTATTCGCAGATGGGTGGCACATTAGAGACGATTTAAATTGTGATGGGTAGACCTTAAAAGGGAGATATGAACATGTTTATATGAATAGCAAAGAACAAAGGTATAAATACATTTTCAGACTTCCTTATTTTTTCACTTCAACCAAAATATTTTCATCTCCAAACAACTCTCAAACCCCATGTCTCATAGGGATGAGTTATCTTAGAGAAAACTAGGTGGGATAATGCACCGAGTTGGACCCGGAGCCAAGAAGAACTGAGTTTGAATCCTGTCACAGGCACTTGCTAACTGTATGACCTTGGACAATTTAGTTAACTTTTCTAAGCCTCAGTTTCCTCATCTGCAAAGTGGGGATAATAATGAGATTAAATGAAATAACATAAACAAAATACTTTGCAGACCTTAAGATGCTATATAAATTCTAGCTATTATTGTTCTTAAGCATGTCACATCTTGTCGGTATTCATCAATGCACTATTAAAATCTCATATACTTAGGAGAACAAATGGCCAGTTGTATAGATCTTTAGCTTATCCTTCTAGATTAAAGACTTGTTGAAGCCCTGAGATGAATTTCAAATGATGTCTTCTAGTAACTGGAAAGTATGAAAAAGGTAGGACTGAGAGACCTATGAGGACCATCTGGTCGCTCTCAAAGCAACATGTTTCCTTGGTAAAACAAGGAAAGGAGAGATGTTGGTGCCTGGAATTGTAGTCACATTTTCCACATATAGGTCAGACTTTAGAATAATGAGAATATGCCCCTACATCAGAATTTTAAAGAGGTAATCAGTAGTCATTCCAGAAGACTAAAGAAAATGAACTCTTCATTGAAGAGTGATCTTAAGATATTTAGATAATCCATATTCCCTCTGCCTCTTCGTAATTTTTTTAATCCTAGAAAAATAGATATACACAACAAAGAAGATAGGGGAGCTTTTATTCAATATTGAAAGACATTTTAAAAAATCTGCTTTATTATCTCAGGGGCACCAATTGATTGGAGTAATAGCATGGTGCAGTGGATGGTATGTTGAACTTTAAATTAAGAAAATCCAAATTAGAATCCTGCTGGTAAGCCTGGTAAAATCACTTAATCTTTCCAGGCCTCACTCTTCTCTTCTATAAAATGGGGATAATTATATAACCTTTATCTCACAGGACTGTTGTAAGGATCAAATGAGTCTACGTGTACACACTTACATATGTATACACATAAATGCATGTGTATATATAAATATATCATCTATCTTTGTATCATCATACTTTGTAAACCTCAAGGTGCTACACAAGTATCAGCTATCTTTATTATCTGGTTCTCTTCACTTTCCCTTGAACAGGACAGATCACCAAGAACAGTTTTAGAACTTTGTGGATATCCTACCATCTCCTTCTAATAGAGTAAAATGTTCCATTCTAAATGAATGCCTTTTGAGGCCCCTTCTGGGGATTCTTGTTGTTCAGTCATTTCAGTCGTATCCAACTCTTCATGTCCCTATTTGGGTTTTCTTGGCAAAGATACTGGAATAGTTTGACATTTCTTTCTCCAGGTAATTTTACAAGTGAGGAAACTGAGGCAAACAGGGTTAAGTGACTTGCCCAGGGTAACACAGTTAGTATCTGAGGCCAGATCTGAACTGGAAGATGAGTCTTCTTGACTTGAGGTCTCACACTCTATTCACTAACTGCCCTTTCTTTTGCAAGAGAATTTATCAACTCCTCCTAGTATTTGGTTCTGGAACCTGGACAATTTCCAGTGTGGGAGGCAGTGACGTAATTGTACTAGTTAGTAACTCCTTTGTAACACTTGGAGGGATATTACTAAATCCAAGAGTGTAGAACAAATATTAATGTGAAGGAATGGAGAAGACTGTAAATACTATATTGTTTTGTCTGTCCATATCCAAGAGATGACTTACCCATTTGAGGTAGCTGGGCCATCTCCATCATGTCGATAGCTTCATTGCAGACTGGATCTGCAGGTGGCGCTGTAACTCAGTGGCATAAGCAAAACTGACATAAATTCAGTGGCTGAAATGTTTAGTTTTAGGTCTGTCATTGATTTTCTTTAAAGAAAGTTATATTTTCTAATTTGTTAAATGTAAGATAAGATTAACATGAATTAAAAGGCTTAAATAACTACAAAGTAGGGGAAGGAGCAATGATTTTGCCTCCTGATCCCAATTGCAATCACTGATGGGAAACTCCCTCCAACAAAGCAGAATAAAACCCATCCCTAACTTGCTAAATAAGTCATAGGGAGTTATTGAAGGCAGGTGGACATTAAATGATTTGCACAGGATCACAAAAACAATGAATGTCAGAAGCAGAATTTGAATTGATGTATTCACTCACTATGCAGTGTTGTCTCTAGTTAGTAACAAGACTATTAGATTATTTGTTTTAGGTAGGAAGATAAAAGTCTTCTTGCTATAGTATATGTATGTGTGTGTGTAAATATATGTATGTGTGTGTAAATATATATGTATATATATGCATATATACATACATATATATATACATACATATATATATAATATATACATATATATATACATATATATATATATATATATATAAATCTCTTAAAATAAATTGAATAAAAGATTTAAGATTGAAGTGGTGCCCGTGACCATAGACTAAAAGTAAATCATTCCATGTACATGGTGTGGAAAGGCCTTAATGGTGAGCACTCATCTTCTCTGTCACACCTTCTCACTTAGAAAGCATCAGCAACAGCATCTTCCAAAAAGAACAGTGTACTTACTTTATTCAAATGCATATAACCTAGCCAAACCATAGAAGTGTGTGCACTAACTAGAGTTTTAAGAGATTTCATGATGAAACTCTGGCTTCCTCACATAAAAAAAAGTAAAATAAACTGCATTTCCCCTCAGATTAGTATTTGAAAATAGCAAATAACTCTGCATATGTAAACTTTTTTTCAAGTGAGATAATGCATATAAAGCCTATTTTGGCTATAACATACAATGCAAAATAAGTTATTAGTGTTATTATTTTATTCACCCATCATTGACTAAATACTGGCCAGCAAAATGTCTCTTGTGAGAGCTATATGTTTCTATTATGAAACTTATTTGTTGCCAGGTTACCCAACACTGAAAAGCACATTTAATTATCTTCTAGTATCCTAGTCTACATTCTTGGATGTGAAAAAAACAATATAGGCCCAAAGAGTTGCCTTGAATTTTAGACAAAGACCTAATATGTAAAGCACAGGACCAGTTTCCCTTCCCATCATCCCATTAAGAGCCTATTTCCTAGCACTTTCTCCTAATTACCTCTTAAAGGACATTAGATTTGGGGACGTTCCGATGAGGAATGAAACCCCTAGGAGTTCTCATGCAGGAACCAACCTGGCTTCTTCATATTTTGAGTGTCAAGTTAAATAAATTTCTACCTCATCTATATGCTGGTGGTTTGATCTCTCACCCTTTCTCTAGCTCCCCTATTTTCCATTATTTTTGTACTTTTCCAAGGAGGTTTCCTACCAGTATCTCAAACTTAACGTACATATGTATCTGCAAGCACCCCAGCACAACCAGGGTGGCTGCTAGCACAGGTTCTTAGATCTGCTTTTCTAAAGGAAAGCAACTCAAAATGGGTTAACAATCTTACTTTAATCAAGCATACCATTTACCTAGTTCAGGGGAAAAAGTCAG
>CM053580.1:367770148-367787944 GCA_028627135.1 Pseudochirops cupreus
TCCCCAAAGAAGGCATCTAGAGTTTGGTTGATGGTCTTACTTTGCTTCCTTTGCCTGCTCGTGGTTGGTGAGTCAATAATTTTTTAGCTCTGTGGAACTCTGCTTCCAGAGGGGAAAGCTCTGTTGCAAATCGCTGGGGTTTTCCCAGCTGCCAATGCTTTTAGGAGGCTGCTGCAGCCCCCACCAGCTTTGGCTCACCAAAAATGCACCCCAGGACCACCACTCAAGACCACGATCTGGATCTAGGCCGCTCAACACAAGAGCACTTGGCCTCTGAATGATCGCTTGGCCCCCCTGCAGTCTGCAGGCCAGGAGCTCTGAGGCAGAACATGGAGGTGGCTGCAGGGCCTCCATTTCTGCTGCTTTCTTGCCCTGGAGGCGGTTTGGCCAGACCCACTTTTCTCCCCCAATTTTAGCCGAGTTCCACTGACCTTTCACTTAGTCCTTTTTACTTATGGCTTGATAATTCTGGAAACTGCCACAGCTGCCACTGATCTGCTCTCCTGAGGCTCCAGTTGCAGCTCACCTTGGCTTGTCCAGCCACCCCTGGCACCATGCTGCGGTTTCAGGCTGGACTGGTTTTGGCTCCCAGCGCTGAGATAGTCCCTCTTAGCTGAGCTGCCTTCAGAGGGAAGTATATTTGTGTGTGTTTTAGAGTTCTAAAATTTGTTTAGAGTCATATTTTATGGGTATTTTGAGGCGGCTATGTGGGAGCTGCCATACTTTGCTGCTCCTACACCACCATCTTGGCTCTGCTCCCTCAAAAGTCAATCCTCTTGATGTGCAGGGGTAAGAAGTTAATCTCGACAATGCTTTAGCTGATTTAGGCTGATGGGAGGCAACTGGCCTGTTCCGACTGGATCTAACAGTAGACTTTTCAGTGAAAACAGATTTACTGATCTGATCAACACCAAATTTTTGGCTGAGACAAACTGAATTGTCTAAGTGGTAAGTACATATATAAAAAAGAAAAGTGCTAAGAACAATTTTGCTGATGTTGGTCTTCATAGTTGTAAAGTCAAGATTAATTCCACATTCTGTTTGCTGGAAGGCATGGTGTTGAAATTATTATTTGTAAAGGGAATCTTATTCCCAAAGGCTGACAAATCCATCTTGAAACTGGAAGGTTGGCAGAATTTTACATGTCCAAGAGGTAGCATTTTTCTTATGCTGCAAATTAGATTTTATTATTGTCTTAGAAAGGAACTCACCCTGAGGGGGTGTGCCCTGGTGGCACCTTTCTAAAGTCAGTCATTCATCCCTGATTACCTAGGAAAAATATTTACTCAACTATATATTAAATGACAGAAATTCTCCCAAATTAAATTGATATGATGATGAATTGACATTGATTAAGTGCTTCCTATATGTAATAGTTGTGTTATATGCTGGTGATACAAAGACAAAAATGAAACAGTGCCCTACTCTCAAGAAATTTACATTCTATTAGGGGATACAGCAAATACATAAAATTATATGTTTATATATACACACATATACACATATACATACACATGTATCCATATATGTATCTATATATGTACATGCATGTGCATGTGTGTATACATATATGTATATGTGTATGTATAACTTGGTCAGGAAGACCACTAGGAGCTGAGAAATCAGAAAAGGTTTCACATATGAGAGCAGTTTGATTTAAGTTTTAAAGTAGATAATATGAGAAGGCAACACATTCTAGGAAGGGGACACAGTCTGTACAAAGGACTGGAGGCAGGAGATGGCATGTCATGTGTGAACAACAGAAAGAAGGTCAATTTGATTGGACTCTACAGTACAAGAAAGAGAACGATGGAGGCTGGAAATGATAACTGGAAAGGGAGGGGAAATGGTAATGTTGTAAAAGTTTTATGTGCCAAACAGAAGTTTATATTTGCTTTCAGAGGCAATTGGAAATATCAAGCTAGAATAAATTAAATAAAAAGAAAAGAAAACAAAAACAACCCAACGGTCTACAAAGCACATGAATTCACTCAACACTTATTTACTGAATTCTGTTTGTAGGAAATACAATAAAATTACTCTATATTGTTACCCATAATGTTGAATAAAAGTCTCCATTTATTTATTTTATAAATGTATAAATGAAGTATGTACTTCATATATGTTTTTACATTTTAATGCTGTTATAGAGAATAAATAGCACCTATGTAACTGCTTTCTGTGTCAAAATGAAAGAGATGTACATTACAGTCAATCCATACACAAGGGATGTGATTTTGACCTTTAATATACCAGAACTGGTAGAATAGGGAACTGCTTTAATGGGATTTTACCATATAGGGAAGTCTGAGGTCTATGATTACAGAAAGCATTTTATACTGTCCTTCAGTTTATAAATAAAGTTAAGCAAGCAAAGTATAATAGAGGTTAATAGTGGTGGAATATAAGAAAGACACAAAACCTGACGTTTATATAACAAAAGTAATAATGATAGCATTTATACAGTATTTCAAGGTTTGCAAAGCGCTTCGATCCTCACAACAACCCTGAGAGGTAGGTGCTATTATATCCCCATTTTACAGATAAGGAAACTCAGACTGAGAGAGATTAACTCTAAGTCCCTACCTCCGTGCACTATGTTGGGAATGTCATACTCAAATAGAAACAGATCCCTGCAGTCCCAGACAGACTCCAAGACCCTACAAGTTAATATTACCTGTGTTGTATTATAGAAGGCAGCTAAGTGGCTCAGCGGATAGAGCTTTGGGCCTGTAATCAGGAAGACCTGAGTTCAAAGCCACCTTCAGACACTTGCTAGTTGTGCAACCAATGGCAAATCACAACCTCTGTTTACCTTAGTCCACTGGAAAAGGAAATGGCAAACCACTCCAGTATCTTTGCCAAGAAAACCCCATGGTCAGTTACATCCACAGGGTCATGAAAAATCAGACACAACTTAATGACAAGAAAAGCTGTATTGTATTTTTATTCAATTTGTTAAACATTTCCCAATTACATCTTACTCTGGATCTAGCTGTCTTCGTGATTCAGGCTGGCTTGTTGGCCCAGGCCAGGAGTTTGATGCCTCTGCGCTACCCCATCTAGCTGCCTTATGTAGCTTTTTCAAGGTCACTTCTCTTATGCACAATATATCATATCATTAAAGCCTCAGAATCCCCTGCTGTAATTTTTGCTATAGGTTATCAGCATATCCATTATATTGAGATGAGAAATGAAAGTTCAGAGGAGTTAAATGATTTCCCCCTCGGTCACATAGTTAGTATGCACTGGAAATGGGGTTTGAATCCAAGTCTTCTGATTTGAATTCAGCTCACTATCCACTATATCAAGCTTCCTCTCTCTGAATATATGCACACAGGTGATATCTTTACATTCATAATGGAGAACTATAGAAGAGCATATTGACACACTGGAACAAACACAAGACATAACTATTTCCATGGTCCTATTCATCCTTTGCTCTAAAAGGATAAATGGATCTCAGCCCAGATGTTTCCTTTATTTTCTTTCTTTTTTTTGCCTTTTTTTTTGGAGGGGGGAAGGCAGGGCAATTGGGGTTAAGTGACTTGCCCAAGGTCACATGGCTAGTAAGTGTCTGAGGCTGGATTTGAACTCAGGTCCTCCTGACTCCAGGGCCAGTGCTCTATTCACTGAATTACCTAGCTGCCCCAGATATTTCCTGTCAATTGCCAAATCCCTGAGTCATGGAGCTAATGTGGTGGCATTTTGGGACTGATTCTGCTGCCATCTTCTTGAAACCCATGTGCAGAAGAGAAATTTTCATTAAATGTTTTTGGGGTGGTGGAGGCAGAGTATAGAGATGCAGAAGGTAATTCTGTCACTATGGAAGGATACCTAGAGATAGTGGGACTATAAAGTCTGGTTTAGTAACTCTCAGGAAAACTATGTATGATTTTAGGACTTTGGGTTAATTCCACATTTGCTACTTTTACATGACAGAAAATAGAAAAAAAGTATAATTGATTGTTTATTTAAAACAGACCCCATTTAAGGGTTCATTATATTCATAAGTGTATAATAGGGGTTATTCCATAATAACATGGATTTTTAGAAACCACTATTAAAAAAAAGAAGTTATAGAAAATACAATGATATGATGAATTTGCACTGCATAAGAATCATAAGCTTAGGATATTTAGTGAAGTTAATGTTAATATGTTCTAGGTCTGCAGACAAGATTCATGGTGTTCTACCTACATGAAATGTCAACCATAGTGTGTTAATTACAGCCATCACCAGCTCCTCAAACTTAGCCAAACCAAAACAGAACTCATCTCCCTTTAAATCCACTTCTTATGTGTAGTCCCTTTGTCTAACTTATCTACATTTCCATCCACATCTCATACTGTCCTTCACTTGTTCTACAATCTATCTGAACTATACTACTTTCATCTTTCTGAGTTTATGTTGATCTTCTATTCTCCATGCTTTTACCCATGCCATCCTCAAGAGTTAGAATTGACTTAGTAACCCTTCTTATTTGACAAAAATCCTTCCCTTTCTTCAAGATTTTGCTATGAGTTCAAATTTTATTTATATAGTCCACTAAACTTTGCAACATCTTAAGGTGAGAAACAAATTGCCTTGGCTGACTTAGTTACTTAGATACAGTCTTCCCTTGACCCTGGATTGAGTGATCTTTCCATTGCAACGTGTTTTTTTTTCTAGTGTTGACAATGTTGTATCTTTATTTTAGCAACTTTAAACCCTAGAAAAATGGTGTGCATAATAAAGCAAATCTCATTATTCCAAATTCTTTATTATCAATGTTAATCTGTTTTATTCTTTTCAATACATTTAGCCCTGAAAATGGGAACATTTAGAAGTACCTTGCCACAGTACAACACAGAAAGGTTTCCTTCCATTTTTCATACAAAATTTAAAGTCAATGCTATATAATATAATCTTTTAAACAAGAAAGCTTGGAGAGGAGCCTCCTGTTTTCTTAATATCTGACAATCAACTCATAGTTACATGGTATCATAAGAACCTTCATCATCTAGCTTAAAGGTGCCTTCTCCTTCATTCTTGTTATCTCAGAGACTTTTGTTTGTGTCCTTTCCTCATATTGAGTACATTCTAATTTCTAATGCTTATATGTATATGGCTTATCTCCTCTACTAGATAATGCTTAAAGGTGAGAACTGTGTCATGTTTCTTATTTGTCTCTCCAGGGACTGATTAGCACTGACAAGAGGAAAGGAAGACAGCCAAGTTTCATTAAGCATTAGTATGTGCCAGGTCCTGAGCTAAGCCCTTTACATATGCTATCATTTTATCCTCATAGCAACCCTGGGAGATAGGTAGTCTTATTACCACAATTTTAAAGATGTGGAAACTGAGACAGAAGTTAAGTGATTTACACCAAGTCACACAACTAGTAAGTATTTAAGGCTAGATTTGAACTGAGGTCTTCCTAACATCAGGCCTAGAACTTTATTTACTGCAGTACCTACTTGCATCTAACTAGATGCTTAATGAAAGTATATTGAGTTAAATTGACAGGATCAGTTGTCATATAGGTGGTCCCGGAAACATAGACTGCCCAGCATTACTTTGTTTTATAGCCACAGATTGTTCACCTATCTGCCAAATTCAGTGTTCTTTTTATTTTTTCACACTTAAATCTCCTACTTCAGGAAAATAAGCAGGGCTATCTGCATTCTCTGAAGACAGGCCATTTTCTTTAAATGTACCAAGCTGTTGATTTATTGTGAAAGCCCCAAGCCTGAATAGATATTGAAGCCGGACTCTGAAATACAGTTTTCATGCTGATATCAACTTGCCTATCCTGCACATTTTTCATATAATACAATGACACCCCTAAGTTTATCTAGATATTGAAGAAGATTACGTATGTGCAATTTGGATGAGTTAACATTACAATGAGAGCCTTAACTTTTGCATTTCCTGGCTTTTGTATGCCATTATTATTATTTATTACTTGAATGCTGACAGCAGATTCAGCATTGCATAAGCCATATAAGTAAGCATGGTTTCTGCCTTGGGGCTTACAATTCAAATTAGACAGGTAAAATATTTCACAATAAAACCCTCAAAGTTAACTCTCAAAGGTGCAAATTTATTTGGTTTTAACTGGTTTGTTCTTTCCTTCCCTTATCGTTTGAAATATCACTTCAGTTGAGGGAAATCTTAAGAGAAGAACATTGAAAAAATCATGAAGAAGTTGATTTTCCAGGGATATCTAAGGTCTGGTGGCAGTCTCTGTAAGCCCCTCCTCCCTCAAACCCCCCAGTAATAGCAAAAGTGACTAAAGCATATGTCTAACAGAATTAAATAGGGAAAATGATAAGCAGGGAGGTAGACACATCAATCCCATCTATGAGGGAACTGCTCTCTCCCTTGGATCTTATTTTTTGAGAGTAAGGGGTGGGGATATTTTAGACATGTTATCAGATATACTTAGCAGTACCTCCCTTCAGGATCTTGCTAGCTCAGTCAGGCACTTTGGTTCTTTCTTTCCTCTCACAAGTTTTCCATTATGGGCTCTCTACCCCGCTGTGGTCACACAGGCAAGATGATCATCCCCGAGACATGGAAGGAGAAACTTCACAGCTGGGTAAGAAGAAATGGAATACCAAGACTGCTATGGACAAATGAAGTCCACTTGCTTTGCTTATTTCAACTTCAGTTTCCATATCTATAAAATGTGGGTAATAATATGTGAACTGCCTAATGTACAAAGAAAATATGAAGAAAGCAATTCACATCTTAAAATAGTAGAGAAACATGAGCTATTAACATTCAAAGTTGGAGCTCAGTTTAAATTTGGGCAAGTGGATCCCTTCATTCCTCATATCTAATTCAGGATGTCATTGAGTAATAAATAGGTGGGGAAAAAATTAAGAACAGCCCTCTTCCTACATAATCAAAAGGACAGAGTACATTTAGGAGGCAGCTATAAATGCAATAGGAAAATTAATCTTTTAAGATAACTTTTATAGTTTTTTCCCAGTGTATCAACATGAAGTTATGATTGATGATTTTCTATTCTTTACCCTTTCCTATATTAGATGATGGCTATGTGTATGTACAGTAGTTGAATGGAAAGAAACGGGTATATATTTTCTTCCTAGAACCATGGACAGTGCCTTGTTTTTCTTGCACTCACATTGTATACTAGGTAAAGTTAAATTTAATTTCTCATAATGGCATGGAGATGACCCTGGGCTCTCCAAGATTATGGCAGCAAAGTATAAATGCCAAGTTTCTATTTTCATAGATGCTAATGCACAGAGCTTTATCATGAGGATCCCCGAGTAAACTAAAAATGAGAATTTGGGGCTCTGGCCTAAGGAAGGACATGGTTCACGTTTAAGGATGGGGAACTTCAGTCACAGATTATTTTAGAAAACTTGGACACAGTTAAATATGGAACAATTAGATTTCTTTCACACAGACACACACAGACACACACACACACAATACCTATCTATCTAAGCTAAAACATACAATAATGCCCACAATTTATAAAGCAGTTTAAAAGTTTAAAAATGACTTTAGACTTGTTATATGAATTGATTCTCACAACAAAACTGTGAGGAAGGTGCTATTATTATAAATGAGGAAACTGAGACAGGTAAAGGTTAAATGACTTTCCCAGGACCACACAGGTAGTAAGAATCTAGGCTCATATTTGAACTCAAATCTTCCTGATTCCAGGTTCAGAGCTCTAGACACTACCATTAGCTGCCATTATATGATAGTGTATAGAGACTTGGCTTGTGGTTTCACTGGGGTTGAGATTCCTTGTAAGAAACTTCCTTTACCAATGTAGGTTGGCAGCTTCTCTGGGACATCATTTTAGCTCAGACCCTGCTTATAGCATTGAGACAATCATTGACTTGTCCATGCTCACATAGCATGTGTCAGAGGCAGGACCCAAACTAAGGTCTTCTTAGCCTCAAGCCTGGTTCTCATCCATTATGTCATGTCGTAGCTCTTCTTTTATATAAAACAATAAGTGTAGGTAGCTCCATGATGTCCAACAAACTCTGTCTTTCAAGATTATTTCAAGAAATATTTTGGCTAAAATGAAACCCAAAGATTCAAGAGTTCTAGCCAGCACACTGGCAGAGCAAATCAGTGCCCTAAGTATAACGAGTTTGAACTTTAAACAATTTTGCAGAGGTGGATAGTAAGCCAGTAGATTTCCTATCGATTAGATGAAAGATCTTATTAATAGGAATAAACATATCTAAAATAAGGAACTACTTAATGACTAAATTGTACATTTAAAGTGTTAATTAAATGCCAAGTGGTAGGACTAATAGAAGCTCAAAGTACAGTCCTTAACTGCGTTTCATTCTAATGTCAGTTTTAGAAAGGAAGCTCCAATTTTTCATTGCCCCATCTGATCTTTTCACAGAATAATATCATTGCTTAACTTTTCCCTTTAATTATATCTCTGATCCTGGAAATTCAATATTAACAATGATGAAGAATCAATTAATAAAACTGATATGGACAAAACTGGCTGCAGTTTATTTTAAACACTTCAGTTTTTAATACAACACAATTAGCTTCTAGATACTTAAGTGGTTGGTTTTGGCTAATAAACACTAACCCCCCACATTGTCTGATGGTTTATAAAGTCATCATCAATTTTTTTGTGTTTCGTTTTGCAGCTAGAGATGAAGACAACAGATTTTTATGTAAGTCTAAACAGTTCTGACAATATTGCTAAACAGACATTTTATGCATGCTCCTTTTGAGAAGAACCCAATGTAATAATTCCCTTCTCAGAAAACATCATCAACAACAACTTTCTAACTAAGCTTAAAAATGTGAAGCCAATTCCTAAATTACTCTTCTTTCTCTCAAACCCAATTTTCTCCTCTTTAATTTCATTCAGTGCTCAGAATAACAATATTTCTAACTCATTTTATATGACACTGCACCATATACAGAAACTGTTCCAGGATGATAATGGCATTCTTGGTATGATTTCTGGGGGTTTTACTGGACTGAAAGCTCAATGTGAGTCAATAGCATGATATAGCAGCCAAAAAACTAATATAATGCTAGAGTTCTTTGAGAGAGTGAACAGTTTTCAGGACTAAGGGAGGGACAGTTCCAGCTTACTGGTTAGATCATATTGTGATTGCCTGTAGTTCTGGGAACCAGACTTTTAGGAAGGACATTGATAAAATGGAGAGGGCATAAAGAAGATCAATAGTGATGATAAAAGACTTCGAATTTATATCATATGAAGATCAGTTCAAGGAACTGGCAATTTTTAGCCTGAGAAAGAAAAGACTTTGTGGAAACATGACAATTTTTTCTAAATATTTGAAGGGCTCTTCCATGGCAACAGATTTAGACTTTCCTTCCTGAAGTGCCTCTCTCCTAATTAGTACTGAAGGGTTTGATTTTATCTGTTGGTCATACCCAAATGTCTGTGTCCTAGGATATTGTTCTATCTAGACAGAGACTCTCCAGATCCAGAGGAGGAAAGGAAAGATGGTCTTTCTTCTTATATACAATATAGGCAGGCTTATCACCATTACAAGATGCTAGGTGGTGAAGTGGATAGAGTGCTGGGTCTGGAGTCAGGAGGACCCAAGTTCAAATCCAGACACAGACACTTATTAGCTGTGTGACCCTAAGCAAGTCACTTAACCTCTGTTCACTTCCATTTCTTTAACTGTAAACTGGGGACCCTGGAGAAGGAATTATTCTAGTATCTTTGCCAAGAAACCCCACAAAAATTGGGTCACAAAGAGTCAGACACAACTAAGTGACTTAACAACTACAAAAAACTCCATTACTGGAGGCCTCAGAGAAAATCTGGGGGGAAGAGCAGAGGTGTTATGCCCATAGAACATACAACCAATTCCATAGAACAAACAAACCAATCTCTGATTTGTTAAGATCATGAAGTCACTATGAAGCCTGCGTTATTATTGCATTAGTTTACTGAAGAGACCTCAATTGTTCTAAACCAGGGATGCTATCTTTCCCTTCATAAAAGAGTTATGAGTGACTTTTTAAAGTATTAAGATGATGTTATTCCTCCCACCCCTTCCTATCTTCCCCCCCCCCGCCCCAGTGACAGTTGTGTTGAGTTATCCTCACTCTGTCATTGGTCTTCTGTCGTGTCTAAAATATGTAAACTATATGGAGAATGGTTGGATGCTCAGGGTTTAAAGTAGAGTGTTTCTAGAAAGAGCACTGGTTCTGGAGTCAGAGGATCTGGTTTCAAAATCACTTTTCCTCCCCCATGGAGCTCAGTTATTTTATCACTAAAGTGAAAGAGTTAGACTAGATGATCTATGTTCCATCTCTAGATCAATAATCCTAAAGAGAAAGAGACTAAACAATTGCCCAGATGTCTGAGAAGCAACACATTTTCATTGAGTGTATACAAACCATGAGGTCCCTCACAAGAGGGCTTGCCACCAGGGAATTTTTTTTTCCCCAACCATTGCACTGAGGGAGGGGATTTCCATTTGTATCTGTGGAGAAGGGATATTCACTTGGATAAAATCATAGATTCCCCAATACATACCAGATGTAACTAGTAAGCAATAAGACTGATCAAACAAACTACATATGAATCTAGCCAGTCCTTTACACTTACACCTTAATCTATGTAATTGTTTTTAGGTTTTGATTAGCATTGATACCTAATACCTACATTTTTTTTTGCTTTTATATTTGCATCCCCCAGAATTTAGCATAGTACCTAGAATATAGTAAGTGTTTAAAAATGCTTTCTCATTAATTCATTCACTATTAGCTATAGCAGATTACCTAGGCTGATCAACATGATGCCTGCATACATTATGGTCCTTAGTGAGATGTGCTAAGAATAAATTAACTCTTCCATATTTTTTTATTGTAAAGAAAATTATTCTTACTATTTTGCCAGGGGATCTCTGTAAATGTGCTTTTGGCTCTTAGTTCTTACAAACTGGCAACAAAAAATACAAAAACATAACCCCTCTCTATTTCTCCCACTCATATGGAATTAAAAACAAATTTATAATTCATCAATCACTGTGATCATAACACAATGATTAGCCAGAAGGTAAAATTCAACTGAGGAAGGAGAATTCAAAGAATAATCTATTTGAGGGAGGTCAAAAAATTGTTATCAATCATCACCAATCATCACCAACATCATCACCATCATTCATCATTATCATTAGTGTCCCCATGTTATTACTTTTTAAGAAAATAGTCTAAAGAGTATGGCAAGGCCAACATCATCAATAAGACCTTCATTATCTGTCCCTTGTTTGTACCTGACTTTAGAAAATGTACCTATACCCATACGCCATTAGCATTTTAATTTATTTTTTTTGCATTTTAAGAGTAACTTTGAGGTTTAGCATTAACAATAGACATTTACATAATGCTTTAAAGTATGCCAAGGTCTTTACCTATATGTTTATTTTAGTCCCACAACAACTCCTCTGAGATAAGTATTACTTTTCTAATTTTTCAGATGAGGAAACTGAAGTAGTCAAATGATTTTCTCACAGTCATATGCTAGTAAGCATCAAAGAGGGGACTTGAGACCAGGGTTTCTCAACTCTTGGTCCAGCATTTGAGTCATTATCCCACACTGCTTCTCATCAAAAGTGAGGCTTAGTGGGTAGAAAGTTGGCCTCAAAGAAAGGAATAACTAGATTTAACTCCTATCTTTGATACATCCTAGCTATGTGACCCTGAAAAATAAAGATGAACTCTCGGTGTCTCAGTGGAAGGAGTTTTTACACCAGTAGTTCTTCACAATAATGAAATCACAAGTCCAGACCATCACCTCCAAAAATGTTATAATGAGGTACCAGACAATGTTACACATGATTTGGGGGTGGATGGAATGCATGGCAGCAGCATATTTGGCTTTAGTCATGGAAAGAAATTCTAGTTTTCTCAGCATCTATCTCATAGTCAATCTGGTTTTATTTTCCATATCACATTGTCACCTTCTTGGCCATTGAATCTGATCTTTTCATATTACAGATGAGAAAACTTAAGTACAGAGAGGTTAGTGACATTGTCCAGCCTTACATAATGAATAAATATCTAAGATAGTGTTCATACTTATCTCTGTCTACCTCCTAATTCAATGCACCATACCTTGTACCATGCTGGCTCTCCTCTCTGCTTTTTCTTTGATATTCAGAAACCAGTTTTAATCTCAGATTTATTCTTTCTTTTAGAGACTTTCTCTTGTCCTCGACACTTAGACATCTTGGAAATGATTTACATTAAAGGTGGGAGAGCAAGAGCTCAATTCATTTGCTCAGGTTGACTAACACAGATTTAGCATCTACCATGTGCAAAACACTTTCCTAGGCATTGAACTGGTCTCTTTTACTACAGAAAGCCAGTGTCAACTTTTCACCTAAGTCACAGACTTCTGCTTAATAATATATAATTAGGGATATACTTCTGATCATTTGCTTCTTATCTTTTTAAAAAAAATATATGGAACACATCTCTATTACAGGGTATTTGTTTTTTTGAGTTTTTTAGATGGTTTGTTTTGAAACAAGCCATATTTTCCCTCCAGGGATGACCAGACAGGATGGATAAAGATCTATTGTCCAAGTGACAAAACAATTTTTGCAAAAGGTGCTTGGAATTGATGAACATTATCCAGTAAAATTTATATGGATGAACCATGTCTGGGCCTCTAGCCAAAATCCTGCATTGCCTTTTATCGCTGATTTGTGTGCCTTCGAGAGGCCTTCATTGACTTCAGGGAGCAAAAAGGCTCTGTGGATTTTAATGTTAAGTAATCTTAAACAGTGGGGATTTAATGAGGATGATAAATACTTTCAATCCATAATTCCACTTCACACTGCTTTTGTCTCCCAACACCACCTTAATCAAAATGCAACTTTAAAAGACTCCCCCAAAGAAAAAAAACAGCACTTATTGCTTCTTTGGCCAAGGAGTTTCTTCTGATCTCTGAGTAACAAATTGTTTACTTATTGAAATAATAGCTTTACTCAACTGTTGGATAAATGAGTTATAAATAAGAATAGGAATCCTTGTAAATATAATGGTCTTTCAGCTATGATTGTGGAATAATGAAACATGACATTTCTATGCTTGGAGAAGAGAACCTAACTTTTTCAATGAAAGGAAAAAAAATGTTATTAGTCTGATTCCCTGTCTCCCTTCTACTATTCAGCCTCACGCCCTCTTTCTGTTTAAATTTTCTGAATGAACATTGCAGAGCTCAAGAGAGAAGATTCTTCTAATGTTTCTCACAGTCTCATGACGTGATAATTCCAGGTTTGGGAAAATAAATGTCAATTTTGACACCAAATGTTGTGCTGTATATATCCCAGTAGCATCAGTCTCCTAAAGAGCACTTGGCTGCCATACAGTAAACATAAATGCTCTATTTTGGGAAATTAAAATGAAATTCTCTCTCTCTCTCTCTCTCCTCTCATCATATGTAATATTTCCTGATTAACAGCAGAGACTTTGGCTATGTCTCCAGAAAGAATGATAACATTGAATTTTTCCAGGAAATTGACTACAAGGAAACTTGGCAAAGTCCAGTCCTTCCAGATCTGCCAGTTTATTCTGTCGCCAGATCTCCATCACCACAATTTCTGTAAGAAAAAAAAATCAACCTCTTTTTACATGAATTGCCCCTGAATTATTTGAGTAATTAAATAAACACTTTTTCTTGACTAAAGAACTGATGTCAGAGTTTTGAATGAACCAGAACAGAAAGGTCAAACTTCCTGCAAAACTCCTGAGTGTGGTCCAATTAAAATGTAACTGGGAAATGTTTAACAAAATATAAATACAATAAACAAAAATAATGTTAATTTGTGGTTTTCTAAGTCAATAGGTGGTATAGGTATCCATTTCTAATTGAGTTTGACATCACTGGATTAGAGAATAGATATAATGTGCTCTTAATTATTTTCAGCTCTTAGCATAGTGTCTGTCACATAGAAGCTGCTTCATAAATGGTTGTTGAATGACTGAAAAAATTCATATATAGTTAATTGTATTAACATTCTCTCAAACATAATTATATGTATTATTATCTCAAAAAGCTTTCATTTATTGGGCTTTGTTGTTTATCCAGATAGGCTATGACTTGATCTCCAGCATGCTAATTTTGTGACTCACAGGATTTCCATTATTTCAGGATCAGTCTCAGAACTGACATGTCATTGGCTGACTCAATATTTCATATCATACCATTGATGTTGCTGTGAAGGAGTCAGCCCTAGTGGGAAAGGGGAATATCTGTCCCTTGCCAGAAAATCCAAAGTCAAAACAGAAAATAAAGAAAAAACTAGAACAATTCAACTCCTCACAAAGGCCAATTTTTAGTAAGGATAGGAATAGTGCCAGGTAAATTAGAATAATTAATCTACAAATGGAAAGACAGGAAGCAAAAACAACTTGTACACCCCAACTTGAGAACCACTTATGAGTCCCAGAACACATGCACACAATACACATCTACAAACATACAACTCTTGTTCCAAAATAAATTCCTACAAATATCCACTTTTATAATACATACACCTTCTTTCCTTTGCTTTCAATCTCACATGGACTCTCAGAGACATGACTCTTGCCACTTGTCCTCTCACTCTTATAGCATAATGACATCATAGAAAGACAGTCGAAAATCTTGACTTGATAAGTGATCAGAAAGTTAGGAAGAGAGGGTGGAGGCTAGGGAGGACATTATGGATATGATAGGAAAATAATAGTGAAAAAGAGATTGTACCACAAAAATAACAAATTAGAAAGCTCTTGTGAGATTGCTACATTAGTAGATTGTCTGGGGTGCCATACAACTGAACTAAAAACTTAAAGTTGAATGATTTTGTGTAGACAGAAAAAATGGATGGATTACGAAGTTAATAAAGCAGTCACAAGTTCCCAGTTATTCAAAATTTTCTTTTGTCTTTGGTTGACACATAGATTCATAAAACATTTTATATTTTGGGGTCTGCCTACAATCAATCCCACCCTTCTCCAATTCACCCTTCACAAAGATGTCAAACTGATATTCCTAAAACATACATCTGACCACTCAAGATACTTCAGCAGTTTTCCATTGTTTCTCAGAGAAAGCACAAATTCTTGTTTGGTATTTAAAGCCCTTCCCAATCTGACTCCAACTTGTCTTTTCTGGTTGATTGCACACAATTCCTTCTCATATACCTTATGCTACATTCTAGCCAAACAGTGTTAATGGATTTCTCTCCTCCCTCTCTTATCTCTGTGCTTTTGTGTAGGCTGTCCCCTATGCCTAGAATGATGCCCCTACTTACCTTCTCCTCTTGGGTACCTTAGTTCCCTTCCAGATTCAACTCAAGTTTACCTTCTATAAGAAGACTTTCCTGATGCTGCTCATGAGTGCTTCTCATCTTCTTCCCCCTGTAGAAATTGCTTTGTATTTACTTATCCATCCACATGTTGTTTCCCAAGTAGAATGTAAGTTCTCTGAGGGCAGGATTGGCTTCATTTTTTTCTTCCTATCTGCAGTGACTAGAATCCTGCCTGACATATAATAGATACTTAATAAATGATTGTTGAATTGAATTAAACTGAGGTTAAATTAAATAGGGATGGAATACTGGAACATTCTTTAGAAGTAATACCTTATTGAGGCATTTAGGCAGCTCAAACCTGCTCTACCTTTCTAACTAATCAAGATGAGACCTGTTATCACCAGGAGGACCATCTGTTCTGAGAAAGGCAGCTGTTATTCCTTCAACTGTAATTTGCTGAAATGCCTATAATTTAGTCATCCCAGGTTGCTCTTATTAATTGGCAATTACATTATATCATCATCTTTAGAATTTTATAAATCACCACAGAGATGAAAAGTTCAAGTGTGTTTAAGAGGATCACTGAGAGTACAAAGGGGTCATCAAAGTCTTCAATCAAGATCTGAGCGTTTTGTCTCTTTTACTGTTTGACACCTGGCTACACTGGCTTAGTGGGAAACAGTGCTACAAGGTGCCTATCTCATCTTTCTATCTCCCATTACAGGTTACATGAAGTCAAACTCATTAAGTAGAAGCGTTGTATTTCAACTACCTCTCTAAGGGGTTTAAGACAGGACAAAAAGCAGTATCCCTCAGCAATGTCAAACTAGAAATAGAAACCACGACCCTTGAAATCAAAGGTAAGTGAATCTGGAAGCAAAAGAAATGAGAAGAAATCAGAATATTTATTTGTTGTGCAATCCACTGTAAAATACAAGAGATTTAAAGGGGAAAAGATTTATTTAAACCAAAGTAAGAGGCATCTTTTTTGCTAGGTGTAAGGAAGAATAATGTATAATCTTAGGAGGGAGAAAAACAAAACATAGCAGAAATAATTGCATGGCATGTAATGGATCTGTAGATTAAAAAAGGATAATAATAGAAAAGGGCATGTTATATAAAAATCCTTGAACAATGTGAAACCTTTCAATATAGTTGATAGTAATGAATCAAATTTAGCAACATATTTTTGAAGTCATTTTTTAGCTCTACCATAAATTTTTCCATTGCAAAGATTCTTAGCCTTGGGTCCCTCAATTTAAAAAAAAAAAGATAACTTTATGTCACCATAATTGGTTTCCTTTGTAATCTATGTATTTTCTTTTATGCATTTAAAACATTCTTCTGAGAAAGGAGTCTAGATTTTATCCGCCTGCCAAAGAGTCTATGACACAAAGACCCCCAATCTATAATTTCCTACTGTAACTTTGACTGGTAGAGAGACTATAGTAGCTTACCTTTTCCCAAACATCAACTACATGGGGTATACTTATTCACTTCCATTTGTAACTCAAATAGTTTCATCCATGTGATTTAGGACTATCCCTAAAATTACTTCTATAATAGTATAAGTCTGTATAAAAAAGCAAAACCAAAAACAGACCAAAAAAAAACATAACCAACCCATCACGTGGAAGCTAACAACCCTGGTAATGAGCTTTTATAAATTTAGAAAGGCTGGTCCTTGTAACAGGGGATGTTACTAGGACTGTAACCATGGATTGTTACCAGACAGTACCCGAAGTCATTTCATCTTGTTAGGTCTATTAGATCTTGTATTTTGCTGACATATTCTAATACATACATATACACATACAAACACTGGTACATCTCTACCTATGGAGAGAAATGACCTGTGATTTTATTGCTATTGGGAACTCCTTTCCAATGGAGGAAATTCCCTCAGCACCTTCTCTGTTATTTAAAATCTTAGGGAATTGCTTAGGATTATTGAGAGGTCAAATGACTTGCTTAAGGTTACAAATCTAATATGTGTCAGAGGCAGGATTTAAATCTGGCTCCTTGGCCATCTTTCTGTCCATTATGATATTTGCATTCTCTCTCCCTTTACTTCTCTTCTGCTCTCCCCTCCCCATTTCTTTCTGTCTCTATCTTCCTCTCTCCTCTCCTAGCACATCTATACATACACTCCCCTCTTCCACCACATATACAAATATATAACTAAGGTGTCCCAAAAGTTCTACTGGTATTTTAAGCTACTTAAACTTCCTCTATCTAATTGATATTTGGGAAAAGGTAAGTTAATATGACCTCTACTCTCCAAAACTACAGTAGGAAATTCTAGATCTGGGGGTCTTAACTCTGTGTGTGTGTGTGTGTGTGTGTGTGTGTGTGTGTGTGTGTGTGTGTGTGTGTGTGTGTGTGTGTGTGATGGACTCTTTTGGCATATTGGTAAAAGCTTAAATAACTTAAAAGAGCACTAGGACTTCTAGAATAACCTGTCTATAAAGATTACATATATATATATATATAT
>CM053580.1:367788444-367805937 GCA_028627135.1 Pseudochirops cupreus
CACACACTTTTCTGATCATTTAATAAAATTCAGATAAAACTTCTCAATCCATAGTACTCTGGCTACTAGGGAAAGATTGGGTGTGTGCTGAGTAGTTTTAAGCCTCACAAAGACTTTTGGGAGACTGATAATGTGTTTATATATCACTCAAGTTTGAGGTTAGCAGTCATTTTTAGATTCTCTGAAAATGGCAGATATAAATGTGAAACATAATATTCTAAATTGATTAAATGATTTTAAAAATATTTAGGCAAAAATAAAATTATTATCATTTAAAATGCATTACAGATCACTAGACTAACTGCAGGAAGCCTTATTTAAAGCAGGTAAAGAGAGAGTTTTCAAAGCCGGACACAGTATTCTCCTATCCAATGAGGCAAGGAATTACTCTATTGACATTTAAGGGACAACTTTGAAGTTACCTTTTTGGCTCCCATATCTCCAAATCACTGGTTTACAGACTTAGAGGAAATATTAGAGGTCATGTAATCCAATCTTCTCATTGTTTTGATGAGGAAATTAAAGCCTAGAGAGATTAGGTGACTCACAGAAAGACACACAGGGATTCAATGGCAGAAGCAGTATTCAAATCCAGGTCCTCTGGGTCCTCTCTCCAACTCCAACATTCTTTCCACTATATTAAAACTATGTACTTGGATTCAGATCTATTTATTATTGGTATATTACTGTGGACATCACCAAAGAACTTCAAATAGATGAATTACTTTTCAAACAAACTGAACAGCACTGTATCTGAAATTTAATTCGTTTTGCATTGTCATTAATTTCCTGCCCTAGAAAATGTGCCAACATGTTTTTTTTACTATCCCATTGCCTCATCTATTTTTCATAGAATAGTATTTACGAATATCCAAACAATTAAGCATGCAAATGGCAAAAATTCTTCAAGAAGTGAAAACTTGCCATCTAAATAGAGAGTTAATTGAAGCTTTTCTCCTTTTAGTAGGTAGTTTGGGGTCCTAGAAGGGGAGAAGCCACCATTTATAAGAAAACCCATTCTTCTATGATAGTTTTGAGAAACCAAGAAATGTTTTCAGACATGGAAGATTCACTGTTTGCTGCCAGGCAGTACTGACTCCTGCCAAGCTTTCTATTGTAGAGAAAGGGCGTGAGAATATTTATTCAGAATCACATCCAGGGGTTAGGGAATACTGGCTTCTATTTTTGACTTTGCCATTCATTTACTTAGTGATCATGAGGTTCCTTAACCTGTTTATATGTTAGAGCTTTAGCCAAGAAAATCGAACTATTCTAACCTATCCTGGAGCACTGGCTGGTGAATGCTGCTGTATAAATACACATTTACTATCTCTCAATTCTCTTTACTATGCTTTGGGGGGATGGAAAAGTACAAGTCTCAGCCACTAAAGACCAAACCATCAATCCATCAACAAGCACTTATCATGCTGGTAATGTGTGAGTAACTGGGAATGCAGAGAAAAAAAAATTAAGCAGTCTCTGCCCTTAAGAAGCTCAGGGAAGCTAATTTCAAATAGGAGAAACATGTACATGTAGGTATATACCATACTCAACCCAAATACAAAGCAATTTTGGTTTGGGGTCTGGGCTTCTGCAGTTATCTAAAAGTCAAACAGAGGCTTGATTAGAGCACACTATTTCATGTGAAGAGGCGTTGAAGGAATTGGGAGTATTTAACCTGGAGAGAAGGATACTTAAAGGGATTGTGAAAACTGCCTTCAGGCAGGTAGGTGGCACAGTGGATACAGTGCTGGGCCTGGAGTCAGGAAGACTCATCTTCTGGGGTTCAAATTTGGCTTCAGACACTAATTATGTTACCCTGGGCAAGTCACTTCACCCTATTTGCCTCAGTTTCCTCATCTCTAGAAATGAGCAAGAGATGGAAATGGCAAGCCATTCCCATATATCTTCCAAGAAAACCCCAAACGGGGTCATTAGGAGTCAGACACAACAGAACTACCTTCAAGTGTTTGCGGGGCTATCATATGGAAGAGGAATTGAACTTGATCTCAGTCCCAAAAGACAGAACTCAGAGTAAATGCTTGGAAGTTCCACAGAGGTATCTTTTGGTTTCATGTAAGGAAAAAATTCTAACAATTAAAGGCATCCAAAGTAGAATGGACTGTCTTGGGAAGCAGTTGGTTACCCCTCACTGGAGGTCTCTAAGTAAAGGTTGGATAATGACACCACTTGTTGTGAATCTAAAAGAAATAAATGTCCAGGTACAGGTTGGACCAGATGGCCTCTAGATACCCTTCTAAATCAGAGACTCTATTATTCTGTGATTCATGGTTATTGGCTCTGCAATCATACACTTAATTGAGTCATAGCTGACAGACTTAAGAGCTAATCCTTATACCTCTAAAAGAAATATAGCACTATACAACCACAATGAACATCTTTAGAAAAAAAAAGATTTATTCATTAGTAAGATCTTTTCAAATTGTGTAATTTAATTCAATCTGACAAATATCTATTAAATGTGTACTATATACCATTTTGTGTGCTGATGAATAAACAAGATTTAGATAAGGAAGCATTTTAACCTTACCAAAAAAAAAAAAACCCAGAGGAAAACATCACATAATGAATCAAACTGGCCTAATAGAAAGGACACTGGGTTTGAAACTAGAAAGTCTTTGCTCTAGTCTTTGTTTTGCCATTTGGCAAAGGTCAACAGTGATAAAAGCAGAAATAAGTCAGCCCTTCTGAGGTGGCATTTTCTCATCTATAAAATAATACATCACTGGTCTACCTCCAAGACATGTCAAGATGATTGAATAAGGTAAGAGTTGTGAAAGTACTTTGAAAACTATGAAGTATTATACAAAAGTAAGGCATTATTAAAACAGAACAAGGCATTTATACCTTGAGAGATAAGCTCCTGCTATGCTTTCTTCTTTCTCATTGTCCTTTGTTATTCACATTTTTCTATTCAATCTCATAATTTTCTTTTAAAATATTTATGCTAAACTTAGTAAGCATAAAGAAAAATTGAAATTCACGAGCAAAATTTTTTTAAAAAGATTGCATTTTAAGGAGTTGAGTCAATTAAAGTTTTCTTTTTTTAAAGGAATATGAATTAACTTAAAGGAGATAATAAATCCTGCCACCTTTTTTCACTGTCCTCTTCTGAACTTTTTTCCCCCCTGCATGTATGTTTTTCTAATTTTGTTACTGTTTTTTAAATATAATTTCATCATTGTGAGCAGCTCTCCATGTGGAAAGTCCCTCCACTATTGCAGATCCCACTTCATCAGCAATTTGTAATGTTAGAGAATTGCCTTCTGGACTCTAAGGATGACACCGTCCACCATGCCATGATACTGCTCTATTGCTATCACTCGCTTTACTAGTAGTTTTTACATAATGGCAAAGTATATGATGGAAGAAGCATGGGTAAGAGTGGACATGGTGGGGAGAAAACTTTTCTTTACCAAAACACATCTTTAGTGTCTCTACAACTCACAGCTTTAGAATGTTTCATGGGTAAAAAGTGAGCATCTAAGTAACTTGCCCAGAGGTACAGAATCAGTATATATCAGAGGGGGAACTTGAATCCAGCTCATCATGACTTTCTTGGTGAGTTCCCTACACTAATGTACTAGGAAGTCTATACCAAGAGAAAATACCAGTCAGTGTACACAATTCTGAGCCTACTTTCAACGCTGCCTCTTTCCATCACTCTTCCCATATACCTTTGTATTCTTCATATTTACTATTTTTAATCCTCCACATCCTCCTTTTTTGGGGTTCCAGATTTGTGTTGGTTGTTTTTTCCCATTGGAAATATATTTTACTACATTGATATAAGGAAATTTGCTCAACTGTTCTCTTTTACTGAGTTGTTCCTTTATCTTGCTGTTACTTAATCCCATAATTTCAGCTCCATTTTCCTAGGGACTATGTATCTCCTTATTCCTTTCTGTTCCATAGTTTTCCCCTTGTCTCCACTTTTGTCATGGTTGCTAGGTTGTTTATCATATGAAGGCTTCATTTTGTTTTGTGGGCTCATCTGTGTTATTGGTTTTCTTTTTTTATGGGGCTTTAAAAACAGTACCCTTCTCTTATAGCCTAAGGGCACAAGCATAATAAAATCAGTCATTAAATCATTTCCAATTATATAGGAGCAAGGTCTCTAAAAATAGAAGCTGGCAGTGTACACCAGCACATCGGCTCATGTAACCATGGGGTAACATCTAGAGAAAGGCCAGTCCTTCTCTAGACCTTCTTTGAGGACAAGGACAATATTTTGGATGGCAAACAGCCAGTGAAGGGGAAAAGAGCATGGGACTTGTGGTTGGAAGACGTGAGTTTAGATCCCAGCTCTGTCACCGGTAACTGTGTGGTTTTGGGGAGTCCATTACTTCATGCCTCTGAGTTTTCTCTATTAGCTTTTCAATGGAGATAATAATATATACACTTGCTATTTTATAGGGCTGTTGTGGAAATCAAGTGAGAGTATACGTATGTAAAGTGCTTCGTAGCCATTCTAAAGTCGTATGAAATATGCTGCTTCTATGGTTAGTCCTGGTAATAAGGAGAGTTGAAAATGTCTCCATTAGTTGGCAGACATTATAGAAAGGCAGATTTTTTTGGTGTGTTCAACATAAGGAAGAGTTTTCTAACAATTAGACTTGCTCACAAATGGAATAAGTTATCTTGGAGCAGTGAGTTTTCCATTCCTGAAAAATCTTTAAGTAGAAGCTAGACAACCATTTGTCAGGAATATTGTAAATATAATTCAAGGTAAGCATAATTATTGGAACTTTAAAGATTCTTCCAGCTTTGGAGTTCTTTAACAAATTTTCTATAATACTTGATAAAATAGCACATACAGCCAGGTGCTAATACATTAATTAACAATGAGGAGGAGAAAGAAGAGGAGGATGCTATTGAAATAATGATGATGATAGTAATAATGTAACAGAAGTGGGGTGGCTAGGTGGTGCAGTGAATACAGCACTGGCCCTGGAGTCAGGAGGACCTGAGTTCAAATCCAGCCTCAGACACTTAACACTTATGAGCCATGTGACCTTGGGCAAGTCACTTAACTCCAATTGCCCTGCCTTCTCCCCTCCGAAAACCAAAAAAAAAAGAAAATAATGCAACAGAAGTTTAGATTAATGACTGAGTTATCTGAGCCTGAACTGGAAATAAGATTTGAGCCAGGCCTGCCTACTATGGGTAAACAGGATGTGAGACTAGGTGCATTTTGCCACAGATTGTCTTAAGACTGTAAGATCAGTAGAAACATCATTATTTTATTTTAGGCCAAGTGGCTCTGCCATTTGATATGAATTCACCAACTCAACTCAACATATATTTCATTCAATGTGTATGCTTATATACAGATTAATGTATATATGTATTACATGTCTATGCAATATATATTTATAGGTGTATGTATATGCATGTTTGTATCTGTGTGTATATATGTATAGACACACATGCACATGCACGTGCACACACACGCACTGGTCTTTTCCCCCATATAGAGTCTTCATCATATATTGGTTTCATGTCTGTGATTTTTGATACATCAGCTACACAGAACTGAGAGAAAGCAATCACAGGATAAGCTGGATTCTTTCTAGAGCATGGTTTGTCAATATGAACTATGCAGAAATTTCCTAAATTCTATATTATAGACCACTCTGACTTTTAAGTTCTGAAACTCAGAGGATAGGAATGAGGAACAGAGTTTGGAAAAAGCAGGATGTAGAGAGAAGGAGAAATTAGAAGTCATTTTAAAATAAGTTTATGATGTTAAAAATATATGAACTTTTAGTAGTGAAGATTGTTGAAGTGTTGTGTGGGAAGAGTTTGGACCTCTGATTTCATTCATCTAGAAACTATCTGGTATGGAATTTCCCTCTGCCAATGCAGACTCAAAACTTGTCTGTAATTTATAGCTTTAGAGAGCCACCTGTAGTATAGAGAAGTTAAGTGCCTTGCCTAGATTCAGGGAGACAGAATGTATCATAGGAAGTACTTAAACTCAGTTCTTCCTGATTCCAAAGCCAGGCTTCTATCCATTATACCATACTGCCTTTTAAAAAAATTGTCTTTCACTGAATGTTTTGAGACCTTATGTTATGGGAATCTGAAGATCTTCCCTGCCCCTAGGCCCCTTTGATAGGCTTAAGTGACTCTGAGAACCTTTCCTGATTTGAAAGTATACTCTCCCCCCAATAGGCTGAATGTGGTCACATGGAGCCTGTGGTGGGAGGCTTGTTTTTCAGGAATGCCCACACCTTATTACTTTGCGATTGGGCAGTGGGTCAAGAAGGTTGTGACATTCTCTGACCCAGGAGAAAGGCTAAATATATCCTGATGTGAGTTTTTGCTTTGGGGCTCACTTTGGAAAGAGTTGTGTGATTTGGCCAGATGAGACTCTGGGAAGCTTTTGAGCCTTCTGGCTTTGAAAACCCAGATGTTGATGCTTCCCTCTCTGGTAACTAACTAGGTATGGCTGTAAAGGTCAGACAGCTAAAAACCCTGTCTGTTGATCTGTTTCTTTGTCTATTTTTTTGTCTGCTTATAACTTCTGTTTGCATTCTCTGAAGTTCAGGGTGCTGACTTTTCCCCCTGACCCAGGTAAATGATATGCTTGATTAAAGTAAGATTGTTAACCCATTTTGAGTTGCTTTCCTTTAGAAAAGCAGATCTAAGAACCTATGCTAGCAGCCATCCTGGGTATGCTAAGATGCTTGCTTCTATACCTTACTATAACAACAATAGCAACAGTAATAATGATAATAACAATACTGGAATTTACATAGTACTTTGTTACAAAATATATAGTAGACTAGTTGGAGACAGACTGTTATTTTAGTCCTTTAATGACAAGCCAGTAACTTCAGTGCCTCAAGGGATTGAATAAAGTACTCCATTCGCTGAAGCTGCTCCTCAAATGCAAGTAGCCAAAATCACATTAAGGCCAGTGTGCATTATCTAGGCACCTTTTAAAACATAGGACCAAAAATCAAGTCTGATTCTTGCATTTGTGTTAAGGATCCAGTGGTATTCATATGGGGCTTCATATGGTGATGCCTCACCACTGAGAACATGCTGTTACTTTAGAAAATAAAATGACTCCTAACTAAGCATGAAAGTGAAAGGAAAAACAAAATCTTCAGATCTCCTTTAGGTTTCTTGAAATGTGTTTTTTTTCCCCCTTGGCAGGCTTGAAAACCATCCACCTAGATGTCAAAATAACTATTTCTTGGCATGTTTCACAGCTTTAAAAATTTCTCTTTCTCTGAGTTCTGAGTTCCTTCTAATGGAATTCAATTTACATCTTATATTACTTTAATGTGGTTCCATAAAGCAAAGATCTCTTCCAGACACTTATAAGGCAAATAAGTATACAAATCAAAGTTGAAATGGTTTTCTCATTAATGAAGATGTTTATGAAGAGGTGGGGTGGAGAAGGCCATGGAAAGAGCATTCTTCTGAAAGTGTTTGATCTATTGGTGACAGAATGCTAACTGGGAAGATTCCAAAATGCATAGTTTCAACTCTATGTACAGGGAAGCCATGTAGGCTAAGGGATAGAGGGTTGGCCTGGAAGCCCTAGATTCAAATCCTGCCACTCATACAAATTGTCTGTGTGATCCTAGGGAAGTCTTGTAAACCTCTCCATTCTCTAGAAGCATTTTAAGAGTGTAAATTGCCAAGAAGAAGCCCATCTCTCTTCAGGGTAGAATTTCTTCACCTGGGCGTTTCCTATGTTGGTGAAATCACAGCTCATATTTCTGTCTCAGCCTTTGAAGCAGATGGTTGCACAGTGGTTGGTTAGAATGCTGGGTCCAGAATCAGAAATTTCTGAGTTCAAATCCAGCCTCAGACACTTACTAGCCATGTGATCTTGTGTGACTTTGAGCAAATACCTTAACTTCTACCTGTCTCGTTGCCTCTACTATAAAATGATGATATTAACAGCATCTCCCTCCCACGGTTGCTGTGAGGATCAAAGAAGATAATATCTGAATAATGCCTGGCACAGAGAAGGTGCTAACAAATGTTTGCTCCCCTCCCTCCCTTGATCTCTATATCTACCTGCTAAAGATCTTCACCTGGACATCCTACTAAGCACCCAACTTAGCATTTCCAAAACTGAACTCATTATCTTCCTTCACAAATTAAACTCTTCCCTATTGATTTTAATAACACCGCCATCATTTGTGTGACCAAAGCAATGAAACTTTATGGTCATTTTTTCTCCTATCTCTCCATTATATATTCAATCAAAATCCATGAAATTATTGATTCCACTTCTTGAATTTTTCTTGCATTTACTCTTACTTTTTTCATTTCCTCTGTCATCACTTATCACCTCTTTGATTATCCTCAAAAGTCTCTTGAATGGAGGCAGGGGCCTCTAACCTTTCCCTTGTTGTTCTGTTGTTTTCACTCATGTCCAACTCTTTGTGACCCCATTGGGGTTTTTATTGGCAAAGATCCTGGAATGGTTTGCCATTTATTTCTCTGGTTCAGGACACTACCTTTTACAAACAGAAACACAAATGGGGCTAAAGCCAAAAGATCTTACGGAGGCTCCCTCCACCTCCCTTGAGGAGGCAATCTTCTCAACAATGGAATGAGCCCTAGAGAGGTGACTGAATACTTATTGATCAATAACTACCTTAAATATGCGTCATCTCCTTATAGCCATCCATGTCCCAAGAATCTACCAACCCATACTCTGCTTAACCATCATCCTGCACCAATCATCTGTCTTTCCACCTTGGTAAATAACCCTGACCTTTTACTCGGGGATTGACAATCGTATTTATACTACAATAGCTATTTTGAAAAACTGAAGTTCAATTTCGTTCATTACCTAGACTTGGATTTATACAATGATGTGTAAATAGTTATTAACGTATGTAACTACGTGAGGTTCACATTGCAGGCGGTTGTGTCATGCCACAGGGAAGTGTTTGAGGCCCGGGAATTAGTTGGGTCACATGGAGGTCAGGGCATATTGCACTGTCCCCCGCCAGGGGATACTGCATTGCTCAGGACTCTCTTGCGTGGGGTTACTCTCTGTTCCTGATTGGCATCTCCACACCTTGGGGCCTTCATACCCTTGTAATTGCACTCCACCTCTCACAATTCTGTTCAGTGGGGCTCTATCACGCGGGGTATGTGGATCTGGGAGGTCTATTTAAGACCTAGGGCTGGGAGGTATCCTTGGAAGCCTGCCTTAGTATATGGCTTTAAGGTTTCCCCATGGAGAGATCTTAATAAACTTTTCTGTTTAGACCTCAGAGCCGTGATTCTTCTGTTCCTGAAAGGTACTCTAGGGTCGTTGAGTTGTGTGTGTAACTGGTTGCCTCTGCTGGTAAGTTAGGGTACTCTAAGAGAGAACCCTGACATAACTATATAATACTAATTTTTATAATATTTCTAGTTAACATTATATCACATTATTTCAAATATCAAATAAGACAACATTTGTAAAATGCTTTGCACAGTACCTGGTACTGTAGTACGTAATTAATAAATGTTTGTTTCCTTCTTTTCTCCTCTCCCTTATACATATACGTATATATATGTCTCTCTCTCTCTCTCTATATATATATGTATATGTGGTGTGTGTGTGTGTGTGTGTGTGTGTGTGTGTGTGTGTGTTCAGTGCTTTTACAAACATTTGATTTCTATAACAACCTTGGGTGGCAAGTGCTATTATTATCTTCCTTTCAGAGATGAGGAAACTGAAATTCAGGAAGGTTCAGGTGCTGCCTAGAGTAATACAGCTGATAAGCATCTGACTGGGGATTTGAACTCTGGCCTTCCTTACTCCAAGGCAAAGGGCTTTAATTTTCATTCCAAATTTTCGCATCTCCACAAATAAACCATTTACTTTTATAGCTTAAATTTTCCATGATGTTGGTACATGTGTTAATTCTGTAACTTGTTGGAACTTTAAAAACTAAATAAGTCAACATTTCATATGTTGCTATGGCCAGAAATCCATCACCAAATGGACAGTTTATGAGAGAATGAACTCTTCTGTTGTTTGAACTGTACCCCAAATCTCTGCAGTATGGCAGAACCTTCTATGGCCTGTACTTTATTGCTCCATCAGAAATCCAGCTATTTCTGTATTAAAATTAGAATTTTGGAGTTATAGTGGAATCTAGTGGTCACCTACTCCCATCCAATTAAAAAGCACATAATTTTTCCTTGAGAAATGATCTTCTTGTCTTTGTTTAAGCACCTCTAATAATGGATGCCATAACTGCCACTGATATCCCATTCCATTTTCAGACAGTTTTAATTATTAGGAAGTGTTTCCTTTTCTTGAGCTACCTCCCTATAACTTCCACCATGGCTCCTAATTCCACCAAGGCCCTTACCTACCTCCTGGGACAAGGTAAGGCAAGTTTAATCCCTCTTCCATGTAACAGCCTTCAAATACTTGACTCTATCTATCATGTGTGCCTTAATTCTCCCCTTCTCCATCTGCAGCTCAGGGCTGTGTCAGGCAGGAAGGAGAAAGCAAGGACATTGTCATTATACCCTCCTAGCATAAGTAGATACCACCTGGGGGAGAAAGAAGGCAACCCAAATGTTTTGACAGCTGCTACTCTTTGGAATCATGTCACGATCTGTTCCCAGTCTCACTACAGCTTGCTTCCCCTCCCCCCCCCAAAATAAATGGCCTGTGACTGAACTTTGTTCCTTATTCTTGGATTGCTCTTGCTTTTCCAAGGGTCTAGTCGCCAGCCTATACTTTCCTTTTAACTATCTCTTGGCTAGATCTGCTTACATCTGATGCCAACTAGGCTTGCTTGAAACTGAATTGGTCCCTGCTTTGCCTCTTTAGTGTGATGCTTTAGTTTGCTTAATCTCCTTGAAGGTAAACTTTGCAGTGTTCTCTGGCCCTACCTTCCTTTGTCTTCTCCAAGCCTCAGCAGGTTTTTGCCATTACTTGTCAGTGTGAAGTTTAACGTTGCTTCCTGCTCACTCCTTTGCATGGGTTGCATGCATTTGGCACTTGCTTTGGCCTGGCCTGAATCTCCCAGATACATAAAGGGACAGGTCAGGTCAGGACAATCATTTTTCATATAACACTATTTCAGGGCTCCTTTCCATGTTGACTACCCTCCTCTGGATGTGTTTGAGTTTCCCAATGGCCCTCTTAAACTGTAACAGCCAAAACAGAACATATGATGATAGAGAACCACACAATGTGTGAGACCATAAGGCATCTTGTATGCCTGGGAAATATTGGGAAGTCGCTCTTTGTCGTTGAGTTGTTTCACTCATGTCTGACTCTCCCTGAACCCATTTGGGGTTTCCTTGGCAAAGATACTGGAGTGTGTTGTCATTTTCTTCTTCAGCTCATTTTACAAATGAGGAACTGAGACAGACAGGGTTAAATGACTTGGCCAGGGTCATACAATTTGTGTCTGATGTCAGATTTGAGATCAAGAAGATGAATCTTGCTGACTTCAAACCTAACACTCTATACTCTGTGCCACCTGCCTAAGATTAAAGAAAAAGTATTAAAATAATCTAAGACAAAGATGCATAAATTCAGTTTGTTTGTAAGTAATGATCAAAGAAAATTCAAAAGGTATCACACTGTCTCCCTTCCCCATGGCCTTGAATAGATACATGATTTATCTGTAATGAAATTTGTGCAATCCAATAATTTGCTTATGTAGAAAAGAAACAAAACCGAGAGCCTTTATTAAAGCATGAAGTAAAACGAATTACTAGTCAGTCGATAAGTTTTTATTGACTATGTGCCAGACACTCTGCTAAGTGTGTGGGATGCAAACAAGGATGAGAGACAGTCTCTGCCTTTGAGGAGTCGTAATCTAATAGGGGAGGCAACATGTAAACAACCATGTGTGAGGAAGTTATAGGATAAATAGGAGATAATCAACAGAGGGAAAGCACTAGGAGTGAGAGGGGTCAAGAAAGACTTCCTTAAGCAGGTGGGATCTTAGCTGGACTTGAAGAAAGCCCTGGAAGCCAGATGATAAGAGATAATGAGGAAGAACATTTCAGGCATGGGGCATAGCCAGTGAAAATGCAAAAAGTCAGAATATAGAGGGTCTTATTCAAGGAACATCAAGGACATTAGTTTCACAGGGTTACCGAATGTGTTGTGTGTTTTTGGAGAGATTAGGTCAAAGGAGACAGGAAAGTTTTCCACAGCAGTAGAAAACTGAATGAGAAACTTCATTCCTGACAAAACATGGAAGTTCTCTGTAAAACCTTACAAGAGGCAGAATGAAAAACAAATTTATATAAAGTTATGTGATTGGACAAAAGTTGAGAGAAAGAGAACACAAATAATGTTTATACATATTTTTATGTTTATACATCCTTGTCACAAGAAATCAGGAGTGTCAACTTGTCATGTCATGACTGTATTTTACAGCTTTAGAAAAATCCATCAAATAGCAAAAATTAACTGGAAATAACCCCTATGTCCAATGACTGGGGAATGGTTGGACACATCATGGTAGATGAACAAAACGAAACATTATCATGCCATTGGAAATAGCAAAGATAAATCATCTAAAGAAATATGGAAAGGCAAATCAGTCTGCCAGTCAATTAGAATGTATTTTATAAACACTTCTTTCCTAACATGCATTGTCCTAAGCATTGATGTCAAGTAAAAAAAGTAGGATTAGAATATTAAATAGATCATGTAAGGCTGTTTTTTGTACCTATGTAAAAGATAGCAATAAAATGCAGAAAAAAATACAAGAAAAAAGATAAGAAACAGTCATGGAAACAAAGAAGGCACTATCATTTTTTGGGTTAAGTTGTTAAGGCTGGGAGTACTTTAAGTCTCCCTTCAAGGCATCTGAACCAAGTTTATCTGCAATGATTTAAAATAAATGGCCCTATTACTGAGATATCTTCACACACATTCTCCTGGATTTTCCCTTGACAAGGATAACCCAGGCAACTACTTATCAAAGGGACCTCTGGACTTTCTGCCCTCATGAGAACCATCTGTCCATTAGTAGGGAGGACCTTTAAAGCAACCTTAACTCTTTTCCAAAGAGTGAAATCACAATGGTCTGAGCTAGAAATCACCCTTACTCCAGGCTTATGTTGAGACCCCAGCACCTAGAGACCCATGTATCTTTTGCATTCATTTAAGTATTGTTTCCTCTCATATTATGTAAGTTCCTTCAGAGACTAGATCTTAACCATCTCAAATTTCTCAAATAGTCCAGGTGTCATCTCCATATAGCAAAGTACAGTAAAACTAATACTCAATTTTGATCTGCGAATGAACATAAATTTAGAGTTGGTAGTGACCTAAGAAGTCATAGAGTAGGGGCTGCTAGGTGGCACAGTGAATAGAGCACCAGCCCTGGATTCAAGAGGACCTGACTTAAAATCTGGCCTCAGATACTTAACACAAAACTAGCCGTGTGACCTTAGGCAAGTCACTTAATCTCATTTGTCCTATCTTCCTCCCTCCAAAAAGAAAAAAAAAAGTCATAGAACATAATCTCCTCATTGATATATGAAGACACTGAGACTCAGAAAGGTTAAGTCACTTGCCTAGGGTCAATAGCTGGTAGGTATCTGAGGCAGTATGTTTAGCACTCTAGCTATCTATTTCTACTAATATAGCCTCATGGCACTGTTGGTTCACATTCAGTTTGCTATTCACAATAATCCCCAGGAAATTTTCAAATAAACTGTGGTTTTACCACAATCTACCAATCAATGAAATAAAATAAATTAAAACTAAAATGAATTAAGTGCCAACTATGTTCTAGGAACTCTTCTGGGTGCTGGGCATTCAATGACAAAAAATAGTCTATTTCCTCAAGGGGCTTACAACACATCAGCGGAAACAATACATAGACATACACATGAATACAAAGGGGATACAAAGTAACTACAAAATACTTTCAGGGAAGGAGGTCGTAGTAGCTGGGGGACTCTTGCAGGACGAGGCAATTGAGCTGGATTGAACAGATTCTTATTCTTCAGTTGTGACATTGATTTTTTTATCTTATGTATAAGACATTATATTTGTCCTGCACATTAAATTAATCTTTTTACATTCTACTCATGTTTCAAGCCAACTAGATTTTATTTTACTACTTCTGTCATCCAACATATTAGCTATCTTTTCCAGCTTTGGACAGTCTGCAGATTTTGATTAATGTGCCACTTGGGGAAGCTGCATGAGACTAGATTTGGAGTCAGATGATGTGAGGTCAGTTCTCTGCTCTAAAGCGTAGCAGCTTTGTGACCACAGTCAAGGCAGTTCTCTTTTCTTAGCATTGTTTCTGTATGTGTAAAATAGCTTTGGTCATACTGTGTCATAGCTTCATAGGCTCATAGAAGTGGAAATGTTAGAAGGCATCTGGTCTACCCTCTTCATTTTACACATGAGGAAACCAAGAGCTGGAGAGGTTAAGCTACTTGCCCAAGATCATACAGCGAGTAACTGGTATCGCTAGAATTCCAGCCCCATGTTCTCTGACCCCAAATCCAGCTCATTTCTCACCGTACCATAAGGGACCTTTGAGGTCATCTTTTCCAACTCCCTTTTTTTGGATACATTGAAGTCCAGAGAACTTAAGTTACTCACCCCAAATCACATAGATGATAGAGTAAGAATTTGAATGCATTTGAGTTAAAATTCAGGGTTTTCTTTCTTTCTTCTTTTTTCAATGTACCATGTTGCTCCTTACAGTGATGAGAAAAATGCTTTGTGAATCACAAAGCATTATGTAAACATGTGTCCATTAAGTCACTGATAAAAATGTTGAATAGCAGAGAGCCAAGGACAGAGCTCTGTAAACAGGTCATTAGGGACCACACTTCAAGTTGATATTGATTCTTTAATCAATAGTCTTTGGCTCCTGTCCTTGAATCAGTTCCTAGGTCTCCATCACATCCATAAAGAAAGCATGAGGATTGTCAACCATCTTGAAAAATTTCAGATATATTCTAGTGCATTTTAGAGTACCCTGATCCAATAGCATAATAGAGTGGTCTCCAAACTTTTTTGATCATGCACTCTTATTAGTTAAAAAACAGGAGATTTGTACATACAGACCTGAGCTTTAGGAAAAACACTTTGGTACCTGTGAGTTGGATGGATTAGAAAAGTGAGCAACACAAGGCAGTGAAACCAAATTAGGAGGTTATTTCAGTAGTCCTGGCAGAGGGTGATGAGGGCCTGAAATAGGCTGGTGGCTATGTAGAGAAAAGGGGACAGATGTAAGAGATGCAATGGTAGAAATAACCAGATTTGGTTGTTTGTGAATATGTGGGATGAAAGTGAGGTCTTAGAGTTGATACCCCAGTTACAAACCAGGGTAACTAAGTTAGAAGGATGATGATGTCTTCAAATAAAGAGTTGAGTTTGGAAGAGAATTGCATTCAGCAGAGAAATAAAATAATGTGACCTAAGATTTGAATCACAACTCATGCATGTTTACTAATCCTGTGTGACTAATTTTGTCCTACCCAAGATGAAAGGGGGCAGTGAAGGTCTTACTCACTGGGCATTGCCCTGGAATTCAAAGTCTACCTTCCAAGAGACAACTATTGTAGCCACAAGGTGGCTTGGTGGGTGGAAAGCTGTGGGTATGTGGGAATGTGTGTGTTTGGAGCGGGGACAGAGGGGACTTCCTATTGGTGTTTATGCAGCTGCTAGTGTGAAGGTACCCTTTCCACCTCTCACTGCCCCCTACCAGGGTTACTTATAACCTCACCTAGGGACTGACTCCCAGTGGAAAAAGGGAAAGGTTGTGAGTTTGTACATTCCGAAGAGTTCTGAAAGATGAAGAAAGGTCAATGGAAAGGAATAGAATTGGAGAGTGTTGGGTAATAATGGGTAAAAGAATTCAATGTGAGCCTTCTCACCCTCTCATTGCTTGATCATGAACCCATTGAGGTGATATGCCTTGTTCCCCTATGATTATCATGGATTCAGTGGATTCAGTGCCTCCATTTTGGAGATCACTTGTTCTGGTAAATCTAACAGAAAAAGATAAAATGTGGTTTGTGTGACAGGATTTCATACTTTTTTTCTGTTAGTAAATCTTTTAGAAATCACTTTCCCTTTCTAAATGCTCACAAACCATTCTTTAATTATCTGTTCTGGAATTTTGCTAGGGATTGATACAATAGTTATCAGTTTATTGTTTCCATATTATTCCTTGTCCTTCTTTTCATGAACTGGGACAATATTTGCTTATCTATAGTGTTCCTGCACCTCTTTCATTTTTCATGGTGCCTCAAATATTATGAAAGTAACTCATCAATTCAGCATTCATACCTACAAGTTCATTAGGTATGCCACCGTCTAATTCATTTGGGTGAGGAGAGTTGAATATATTTTGTGCAGCTTACCTACCCTTGGTTTTAATCAATTTTCTCTTAACTATCTCCTCCTCTAACTCCCAACCTAAAGGTCATTCTTTTTGACAGAGGAGACGGAAGACAAATAGGAACTGAATAACCCACTTCTGCTGTCTTTGGCTAACATTATGCTATTTGCCCTAAGCAGTATGCAATCTCTTCTTGTTCTTGCTTCAAGTATGTTTTAAAAGCCTCCTTTCTAATTTTGAGCATTTTACGAAGACTTCAACTTAATCCAAATAATTCAGAATCTTCCATTTGATCACAGTACATGAAGAGTTTCTAGGATAATCATAACTATCATCTTTATGATAGTTTAAGTTTTATAAAGTGCTTTACATGTTTTATTTCATTTGATCTACACAAAAGAAAACCCCTATAAGATATTGTATTATTATTTCCTCTTCATAGATGAGGAAAAGGAGTCTGAGAGAGGTTAAATGACTTGCTCAGGATCATACAGTGTCTGACATAGGATTTGAATTCGGGTCTTATTGACTCCAAGTCCAAGAGACTCCCCATTATCCATCCCAGTAAGTGGAATTGAACTCTGACTACATACCAACTTGACATTATAATTTCATATTTATCATGAATGAATTATCAACAAACATATTTGACTGTATAAATACCTAAAAAGAGAATTGCACATGAAACTGAATTTATACATTTTAAAGTGCCTATTAAATTGATATAATTATCTCAATAAAGGTAATAATACAATTGCACTGTATTTGGATCCCTTTCTGAATCTATTTTTGTTTGACTTGGTACATTTAAAATGTATTATTGATACTCATTCCTTTCTTTTTTTGTTCTCTATCACTACCCAGTCAATCACTCCCACTCCTCTTTCCTTATTAGAAACAACTCAATACACTGGCCATGTCTGAAAAATATGCATCCTATTCCATACCCCTAGTCCATCACCTCTCTGCCAAAAAGCACGAGACATATTTGAACATCAGCATTCTGAAGTCATAATAACCTAGCCTCTTTTAGGGAAGTATCTGACTACTTGAATACCTGAATGCTCCATTCCATCATCCATCTTTTATACAAGGGAGAACAGAGAGGTCCGAAGACTTTGCTAGGTTCTTTTTTTTTTTT
>CM053580.1:367806437-367860843 GCA_028627135.1 Pseudochirops cupreus
GCCCCCCGACTTTGCTAGGTTCTTAAAGCAAATGAGTAACTGAGACAGGATTAACACTCAAAACCAGAGGTCATTACTTACCTAATGAGCCAGACTGCCTACCATTCGACTATATTTTTTTTCCCTAACCCAGCACTAGGATTCCTTTGTCACATATTAGGGATAAATCTAGGCCAGCCCAAGGCTATAACCCAAGAATTGAAGTAAATGAGCCAATTCATCAAAACTACAGCCTTGAAAAGGCAACAAGGCTGAATGAATAGTGAAGCAGCTTGGGGGAAAGGATTTGAAAGGTTCGAATGAAAGGGGGCAAAGAGGGCAGTCGTGTAGCCATCTTGCGTCCTTTGCTATTATTTCACATTTGTTTGACATTTGCTACCAGTTAGGCTTTTTTTTTTAGCTCGACCTCTTTGTGCTTCTGTTTCTTTATTACTTTCGGTTTTATTATCATTTATAGGACAATTATAAATCAGGTTTTTAGTCCATGTAACATTTGATGAGTCGAACCTTTATGAAGTTAACACTGCTCTACGATGGCAGGTAGCACAGTACAAGGAGAAGAGCAGCAGTGTTGAAGGACACAGGTTCAAATTCTGCCTTTAATACTTACTACCCAAGTGACTTTGGGCAAGACATTTAACCTATTTAGACCTTAGTTTCCTCACATGTAAAATAAGGGATTTAGACTATTTGACTAGTGAGGTCCCTAAATGGGTTCATACTGGATTGAGAGGATGAGCACTGATCAGTGACAAAACTAGGAGATGACAAAAGAGGAAATGGCAGTGAGCAGAGTATAAGGGAACCCCAAGTCATGTGATGACTATAGTCAGAAAATAAAACTTGTAAAGAGAGGGGAAAATAGGAAGTGCTTTGAAACCTTAGAACAAATGACAAAAGGAGGCTAGAGGACACCATACTGCTTTCTGATGTTTCTAGGTTCAGTGATCCCTAGGGTAGTGGGAAAGGTAAATCATTAGACCCTGCCCAATTAAGTGTAGCTTGTAGAAGACAAGCTTCTTGAGGGTAGGGACTGTCTCAGTTTTATATTTGTATCCCCAACAATTGGCACAGTGCCAGGCACGTGATAAATGCTTAATACATGTTTGTTAATTGACAATTGATTCTATCTCTGTTTTTTCTCCTTAAGGAGCAATACATGAGTGAAAATATAACATCATACTGAGTCGATCAATCTTTGACAGAGACATTAAGGAATATCTTGTGCAAAAACATACTTGTCTTTCTTGAAAACATCTTCAACAGTCAGGAACATTTTATCCCCTCCCCTCAAAGTCTTAGTTTCCCTTTGTTATTTATTATGTATTTGTCAGTAATTAATGTAACAATCTTTTTTTTTTTGTGCAGGGGAGGGTAACTATGTGGCACAGTGGATAGAGTCCTGGGCCTGGAATCAGGAAGACTCATCTTCTTGAGTTCAAATCTGGACTTAGACATTTACTAGCTGTGTGACCCTGGACAAGTCACTTAGCCCTGTCTCACTTTCCTCATTTATAAAATGAGATGGAGAAGGAAATAACAAACCACTCCAATATCTTCACCAAGAATACCCCAAAGTGGAGTCACAGTGTGTTAGACACAACTGAAAATGACTTAAATATTTTTAAAAAATTTTCTTTAATATTTCACATATATATCACTGTTCCAAGGAATGAGAGTGGGGGAGAAAGTTTTGCAAGTCATATGGGAGAGCAAGAGGCCTCCTTGGGTGCAAAAAATGAGTCTAAGTAGCAACAAGGTATGTTAGTTGGTATATATACATACATACATACATACACACACACATACATACATACACACACACATACACACACACACATATATGATCAATTTCAAAGATCTGCTAATTTCATTAGTATAGATTTTCCCCTATACCTTAGTAATTTTTTTTCAATTTCAGTGGTCAAATACAATCATCATTTTGTGTCCAGCCTTCTGATAATGAACCTCTTCAAATTTAGCCAAGCTGGTCTCTTTACACTGATCTACAATCCTTTGTCAGGCAATTTGGCTTTTCCATTCCCTTATATCCCCTAGTCCCCAACTCCCATTTTGGGTATTTTTCGTAGTTTTTTATTTTCCCCTAAACTACATCTCAAGATAATTTTTAGCATTAAGTTTTTACAAGATTTTGGGTTCCAGATTTTTCCCTCCCTCCCTCCCATTGCCTCTTCCTAAAATGGTAGGCAATTTCATATAGATTATACAAGTGCTATCTTGTAAAACATAATTCCATATTATTCATGTTTGAAAGAAGAAATATCAAAACAAAAAATTTTCAAAAAGAATATAGTAAATGAAAAAAGTATACACTTCAATCTATCTTCAGAGTCCATCGGTTCTTTATCTGGATGTGAATAACAATTTCCTTCATGAGTCCTCTGTACTTGTCTTGGATCATTGTTCTACTGAGAAGAACTGAGTCATTCATAGTTGATCATCATACAATGTTACCCATATCGTGTACAATACATTCCTGGTTCTCCTTATTTCACTTTGCATCAGCTCACACAAGTCTTTTCAAGTACTTCTGAATGCCTTTTCATCATTCTTTTTGCACAACAGTACTTCATTACATTCATATGCCATAGCTTGTTCAACCATTCCCCATTTCATGGGCATCCCCTTAAAGAGTTGTTTTCCTAAGTTAGCTTTTGTACTTCCTTTTGATTTGTCTAATTATACTTTTTTAAGGAATTGTTTCCTTCAGGGTATTTTTGTATTTCCCTTTCCATTTGGCCAGTTCTACTTTTTAAGATGTTGTTTTGTTTTTCCAAGCTGTTGACTTTTTTTCATAATTCTCTGGCATCATTCTCATTTCTTTTCTCAATTTTTCTTCTACCACTCTTATATGATTTTTAAGCTTCTTTTTGAGCCCTTCTATGAGCTCTTTCTGAACTTGAGACCTCTTCCCATTTTTCTTTGAGATTTTGCCCATAACTGTTTTGACACTGCTGTCCTCTTCTGATTTTGTCTCTTGGTCTTCTCAGTCTACATAATAACTTTCTATGGTCAGATTCTTCTGTTGTTGTTATTTCTCAATCATTTTTTTGGCTTTTTCCTTTTTTTAAAATTTGGGTTCTGATGCCCACTATGGATGGTATACTGTCAAACGCTTTTTGTGTTAGGAACTACAGGCCCTGGCTATTTGCCTGAGGACCATAGCGAACCCTAGTACCTGGTGCTGCACTGAGGGAGTGAGGTGGGGAGTGGCTGGAGGCTGAGCAGCTTACTTGGTACTGAACTGAGGTCCTAGTGCTAGTATGTGGTATATGCTGAACCTGTGGTATGTTTCTGTGTTTCCCCAAGGCTATTGAAGCAATGCTCAGACTGGCCAGTGACAGCTGCCTATTTGCTTGGGGCTTTGGGGGTTTTTGTGTTGGTATTTGCCTGTTCTACTGCACTCAGACTCAGGATCTCCCTCTGGTTTTTTGAATTGGGCTTGCTGGGATGCTTCCTGTCCTGGACTATGCTCTCCTTTTACCTGAGTGATACAGATCTTTCTTGCTGATTTTCCAAGTTTCTTGGGCTGAAGATTGTTTACCATGTCTTTTTGCTATTTCTGCTATTCCAGGATTTACCTTGGGGGCACTAATTTATGGTTGCTTATAGGTGAATATGGGAGAGTTACAGAAATTTACTACTTATTCTGTCTTCTTGATTCCCACTTTGGGTAGTGTCCTAGGCCTTTGTGGAAGAGTGAGCTCCTGGTTAAGAAACTCTTTTCATAAAAGCAAACCTGCAAATGTTTGTCTATTTCTAGTCTTAAGGAGTTGCCTGAGGACAGTGATCTATTAATTATTTGTCAAGGGACAAAGAACACAAATATGCTCAAAGTTCAACTCAAACCCAGATTGCCCTGACTCTGGGAACAGTCTTCTAACCAACTGCTCCATTCTGTCTTTTTAGATTGGTAGTACTTAAAACTTGATATCTGACATAGTTGTTCAGGCATTTGTCTTATCTATTGTATTAGGAAGCACCCTACCACACCCAGGATGGCTGCTAGCATAGGTTTTTTTAATCTACTTTTAAAGGAAAGACTGCTCAAAAAGGGGTTAACAATCCTACTTTTAATTACATTCACTAGTTCATGGAAAAGGTCAGCACCCTGAACTTGGAGAAAATACAGAGAAAATACAAGCAGAGAAATTAGCACAAAGTCCAACAGACAGGGCTCCAACTGTCTGAGTAAAGCAATGTTGCTATATACTTTACATACATCATTGGATTGAGGAAACACAGACATCTGAGGAGTCAGAGGGCTCTGACCATATTGCTATTCAGTCTCGACTAGAAAATTAAAATATCCTTCTCATATGAGTGAACCTTCAAAGCAAAACACTAACCTCCTAGAATATATAAAAAAGACTTGGCATCTGATTGGCTGAGTGCTGAGAAGTTTGAAAATCCTCATGCCCCACCACAATAATTAGAAACTCCCTGTAGCCCAGAGCCTGATTAGCTCTGGGCCACGGCTCTATGTGCTTATTAATGGGCAGGGAAGATATTCAAATTCTCTTAACATTGTACCTATAAATGAAAAACATATGTTTTCAACTAGAGCTTTCCCTCATTTAAGGGTGGGAATCAGTGTGGGATTGAGACAGGAGCCAGAAGAGTTGGGTTCTAATCTCAGCTAGACCACCAATCAGTTGTGTTACTTTGAGCAAATCACTAAACCTTTCTGGGTCTTCAATTTGTTGATTTGTAAAATTAAGAGTCAGAATACATTATCTATAATATCTCTTAACATATGAGAATTCTATGATTCTATTGCACTAGTGATAGATATGATAATGGCTCTAAAACATAGCTTCAACATGTTTGTTTCAGCAGTGAATAAAAAACAATGTAAGAGCTTTATATTTATGGATGCCCTTAACATTTATGAAATATGAATATAAAATATGAATAAGCTGCACTGTCACCAATCTGTGTCTAGAGCAAATAAGGAAGGTATATTGATCTTCTTGACCTATTGTATTATTCATAAGTGGATTATTTGGGAGAGAAGTTAAAGAAGTAGAAACAGCTCAAAATCTGGTCATTCAAACAGCAGGAGCAACCACCATAACCACCAAAAGCAAGGTTTAGAGTAAGACTTCTTAACCTGGAGTCCACTGATGCATTTCAGGGAGTCCATGAACTTGACTAGGAAAAAAAAGTACATTTTTATTCGCACTAACCTTTAACTGAAATTTTGCATTTCCTCCAATTATGAATGCAGGCAACAAACACAGAAGTTTTAGCAATACCTGTGATTTTATCATCAACAGAATCCATAGATATTTTCATATCACATTACAAATATCTTGATAAAATTTAGTCAACCTTACTTCAAAATTACTGAAGTTATTAGACCTACTGCTAGATTATGTGTGATCACAGTCTTCCTGTCTATTACAGTATTTCAATATAATTGATTTCTCTTGTAATCCTATGTGTTTTGTTTTATGCATTTAAAAAAGATTACTCTGAAAAGGGCTCCATAGATTTCATCAGACTTCCAAAATGATCCATGCTGCACAAAAAGGTTAAGAAGTCTTAGTTTAGAGGATTAAAGAACAAAGGACTCAATGCTTCAGAAAGAGAAACAAGCACACAGTTGTTCACTCACTTTTAGGATGTTACAGATGGGAACCTTCAGGCAGTCTGTGGGCTGTAACTGCATCCTACTTTTTGTGCAGTTTGCAGAATTGAGCAGAGAGACAAAAAGGAGGGAACATGGAGGGGAAGATGTTAACTTACTCTGTATTAAAGTATCCCTTTAGAGCTCTCAAGGTACCAGTGGTGGGGCCCCTCAAATTGCTTCTGTATCAGAAAGAGCAGAGATGTGTCTCATACAGTCCACTCTGATCTTTATATCTCAGTTTTACTTATTCCTTTCTACCTTGTAACCTTCTTTCCTCATCCCCTTTCTTGAATCACTTCAATTGGCACTCTTCCAGTAGTTCTTTCAATACTTCTTCCATTACTGTGACACATTCTTTCCTCTCCCTTCCTCTCTCTCTCTCTCTCTCTCTCTCTCTCTCTTTCTCTCTCTGTCCTGTCATCAAATCTATATAGCTAGTTGTAATCTCTCACCTGCTCTCTAGGCCTATACTATTGAACTATTTGTTAGATATCTTCTCCTGGATGACTTACAGACATTTAATAACTACATTTACAAGTCAAACTCATTATATTTCCCCCCATCTCAGCTCTAACTTTATTTCCTTTATAAAAATCCTTTTTCGTTATTGCAAACTTGTCAAACATGATCAGATCTGATCATTTCCATACACAAGGAATAGAAAAAGAAAACTGTATTAAATCATGAAATACTTTTAACTACATTTTTTAAAAGTATAGAATAAATTTGTCTTTTTTGAACTTCTTTGCCTTCTGTATATTTTAAGCATTTCACTAAGGCTCTTTTTCTTTTTGACATCACTGTCACTCCTCCTCCTCATTCTGCCACCCCTGTAACTCTTCCCAAACCCCAAAAATAAAAGCCTTCCCCTTGGAACAAGCACATAGTCAAACAAAATAAAGCCACACAATGAGTGAATCTGAAAACCCACATTTCAGTCTGCACTCTGAGTTTACCACATCCCTTCCAGAGCGGAGTAGCATGGTTCATCAGTCCTCTGGAATCATGGCTAATCATTACATTGATAAGAATTTTATGGTCTTTCATAGTTGTGTTGTAATCATTACAAAAATTGTTCTCATGGTTCTTTTCATTTGCCTCTGTATCAGTTCATGCAAGTCTTCCAAAGTTTTACTGAATGTATTGCCTTTGTTATTCCTTATAGTGTCCCCTATTTGTGTGTGTGTGGATCTGCCATCCTTTTAGTTACCTAAATCCATAAATCTGTAGTCATTATTGACTCTTCCTTCCTCCTCTGCATCTTTGTCCCTTGCTAAGTCTTCTTAGTTCTAACATCTATCCTTCTCTTCGCTCAGAAATAGTGTAGGATAACACTTCTAATTTAGATTATTTCATTAGTCTCCTATGGAGGCTCCCTGCTTCTAGCTTCTTTCTCCAATCCATCCTCCATACAAATGCCAAACTAGTGTTTCTAAAACATAGATTTCAGTATTTCATTTGGAAAAAAAAAATCAAAAACCTTCAGTGACTCCTCATTGCCTATTGGATAAAATGCGACTGTACTCCTCAGCTTGGCTTTTATAATTTTCCATCATGTGACCCCCATGAACCTTTCCATTTTATTTCATGTTCTCTATTCTAGTCAAACTAACTTGTTGTTTACTGTACACAGCATTCCATCTCTTGGTTCCTTATCTTTTCCAAATGAGACCCGGGTCAAGAATGTGCTCCGTCCTCACTGCTGTCTGTTAGTATCCTTAGTTTCCTTTAAGTTCAACTCATATGTCACTTCCTACAAGAAGCCTTTTCTGTCCCCTGGGGTGATTAGTGTTTTCTTCCTCTTGAAATTCTTTCACATTTTATTATACTTTGTTTTTATTTGTCTGTTTGTGTACAAGTTACTTTCCTTCTCTCTCCCCCTCTTTCCCCCAGGAAAAAATGCAAACTCCTTGAGGGCAGGGACTAATTTTTTCTTTTTGTATTTGAATTTCTAGTATATGTCAATATACACATATGCATACAATGTCTGAACCTGGAAGAAGCTCAATAAATGATTAATTAAATTGTTGAATTATAACTATAAAGTCCCTTAATTTACTTTGTTATTTGGTAATATTAACACTATATAGATACTGGACACTTCCTAGAATGGATGTTTTCTAGAATAATCTATAGAGCTTAGATAAATATAGCTGAGTTCTTTCCTTCCTCCCTCCTTCCTGCCTTCCCTTCTTCTTTCCTTTCTTCCTTCTTTCCTTCCTTCTTTCCTCCCTTTCTTCCTCCCTCCCTCCCTTCCTTCCTTCCAGACAACAATTTATTTAACAACGCTTTTGGTTGCAAAAACAAACCATGTCCAAAGCTCTCAATATATAGCTGAGTTTTTTTCACATAATTTAAAAAATTAAATCCTGGTTTTTTAAATATACAAAAATTTGTATATTTTTGTCCAGTCATTTTCACTCATGTCCAACTCTTTGTGACCCCATTTGGGTTTGTTTGTTTGTTTTTTGGCAAAAATACTGGAGTGGTTTGCCATTTCCTTCTCTAGCTCATTTTATAGATGAGGAACTAAGGCAGAGTTAAGTGACTTGCCCAGGATCACACAGCTGTTAAGTGTTTAAGGCCAGATTTGAACTCAGGAAGATAGGTCTTTCTGACTTCAGGCCTGGCACTCTATTCAACATATGACTTAACTGCCCCAATTTGTAGAGAGAGAGCCTGTGTATTTAAAGTGCTTTCACATCTATTGACTTGCTTTATCTTTCTAATTTCTACTTGGGATAGAGACTGGATCTATAATTTCATCAGTATAGAGAGCTACACAGTAAAGAACCTCACTCTACTAGTGCAAGTCAGTATCCTCTATGCCCCTTATAGTCATAGAGAATGTCTAGACATGGGTGGGGAACCTGTGACCTCGAGGCCTCATGCGGCCTTCTAGGTCCTTGAGTGCAGTCTCTCGACTGAGTACAAGTTTTACAGATCAAATCCTTTTATTAAGGGGATTTGTTCTGTGAAGTTTGGATTCAGTCAAAGGGCCACATTTGAGGACCTAGAGGGCTACATGTGACCTTGAGGCTGCAGGTTCCCCACCCCTGGCTTAGAACAATGAGAACAAAGTGATTTGCACAGGGTGACACAGCCAGTATGTGTCCCAGACGCAGACTTGAACTCAGGTCTTCCTGAATTTCTATCCTTATATTCACAGTGCCTCTCATGGGATGATAGTGATAGATACAGATGATATTTACAGATTGGGACAAAGAAGTAGAGATATATTTAGAGATTCATTTCAGGCCAATGAGTTTATCAGTTTCTGGCTAGAGCTAAATCTTAGGTCATCAGGTCCAAAGACCTTTGATCTTTCCATGAGATGGTACAGGCCTCTCAGGTTGAACTAAAGTTATAATTTGTTCATAGGAGATCTATGATTATATGTAGAAAGTTGCTTTAATGGTCAGAGAAATGATCTCTTCGTTATAAAAGTAACCTAACTACTGAAACTAAAAGCATTAGAGCTAGTTAAATAAATTAGTATATTTTGGACAGTGCGTAATAGAAAATAATATCAAAATGGATTTAATTTCTGTAAAGATTAAATGGAACCAAGCTACTTTTCTTGCTGTTCGTTTTTGAAAATACCTCTTAGCGATGCCTTATCTTCACTGCAATGAGCCCAGCTTCAGGATATCACCTGTTTAGTGAGTATCAGAGAATCAGAAAAGATAATATAGTGATATCCTACTTTGCTGTCAGCCTGAAGACAGCTAGGAATCATTACCTTTTCAATGCCTTGTCTACACACAATCTTCTTATCTTTTCTCCTTTATATATCATGACATAATGGATCCTTGTTTCTAACAGCCTTCTACATACCTGAACATCATACCATATTTACAAGCATTCATTCCTCACATGTGCAACCATCCAAAGAAGCAGGCAAATGACATGCCTGGTTCTTTCTATTTATAGATGAGGGCCCCCAAAGTGATGATACCTACATTGTTTCAAATACATTATTACATGTGAGCTTGATGGCAGTTCTTGTGAGATAAGTACTATCATTCAGGAGGAAGGGAATAGTGGGCTGCCATACTCTTCACTGGTCATATTACATCTGGAGCATTGGATTCATTTTTGGAAAATGCCCAGAGAATAGTGAGCAAGATGGCGAAAGACCTTTAGTAAATTCCATATAAAAACTATTTGGAGGACTAGGGTTGTTTATTAAACTAGAAAAGATGTGTGGGGGTGAGGGAGGTGCAGAGAGGAATGATAATTATCTTAAAGTATTTAAAGGGCTATAACAGGGAAAGCTTTTATTTGTTTTGTTTTAGCGGAAAAAAAACTAGGAATACTGCCTGGAAACTGTAAAGAGACAGATTTAAGTTCAATGTAAACAAAAATCCTAATACTTAGAATTGTACAAAGTGGAATGCACTGTCACTTGTCAGGTGTTTTGCATGGGTGATACTTTTTTTATCTCAGATAACTTCTGTGGTCTCTTTGAACTCTAAAATTATGAGATACTATACACATTATTATCCCCTTTTCTAGATAAAGGAACTAAGGCTCTAAGAAGTTAAGTGATTTATCCACGATCATATGGTTGGTGCAAGAGGCAGGATTTGAACACAGGTCTGCCGACTCCAAGCCCAGCCCAATTCACCTACAACGAGCTCTCATCATGGAGCAGAACGAGAGTTATTAATTCAATGTTACCCAATCAGTCAGTGACTGAGATAGGAGTAGAATGAATATGGGTTTAATTCTCCAGCACCCATCACTAGCCTATACCAGCCCCTTCCTATATTGTCTTCTCAGATTATCCTTCATCCTCTCTCTGATGCCATCCATCTCCCACCCCTAACCTCATCACTGAGTAGGAAAGGTTCACTTCATGTCATTGTATTCTCCATTCCTATACAGCTTGAATACTTTAAAAATATTTCTTTAGTTTAGGGAACAATAAGTGGAATTCCTCTGTGACCAGTCTTATCTAAGGTAGACAAATTCATGCTGAGTGACATGATATACAGTTCTTATGAAAAACAAATCTTTGTTTATGTCAGTAATCTAACCTTGCCTCACCTAAACAATACCATTTAGAACCTCACAAAAAATAATCATATTGCTTCAGTGGTATTACCCAGGCCTTTGATTTTTGGATCACTAAAGCCTCAGCTTTATAAATTGCTCTTAAGTCTTAACTATATATGGCTGTATTGTAGAACTTCCTGTGACTTAAAGAGGAATAAGAAGTGAATAGAAGAATAAGGAACAACATTAATCTGGATTTTGTACCAAATGCAGAATCTTTGCTAGAGGGAATGAGGATATGGCATATTGTGACACTTTCATATTTTAGACAAAAATTTTCCTTGATCTTGAAAATTCAAGTGATAGTGCTCCCCCAAAGATACATGATCAAAGGCTAAGAACAAAGACTGTTCAAAAGAAGAGATGCAAACTATCGGCAACCTCAGGGGAAAATGTTTATGTGTGTGTATATGTGTGTGTATGTGTACATACATACATACATATGAGTGTGTGTACATCTTAAATTTTATGCATTTATCAGGTGTAAGGGAACATTCAAAGTCCTGGGCATACAACAAAAATGAAAATATCCTCAAGGAATTTGTAGTAAAGAGGAATGCAAATTAAAACAACTCTAAGTTATCATCTCATTCCCATCCAACTGGCAAAGATGATAAAGAACAGAGTTCATGCTGGATGGAAATATAGAATGACGGAAACAATAATATGCTGCTGGTAGAACTGTGAATTGGTTCAATCATTTTGGAAGATGACGCAGAATTATATAAGAAAAGTCTCTAAATGTTTATAACTTTTCATCAAGCTTGGTACACACACATATAATAGACATGCACACATACACATATAGCAGCTAGTTGGTGCAATGGATAGAGTGCCAGGTCTGGAGTCAGGAAGACTCATTTTCCTGAGTTCAAACCTGGCCTCAAACACTTACTAGCTGTGTGACCCAGGCAAGTCACTTAACCTTGTTTGCCTCAGTTTCTTTATCCCTAAAGTGAGCTAGAGAAGGAAATGGGAAACTGTTGCAGTCTCTTTGTCAAGAAAAACTCAAATAGGGTCACAAAGAGTTGGACAAAACTGAAATGACTGAACACCAACAACATGTGCCAAGGAGGTTGAGACAGAAAGTCCCATACATAGCAAAACATCCAAAGCAGCACTTTTAATGGAGTGAAAAAAGAAATAAAAAGAAAACAAGGTCATTTCTTTTTAGTTGGGGAATATATGGACCTCCTGAAATTGGCATTCTAATATGATGAAATATTACTGTGCTATAGCACAGAGACTGGATTTGTGATTTAATTGCTATTGGAAACCCCCAGCTGAGGGAACTCCATCTATCAATGAAGCGCAGCACTTTCTTTGTAACTTATGGTCTTAAAGAATTGCTTTTAGCATTGAACGATTAAGTAATATAGCTAGGGGAACACAGCCAGTACCAGTCTGAGACTTATGGACTCAGGTCTGCCTGGATCTGAAGCCATTTCCGTAACCACTGAGCCATGCTACCTCTCACACTAGCTTATAAGAATTGATAAAGAAGAGAAATTCAGAGTGACGTGGGAAGATTTGTATGAAATGACACAGGGTAAGGAATGCAGAATTGGGAGAACGGTACACATAATTACAAAAATGTAAATAAAAACCACCTTAAATGAAGGCATAATTCAAGTGATAAGAAATGACAGGTCGTAGTTCCAGAGGAATGATCACGAAACACTCTTTTATCTTCTTCAGACAAATGTGGCACACTACAGGTAATTTATGTATGTATGTGTGCATAAATATAAAGATACATACGTGTATTTGTACACTTATGTTTGTCCTGTATCTACATATTTCACACACACACACACACATATATATGTATGTATGTATGTATATATATAGGTATAGCATATTGTGGCTCCTCTGTCAGTTGGCTTTAACACTTTTTCTTCATTTCAGAGGAAGGTTTCATAGTTATTGGTGAGGCATGTTACTAGGATATGGCTACAATGTAAAAAACAAAAGATATCAATAAGACATCAAAAAATATAATACAATAATAACATTTTCTGGGTAGTGCCCAACCTTAGTCTTGGGGAAGCATCATCAGGGCTAGGTTTCCTAAGATCCTTGCAACATGGAACCCTTGGATTCTGGGTCCTATCCCTGCTTACCCCATTTTGGACTTAGGAAGTCGTTCTATTATCCCTAATCGAGTTTCCAAGTGCCAGAAGGTCAGTATATGTTGGTACTTTCCTAAGAGATTGTAGTTCACTTAAAGGGGAATTTGGGAGGTAAGAAAGGAAAATTCCAATTTACCCAGATATCTTGGCTGGAATACTCCTAGAGAAATCAGAATCTACAAGAGAGTTTAGAACTGACTCAGACTCTATTAAGCACTAAGAACTCAAGGGTCAGATTGTATTAGGAACAGATCCTTAGAGAGGATCCTCTAAATTCTGGATCATACTGTACTCAAATAGGAAAGTCACGAAGACCTTTAAAACTATCCTGAAGATTTGAAATTGTGTATTTTATGCTTCTAAAATATTCTGGGAAAATAAGGTTGATATTTAAGTTTGTAAGAATTATAGGCATTTGTCTTAGTTGATAATTCCAAGTCATGGAATAAATATGTGTATGTGTATACCAACATTGAAAATCCATCTAAATTCCAATAGTAACAAATACAGCTAAGATCCGTATCTAATTACTTCAATGCCCATTAATAAGAACATGACTAATACAGAAATAACAACTTTTATTGTCTTTCAGGATCCTCCCTAATTCAAAGATGTGGTTCAAAGTCAGGATAAGATACTGAAAATTACAAAGGATTCTGAGTTCAATTCTTAGATCTAACATGGACCGAGGAAAAATCATTAAAGATTCTGATCTTCAGTTTTCTCATTTGTAAAATGGCCTTGATTATACTTAAAATAGCATTCCACCAGGTTATTATGAAGTTAATAAACTTAAAATAAACTTAAAAATTCTCTCTAAATGAGAGTTACTGTATTGACATAATATGCAAATGATTGCCTTACTAAAAAGACTTATTTGCTAATAGTCTAATCTCTTTTTTTAGAACATAAGGGTATTATGATTATACTACATTGGAAACCTCAATATAAACCTCAGGATTTCACATGCCTATAAGTTATGTGTCTCCCATTCTTCCTTTTTTCTCCGATAGTTATCTGGTATTATCTAAAGCCAACTATAATCAAAGACTGGACTTTCAGAATTTTTATAATTGGTCTAGGAACCATTCCAAGCCTACTTTGGACGGGTAAATTGGAAACAAAGGAGTAAAAAGTAGAGGGATGATGTACCTAGAATTTGACTCGTTGTGAGTAAATGGATGATGCATCCCAAACTCCAGGGAATGCCAGTGTTTCTCTAGGGGGCCTATTATGTTTGACTTTTGGCTTTAGTTAGGAGAAGAGGTTAAAAACCAAACCAAACCAAAACAAAACAAAACTTGTGACTAGGAGGAGCTTCTACATCCTTTCTGAATTTGCTTGATTTGCCCAAAGACAGAGTAACATATGAATCTTTTATTGGATAGTTACAAGGTGCCTATGCCGATTGACCTAATGATTAACCACAAAATCCTGACACTAAAAAAATGAATAAACCATTTTTCCTTCAAAAAGCTTGAGCATTATTGAGCCCTAAACATGCAAAAATACATTAACAGAGTTCTGACTTTTATAACTGACTGCTTGCTAATTTGCTGCAATTCCCTCTTGCAGTAACTCTCTAGGCCAAATCAGGATATGATGACATTATTTACTGACTGAACTAGGAACTTGAAAACCCACGGCAGTAGCCCAGAGATTTTGAAAAGCACATGTATCTGACTGAGTAGTTGCCCAGTCCATTCAGAGTAGCTACGCTTGGTCATAAATTTTCTCAGAGGACTGGGTCATGTTTCCGAAACAGAATTTGTACAAATGACACACAGGAGCAAGAATGTATGGTAGGATCGCTCCCTCCCTTCTTTCCTCCCTTTCCTTTCCAATAAGGAAATATGGATGAGTGTTTGGAAATATTCCTCCAAAATTGGAAAAGGATTAATCTGTTCATTTAGGAAAATGCTTTATTAATATTATCTGATTGGCTAGCTATATTTTACTAGAGAAAGTATTAAGCCCTGAAAATCCTAGCCAATAAAACTCCACCTGCTCCCTCACCAAGCAGACTTACTGTTAGTAGAAAGAATGATTTTAGCTAATTTCATGAATCCAAAAACTATAGGTATGGGAGATTTGCTATAACTTTTTCTTGGAAAACAGAGCCTGTGTATGATAAATGACTTAGAGGAAACATACCTGAGGTCCAGTCTTTTCATTTGTGTGCAGTTTAAAAAAATATCAGAAAGGTCAGATCTATAGCTAGAAACTAACATATGCTACCAACAGATGCCTTACTATAAGAGAACAGCAATTTGTTCAGTTTCCATAAAATGGGTAAATAAAGGGCCCCTAGAGGTAGAGAAAAGAGATAAAAAATTAAACAGAAATTGTCTGATTTGTTCATTCCATCCCCTGTCACATCTCTCCATCTGTGGCAATATGTGTATGTGTATGAGTGTTAGGTTAAATACACTGGGCTAATAACTCACTTACTTGGACAAGAAATTTCCTTAGCAAGCCCCAGTCACAACCAAGCTTTACATCAAATCACAGTTAAGTTAATAAAATGTCTGCCTGTCTAAAGGATGAGGCCACATATCAGGATTTTCAGACATAAGGAAACAACATGGAATCATAGAATTTTAGAGTTGGAGGGACCTAAAGCTGAGGTCATATGAACTAATTTCTTACCCAATTCTAGAATTCCTTTAGCAGCATCTCTGGAAAGTGGTCCTTTAGCCACACATCCCCTTTTGGTTTTTTTTTTTATGTATGCAATCTTTTTGAGGTCAGGGACTGTATTTTTCTTATTTGTAGAAGAGTCAGATGGGACTGAAATGAGTTAACAACAATAACAAAATCCCAGTGCTTAGCACAGTGACTGGCACATAGTAGGCACTTAAATGTTTATCAAATTAAATTAAATTGTGTGAAGACAACTGTTTTGTTTGGAGACTCGTCTTTAGACTATGACCTTGTTTACATACCTTTCAAAATGATGGGCCTAAATGACCCTGATATGAGACCAATGTGCACACAGTATGTCAATGAAAAGAACTTTCAAGTCTATAATGATATAGATTACATTGAAAATGTAATTTGCAGTCAAAAAAGACTTTAGATACCAGTCTGATCAGTTTCTCTTGAATATCCTCTTTCATTCTGATAATTTTTAGGAAATATCTGGTATTTCAGGCACTAAATAACTGACCTAACACAAATTATTTTTAAAAATAGTTTAAGCAAAACATGTCACATTATTGGGCTCCATTATTGGTCCTCTTAAAGCTTTGATCTTCATTTATAAAACTTTATGCAGCTAAATGTCCATCTATGTACTTTTCTTTTGGCCTTACAAACCCAATAAAAATGTATTCGTGAATGCCTGTAAGTAGACTCTGGAAAAACTGCAATTTTTTTTTTAATGACAAATGAAATTAGACTGAGAGTATAGTATAGAGGGAGAGAGAACGAGCCATGAACATCCACAAGGACGATTGTATGGAAGAGTACTGCCCATTTTCCGAAAAAACCCAAGTGTTAAGCCCTTCATATAATCATATACACATGTAAAAGGATTTGTGTTCAAGAAGTCTGCAAAAGCTCAAGTTGGTGAGCCTAAATTTTAAATTGTTCAAGTGAGTGAATGTAAGTGAAAATTTTATTAATTAGCATAGTCTAATGAGTAGATAACTTAAGAGATTTGATTCTTCCTTTCAGTCCTATGTTTACTATTGACACATTGGCAGGCATCCAGTTTATGAGTTCTAACCACTCCCACAGTGGTAGTATAGGAAAGAACACTGGATTTGTAGCTCAGTTCTGATACTTACCACCTAGGTAAACTTGGACAGTTAATTGAACTTTTCTGGGCTTTTTCCCTTGTCTGTAAAAGTAATCCTCCACACAGGTGTCATCTCAGTATTCAACAAACTCTACTGGTCCCCTATGGCTTCCACAGTCAAAAATCAAATCCTCTATCTGGCATTTAACACTCTTTACAACCTGGCCTCTTACCTTTTCATGATTTTTACACTTTCCTCCCTTCCATGATCTCTACATCTTGGCCTACTTGCTATTCCATGAACAAGACATTTCACCTCCCCTCTCTGTAACTTTAAATGAATGAATAAATTAACAAAATTGTTTTCTGTATGCTGAGCACTCTTCAAACCTCTGGGGAAACAAAAGCAAGGACAGTCATTCAGACCCCAAGGAGCTTAAATTTTAATGGGAGAAAACACACACAATGGATTAGGGGTCGTGGTCAGGGAGGGTCCAGAATATTATAGGGGTGTAGAGTGGGGCTGTTGTTGAGCAGACTGATATGGACTTTGTAGCAGCAATAGCAGTGTTGAATTGAATTGATTGTTCTTCATGGTTGCAGAACTAGAGGGAGACGAAGGTGGGGGTGGGAAGGTACGCTCCAATTTGAAAAGCTGAAAGACGACTGGCAAGGAAGTTGTTGATCAGGGATTGAAGTAGGGCACGCCTGGGGCTTTACTGAAATAATGTTCCCAAAGAGTCAGTCACCAGTCAGGAGAATAAGTTCCAAGGGCAGAAGTTCCTCCAAGATTTAGTCTCCTGCGTGGGCAGCAAGACTGACAAGGAGATTGTGGAAGAGGTGACTACATGAATCACTCCCCTGTTATGGCCTCCTCTCCTCACCTTTGCTTCTGGGATTTCATGGTTTTCTTCAGGATTCAGGATGCTGCAGGAAGCCTTTCTAATGCCTCCCCTCCCCTGCCCCAGCTCCTGGTTCCTTTCCCTCTGAAATCATCTTCCCTTTACTCTCTATATCTTATATGTACCTAACTATTTTCATGTTTAGGAATGTTTCATGTTTAGATGCTCTTATGAAAATATAAGCATGACAAAAGTGTCTCATGCCATTCTTGTGGAGAAAATAGAGAGATGTGAATGAAATGAATGATGATGCAATTAGATGGATGCAGAACTAATTGGGTGGCCACATTAAAAGAGCAACAGTTGATGGTTTCATGTCAATTGGAAGTCCTAGTGGAGTAATCCAGGTATCTGTGCTTGTCCCTGTGTTGTTTAACATTTGTATCTTGGATGAAATCATTGCTAGTATGCTCCCCAAATTTGCAAAAGACCATTTATAGATGACACTAAATTGAGAGTAAGTCCTTTGGCTTAGCCCTGTCCTCCATCTCCACTGCTGCTGGAGGGAACCCCAAATCCACACTCTACTCTAACTCTTTCTTTTTTTTTTTTTTTAGCCTTTTTTTTAAATTTACTCATTTACTTTTAATTTACAAGATTCAGTTCCACAATCACTTGAGTTTCAGATTTTCTCCCCCTCCCTTCCCCCCCCCCCCATGGTGGCATGCAATCATGTATAGGATCTGCAAATACTTTCACTTTGTACAATAGTTTGGTCATATAGAAGGGTTGTAACCAATGTCTACTCTAACTCTTAGCTAAATAGCTGGCCTAATCCAAATTATTTTTTAAAAAATCGTTTAAGCAGAACATGTCTTATTATCTGGTTCCATTATTGGTCATCTTAAATTTGCGATCTTCAAGCTTGCACAACTTGATACAGCTAAATGTTTATCTACATACTCCAATAAAAATGTATTTGTGAAAGTCTGTAAATGGACTCTGGAAATAGTGCAATTCTTTTTTTTTTAATTGACAAATGAAGTTAGATTGAGAGTATAATAGAGAGGGAGAGAGAGTGAGCCATGGATATTCACAAGGACTATTGCAAGAAAGAATACTGTCCACTTCCCCCCCCCCCCAAAAAAAAACAAAACTGAAGTATGATTAGACCCTTCATATAATCATATACACATGTAAAAGGATTTATGTTCAAGTATGTTCCTCATGGTTCAAGTGGTCCTTTCTAGGCTCCCACCATACAAGGCACATACCCTAATGTACCCTGAGTTTCCCAGTCCCTACTGTCTACCATGTCACTCTACCCTTAGGGCCACACAGAAGTTCCAACACCAATTAATATCCACAATGAGTGTTCACTCAGACTTTGTATGATCACCTCTAGTGACAGGGACCTCACTATCTGAAGAACCAATCTATTTTATTTTTAGATAGTTCTGCTATTGTGTGGGTTAAAGAAATACCCTTCAATTTATGAACTCAATTCACATGAGTGTTCAGAATTCATTAGCATCATCTAGCTGGTGCCAGTTGATACTGTTTGATTGCATAGAAAAGTTAGCATTTTGTTGTGGAGTGAGAACTGAATTTGGAGCTGGAACCTAGACTAATTATCTCAATTGTCTCTGAAAAAGATTATTGCTTTGACCTTGAATAATTTATTTCTTTTTTCTAGACTCCATTCCATGAAGAGCAAAACAAAAGGGAATGGACTGGATGAAAGAATGTAAAGGTCCTGGGTTCAGATCCTGCCTCTTATGTTTATTATGTGTAGGACAATAGATAAGTCATATAACCTCCCAGGGCCTCATTTTCCTTAAGTACAAAATGAGAGGGTTGAACTGCTTGACTTGTGAAGTCTTTTCCAACTTTTCCAATCAATTTTTTTTTGTTGATATTCTTCAGTCACGTTCTACTCTTTGTGAACCCTTTTGGGGTTTTCTTGTCAAAGAAACTGGAGTAGTCTGCTCTTTCCTTCTCCAGCTCAGAGCTGTCCTCAAAGTCTATACAATACTCCAATTCTGTGATCTCTAAGGTCATTTCCAACTCCGAATTCCCCCAATTGTATGCCATCTGCAGGAGACAAGATTAAATCAGCAGAGGATCACATTGATTACTCTCCTTCTAAAGCTGACCTAGGTCATATGTGAACAAGACCTGACAACTTGCATCCTGGAAAATGTGAAGCCACATTGTGAAAAATGTAGACACTGGGTTTTTCCTGTTCTTTGGACTAAGGGTGTTTTCTGAGAGCAGCAATTAGAAAACTTCTCTTTGAGCAGTTGATTCATTCCAGTGCATGAGCAATAAAATCCCTTTCTATAGCATAGCAACTGAATGTTTTCAAATGTTCTTATGCCTTTTTCATACTTTTTTAGAGCCTGTTTTGTTAACTTTAATTGGCCATTTTTGTATTCTAGGAAAATGCAAAACCATTTTTGGGGGGGCTGCCAAGATTTAGATAAAAACTCACATGGGTGACAGTAAAATATCTGAAAGGAAGGGGAAGAGATAGGGCTGGTGACAAGAATTCGTTTATCCATAAGTCCAAACTTATCAGAGTATTGGCTTAGGATTTAGAAGATGTGGGCTCAAACCTTATCTCTGACGTGTACTACCTGTGTGACTTAAATAAATCACCTAAACTCACTGGGCCTCCAATTCTTCATTTACAAAAAGGAAGGGCTTGAAGTAGGTGGTCTCTGTGGTGCCTTCTAACTCTACCATCATATCATCTCTCAGAGCTAATTCTCAAATATTCTAAATCACGAGACCTCAAAAGAAAGAGCATTTGAGTTTCTATGAGGCTGTGAATTTTTTTTAAATAAAAATTTATTAAAATTGTATAATGCTATCAATGTAAGGGTTGTATGATTCAACAGAAACACCCCCATTTTAAAAATAAACCTTAGGTTAAGTTAACTGATGAGGGAAAAATAGATGCTATCAGAGTTTCAGTGAGCCTTAATCTTGACATTAAGGGTTTTCTTCATTCTAACCTTGGGTGCACATCTCCATGTCAAGGTTCTGTGGAAACTGGAACATATTCAAGTCCCTTTGGAATAATTCCCTCCCCTATATTGTGCAACATGAAAGGGATATGAGATAATGTCAGTCTATGTTGCCATCTTGAGAGATATTTTTAGCACAGCCAGCATACAGATGCAGCAACACAAGGCACTGTATGAGAAATAGCAGTGTGTGTAGGTACCAGGGTGAGTGGGAGGCTGCCTAGCACTAGCAACTGTATAATGAAAGATTCAAAATGTCATTTGCTGATGTTAGATACTGTGTGTACTGAAGTCGTTTCTACCACATATTTATATCCCTTGCCAAAGAGCCTGAGAAGCTTAGATAATATTATGGTGTGTGTTTTCTAAAAAAGGCTGCAGACAGAACTTGCCAAAATATCTCTATTTTTAATTGGTTGTTTATTTTTTGGGGATGAATTTAGTGTCTGGGAAAGGCACTCGATTGATAGTCTGAGAAGTACAGGTCCTCCATTTATCCTGAGGGCAGACTTTGTAACAAATGTGGGGCAGGCAGGATTGGTCTTTGGCAAAACTGAGAAGGTGGTGAGGTTTATATTTGCCTTTCTCTTGCATCCCCATCCTCCTGTTTTATGGAGACTGTCCTCGTACTGTCCCCACTACATACATAGTCATTCTGTAGCCTGCCTGGCCCTGATTACCTCATACATGTCACCTTCCCAAGATTCTCCCTCCTAATCAAAATCTTCCAGTCATCAAGATCTTTCTGTCTGTTATCCAAAGTGATCCTGATAAACTAGGTTTATAGAATGTTGCAGAAATAAATTATTTACTCTCCATCTCTTCCTAGGGAATATTCTGGAAAAGATGTCTTTGCTATCTGACCCAAAGGAACTATCCCATTGACAAGGATTTTGGGTCACATTGTTCAATCAAAAAGACACTACTGAGGGCTAATGTGAGAAATTACTTCGAGGGAGTCAGAGCCCTTTGGCATAGCTAAAATACTATTGCAAAGATTACAGAATCACAGAATTTCAGAATTGGGAGAGAACTCTGTGGTTATCAAAACCAAAATGATCAGATAAAGAATCCCCTTCACAATACGTGTGAGAAATGATTATTATGACTTTGCTTTAAGTCCTCCAGGGATAGGGAATCCATTACATCCTAAGACAGCAAATTTGAGTTAAGTGTAATTATAATGGTTTAGATTTTTAAAAAATGATTCTATCTAGCCCAAATTTTCTTTGTTTCTCTGAAACCTCCATCCACTGCCATTAGTTCTTCTTTCTGATGTCAAATACAGGTCAAATCCTTCCTTAACATGGTGGCCTTTAAGATATTGAAGACAGTCATTATGTCTCTCTCCACTCACCATCCCAAGTCTTCTCTTCCGCAGGTTAACCGTCCCTAGTTCTTTCGATGAATATCATTTGGCATGAACTTGGGATCATTTATTCTTCTGGTTGCTCTCCTTTAGATGTTCTCCTGCTTATCAATGGTGTCCACACTGAGCCCAGTGTGTCAGGCATGCCCTGACCAGACACAAAATCATCTGCCAGACTATGAGATCCTCTATATTTCTAGATCACTCTAAAGAGGTAATCTCAATGTCAAATAGTAAGATCAACTTTTTTGCATGGGGATGTCCATTTTGGTAGTGGCTACAAGTAAAGCAGAAAGTAGCCAGTTAATTTGCTCAGGGTAGATAATCTCAACAGGTAATGCAGACTTCCAAGTGTCCCCAAAGTTATTGTCTGACTTTGATCACGTGTATATTTTTTCTATCAGGGTTTTAATTATATTTGGTCAAAAGAGTTTACCCATCACTTTGGAACTGATTCTTCTGAGCCAAATACAGCATCAATGTGGCCCAAGAATTTAGTTGACAAGGAATGACTAAGGGCTTGGTGAAAGTTTTGAAGATTTGGTCAGCCTTGCACAACTCTTCTATCATATTACAGAAAGGACAATAGAGACTTATATAGAAATATAGCCTTCACCTTTACCAATTTAGTTTATCCAAAGTCCAAAACATCTATTTTTCCCATTAGAAATAGTCTGTTACTTCACTTTTGGTAGTGGATTGTTTCTAATAACAGAAAACCATAAATTCATAAATGAATCCAATGATCAAGTCTGAGCTCAACAACAAGTTTTAGGACATTTAAAAATATTCCTGATGCATGTGATTGTTATACCCAGGAGATATTGCATGGTGATTTTTATTTTGAGCATTTTTCCTTCACCATAAAACATATTTTTTTAAAAAAATTAGTTGACACTCCTAATTCTAACAGTGTTGGAACTCATAGTATGGAAAATCAGCAACTTTTCTGTAACTTATAGTCTTAGAGAGTTGCTTAGGGCGTTGAGAGATTAATTGACTTTTTCAATATCACACACCTTAGAATGTATTAGATGCAAGACTTGAAATGAGATCTTCCTGACTACATGGCCAGCCTTCTTTCTGTTATACCCAGCTATCTCTCAACAAATCTTTTACTAGTTCCCAAATGTATATTCATTCTTAAAACTGCAGCTATTTTTCCACTCTAGATTTATAAAGGTGTATATTATATACTAAACATGAATTACTAAGAAGTTGATATGAGATGACAAATTAGAATTCTCTCTTCCACTTAATTTCATGTAGCTTCCAAATCAACAATTACATGACAGTAGTGAAAAGGAACAAAGAGAGTGACAGTTCTAATGAACATTCAAAAATAAACATTGAAATATAATGATCCTTGAAATTAACCAAGTTCAGTTTTGTGCCAATTTGTCATTGCTCCTTTAACCACTAAGCCTTTTCTGACAACTCTTAGTAACTTTGCTCAATAGGTGGCTTCAGGTTTCATGAATAAGGTAGAGTGAATAATTTAGGACATTTAGCACATGGCAACAGACATTTTGATGGCACTAACCTTTGCTCTCTGCCTTATTATGACCTCATATTATTTTTCCCCACTGACTTACTAAATTCAGAAGAACACCAACACTTGGAGAGTTCTTGGTTTCTGAGTTTCCACATGAATTAACACTACCCATGTAATTTTCCAAGTATTCATTTATTCCATCAAGAATAGTTTCATCATCATTGGCGGAAGTAATACCAAGCTGATGTATGTAGAGAATCATTTCATGCCTTTTTAATTTGTTCATCTAGTTTTAAACCAAATCTTTATAAACTTTCTATATGCTAGAGCATAGGTGAAATATTTACCAGATCATGAAGTATACTTGTTTGCTCTTCTACTCCTCATGATCCTCCTATTTTTCTTGTATAATACTAACTTCCCACAAGGACTAGGGATACTGATATTATATACAAGGTGTGTGAAGTGTGGTCATCCAGAACACATAAGGACCTCACCACTCTCAGCTGGACAAATCCTCTTCTCTTCAATGTAGCATTCATAAGCTCTTTCCTTTTAAATCATCTTTACAAGGAGACTTAGACAGTATCACCTCTTACTTTAAATACTTGTTCCCTTTAAAACAGAGAATTATGAAGCACGTTAAGCTGGCTATCTCTGGGTTACACACATACATCCAGCCAGCCCTTCACTCAACTGGATGATGCAATGCCCAATCAAAACAGAAGCTCTGGTTGTCTCTCTGAGTAAAGTGAACCAGCCTAGCCAGGTCTTCTTAGAAAGCCAAGTAGCTTCCCCTTTCTTCCTTTCCCTCTCAGACCAGAGAGGACAAAAAAGAACAATAGGAAGTTTAGAGAGACATCACTTCTCTTCTAACACTATGACACTTAAGTAGCAAATCAGCAGCTAAAACTTTTGGTCACCTGACTGACTCCTCCTGTCACTGGTCTCTTTGAACAGCTCCAGAAGTTGATTTTACCTTTCTTCTTTTTCTTTTCTCTTCAGTCATTTTGACATACCAAGCTATGTCTCCTAATTCCCTACACACATGAATGGTTTCAATCAGAGCCTCCTGGGTCTCAATGACTCACCTTTGTACCTATAGGAACAGCTCACCCAACCTCATATAATGAACCAACAAGCTTTATTTGGTCATATCTCCATCTCCACATAGGTATCTTATTTTTCACTTTTTTTTTTGGTTTGACTTCCTTAAGTTATAAATCAGATGTCATATGAAGATGAATGGAGGGACCATAATGTCCTGAAGCTTTTAGATTTCCAACAAAGTCCAACATCTCATTTTGTGACTTTGAAACTGGGTGAAGGTTTGTATTGATTTTTTTCAGCTTTTAAGAAATAAAAACTCTTTTCTCTGCCCCTTTTAAAACATCAGATTGTTCACATACAAATGAGATATATCCTCCATGAGATGATTTATCATATATTATATGTCATATTTGTTTTATTTCCAGAATTGCTCAAATCCTATTTGAAATCTGTGCTCCTTCATGCACACATCTTAGCAATTTTATTAAGCCAATGTTCTTTTTCTACTTTTTAGAAATTAACTTGGAACATCAATGCTATCTATACTAGTGGAAACCTAACATCCTTTAACAGTTAATGTAAACATTTTTCTTTACACAAAAGCACTTTCCAGCAATACATTGCTCCATATGAAAATGGCCTGAAAGAGTCAGTACTTTACATATAACTTTAAGAAGGAATGGGATCTTGGGAAGTTACTATTTAACTCTCATCTATGAGAAGTCTGTCAATTTAACTGCCACTCTGAGGCAACTGTAGACTGTGACAGCTGATGAGAGACTGTTTGAGGGCAGAGAGAAAGGACTAAGAGAACTTTCCCCCCAAGAAACTGAGTTAACTGCCAAGAAGAAACAGTCTGAAGAGGCACTTCCTCAGAAAACTGAGTTTATCACTTATCTTGTGAAAAAAAGTTATGAAGAGATTTTTAAGGAGCCCTTAACCATCATCCTTACAGAGCTGAATAACTGGACTGTGTTTCTTCAGTTAAAGATTACAGGGGACTGACTGTGAACTTTTTCATAGTTATTGTAAATAATTACTTACGCCTTTGTTTTATTTTAGCTTTTGTTATATTATTAATAAATTGTATAGCCTCATTTAAGTTTGGAATTTAGGGGTTTGGTATGTAGAGAGATGAGTAAGAGCTTTAAAAGAGGTTTGTTTAATTAATAAGTAATATTGAACAAACTGTGGTTTTGAGATAATTGAATAATTAATAAGAGATATTTTTATTTTAAATAATTTATGCAGAAATATCAGAATATATGGACAACAGAAGTGTTATCAAGGTGTAACCATAATAATCTCATCCACAAGTTTAACTAATATAAATATAACACATAATAAGGAGACCAAAAAGTCCAGAAAATGCCTTAGTTGGCAAAAGTTTGACTTACTTGCCAAATGGAGAGAGATGGTGGCCAAAGACAATATCGGGTTAGAACATAAACTTACCAATAAAATTTCATGAAGTAGAATCCTGGATGATTTTAAAGAGTATCCTCTCATAAAGTAGAGAAAAAGAAGCAGTGGAGGATAAAACCAGCTTAAAAAAGGATTGGCAAGATATCAAACTGAACAAAGTCATCTCAAGGGCATTCAAGTATTAAAATGGATGGAAGACAACAAAGAGAAGAAAAATAAGGGAAAGTTTGCAAAAGTCAGTTTAACAAAACATTTCCTCCATCAAAGGTAACAGAACCACTATATTAGGAACCTAACATCAATCTCAGGTGGTCAAAAAGGTGGGAGAAATGGTACTTTAAAAAAAAAGGTAGGAAAAACAACTGAATTAGAACAATTACACAAAGGAGATCTGTGCTGGAGGTAATATAATTATGAAGAAGTTAAGGGAATAATACAGAAAATATCTGAGTGAGGGGAAGATACTAAAGGCAGGAAACAAGCCCATATCCTACTAATTCTGAAAGAACCTCAATAACTACTGGTCTCTATGCATATACTAGTAGTAGTAACAACAATAATGCTAATAGCTAGTATTTATATGGCACTTTAATGTTTGGAAAATGCTTTACAAACACTGTCTCATTTTATCCTCACAATAATCCTGGAAGGTAGATATTATTATCATCCTCATTTTTCAAATGAGCAAACTAGAGTCAAGTGATTTGCCCTGTGTCGCACGCACTAAGCGTCTGAGGATGGATTTGAACTTCGGTGTCCCTGAATCTAGGCCTAGTGCTCCCTTCACTTCATTACCTTATTGAACATCTCTCTAAGAATCATCTATAAAGCATCCTTGATGAGGTTATTAATAGGAAACAAGCAGGGTTTTGCAAGAGAGATCCAACAAGGGACCACATTTTTACCATTTCACAATTAATGGGACCATGTAGAGATTATAAATTCCCCGCCGTGTTAATTATTTATTGATTCTAAAAAAACAATGATTCGGTAGAACAAAACAGTGCATCATTCATTATACGCTATTTTATTGCAAGGTGTCTCATCTCCTGAGATCATTCAGGATTTGTTAAAATAATCTCATTTGATGACCCATTGTTAAAAAAAAAAATCAAAGAAGGCATAAGACATGAAGATATATCCTCACTAAAGTTATTTTGCCACTAATGGAGGCAATCCAGGACATAGTACAGGTTGAGGAGAAATTCCGTATGGATTGTGAATTTCTCTTAGCAGTGCCAGTGACTACTACTTTCCCAGACACTGGGCCTACCTCCAGGGTAGGCAGACTGAATGTCATTTTTAGGGGCTACAGCTGTGGTTATTACTATCTTCTCATTCTGTTACTTCCTTCTTCATGAAGCTTTTCTGGTGTTGGAGGTAGGGACATTTACTCATTGTTGCCCTTTGCCTAATTTCTGTCTGCTAATTGGAACAGATATGGATAAATTTCAGAATATCCAGGGAAGGTGAAAAATGACTAAATAGAACATATGAAAAAAAGGAGCAAGAAGTTAGGATAAAAGTAAAAACTATAAGGAGACCACTTCCAAATAGACAAGAAAAGAAAGAACTGTTCCCAATCACCTCAGAAAATATTATTAAAGAAAATAGTGACAAGGTATAAAAAAAAAACCAGCTTGATTTGGCATGAGGAATTTTATGGGCTTTTTTGGGCTGTAACAATAATTAAATAGTGACACATTAGAATTTGTTGGTAGAGATCTTTTAAAAACAGTAATAATAAATCATATTTCTATCATGATTACAGAGAGTTTTTTTCATAAAACTCTGTAAGAGAGGTAATCATATAAGTGAGAATACCAAGGATGAATGATGTGAGATTACTTTCCTAATATGATGTGGCTAATGTCCATACCACGATTCTAATCCAGATTTATTGACTCCAGGTTCATAATGCATTCCACTTGAGAACTGGCAATTACTGGAGTTGTACTTCATGAGTATGAGAATTAAAGCACTGTGAGCTCTCTCCTGCCTGGAAAGTGCTATTAACATGAATGCAGAAATAAAAGAAAGCATTTACTGTGTTCTTCCCTTTGTAGAGGCAAAAGATCGGAGTTTGAGTCCTGAATTAATAGCTAAGATGCTCTATTTGGCATTGAAAGCTCAAAACCTAGCTAAGCCCCTCTTACATTTTCACTTGTACACCTTACTCTCAACATGTCAATGACCCTGGCCTCCAGGCTGTCCCATGAACAGGATACTCTGCCCCTCAGTTGCAGACATCTTCTCTGGCTGTAGCCCAGGTCTGGAAAGCTCTTCTTCCTCAACTCTAACTGCTGACCTACTTGGCTTCCTTTAAATCCTGACTAACATCTTACCTTCTAAAGGAAGCCGTCCCAATCCCTTTTAATTTCAGTGCTTTCCTTCTTTTAGTTATTTCCTTTTTATCCCATAAAAAAATATGTTTTTGTGCTGTCTCCCCCATTAGATTGCAAGCTCCTTGAGGGCCAGGACTGACTGTCTTTTGGTTCCTTTTTTTTTTGCGTTCTTAACTATTATTTCAGTGGTTAGCACATTGTAGGTGCTTGATAATTTTTTATTGATGGATTATATTGATTGATTTATGTTATTGTAGGCAAGTTCCCTAATGTCTCTACACCTGTTCCTTCATTTTGATATTTTAACTGCCCACCTTATGGAACTGTTGTAAGGATCTCACTGAGGCAGAAAGGCAAGTAATAAACACAGACTTAACACTTCATGGGAATAATGATCATTAAGTAATTAAGACTAAAAATAATCCAAAAGTTAATAAAAAGATGGTAGGATTATAAGTGGGATCTGGCATATTTTCAATGATACCTTGTGCATAAATGACATAAAAGACATTATTATAAAAGGTATGTAACTTTTTCTGAGAGTTACATTCCTACATGGGCAACATGTTGCCTCTGGATAAGGGATATAAGAACTCCTGGGAACAATAGGAATCAAGACAGAAACTGTATGGAAATGGGTCAAATGGTCATGAGGAAGGCAGGGGGTAAAATGAGACTGCCCATTTTGGGCCTATGGTAACATGGTGCAGTGTTTCTAACCTCATTATTCCCTTCCTCAATTGATATTTCTAAGAATGAGGCACAAGAGGAAATACAAAGTGTTGGGGGACTGATGAGGCAAGATCTATGGAGGCAATGGCCTAGAACCTGGTTAGAAGAGGGAGTGCGAACTTCAGAAACTTCAATTCCAATGGAGATCATAAAGAGATTTAAGGAACTAAAGTATATGGACTATGAATCAAAAAATGCAAGTTAAGAGTAGATCAAAAAGGAAAGGAATTAATGAAGAGAACAAGGTAAGAAATTCTTATTAGAAAAAGTTCCAGAAAAAAATAACCTAACACATTTAAAATATGTCCAATTTAAGGGAAATGCCCAGGCTAGCAATGCCTTCATTCATTTGTAGGCTGTACTTCTCACTCTCTGGATTGTCTTTACCATGCCATTGCAACCTCCTTACTCAGGAAGTTTACTCAATCCTTGGATTTCTCACACTTCAAGTGCCTTCTCTCTCTTCAACCCCTCCCTCTCATTGGCAGGTTCTCCAGAACCTTCACTTTAAGGGAAGCAACCAAACCAGTCATGTCTTCATCCTCTCCAGGCTACACTTCTCTTAGGACTTTACCATCATGTCCTTAGACTAGTATCTCCCTCTCCTTGCTTTTCAGCTTGTTTTCAGTGTTGTCTTCCCCCACTGGAATGTAACTTCCTGGTGAACAGGAACTATCTTTTTTATTTTATCTGCACTCTCGGTGCTTAGGACAGCGTGTCCCTGGAATGTAGTAAGTGCTTAATAAATGCTTGTTGACTTGGATAGGATAGTCATGGATTAAAAGGAAGATGATGGTGTTGTTGTATTCTATGCTGATTCTGCCATATCTAGAGTATTATGTTCAGTTGCAGCACCACATTTTGGGAACAATATTGAAAAGATGGCAGAAGATGATGACCAGGATTTTGAAAAGTGTCAAGTTCATAGCACATGTAGACTGACTGGGTGAAAGAACTTGGAATGCTAAACCTGAAGTAAAGGAGATTTAAGGGACATTTGATAGCTATCATTAAGTATCAGAATGTGGTTATCAATGTGGAAAAAGGGTTATTATTCATGTTCTCCTTGGCCTCAGAGAACAAAACTAGGAACAATGGGTGTGGGTTGTGAAGAAAAACATTTAGGCAACTCTAGGGGGAAAAAAAGTTTCCTAACAATTAGAGCTATCCAAAAGTGAAATAGCCTTCTTTTGGGGCTAGTGGTTCCCTTCCCTGGAGGACTCAAAGTCAATTCGAGATGACCCATTTTCTTATAAGATGTTGAAAGTATTCTTGGTCAGGTAGGGCAAATGCCTGTCTCTGAGGTTTCTTCCAACTTTAAGATTCTATGACTTTATTGAAAACAGGAGAAAATAGATGGACCCCCTTCCCTTTCCCTTCCACCTAGATGGATATATTGGTACCCTTGAGATATTAAAAGGATCTAGGCAAAGGAAACTTTTGTGCAGTGGATCATCTAGGAAGGATTTAAGGAAAGAGAAAAAGAACAAAAGCACACATGTTGAGGCATGGAAAGGTTGCAATATCTACCACTGGATGGGGTACCCTTGCCAGTGAAATGACATATCCTACAGAGGAATAAGTCAACAAGAATTTTTTAAGCATCTACTGTGTGCCAAGAATAGTGCTAAGGTCTGAGGGTGAAAAGAAAGGAGGAAAGTGGCAAGAATAGATTCTATTAAATCTCACAAAAAAAAGCTATTACTTACTCAAGTACCATAGTGAAATATATAAGTGGTGTTTCAACAATGTTTTTTGACAACAAAATACCTGAAACAGGTTTTGAGATTATTAAAGGCTTTTTTATAGATTAGGCTATACTTTCTCTCAAGTGCATAATTATTATGCACATAGTTATTTTTCCCCACTCTGGTAGCATGCTAAGGGCAGGAGAAGTGCACGTAAACAAAACCTGTTGTTTGAGGGAGAAAGGACCTAACATATTAGATCTCCATGTTGAGGACAGAAGTTCACATATGAACATATGATCAAATTGGAAAATCATTACACAGGATGAGATTAGTCAAAATTAATGAAAAGAATTATAGAAATTTTAATGTGGTAGTCCTGGGGCAGTTAGGTACAGTGGATAGAGTGCTGGGCCTAGAGTTTTTGTGAGTTCAAATCTGGCCTCTGATACTTACTAGCCATATAACCCTGGGCAAGTCACTTAACCCTGTTTGCTTCAGTTTTCTCATCTGTAAAACGTGTTGGAAAAGGAAATAGCAACTATTCCAGTCTCTCCACCAAGAAAACCACAACTGGGGTTACAAAGAGTTGGACAAGACTCAAATGACTCAACAACGACTTGGTAGTCCATTCTTTTTATACGCAGAAAAACAAAGTCACAGTGGTATGATTTAGAGGAAAGAGAACTAGAGTTAGAATTAGAAGGCCTGGATTTAAGTCTTGACTTCATCCCTTACTAATCACATGACCCTGAGGAAGACCATTAACCTCTCTGATCCCCAACTTCCTCTGTGAAATAGGGACAAAGTTGTAGGGAGGAATAAGTGGGATAATCTCTTAAAAGCACCTTTTAAATTACAAACGAAAACTGTACAAAATAAATTATTATTGTTAATTTATCAAATGTTTAATCTTACAAGGAAAAAATTTTTTTAATATTAGTGCTATGTCTTATGTTTTATACTTCATTTGAAGTCAAATGTATCTATGTGTAATTAATTTTATTCCTAAGTTATATCTCAGAAAAGAGAAGATAGGATTTCTCAGAAACATTAATTTTTTTATGAAGATCTTATCACTATGTATTTTTAATAATAACAAAAATAGTTTGCATCAATATTCTGGAAAGTTACACTTTTTCCCTTCGTTATCCAAAAGAAGTGTGGAATTTCTTCAACAGAATTTACCACTATCCTACTAAAATTAGATTGTCCACATTTACACTTTGAGTTAGTGTCATTATTCTGAAAATAGCGTGAGAGTGTAAATCTATAATCTCTGAACACTGAGGATGAATGAGAGTTAGTTGAATAAATGCAAGAAATTCACTCCAACATTTGCCTTCTTCTGTTAATGACCTATGTGTGTATGTCTATACAAGCATATACCCACATATGTATAATATATGGTTCCTTTTTATTTAACACCAACAAAGAAATAGAAACTACTAGCAGTGTATACAGCTATATATATTCCCTGTTTAGCTCCAACACAGACTTGTAAAGCGATTAACTCAGATGTGTGAACAGAGTTATCAGACGTCACTGACTGGCTAAGACAGCCTGGTGTGCTAAGCCTCTGCTTTTGAATTTCCTCATTACGAGTGACACTGAGTGAGGGATGATTTATCACCAGTTAAACACACTACACAGATGGTCAGATACTTAATACATAACAAAGCAGAGCTTAGTCGTAATGACTTTTTATGGATTTTCTGTTTCTTCCAAGTCTTTAAATGCTGCGAAAATGTAGGTCTAATTGGAAACTTTTTTTTAAAGTTAGATAACATGGATTCTGTATAATGTGTAAGTGAGTCAATGTGTATCGGAAAGCACTGTGAGAGGAATTTTAAAAATGTCCTAGGGAATTTAAATTCATGGTCATTATAGACTCAGCTGTGGATACCTCAGAGACCTTTACAAGATAAATGTGAGATCAATTTTCTTCCTGTATCAATATTATGATTGAATTCTGCTGGAAGACAATTGCCTGCCCCCAATACAGTGTGCTTATTTGTGATTTGGTTTAACATTTTCCACTCAGCCATATACTTGGTCACAGGATGGAATGGTCCTAAACAATACATCAACAAGTATGCAAGAAAATGAGTTCTAAATTTATCTTTGCATGTTTTTTATTTATCATCTATCCATCCATCTCTCTGTCTCTGTCTTTGTCTCCTGTCTCTGTATCTCTCTCTCCATCTATCTGTGTCACATTTCCTCACTCGTCCTCCTTCCCCACAATGTAAACTCTTTGAAGGCACAGATTGTTTTTATATTCCCGGGATCCTATATAATGCCATACACAAAACATATATTTAATAAACATTTGTGGAATAGAAGTGGATTACATATATACATTATGTGTATATATGCATATATATTACCAATGAACAGTTTCTGATTCATTATCATTAGATACTCTTCTAGCTTATGACATTTGCTTGGTTTTCTTTTTATGAAAAATAATCATTCCCCAAAGAATCATGATAATATAAGAGAATCAATGTTTAAAAAAAAGTAACATGAAATGTTTAACTGTCATTCAAATAAGCTACAGAGTTCTGGTATCTGTAGACTGATATTCTGTCTTATTTTCTCATCTAATGTTTTAGATTTTTTTTTTAAAACAGCCAACCAAAGTTGAAAGAATCTAGAAGATTCAAAGGGGGTTTGATCATATCTGCCTCAGAGAAAACCCATCATTTCCACAAATAGCACAAAAACAGAGACTTATACCATAACCAGAGGCCCAAGGCAAGTGCTGCTATTGCTCTAGGCTTTGACCCTCCCATCCAGCTTTGTCAGAAACATTACCTAATTCACCTACTGAAGCTCTGCTTAGCAGATTTGAATTAGAACTATATTATTAAGGACAGGTGAGGCAGGCTACCTAGATTCCCTTAGCATGAACATTAGTCAGCTCTGCTATAATATAATTTGCTTAAAGGAGATGAAAAACTTGCAGGAGGGAGAAACCAGGGCAAAATTTGCATCAGCATGAAATAACAAAGGGAAGCTGGGAGGAATATCTTATTTCAGAAGCTCAACAGCAATTCTGTTTCTAGGAATGTATTTCCCCAGGCCTTAATAGCGTATGGTTAAAATTGCCATGTGTCTGCATGACAGGCTTTTAACTAATTGCTTGTTGTTTGAATATGGTTCTTAGCCCTTAACCTAAGGTTGTGGAATCCCTGCGACCCAGGACAACACTCTATGTGTGCAAACCTTAGAATGTTAATCATTGAATCAATCAATAAACATTTAGTAAGCTCTTTTTATGAGCCAGGAACTGTGCTAAGTTTTGAGGATGCACCAAAAAAGCAAAAATAGTCCCTGCCCTCAAGGAACTTATATTCTAATAGGTGAGAGTACATATATATCAATAGGTTCATACAAAATACCAAGGGGGGGGGGGTGGAGCCAAGATGGTGGAGTAAAAACAGAAACTTGCATGAACTCCTGCATCAACCACTTCCAATACCTGTAAAATATGACTCTAAACAAATTTTAGAGCTACAGAACCCACAAAGTGACAAAGAGAAACAATCTCCTGCTTAAGGCAGTCCAACAGGCCAACAGGAAGGGTCTATCACACCAGGATGGGAGCCCTCGAGCACAGTCGTGGGTACCCATACAGTCTCAGACCCAGGGTGGCCCCAATCAGTGGCCCAGACTGGCCAGAGCAGACTTCAGGAGAGTGAATCACCAGCAGTGGTGGTGGTTTCCAGACCTCTCAACCCCTAAACTCCAAAGAGAAAGTAAAAGGTCAGTAGGGAACTCTGTTGTAACCAGGTGACTGAAGAGCAAACTCCGGGCCCTGCCTAGGGGCTAAAGGGGGACAGTGGCTGCAGCTGCTGCCACGTGGCTGCCTCCAGAGCTTCTGGCCTGGAGATTGTAGGGGGACAAAGTGACAGTTCAAAGGGTAATTGCTCTTGCTTTGACCTGCTTGGATCTGGGTCTCAGCCTTGGATGGTGATCCTGGGGTGAAGAATGCTAGCTGCCAGAGCTTTTGGTGGATGTGGAATGGGTGCCTGCCTCATAGCTCTGGCAACTGCAAAAACCCTAGTAATTTGGGACATAGCTCTGTCCACTCTGGAAGCAGAGTTCTACCATGGCAAAGAGCTCAAAAGTCAAGTAACTGGCTGACAAGATGAGCAAGCAGAGAAAGCACAAATAGACCATAGAATCCTTTTTTGGGGACAAAAAGGATCAAGACATGGAACCAAAAGAAGACAAAAAAGTCAAAACTCCTGCATCAAAAGCTTCCAAGAAAAATATGAATTGATTACAGGTCATGGAGGAGCTCAAGAAGGGTTTTGAAAATCAAGTAAGAGAAGTAGAAGAAAAATTGGGAAGAGAAATGAGAAAGATGCAAGAAAATCATAAAAAATGAGTCAATAACCTGCTAAAGGAGACTCAAAAAATGAAGAAAATAACACCTTAAAAAATAGATTAACTCAAATGGCAAAAGAGATCCAAAAAGCCAATGAGAAGAAGAATGTTTTGAACAGCCAAATTTGCCAGATGGAAAAGGAATTTCAAAAACTCACTGAAGAGAATAATTCCTTCAAAATTAGATTGGAGCAAATGGAAGCTAATGACTTTATGAGAAATCAAGATACTATAAAACAGATCCAAAAAATTAAAAAATAGAAGGCAATGTGAAATATCTCATTGGAAAAACCACTGACCTGGAAAATAGATCCAAGAGAGATAATTTAAAAATTACTGGACTACCTGAAAACCACTATCCAAAAAAGAGTCTAGAAATCATCTTTCAAGAAATTCTCAAGGAAAATTGTCCTGATATTCTAGAACCAGAGGGCAAAATAGAAATGAAAAGAACTCACTGATCACCTCTTGAAAAAGATCTCAAAAAGAAAACTCCCAGGAATATCATAGCCAAATTCCAGAGTACCTAGGTCAAGGAGAAAATATTACAAGCAGTCATGAAGAAACAATTTGAGTATTGTGGAAACACAATCAGGATAACACTAGATCTAGCAGCTTCTACATTAAGGGATCAAAGGACTTCGAATATGATATTCTGGAATTCAAAGGAGCTGAGATCAAAACCAAGAATCACCTACCTATCAAAACTAAGTATAATGCTTCAGGGGAAAATGTGGTCATTCTAGAGGACTTTCAATTATTCTTGATGAAAAAAACAGAGCTGAACAGAAAATTTGACTTTCAAATACAAGAAGCAAGAGAAGCATGAGAAGGTAAATAGAAAACAGAAATCATAAGGAACTTATTAAAGTTGAACTCTCTCTCTCTTTATATATGTGTATATATATATATATGCATCCATATATATATAGGAGGGCATATGTGTGTATAAATACATATATGAGTGTGTGTAGATGTGTGTGCATGTATGCATAGACAGAGGGCACAGGATCAGTTGAATAGGAAGGGATGATATCTAAAAAATAAAATTAAGAGTTGAGAGAGGAAAAAAGTGGGAGAAAGGGAAAGGGAGAGACAGAATAGGATAAATTATCTCATATAAAAGAGGCAAGAGAAAACTGTTAAAATGGAAGGGAAGGGCAGGAAGGTGAAAGGGAATGGGTCAACCTTACTCTCATTGAATTTGGCTTAGGGAGGGAATAACATACACAGTCATTTGGGTATTTTACCCTACAGGAAAGTAGAGAGGAAGGGGATAAGAGGGGAAATGATAGAAGGGAGGGCAGATTGGGGGAGTGTATAGTTAGAAGCAAACACTTTTGAAAATGGACAGGGTCAAATGAGAAATTAGAATAAGTGGGGGGTGGGATAGGATGGATGGAAATATAGCTAGTCTTTCACAATATACTATAGAAACATTTTGTGTTAACTATACATGTAGAACCTATATTGAAAAAAAAACCCAAAATACAGAGTAGGTGGAAGTTAATTTTAGGGAAGAAGGTATTAACAGTGGAGGGACAGAGAAAACCTAGTGCAGAAAGTGGCAATTGAGTTGACTCTTGAAGGAAGCATTCTAGACATTGGGCACAAAGGTGGGAGCTGTGACTAGGCAAGGATCCACCTCTTTGTGCTTATTTTCTTTTGATTTGAACAGCTAGGAATTAATAATAGGGCAGAGCTGAGTGATTTCTGAGAACTCTGCAAAATGGGGGTTAGGGTATACTAGGGGATGGGAATCAACTCATCTATAGGAAATAGTGCCTATTGTCTGTTACTAAATGAAAAACATTTCCTTTTTTCTTAAAAATTATCATATTAAGAAAAATCTACTCAAAGGACAAAGTTGCACCTGGAAGAACTTTACTTCATGAATACTTTTCCCTTTTGTGTTTCTCAAAACAAAACAAAACAAAACAAAAAACAACAAAACAAAAAAACCCCAAAACCTGTCTGTGGGCAACATTTACAAAGCTATTTTGAATCTCAAATTTTGCTGCACAGCAAAATGATGATTTTTTTTTTACACATTTGAAGAGACATCTTCTCTGTGTTGCCAACAGAGTAGTTTGAGAGTTCACATGGGAAGAAGCATTTCCCAAAGTAGGATAGGAATCTGGAAATCAACCTCTCTGGTCTCCGGCCATTTCGCCCAATTGTAACATTATCTCAGACACCAAAAGTGAGTAGGCCATTATTTGACAGCTGCAGATATGGAACTTAAAGGCTCCCAATGTCATGGAAATTCAGAGCCTGAAAGCTTTAGATAATCCTGAGCCCTTTTCTAATCCCAAGGGCCCATGTCATAAAGGAGTAATACTACTCAGTATTCAATAAGATCATGGATAAGTTTTCAATCTGCACCTGTAAAAGTGTTGGCAAAATTTTAAGGATACAAAGCATCCCTCAACCCTTTGTTTGCAAGCTGCAAACATGCACTGTATCTATGAATGCCTAGAATGTATGGGAAAATGCTGATAAATCTCTGAGAATTGGGAAATTTTCAGAATTCAGTTCCATCTTCTGCACTGGGTAGACTAAACTCCCTTGCTTCAATGTATGGAAGTAGAGAGATTGTTAAGTGACAGGATCTTTGAGTCTCCCAGGTCTATCATCATGCAAATCTTGATTTTCCCATCAGTCAGTTAACTGTTAATCAGTATCTATGATAAACAATGGTTTTACAGTTCTGAACACTCATTTCCTAGGTCTGATCACTTTATCATTACTAATTCTTCAAAAACAAACAAAAAAAATTTTCTTACACTACTAGGTTATTTATCACATCTAAATTTGACCTAAGCCTTGAAATTTGACCTTGAAATGGACAGCTAGGTAGTGGCCTAGGATTGGGAAGACTTGAGTTGAAATCCAGTCTGTCCCTTATGAGCTGTATGAAACAAGACAAAGTCACTGAACCTGGTTTTCCTCAGGTTCATCCTCTGTAAAATGAACTAGAGAAGGAAATGGCAAACCATTCCAATATCTTTACCAAGAAAACACCAAATCAGGACACAAAGAGTTGGACATGATTGAAATGACCAAACAATAACTTCTATTGTGACTCCTAGGAGACATGAATCCATTTTAGTTTTTAGTTCTTGTTGTCTACACCAACACTAATCTTATTGTTTAAAATACCTATTTATTGAACTGACTTCTACATGAACAGCCAACTCAACTTCATTTTATTTTATTAATCATTCAATTTTCTAAATTTGAAGAAACTGTCATGCTGTTTCTGTGATGCAAATTTGCACCCATGCTTTCCTATTATGATTTTTTCTTGAATATTTTGGGAGACAAACAGTTGCACAGATTTTTTAAAATTATGTATTTAATAATAATAAATGAAGAAAAATAGAGCAAAACTTTTCTTATTAGTACATAGCCCTTAGAGTTCAAATTTAGATGTAAAAATTTAGTCCCAGAAATGTGAAGTTACTTATCCAAGATCATACAAGTAGTTAGTGAGAGAACCAGGATTTAAACACAGCTCCTCTGTGAATCCACTGTTCTTTCTACCATAGCATATTCTGAGGTTTAAATAAATTTAATAATAAATTTAAAGACGTGTTTGGAAATTTGGTTTAGACTTGGAGAGTTCTATTTCTTCCTAGAAATCTAAAAGATTCTAGATGGGTGGCTATGTGATTGATGGAAGGAATATTATAGTTTAGGCAAAAATCTTATTTCAAGTAAATCTTTCCCAAAAGACTTTAAGGATCACTTCCTTGTCTGTCACCAATACCGTGTTCCCTTCTGTTTAATAATTTGAAATGTGGTCTTCTCATAAGGATATGCTAAAACTGACTCCATAATGAAAGGGTTTGCTTTGGAGTATTGCTATATCCTTGTGCATAGAAATTCTAAAACTATTTTCCAAATGCCATTAATTTATTGTGGTTTAAATGAGTAATAAACACTTCTAGGTCTTTGGGGTCCTTTTCATAAAAACAGAGCAAGAGCTTTATTCAATAGGGTGCCATAGCACTGTAAAATAATTGAAACAAGTATACACATTCACATTCAAATTGTGCCTGATGGACTAAAATATTTTAGAGATATCCTAAGAGCACAAAAGTTAAATTAAGTCTAATTGATGGGGTAGTAAAAAGAAATGCTAACTATTTCTATCTTGCTCTTCTTGCCTGAAACTTCATTCCTCAGTACAGTGACTTAGTTTTGCTCTCTTTACTCTAGTTTTGTCTTCCTCCTCAAGTAAAAGGCAAGTGGTAGCATTCTCAAGAGGTGTAGGAGAGAATATGCTGTTTTCTCTAATGCAAAGCAAAAGCCTGAGAGACAATACATTCCTGTTTCAGACATGCCTTATAAGAGAATCTGTTTCTGAATCTGAACAAAGATTCTTCTCAGAATATAGATGTAACTTCTCCAATAAAACTCAGCTTTGATAGCTTATTGAGACAACCATGTCGGTTACCTTGACTGGGAAGGTTAGGCCAAAAGGACACAAGCTCCTGCCCATCCCTAACAGGGCAGGAGTCTAGCCGAAGTTAACCATATGCAAAATGAGGGGGTTGGAATAGATAATCTCTAAGGTCCCTCCCAGCTCTCAATCTCTGACTCTACAAACTGATGTCACTGAAAAGGAGCTTGGACAGTTTCTGTTTCTGTTGCCTTAAGACCAGAGTTCAGAGAGGCTATTATTATTTTTATGATTATGATCATCATCATTAATGTTATTTTTGGCAACAACAACCATTCTAGACTGTTGGTTCTCAAATTGTGGTCCAGCGATCCCTGGGAGTTCCTGAGATCCTTTCAACATCAAAACCATTTTCATAATACTAAGAAGTTTTAATTTCTATCATGGCAAATATTGATAGATATAAGTCACATAAATAAAGGTTCTTTGGGGTCTTCAGTAGTGTTAAGAGTGTAAAGGGGTCCTGAAACCAAACAGTTTGAGCAATGCCACTGTAGACCTCAGCTAAGTTACAGACAAGGAGCACACAGACAAAATTCTCAAACCTTGAAGCTCTAACATAGAGTTACAATACACTTTTATGAAACAAGCACATTCCTGAACAGGTATATTGTCCTAAGATAAATAGGTTATGACATGCAAAATTCATGAGAAAGGTGAATTTTGGATATGTGTTTTTAGCACAAATTCTCATGAATTTATGCTTCACAGAGCCACAGAATGGTGGAAATGGGACCTCAGAGGTCAGCTAGGCACCAGCCTATACAATATAATGGCAGTAGGACTGATCCTGACCCTGGGGCCTATCACTTTTGTCACACTCTCTGACACTGGTGGCCAATCATCTTTGACACAATCTCTGTCACTAGTGAACAATCAGCCTTTAATCCATCATTTCAAGAAGAGTCATGTCCTTCAGCAAGGGGTCAAAATATTTGTCCCATAACAAGGGACCAGAGGACATGCCTAGTTCCATGGGAAATGCCCCTATCTAGCAGATTAGGGATTTCCAAGATCATCCTTAATACATTTCCAATGAGTGGCCATCCAGCCTTTGCCCAAAGATACCTAATGAGGAAATATCTCCTCATACTCCCCCAAACATTCATTTCACTTTTAGATAGCTATAATTGTTAAGAAATTTTTCCTTACATAACAGGTTCTTGTGTTAGTTTAATATAAATAATGCCTAAATTTATCTCCATGCAATTTAGGATCATAGATTTAATCTGATAGTCTTTTCTCTATTTTAATACTTTGCAACCCATCTGATGCATTTGACACTGTTGAGCATCCTCTTCTCTTTGATATTATTTCTTCTCTGGATTTTTGTGACACTATTCTCTTCTCGTTCACTTCTCTCTCTCTCTCTCTCTCTCTAACACACACATACATATATATATAAACATTTATATATATTATATTTATATATTATATGTATATATATAGAGAGAGAGAGAGGGAGAGAGAGAGAGAGAGAGAGAGAGAGAGAGAGAGAGAGAGAGAGAGAGCGCGCGCGCGCGCGCGTGTGTGTGTGTGTGTGTGTGTATGTATCACACCCCAATTGTGGGTATTCCCCAATGCTCTCAACTAGAACCCCTTCCTTTTCCTCTCTTTTCCATAGTTCATAACTTCAGTATTATCTTTGACTTCTAAAATCCCCTCCCAATCTCCATATAACTAATCTGTTGTCAAATCTTGATATTTCTTTGACAATATTTTCTAAATCTGAGTCCTTTACTCACATAGTTTCCTACCCCCATAGTGTAGGCCCTTAACATTTCCAGCCTGGGTTATTGCAGCAACTCCTAATCGGTCACCCTAATTGGTCACCTCTATCACCATTTGAGTCCGTCAGACACACTTCTGCAAAAATACTTTTCTTTAAGCATGGATTGGCCCACATGACTATCAATTCCAATGGTTTCCAAATAGCCTCCAGGATAAAATATAATCTCACATTAGCTTTTAAAGCTACCTGGTTTACACAACCAGGCCCTAATTTGTCTTTGCAGTCTCAGTGGATTTACTTTTTACTCCATGCTCTGCAATTCAGCCAAATTGACTTTCTCTCTGTTCTTCCCGTGTGATATTTTGTCTTTGTACTGACCATCCTACGTGCATGGTATACACGCTCTCTTCTCCTTGATCTCACAGATTCCCTCCCTTTCTTCAAAGCATGGCTTCTAAGCCATTTCCTGCACAAAGCCCTCCCTTCCTGACTACCCAACTGCCGATTGCTCTCTTTCCCAAACTACCTCATATTCAACTACTTGTATATATACTTGTTTTTATTCACTTTATCTTTTCTCCACATATTTTATCACATGTACTTCTCATCTCCCTCATTAGAATGCAAACTGTGAGCTGAGAGTGCATCATTCTTTGTACTTATATCCCCAGGGTTGAGCACATAGTAGGTGCTTAATAAATAATTCTTCATTGATTCAGCTAGTCCAGGCGTGGGGAACCTTCAGCCTCAAGGTCACAAGTGACCCTCTAGGTCCTCAGGTATGGCCCTTTGACTGAATCCAAACTTTGCAGAAAAAAAATGCCCTAAATAAAAGAATTTGTTGAGTAAAACTTGTACTCAGTCAAAAGGCCACACCCAAGGACCTAGAAGGCCACATGTGGCCTTGAGGCTGCAGGTTCCCCATCTCTCAGCTAGTCCAACTTCTTGGTTTTACAGTTGAACAAAATGAGGCTCAGAGAAGTTATCTACCCTTTCCTTCTAATTCTACTCTCTGGGCAAAGCAGAAATCCAAATGCTTTTGGATGCAACAGTCCTTAAAAGCAGCTATCATGTCCCCACTGTCTTCTTTTTCCATAGCTAAACATCTCCAGTTTCTTCAAGTGGCCCTAATATGACATTAACTCAAGGCCCTTCAACATCCTGGTCATCTCTGTCTAGAAGGTCTCCAGTATGCAAATCTTCTGAGTGTCATAAAAACCCTTTATAAAAACTTAAAAACACATTAACCAGAAAGAAAATGGACAAAACTGAAAAATAAGAATTTTTTATAATGACAATTCAAAAATAGATAATGAAATCATATTTTCTTGCTAATCTCTTGGTGTTAAAATACCCATTTAAATTATCAGCTTTTTCTATATTTTAATAATCTTTGCTGTACTTATGAATTGCTTTTTTTTATTAGATAATGTTATAGGAAGGTAGCAGAAAGTAATCCTAAAGAGGAAATCTTGTAAAAAAAAATGCATTATACAAAAATTTCATTGAGTTGATTTTGTTTGATAAAGTATCACAAAGATAATTTCAATTGATAAAAAAATCCCAAGAATTATAATTTTATACCCCTGTTTATAAATGATTATGATGCTCTTCTAGGTCTTGTGCTCATTTACTATGATTGCCAACTTTCTGAGTCACGCAACTTGACTGAGAGGAAGCAAAAATGGAAGCAAGGGAAGGTGCTAAAAAAGCTAGCTTCTAAACGAATCAGTATCCACAGCATGAGAAGTACTGGGTAGTGTGTCAAGAAGGGTTTCCCAACAAACTGAGCTTGAATTAGTTTTGACATGTTGGAACATGCTCTAGTTAAAATCTCAGCTCTCTTATTTTAGGTATAGGCATACCTCTCATTACAGCGACCCAATGTTGTTTTGCAACAGCATCAGGAATATCGTATAAGCAAACCTTACTTTAACATCAGGAAAAACATATAGTAACATTGTCCAGCTGATTATAACACCCAAATAAATGGCAGCCAATTAACTGAGATAGTGCTTGTGATGAAGAAATGCCAACTCTATGAATGTCAGTCTTATAACAATCGTTGCTTTCTATATACATATCAGCATTGCTCCCATGGAATTGTCTCCTACAATGTTTTCATCTCATGTCACGTTTCTGAAAAACCAATTAACACAATTTAATAGGGGGAGTCATGCACACATATAGACTTAAACCAATCAGAGCCTTTCTCCATCAATAATAAATTAGGGTATAGTTCAAACAAATGGCTTCCTTAGAGTTCCATCTTTTTTTTTCTTTTTGAAAATGTGATATCTCTGCTCCAGTCTCTATCATTAAAAGGCTTCATTTCCTAACCCCACAGAGATAAGGATACAAAAGCACCAAAAGAACAAAATCAAAAGAAAAAAATCCTAATGATATCTTGTGTTGAGCCCACAGTGTAGCAAAGACACTAACCAGCTGTCAGGAAACAAGACAGCATTGTCTGCAGCATTGTTAAAACTCAGTCCCAGCTGTGCTTTGTCAGTGGCCGGGTAACAAGCATAGCAGTGATTCGACGGGGTGTGCATTCTCCCTGACATTTTCCCCAAGTGCCTTTTTACAACTCCACTTCTATTAATTAACTTCATCTTTTCACCATGTGCTGCAACTGCTTCTTTGGTGGCTATTTGAGAGGTGCAATCCATGCTGAACTGGGCCACAGCTGATCAGCTATTTGAGAGCCATTGCAAAACACAAACAAAATAAAACCGACCTAATAAGACATTTGGAATAAGAGAGAAGGGAACTACAAGAATGAAAGAAAACTCCCTTCATATGGAGATAAGATCAACGTAAGATTGTCAGGAATGATAAAAATAGTTGCATTCACTTGTTAAAAGGATAAATTCAATTCACTTCAATATTTTACTACACACCTACTTCCCATGTACAAGACACTGTGCAAAGTAAAAGAGATGTGAAAACAAAAAAGCAAAGCAGTTGCTGCCCTCAAGGAACTTACATTCTATTGCAGGGTTAAAACTTGAACACAAATCAGTGAACACAAAACAATCTCAACAGGGTGCTAACTACTTGGGGGGAGGAGAGAATCAGGAAAGATCTTGGGTAGGAGGGGGCCTCATGTGCTGTCAGATCCAGAAAAGATTTTAGAGGCTCAAAGTTTCTAAAACTTTATGATTTTAGGACTCCTTTTCACTCTTAAAAATAATTGAAGACACCAAAGATGTTTTGTTTATGTGGTCTATCTTTTTCTATATGCATTTATTGTATTCAAAATTAAAACTAGTATATTTTAAAATGTTTATTTTATTCATTCATTTAAAATAACAAAAGTAAGCTTATTACATGTAAACATAAGCAATATTTTTATGAAAATGACTATATTTTACAAACAAAATATTATAACAAGAGGAGTAGCCTTGTTTTTACTTATTTTTGCAGATTTCTTTAATGAATGAATTAATAGAAGACAGTTGGCTCTCTTATCTGCTTCTGTATTCAATCTGTTGTGAATATGTTGTTTTGGTTGAAGTATATAAAGAAAATCCGGTCTCATATAGGTAGGTAGTTGGGAAAAGAAGGAATATTTTCACAGGCAAGTGATGTCAGTATTATTACAAAAATAGTTTTGACCTTGCATATGCCCTGGAAGTGTCTTGGAGACTGCCAGAGGCCTGAAGACCAAACTTTGAGAACAACTGATTTAGTCTAACCCCACATTTTAAAGGTGAGGGACCAAGATCAGAGAGAAATGTGCCTTGTGAAAGGTCACACAAGAAAAAAAAAAGAGCAGCTATGATGTACTTTTTGCTATCCTGAAAAATAACAAAAGGTAAAATTTTGAAGAATATGCTTCAATTCAGCTTATAAACATCTTTTATGTTACAATTTAAGAAAAGGGCAATATTTGAAATTGAAAAGGCAGAAAATTGAAAGTCAAAAAACTTTGTGGGAACTCTACAGAATTTGTTGTCAAAGAATAACACTAAACTAAACAGAAAGAAAGGGAAATTATGCATTGAGAAGAGGGAATTTTCCATTTTATTACAGATATAGTTTAGATTGATCAACAAGGAAAACTTTGACCTGATTTGCCAGTGTGACCTTGGAGAAACCAAATGATGGAAAAGTGCCTGTCCATCTATAATATAACTAATTGTGATTACTAAAATCTTTTACCTGGAAATTTCGTGAAGTCAAATAAATAAATGTTGGTAAAGTTGAAAGAAATGAAGTTTGAGATGCTATTATCATCATTGAGTAAAATTCCATAGGATATCAATCATCTGGCTCCATGCTAGAAGTGAAGGAGAAGTGGCAGCAAGAAGAAATTGCTTGTAACAAAATGATTAGGAGAATTGCTAGGATGGGGAGTAGAGATATAAGAATAAAGCAGGACCTTTCCTTACAAGTGAAAAGATAAAAATGGACTTTGTATAGCATTTCTAAGGCTTGCAAAACACTTTGTCTATGTTATTTTATTCTCACGACAAATTAGCAATGCAGGTACAGTTATTTCCATTTTATAGATGAAGAAAGGGAGGTTCAGAGAGGTCAAGTGGCCTGTCTGAGGTCACACAGCTATTAAAATGTCATAGTAATAATTGCATGTAGGTTTTCCTGACTGTAAGACCAGCACTCTACCCACTGTGCCACCTCATTGCCACCTGTCAGAACATTATAATTGACAGATATTATCCTGTTGTGATGCTCTGAAAATTCAAAGTACATTACTATTTGCTTTTAATAATATTGAAAAATGGCTAGGAGACTTGATGCCAATTATTAGCACAAAGAATGAAGTTTCTCTGCTAAATAGAATGCTTTGTATTTTAAGAACAATAATAAAGGAATGTGGGATGCATTCCAAGGGCTTCTGCCCACCTACTCACCCAGTGTGCATATATAAAGTATGTCTGGTAATTTGATGTCAGGAAAGCAGGAAGAAAAAAGCAAGGAAGGAGAAAGAGAGGAAGAGAGCTACACATACAGAAAGAGACAGAGATAAGGGTGGAAAAAGGAAGGAAGGAAGAAAGGAAGGAAGGAAGAAAGAAAGAAAGGAAGGAAGGAAGAAAGGAAGGAAATGTGGAAAAGAGAAAAGATGGAAGGAAGGAAGGATGGAAGGGAGGAAGGATAGAAGGGAGGAAAGAAAGAAGGAAGTAGGGAGGAGGGAAGGAAGAGTGAATAGGAGGGAGGAAGGAAGGGTGGAATGTAAAACGATGGAAAGGAGGAAGGAAAGAAGGAAAGGAGGAAGGAATAAAGGAAAGAAAGAAGAGGAAGGAAGGATGGGAAGAAGGAAAGAAAGGAAAGAAGGAGGGAAGGAAAGAGGAAAGGAAGAAGAAAAAAAGACATTTCCTTGTTTAGAAGGAAATGAGTGGGATGGAATAAACAAATTTGCTTAGCAAAAATGCCTCTAGAGAAACACTTCAACAACCATAGGAATCTTTGCAGTCACCCCGATAGGATGAGATAGCATTTAAGAAAAAGGTTGCAGACACATGTTCCTCTAAAGTCTCCTAAGCAGACACATGTTCCTCCTAAAGTCTCCTATAGAACTTTCTCAATCATTATCTCTGCTTAAATTAAAAGAAAACATTTTATTTGCTATGTGTAGGTCACAGAAGCAACTTAAGCAAATTAAAATAACTCCTAAGAGGACCATATGAATGCAGCCTTTCTCCTAAATGCTATCTCTCATCCTATCGAGGTGACTGAAAACATAGCTGGGGTTGTTGAAGTGTTTCTCTAGAGGCATTTGTGTTGAGCAAATTTGTTTTTTGTTATTTTAAAGCCTCTTGCCTTGACCTAACATTTCAAGTCACTCATCCCTATCAGTATCCAAGAAGCTGTATCAACATCAACAGCAAATGTTAGGTTGTTTTTATATCTCTAGTATTCACTGAGTATAAAAATATTCCCAGTAAAATGTTGACAAAGGATCTTGGCTAAGTGTTTACAGCTTAAATGCTTAACACCAGGAGTTATGCAGTCAATCAAGTTACAAGTAAAGCTACTGTATTGTCAATAAGTATAGACCTTGCACAACCAAGCTAAAGAGGAAGTCTTTTTTGTAGAATCTCAGAATCAGAAAGGAACTCAGTGGACATCTGGTCTAACCCATACCTGAAAAATAATTTCCTCTATAAGATATCTTTTTAAAAAGGTTATCAAACCTTTGCCTCTTGAAACCCCAAAGCCTCCTTCAAAGTTCACCACAGTGCCCTGCCTACAGGAGATATCTCCCGATTCTACTAGTTGTTAGTGTATATATTCACTTATCTGTGTATTTGTTCCACCCTGCCTGTATTGTCTTCTCTTATGGTGAACATGGATAGACTTCAGGAGTTAGTAAAGGACAGAAAGGTCTGGTGGGCTATGATCCATGGGGTCACAAGGAGTTGGATATGACTGAACAACACAATTTCTCTTATTATTAGAATGTAAGCTCCCTGAGGGCAGGGATTACTTTATTTTTTGTTTGTTTTTGCATACTTAGAAAGATACTGTGCCCATGTTAAGGGCTTACTAAATGTTTTTTTTTCATTCATTTATCCATTCACATGAATTCATGACATGCAAGTGTTATTGAGAGGTAGTAATAATTTAAGAATTTGAAAGATACCTCAACTTAAATTGTGCCTTTAGTCAATAAAGTGAAAATAAACTATTTATTAAAGCATTAACTAATATATATTCTTTTAAAATATATTAGTACACATCTAAGACTCTTATCCCATTGTTGTCCAAACTTGCTTCTGATTTTTTTACCCTTGGATTACTGGATTTGTATTCTCTAAATCTTGTAACCAAGAACACTCCCTTGTGAGAAAGCTCACAAACTCAGGGATGCACTCTATTGCAAGAGAATCTCGCGCTCGCACACACACACACACACACACACACACACACACACACACAATGATAATACCTACTTTGCATGATAATTAAGATTGTGCTCTAGGCAAATACATCCATGTTTCTTTGTAACCTTATGTCATTTATTTGCCTAATCATATTCTTCTGAAGAATGGCCCATAGACATCAGCAGATCACCAAAAGGCTACAAGATACCAAAAGTGCTAAGAATCCCAGCCCCAGTGGATCCCTTCCTTTGAACAATTCATTTATTCATCTCTGTTGTGCTTTGGAAAATTGGATAAATTGCTTGAAACATAAATAGTTTCTTACTGTGAGCATAGGAGTTTCTCCAATAAACACTGATAAATAAATGAATAAACAGTGCCTCATGTTATATGAATGATCAGATTCATAAACAGGGAGGTGTATGCTTGTCAAAGGTGTCAGCTATTGCCACTGAGGAGGAGAAAGAGATCCAGGCAGACTTAGTTAAAGAGGGATTCCTCATAGATGGTTCTACATATGCTCCTGTTTGGGGATGACATTATGCAAAACATTTCAAAGCCTTCTAAATGACATCTACCACCACTCTAAAGAGTACTCCTGACCAGAGAAGAAGAATAGACTGAATTGCCTTTGGAAAACTGAATTTCTTATAATGACCCCAAGTTTCTTCTGGAAACAAAGGCTTATTTCTTCAATATTATTTCCAAACTGCTGCATGGCTGTGAATCATAGGACACCAAAATATCTAAAGCATTCCCATAAATAACATTTTCCCCCACAGTGAAAAATACAAGCATTTTAATAACAAAAGCTTTCTATGAAATGATGACCAAACTAATTCACATATTTGTCTTTCACTAAACTTATGTGTAAATGAACCTGGCCTTCTGCAATCTATGTCCTCAAGGCCCCTAAAGTTAGTTATAGAAAAGATGATTTAGTGTTTGTTTGAAGACTGCTTGTCAGGGGAGAGTGCATAGAGTGGCAGAAGATTGGGGGTGTGGGAGAATGGACAATAGGGGAGACAGTGGAGAGAGCCATGGATCTGGACACAAGAAGACCTGAGTTCAAACATTCCCTAGCTGTGTGACCTTGAGTCCTCTAACCTTTGCTTGCCTTGTTATTCCCATTTTACGGATGAGGAAATTAATAGCACCTAAATCACCAGGTGGTTGTGAGCATGAGATGAGAATATTTGTAAAGTTCTTTGCAAATCTTTAAATGCGATGTCAATGCTACCTGTGATTATTTAGTTCAAGAGAGTATTTCTCCATGTCAATGATAAAGAGTATTTAATGATGCTGCAGTTATACTGTCATATTTACTTAGAGTAAATCAGGCATTTCTAGTCGCATAATTACTAATATATCTATCTTCTGTCTCTTCTTTTTTAACCATGAATCTCTACTGATCTTCCTTATGTGACCACCTGCTCCCAACATGATCACATTCTATTAAAATATTTTTGAAATGCTTTTTTTTGTTTTTGCAGGGGAGAAGGCAGGGCAGTTGGGGTTTAGTGACTTGCCCAAGGTCATACAGCTAGTAAGAGTGAAGTGTCTGAGGCTGGATTTGAACTCAGGTCCTCCTAACTCCAGGGCTTGTGCTCTACTCACTGTGCCACCTAGCTTCCCTATTAAAATTTTTTATACTGATTTATGACAATGGTTAAAAAAAAGAGCCTCTTACATTCTGATACATTACAATAAAACTCCTTCCCTTTGGGGGACCTGAAAGGATTTGATCAGTATCTAGCTATAGAATCAGTGCCTTTGTGATTCATCTGATCTGAAACTCAAAGTATTGGGACATACCACACTTCCGAAGATATAAGAAACCAGAACAATTGAATATGAAGCATCTTATCATTAGGGAAGAACATTTGGGAAGTATTGAGGTGGGAGATTTTCAATGAATGTGACTGAAAGGAGTTGACTGAACCAAAAGTCCTTCCATGTGGAAAGGGCAAAGGCTAATTTTTAAGTTGAGTTAAACATCCCTTGACTCTCTCCCCTTAAATGAGATTTAGCCTGACTTCTAATTTTCCTATTCCTCTATTATTTCCTTCTTGCAGTTTTCCCCCAGAAGCCTAGTTTAAATGAACACCAACGGTGTGACTGAGGGCCACAATTAAACTGTATTGGAAGTATTCACCTTTTTCATTTTTACATTATTAATGCAAATTTGATGAAGGCAGCTCACTAGGTAAGAACAAAGCTAAATTCCAGCTAGCTCTGAAACTCTGAAATTTATAGAATATGAGAATATATGGCTCCTCAGATTTAAAAATCTATCTTGTGTTTATGAACTTTTCATGTGTCATTTAAAATATTTAAATGCTGGGTCTGCTAGTCTTTTCTCTTATGACCAGCAAGTACCCCAATGTGTCACGGAAATCATTACAGTCAAGGACAGTCACCTTGTAAGGTTTTTTACAAAAGAAATGAAAGCTCATTATGGTTTGGTATACATTTTCTTCTTAAAGGATTCTGTAATTCAAGGGCCATGTGGTGTGTATGTCATATGATACACCGGTTGCCATGGTGAAAAACGAGCTTTTCCACTAAAAGAAGTAACTTTGCCCTTTTGCTCAAAAGCATTGGTTCCCTCTGATTCTAAAGTATGTCTCTGCAGTGCTAAAAACAGGTAGCATGAAATGAGGAAAATCATCTCAAGAAGAAACTAGTTTTATTCACTAATTCTTAAGACTAGGCTATTAGGTTTGTAAATTAACTCAAATAGATGAGTCAAACAGAGATAATACCAGTCATTTGGGTCACTTGGCATTGAAAATTAGGGAATCTTGATTTCATTAGCTTGAAGGAGGCTAGGGCAACCACCAAGCTCTGGTTAAGCAAGCTTTAAATAGCAGAGATTATTTTGGCTTTTGTCTTTGGCTTAAACTCAGTGGTCTCTGAGAGCTATTCCAGCTTTAGGTCTAGGTACGATCTCATGGTCCTCTTATCCCCTGTTTTCTAGCACCTAGCCCTGTGCCCAGCACACATAGTAGGTACTTAACAAATGCATGTAGAATTTGAATGAGGCTAGGGATAACTCCAAATGTAATTGAATTCATATTCTCTAGTAAATGTAAATAAATGTATGTAAACGAAGAAGAGAGATGGAGCTGGAGAAGAAAGTAGGAACCAAATCATGTGATAGTGAAGGCAATAGGTCCTGAGCCAAGGAACTGACCAGGAACAAAACCTGGATCAGACTAGATTAGTAGTCTGCTGCTGGTTGAACTAGAAGGAATTTTTTTTGTCCCAGGGATGCTGTGTGATCACAAATCTGAAAACAGTACAACCTCCCTAGATTCTAGTTTGATTAGAGTTGAACCCCAACTTTGACTTGTTAACTATATAGTCTTGGATGTACAGTTAGTTTAACCTTTTTAAACCTCTGAGTTTCCCCATATGTAAAATGGAACAATAATACTCACACTTCTTAACTAACAGGGTTTTTGTAAGGAATGACTTTTCTATACAATGAACCACTAAAATAAATGAGCTACAGGGTTTAAATAGATTAAAATACAGTGGTCCTGGTCCTCAAATTGAAAAGGGAGGGACTCTCTAACTCCAGTTTGCATAGAAGGATACATAGGATATGTTTATTCCCCCCTCCACTCCTCAAGGACTGTTTCAGGTGTATGCCAGAAATTTTGACAGTGTTTTTTTCTCTTTAGTTTCTCTCAGGAGACTCCTGGACTTTTCTGAACTTTTCTACCATTTCACATCAGTCTTCTCTCTTTCCCTGGAGTTTCCTCATCCTGCAAGCATATTTATTCCACTTGGGCAGTCCTTTCCTTTGACTGGCTGATTCCTCTCAGAACATCCATTTTAAAGATTGAAGGTCATTTATGCCTACATTCTTCTCTGGACTCTACTCCTGACTCCATGGACTTTCTCTACCATGCCCCTGTGTGAGTATTCTGCCAGTTTTCACTTTCTTTTTATGTCTTATCTTCTCTTTATTAAAATGTAAGCCCTTTGAAAGCAAGAACTATCTTTCTTTTTGTTTGTATTCTCATCTCTTAACAAAGTGCCTGACACAGAAGCATTTAATAAACGTTTTTTGATTTATTACTAAGTAAATTGAAAAGTTCCTGTTAAAAGTCTATCTATTTCTCTATTCAATAATTCCTGACCAATTGACAACTCCATGGCCACATATGTCCATCCACATATGGTGAAAACTTCCTAAGTAGATAATGGCAGATTTAAATAATGAAAAATGTGGGTATTATTCCTTGTCTCTAGCCAAGTCTAACAATCTCAGAAAATGCAAAGATTGTGATATGTTTCAAGGAAATTATTGAAAGAAAAATATTTTAACTCACCCAGAATAAGAAAAGAAACATGAAAGGTCAAAGATTGGCACTTGGATGGGACCTTTCCTCAACCTCTCCAACGAGTGATCATTCAGTGTCTACTCAAATGTCTCTCAAGAGGTTGAACCCACTACTTCCCAATGTAGTCCATTGGGACGACTCCAAATGCTAAGAAAATTTCAAATATGTCCAGTCTAACTCTGACTCTCTACAGCTTCCATCTATTGCTACATTTTCTTCCCTCTAGGATCAAATAAAACAAAACTAATCCCTCTTTTATATTGCAGCCCTTCAAATATTTAGACAGCCAGCATCAATTCTGCACTGTCTTCTCTAGGCTAAACAATCCCTGTTTCTTCAGCTGATCTTTGGATGAAATGGTCTTCAGTCTCTAGTGATTCTGGTCATCTTTCTCTGGATGTACCACAGGTTTTTTATTTTATTGAAAGACTTCAGACTAAATATTGAAATGGGTTAATCGCTACACTAGATGTCTTGGAAAACCTCAGATAGGATAACTAGATGTTCAGAACAACTGAGAACATTATTTTTCAACTGGTGTTATATTATTAACCTATTGAATAAAGTTATTTTTTTAATCCACTAAACATCTATCTTGATGAAAATTGTGGTAAGATTTTTGCCCCTTTCCAATGGAGGGAGGAGTCCTGAATTTGAATTCTAGCCCTGTTGTCTGTTTGCTTGGGCAAGTCACTTACCCTCATTCAATCTCAGTTCCATTATCTCTAATATAAAGGGGCTAGGTGATATAATTCACAAGGCCTCTTTTGGTTCTAATATTTTGTAATTTATTTTGAAGGATCAGCTTTGAAAAGAAAGAAACAAAAAAAATCACAGCATTTTCTAGGTGGAAGGACTTTACTGTTGAAAGCTCTTTATTTTAATCTTTACCTAGACAAGAATCTCCTCCAGAAGGTAAACTGATGAGTCACTGTTTAATTGCATTGTTCCTACTATGTGCCAGTCACTATATGCTAGCTGTTGAGGATATAAATACAAAAGTTGTTGTTCAGTTGTGTCCAACTCTCTCATGACCTTGTTTCGGGTTTTCTTGGCAAAGATACTAGAGTGGTTTGCCATTTCCTTCTCATTTTGCAGATGAAGAAACTGAGGCAAACAGGGGTAAGTGACTTGCCCAGGGTCACACAGCTAAGAAGTGTCTGAGCTCAAATTTGAACTCAGAAAGATGAGTCTTCCTGACTTCTGGCCCAGTACTCTACGCACTGTGCCACCTAGGCACTTAATATGAGTCCATTTTAATTAAATTGAATTCAGTAGGCAAACATAGGACTCTGAGACCCATGATTTAGGCTTGAGCCCCAACTCTGACTCATTAACTGTACAGTCTTGGGTATACAGTTAGCTTAACCTTTTTAAGTCTCTGAGTTCCCCTGTATGTAAAATGGGGTAATAATACCCATACTACTTAACTAACAGGGTTATTGTAAGGAAAGTGTTTCCTAAACAATGAACCACTAAAATAAATGAGCTAGAGGGATTAAATAGATTAAAATACAGCAGTCTCGGTCCTCAAAATGAAACGGAAGGGGGGAAAGGAAGAGGTCTGTGAACATGAAAAATCTAGAGGATAATTACATGGCAATTTGCAACAAATTCAGGATGGTGTAGCCAAACAGTATAAGCAGCAAGGAAAACAACAGAGATCTCTGGAAAGAAACAATTAAAGGTTAGGTAACTTTAGCTGTAGTAAAAGGGAGTGGTTTTATTAGAGTGATTTGATGAAACTGGGTTAATGCTAAGATCTAACATTATTAACGTGTATGGAAAAAGAGGGGTTAGGTACCTCTGGAAACAATCTGTGTAGGCAAAGGTCATCAACCCCGGGGAGAGGCAGTAGTTAGAATAAGGGCCTCTACAGAAGTTTTACTGAGGAGCAGCAGAGTTAGAAACCAGCCAGTCTGCAAACTGGCCTTTAAAGCCAATCAAATTAATCTCTAGTAAAAAGAGAGAGAGAGAGAGAGAGAGAGAGAGAGAGAGAGAGAGAGAGAGAGAGAGAGAGAGAGAGAGAGAGA